>JAQMYF010000008.1:19687150-19705891 GCA_030014195.1 Neosilurus mollespiculum
AGAGAGAGAGAGAGAGAGAGAGAGAAAGAGAGAGAGAGAGAGAGAAAGAGAGAGAGTGCATACTGAGGCGATTTTGCTACTTTTCACTTCAGATCACATTTTGGTTTGTTGGTTTGGTTTACTTTAAATTGGTTTACTTCGGAGGAAATTCATTCCAGATCACTTTTTTCTTTCTTTTTTTTTTGTTTTTTTTAAAGAAACGGTACACGCAATGTATTTCAGGAAGCATAGTTCGATCTCCATTATGAACACACCCATAAAAAATGTAAAATATATCTGGAGTAGTTCTCCTGTAATTATACTGTGGGTGGCAGTGGTAATATATTTCACATCTCTGTGCTAACACTTTAATTAAAAATGTCTTTCGATATAAATCCATAGTGCAGAGTTACTAAACTAAACTGTAAGCTTGTTCAAATTACTTTAAACTTAAACAAGAGCACAACTTTAATTAATTAATTTGAGGACTTGCAATGACAGCCTGTAATTTAGTAGATATATCGTGCTTCTAAATGCGGGATCTAATCTTGTTCACTTTCAGTAAGCTGCCCTTGAGCAGGTGTGTTGTCGTGGTAACAAATCAAACTACAGCTCCAAAAAGATAAAAAGAATGGTATCGTTAATGATGATGCAATCCAGCTGATTTATACTCCAGTTTAGATATTTTTTATTTGGCGGCACGGTGGCGTAGTGGTCAGCAGTATGCACAGAGTCAGCTAAGGCACCAGGCTCCCTGCAAAAATAGTAGAATTAAACAGCTCACCGATGGATGAATATAAAGACTAATTTAATATTTTCAATTTTAGTCATTTTATTTTTGTATTTACATTTTTTATTCATATGTTTAAGTTGTAAAAAAAATATTTTTAAGGGTAGGAACATTTCAACACACTAACATTATTCCACATGACCACTAATTACTAATTTAAACAGAGCTGCAGTGATTTGATTGACAGTTATTGTTGACCTGTCAGGATCCTCCGTCTCGGTTCATTAGCAATGACGCGGTTCATTTAGAGGAATTAATTAGCCAAGGCCTGAGCTGCCTTGACATATACGAATAAAAAAACAGGTCTAAGTTGACCTTTTAGCACGAGCATCATTACTCAGACTCCTTAAAGCCATTATCAATATTAACTATAAACAATTAACAATCTGTCGTATATATAATGTTACTCACACTCTCCCTCATTTATATAAAAAATTCATAAATAAAAAGAAAAATGGTTTCGGATGTAAATTTATTACACTCGCTTCAGTTTAGCATTTTTAGGGTTTTTTTCGTCCATTAAGTAAGTCAGGAACATTGTAAATGGTGGTGCTTACAGCGTCACAGCGTATCAGCTGGCGTTTTCCAAACTTGTAATCCATTTTGAGCACGGACGGGTACAAATTCAATTCTACTTCTCTAATGTTTGATGTAAATACTACTGATATGTTCAAACCCACCTTTATAGCATTCGTATCAGTAGGTCAGTGTTCAGAAGAAGGAAATTTGGAAGCTGGATAAAGCTCAGAGCATGTCGCTGATACTCGGACAGAGCTTTAAGTGGCTTGAGGCAGTTAGAAAGTATCAATGGGAATAGGCAAAGACAGTATGTGCAATCTGATTGGCTGACACATGAATAACAACATACAGTATCACCCTAGACATGGGTGGTTATCGCTCTGCAAGTTAGCCATTAACTAGATGCACTGTGCTCGATTATCTTTAGCAGCTTCCCCGGGAAAGGAAACAAAAGCTACCTGTAACATATGCATACCAAGACAGGATGCAGACCCAACCAGACCACTGCAGGGCAGTACATAGTCAACCATTCATGTACACATTCCCACCTAGGAATAGTCAAGAATATCCAATTAGCTTAATGTGCATGTCTTTGGACTGATGGTGGAAACCAGAGTTCATTCGTCAAGCACAGGGATTAAACCCAGCACCTTCTTGGTGTGAGGCAGACATGCTAACCACAATGCCACCATGAAAAATAGAGACGGCTCTGGCCCTTCTTGTAAAGTGCGGTAGTGTTACAGTAGTTTACAGTCTATATATGCTACATTATATTTGGGAAGCTTTTTGAGCCCTACACCTTAAAATGATCTCATTTAGCATTTGGCAGCTAATGAATCTCTCTTTTGTCACCGACTTTTGTTTTCTATTAAAGAGAACCAAATGTTCATTATTTAAGTATTTATTTTAATTGCAAGCTATTTATGGTCCGATTGAGCGTTTCTCAAATTAGTCCATTACTTATGTTTTTCTTTTTCTGGTCTTTTGTTCATATTTTGTTTTCTCTGAAATTGGATTACATCCACCCGAAGTGAGCTGTAGATGAGCGCGATGGCGGAGCCAAAGTGGGACTCTATAATTTTCTTCACACCTCCGTATTCCTCACCGAGACAGAACTGGCATGTGAGAATTAATGAACGCCAGAGCCGAGAAAACCCCAAGCTTTCACTAAGCAAATTCTGATCATTTCACCTTTTCCAGATATGAAAGTGAAATAGTGGCGTTATTAACCAAAGGGGTCTGTCGACTCAAACATCTCCGACAGCCTTCGACAGCCAGGACCCATAAACCACCAGATTTCAGCTTTATTACTCTAAAATTGATCACATCACAGTGTAAAAAATGACTCTTTATCTGAATATTGCTCCAGAAATGATCTCAAGTCAGTTCTTAACATGGAGAGATGATTCGGGACACTCGGGTTAATGGTGTCTTTTCCTGAATGCGCAGCTATCTGACATCATTAACACCAAGGGATGAAAACAGCTTGACGTATTTAAAACCAGTGTGTGCCAGTGTGTGTTTTTGGAGACGTATAGCTCGGCAGCTGCTCGAGTGTGTATCTCTTTAGTGTGGGAGACGATAGCGGAGGAAGCTGCCGAGTTTGACAGAATTCATTATGACGTGATTGCCAGGCTGTTGAGCTCGAGCTAATCACCAAAATGTGTGTGTCTAATTGCTGACTTTCAGAGGCCCTGATGGCAATCACAAGGCTGCAGCTGAATTACAGATTGAGCTGTGATTTCTCTCTGTCGCTGATGTTTATTTAGGCGTGAAGGCTAAGGGGAGGGGGAAGAAACAGCTGTCTAACTAGCCACTCAGCATCCCATAAGAAAACGCGCGGGATCAGTGGCGTTTTAGAATACTCAACAACAGGATGAGGGTACAATGAAACAGAGTGACATTGGTTAATTTCTATAACAGCACATCCTTCATGGTCAAGTGTTCAACACTATCTAGACCACACTGTACACTTAACATTTTGAGGAACACAGTGGGGGCGTGGTCAAGTTCACACCGCGTCATTATTGTATCCACGCCAGGTTCATACTGCACCTAACATCCATCCAGGAAACCAATGCAAGCAAATGTTGAACATGCAAACTTCATGTCCATCTGGTCTTTATAAATACTGAGCTGTACGCTGTGCTTTTTTCATTCGTTCTGCAATTTTTCTTGTGTCCACATCAACATTTAACATGTCGGCGCCTCACTTGTACAACAAGTTATGTCGTCACTACATTAACACTGTCAATACTACGTCCTTATTGTGGGATGTCTCATGTAATGGGATCAAACACTGATCTGGAGTTCATGTCCTTCTGTCTCTGTGTCCCTCTGTTATGATGTCCTGCCACTATGTCAGATGACCTACACATTCTGTGATGATGTCACAGAGCAGGGTAGTAGCATCCCATCACAGAGTGAACTTAGCTCCTCTCTCTGCTGATTGATCTTTAAACTCCGAACCTGATGCTACCACCCTGAGACGTCCCACCCACAGAGCTTTATACACTATTTCCAAGTAAGCTCTTAATTCGACCGCGTCTACTGTGTCCAAAGCGTCCATACCACATCCTTATTGGTTTCTTATTACATTGTATAAGTTCTTACTGCATCCAAACAATGTTTTGAGGGAGTTTTATTTGTTTCTGTTCTAGGGATAGAGAGTCATTCCCCTGACTGTCCTTTCAGTCTGTCTTGGAGATTAGTGACTCTAGAGACTCCTTCTACGAAGAATAGATGTCTTTGTATAGAAACCTTTTCTAACTATTTTGTTGCCGTTATCCTGTCGGTTGTGTAAATTCTTTGTAAATGGCCTGTTGCTATAGAAACAATAAGTAACAGGAAGGTCATTAATAAAAACCTAGAATTTGAGGCTACGGTGGTGTAGTTACATTAACTATCTGTTAATGAAAACAAATCACTTCCTGCTTTGAATCAGACGGGAGACCTCGACAGCGCTTTACCATATGAACTTGTTTAGCTTTGCCTTGTTATCTGCATCTTTCTCACACCTTCTCATTTGGACTGACGAGGCTGCAGAGTGAGATTCTCAGAGACAGACATGTTGGGTGTAGAGTCGGAGCAGTGGGTGTTTGCGGTTTCCTCGTGCCCTCCTATGTCGCAGCGGATTGTTTACATGGATGAAGCCAGAGGTGCTGCCAAGCATGGTTCAGTGCAGCTTGACTAGCGTGGTTATGACACTTCATGTTGTGCTCCTGAACTGTGTGTGTGTGTGTGTCTGTGTGTCTGTGTCTGTGTGTGTATGTGAGAACGAGACTCAAACTTCCACACCAATTGACATTTTCATTATTTATGGTCTTGTGCCTCTCTTCAAGTCAGGTAACACCAAACATGGTATATGCTACACCAGGTGGAGAGTGTTGCAGGGTTTCGCAATCTCATTTTAAAAAATACTCTAATTATAAAGCCTTTTGTGAGTGTGTTAGTGGAGGAGGAAATATCCCAAACTGTTTGTTAAATGTATTTATCTCCATTATTACCACACAATCTTCAACGAGGGCTGAGACTTATTTTGTAATCAAATTCTCAGCTGCATGTTTTGGTTTTAACCTCATTTACCGACATATTGATCTCATTTCCTGCTAATGACAGCGCTGCGGTGGGTAATATCTTTGTGATGCGGCAGTATTTAGTTCTTTTGTCCTTTTTTTGGTCCAACTGTCTCACCTCCATCTTCCAATGCTTCAACTTTTATGATGATATCAGTGCCATCACACTCACCCCCACTCACCTAAAACACTAAAACACTAACTCATCCTTGTTGTACCTTTGAGCAACTTCATCATACTGGAGTGCTCCATTGCATAATGGGACATTTTTGAAAAAACATTGCCGGATTTTTTTCTCCCCTAATTTAGCCGTAGCTAATTCCTGCCCATCAAATGTACCTCGCTATCACATACAACTAACATTAACCAGAGATGGGTGAGAGCAAGCATGCACTTCCTCCAAGATACATGATAGTAAAGTGCTATCCTCCCCCTTGTATGCATGAGCTCATAGGGATAGCCTTGAGTGACAGGAAGGCGATTGTATGCTATCCCTCCCTCCCCTGAGAGCTTGGTTAGTCAATTTACATGGGCCTCGACTGCGGATGGTTGCATGCATCATCAGGGATTTGAATTTGCGATTATCAGGATGATAGCAACTCACCAATGCGCCTCTCAGGGAGTCTTGATGCGCCACTCGGGAACCTTTATGTGCCACTTGGGAGCCCATTCTGAGACCTTGCCAAATATACCAGATATACCAGAGTTCTATTCCCTATGTTTGGGATTGCAGGGTTTGTCCTCCTATTAAAGCTAGCAATAACAGTAACAACTGCCATCTTCTCACTGCAATACCTGACTACATACATTTTATTGCTACTTTTGCTCAGAATGAAGACACATAAAGATATTTGCTCTTTTGAGCAAAGCCTTCCACAAACATTTCCCCCTTTTCAGCTACAGAGAGTAAGCTGGAGCCTGATGATGATAGGGGAGTGCTTTGCCAAGACATTATTCATGATAAGGTCAGTCTGTCAGTTCAGGAGTACACCGTAATCCTCACTGACTTGACCTTTCCACCACATATTAGGTCTATTAGTTCAACCAGGAGAGCCTCGGCCGTGCGCGAGCTGTCAGCGAGGTCACTCGCCCATACAGGGGAAATCGTCTCCAGGACCCTTTAGGCAGTGGCTTTCCTCAAGCATGAGTAATTGAGTCCAACTCATTCCTCATCGCTTACCAGCCCACAGGTGAGGCCCACATGTCGGCATGAGAAACGGAAGCCAAGTGGAGGCATGTGGTGGAGGCGTCAAGAGCACGATATACTTCAAGTTCAAATAAATCAAATTTAGTTCGCGGAAATTGCAGCAGTGAAATCTTTTTGGATTACAGATAATGTAAAAATCATGGACCAGACTTCAGAATCATTACATCATGAAATATACTCATACATCTGCTCGGAGTACTTCTGGTCAGGGTCAGGTGGATCTAGAGACTGTCCCAGGAACTTGATGATATACTGCAGATTCAGGAGAAGTAAAAAGAACAAGAGAAATCTAATGATAGAGATCCTTTATTTATGTGCACGAAGACAACCTGAGCGTTCAGTACTCTTGATGTAAACAACAGTTAGACCCAGGCGGCTTATAATCTGATTTTATATTGATGTGTGCGTATAAAGAGCATGCTCTCGACCAGACGGACTCAAAATGACTCAAGAACAGATCTCATTTATTCAATAATAAGTAAAGAACAGATACATAGATTATTTTCATATTCTTTATAAATTCAATAAATATTTATTTTCTTAAATTAAATACAAACTTTTATTTATTTTATCGGAGCACCGTACTTGAGAAACCAATAACTCTGCACGGCTTTTTCGTCTGTCCATCCACTGTCCAGTGTTTACATGCATCATGATGATGATTGGATGTTATTTACAGTATTCCGATGCTGATTGGCTGTTATACATTTTGATGCTTTTTTCTTCTTCTTTTGGCTGTTCTCCTTATGCATCACAATGCTGATAGGTTGTTATGCATTATGATTCTGATTGAATTTTATGCATCATGATGCTGATTGGCTGTTAGGTATCATGGTGCTGGTTGGCTGTTATGTATTGCATCTCAGTGCTGATTAACTGTTATGCATGGCAATGCTGATTGGCTGTCATGCATGACAATGCGGATTGGCTGTTATTCATTGCAATGCCGATTGGCTGTTATGTACAGTACCCTGATGCTGATTGGTTGTTTTGCACTGTGACTATGATTAGCTGTTATATTCACGATCCTGATTAGCTGTCATGTGATGCTAATTGGTTTTTATATGCAAGATTTGAATTGGTTGTTCTGTGTCATGGTGCTGATTGGCTGTTCGCTCTTTGGCAAAAACTTGACTTGATGCATGCTGACATACAGGAATGTATTCTAAGACAGTCTTTGTTTTTAAAGATAATTGACTTTTTTCTTTACTCCAAAACAAGAATGAAAATGAGAACAAATTTAAATAATTTTCATAAAGTATTTCTGTCAGTGCTTCTACTGATTTTTTCAGGCTTAAACCTTTAAAAACATTGAGTGAATAATTAAGTAATTATGAACAGGAAAAGGCATGTAACATTGTGACCTCCAGGATCTTATGTTCAAAAAATCTTTATTCTCATGTACTTATTCCATCCACAACGAATTCAACGGATAATAAATATCATACTTCCTCGATGTAATTGCTTAATTTTAGCCATAATACATTTTGTATATTGTCTCTGTCTTTGTTTCTTCCTGCTGCTGAATATAAACCTCGACAACACAGATGCGTTGTTAGACTGAGACGAAGGGAGTAATTCCAGGCTGCCTGTCGCTTTAAGAAACGCCTCGTTAAATAATGTAGCGCTTTGTTATGAGTTTATACCAAACTGTAAAACAAGTGGGGAAAGAAAATGCAGCCGATGATCGGGTTCCTGCGCCGCAGCGCGTGCTCCCAGATCCCCTTTTCTAATTAGCCGTGCTGGAGTGTGTTGTGCTCTGCCTGCGTGGGACTGACGCCCGCACACCAGTGTTAATGAGATTGGAACGCCGTGCTGCTTATTGTTGCACAGCCCTTGTCTTGTCTTTTTTTTTTTTTGATAGCCATAGCTGCAATTATCACTCATCCTGGATGTACATAACAGTTTCCATTCTTGTTTGGTTTAAAGAAGTAATTTGTAATTCACAATCCTTCTATCATCCGTCAATCATCATGAGCCACCTCTGAGCATATATCATCTACATATAGGATAAGGTATCGATTTATCTCTGTGTGAAACAGAGTGTGATTATACAAGTGGTGAGTTGTTGTAGACATATTGCGAAGCTTAGGACTACCCATGAAGCACTGCTGTAGCCCTGGGCAGAAGTGAAGCTGAGAGACAGCGAGGAAAGACGAGCAAAATCAGGAGGCCTGGAGTTTACCTGCGCTGTTACGCTCCCTCGATGGATACTCTGCTGGAGGGGCTTTGAGAAGAAAAAAAAACTTTTGTTGCTCCAACCGCAGCTACACACTCAATCTGAAGGAGAAATGAAGAAGACAACAACAAGACTGACACTCAACCATGAATACTGCAGATGTGTACACACATCTGGATACACATTCTAAAAAATCAGATCCTTCAAGGCCTAATCAATCCAAATTTTTGGCACCGTAATCACTCACTCTGCCTCATTTGCACAGCCACTTAGTCCCCATTAGGGTCATGGTGTAAGGGATGGTGGATCCTATCTCAGCCGACACTGGGTGAAGGTGGGGTACACCCTGAACAACTCCCCGAATGTTTGCAAGACCAACACACACACACACACACACACACACACACACACACAGACACACACACACTCACTCAAAACTATTTGCACTCACACTCACACACCTTGGGGTAATTAGCCTAACGTGCATGTCTATGGACTGTGGGAGGAAACCAGAATACCCGGAGGAAACCAAGAGGAGAACATGCAGACTCCACACAGAAATGCTCTCACCCAGCCTGGAACTCGAACCCAGGACCTTTTTGCTGTGAGGCAGATGTGCTAACCACTACACCACCATAATCAGATTTACTAAATACAAGGAGGTAATGTTTTACCCACGGTTTGTGTGTTTGTTTGTTTGTTAGCACAATTGCAAAAATGCAAAAAGTTATATCTAGATTTTCATTAAATTTCTACCAGACCTGGAGCTTTAAACAATGAAGACTCCCTAAAATTTTGGGGATGATCCAGATCAGATTCTGTATTTGGGGAATTTTTGAAGGGATCTTAAAAAAAGAGGTGCGGCTTGGGACGAGAAAAACTAGCTAAAATTTTAGAGATGATCTGGATCAGATTCTGGATCTAGGATTTTTTTAAAGGATTCTTTAACATTGAGAGATTGGACAGTTTTTGGCAGTTTGGTTTATATGGGGGATTGCTGAGCTTGGCAGAGGTTTGCGCTCTCTCCACTTGGATTCTTGATCCATTTTTAAAAGTACTTTTTAAAATGCGGTACTTTTTTATTAGCTATAATAAATAGTTATAGCTTTATTTAGTTTTTTTTATTTGGCAGAGGTTGGCAGAGGTGGGCAGTGGTGGACCATTGGTAGGGTGCTGGCTTACTGATCCAAAAGTTGGGGGTTCGAGCCCCACTATCACCAAGTTGTCACTGCTGTCCCCCAGTGCAGCTAACGGGGATATCAAAGCCAGCCATGTCTCTCACTGTCTGTCTCATGTAAAACAGCCATTACTGTCGTTCGTAGAGAGTAGACCATTGGGTTGCTGTCAGCGTGTTTCTGCTCTGCGATGGCCTGGCAAGTTGTCCAGGGTGTCCTTGTCCTCACCCAGATTCGGTTGAGATGGGCGCCAGCCTTCCTCTCTCCAAATTCTTTCTATTTTTTTGTACTTGTGCTTCATGACTTCACTATGGAATAGCCAAGAAAGCACTATATTACACCCACACCTTTCACAGGTGTATTAAATGAGATCAGTGTTGCCTGACTCTCAAGCAGAAGCACTGCAACCAGCGCACCTTTCCATCTGGCACCCAACAAATTGTCAGGGAAAAATAAAACGTAATCCAGCGGGACAGCGGCTCATGATCAACGAAGAGAAGCTGTTGGCGGTGAAGGACGTGCTCTATTCAGGAAACATGATTACTTTGTGTAGTGGAGGTGATGAACTCTGCCATGCACTGCTGACTCCATCACAAGGGCTGATGGGAAATATTCCAATGTGTTCCACTTCCGCTATTAGAGAAGCCAATAATAGCAACAACAACAAAAATAAATAAATAAACAGGTGTATTGTACTTGAGCCATGAATATTTATGATAGTAACCGAGATGTATTAATATTATTTTGGATTTTATGCTTAATAAATAATTTACAAAATAACACTGAGCCAAGAGCAGAGAGGCAAGGACATTACTCAGCATTATTCATTTATTCATTCATTCATTTGCTGAGCAACTTAATCCTATTAAGGTCACGAGGGGGCTGGAGCCTATCTCAGCTGACTCTGGGCAAAGGCAGGGTACACCCTGAACAGCTCACCAGTACATTAAAGGGCTAACACACACACACACACACAACTATTCATACTCACACCTAGGGCCCAACAGCAGAAGATTGGTTTGAACCCCCTTTGGATCAGCCTTAACCACTAATCTAATCACGCTCACACCTAGAACAATCAATTAGCCTACGTTGCATGTCTTTGGACTGTGGAAGGAAACCAGAGTACATGGAGAAAACCCACAGGGACACAATGCACAGGGAGACAATGAAAACTTCAGGAACACCCTTGCTGTGCTCGAGATTCGAACCCATGACCTTCTTGCTGTGAGGCAGACATGCTAACCACTATGCCGTCGTGCCACCCAGTTAGTATTTATTTATTTTTGGTTGGAAAAGATCCCTGTGTTGCCATTTTTGCAATGATTCGTCTCCAGAACACATCACCGTCGTGTCCTGCTGAAACAAAACATTTAATAAATCTTTCATGATCTCCGTGACCACAGTCGAGCAGCAGTTGATGTGGAGATGCTGCAGTTCCTTCGGAGATCATTAGTGCCTCAGTCATTGCTTCCTTCCTCTCAGAACCTCTCGGCATCCTCAGTGTGTGTTTGCCGCTGAAGAGTTTGTGTACACTGTCAAAAATGTATCTTTGTTTTCTTATCCTTCCTTTCCTTGACTTGAAGACCAACCAAACTTCGAATCCTGCCACAGTCAGGAACGACACACACAGAATCATGGTTCTGTCTCTGTGCAGGACGTTACTGTCTTTCTGTCTCTCCGGATTCTCTCAGGAAGTCCTACACTTCACATTTATCACAGAATTCCAGATCCTAATTGGTCAGAAAGTGCTGAATATTCTTTACAGTTTCCAGAACAGCAGCCCAGAAACTACTGGAGGTTTAAATGACATGGTTTATTTACTAAATCTAAAGTTTAAGTCTAAAGCTGATCTAAACAAAAACTTTTGACAAGTTTTTCATTAGGAGATGGCAAAGAGCAATTATCCACAGAAGGTGAGCTGGATGCTATTTCAGGCCTAATGCATCATTATTTTAGTGTATACTACACAGAAACATGAGCAAAAAGTACACTAAAACAAGATCTTTATTTTTTTTTACATTTTTGTAAACACAGGTAAAGTCTATGTGGATGCACTAGCAGGTGAAGAGTGTAACGATGTCTTTTTAACTCTCCTTATGAGTTTTAGTGTATTCGACATGAAAATATAAATAATAAACTAAAATTATTTATTTATTTTTTTTATGTAGCTTAATTAAAAGCATAAAAAAGCATTTAAAGCATATTTTAACTATGACAGAGGCGGGTCAGATGAGCTTTACGCTTTGAGTCGAACTAAATGCTATCCAGCTAATATTGTGCTTTAAAAACACTGATTCAGAGTTAACTGATAAAGGTTACTTAGGCTTTGGGTTTGATTTTAATGTAGGTTTTTTTACAGTAGTAACACACAACAGCTTTTGAGAAAACGGGATGTCTTGTGATAACCCTTTCTCACCGACACAACTTGACCGAGGGAAATGCTTCTGCTGAACAATGTGTGATCGTTGTTGTGTGTATCATAAGTTTCCACAAAGAACTGTTAGCACTGCAGCCTTCTGCAGCTACTCGCATAAATTCTAAAATGTTTGATTTGTACGGTGATCTCGCGGTGATCATACGTTTTTTTCCACAATATTAAAGGCTGTGAATCTTCACCTCAGCTATTGTTGTAGAAGGTGGCCAACGGGAGTGTTCCTTCTCGAGGTACCGTGGGAAACTTACATTGGTGAGAAAAGGGTATAAGACAGTTGATAATCAGGACTTGCAATAAAGGACAGGTCTTTGACTAGCCTTGTGAAATGCTGAGCTTTTATGAGTTCCTGTTGATATTTTAAAAAAATAAATACATGAATAAAGCCTTAGCAATAACAATCCAGTAGTTCAATTTTGAGTTCAGCTCCCCTGATACAATAGAATAGAGATGTTTGTTTTCTAACTGATAAAAAAAAAATGAAGAAGGGAAAAAATAAACAAGGTCTATGAACTGGAAGAGAACAAAGACACAAAACCAAACAAACAGAAAAAAAAACCTCACAAACAAAAGAAACACTGAAGAGCTACTGTTGGATCGTAGAGGGACAAAAAAATAAAAGTTAGAAGTTTAAAAATGAGAAGGATTTATTATTTCTGCAGACAAAAATTAATATACACATGATCGATAGATAGATAGATAAATAGATAGATAGATAGATAGATAGATAGATCACCTCACAGAAAGAACGTCTTAGGCTCGATTCCAAGGCTCTTGTGTTTCTGTTTGGAGTTTGCATGTTCTTCCTGTGCTTTTATGGGTTTCCTCCGGGTATTCCAGTTTCCTACTACAGTCCAAAGACATGCACATGAGGCTTGGTTCTAAATTGCCGCTAGGTGTGTATGTGAGTGTGAATGGTTGTGTGTGTTGGCCTGTGATAGTCTGACTTGGTGTTTAGGGCGTAACCTGCCTTCGCCCAGTGTCAGCTGAGATAGGTTCCAGTCCCCCGTGACCCAAGTCGGATTAAGCGGTTCGGCAAATGAGTGAGTGAGTGAGTGAAGGACAACATGGTGGTGTAGTGGTTAGAATGTCCACCTTACAACAAAAAGGTCATAGGTTCAAGTCTTGGGCTCAACAAGGGCATTTCTGTGTGGAGTTTGCATGTTCTCCCCATGCTTGAGGGATGTGAGTACTCCTGGTACTCCGGTTTCCTTCCATATTTATAAGACATGGACATTAGGGTGATGTGCTGTTCCAAATTGCCCCTGGGTGTGATAGACTCCAGCCTCCCTGATAGGATAAGGCAGTTCAGGAAATTCATGAACAATTATACACACACAACCATACACATATAGAAATATATATAAAGTTTTATTTTAAAAGTAGATGAAAGAAGCAGTTTCTCCAGCTCCCAGTTCACGGCAGGATTCTGGGGTTGATTCATGGTTGGCTTCATTTCAGGTTTTAATTTAGAATCCACTGTCTTGCTGCTGTGGATGTCTGTGTTTAATAAAAATGAACTCTGCGGGATGAAGGTCTCTGTTTCTTGGCCTGGTATTTGTCGGATTTCTTGCTGAGATCATTTCTTCACCTCATCTCCTGAACCACTCCCTACTCTACTCCAGCATCATTTGTGAAACCCATCGTGTTGCCACTCTCATTCTTTTGGCTTCGAAGGAGCATTCCAGACAAAATGGACCTGTTTTCTGGTCTCCTCTGACACAGAGGCAATTTTTCCCCAGAAACAGAACAATGACACTTTAATACTTCACGGATCTCCTGCTCTGCTTGCTGCCTGAGATGATAATTTGACATCCTGGGTGTCGATTCATGACCAGTGTCCTGACTCAATATTGACCTGCTCATGTAGACAGAAATAATCTTAGGTGAAAAGTCTGTTATTGGGTGCTTGCTTGTTTTTCAGGCAGTGTTGTGTTATATTTTTCTCACAGAGCCGTCCGATAGGAACTGGAATAAATACTCTGAGTTAGTGAATAGTCTAAGTAACACCTTCCTCTCTAACCATGAGGTCTGAGAAAGTGCTTACAGCACTCATACTCTTCAAAGCAGTCTCCTTAATGTTTCCCTGAATGACACGAATGCTAACGCAGCTAGCAACTCAGACCAGTTCTTTGTTTACTTGCGGAACCAGCGCGCACTTGTAACAGAGTACAGCTGTAATGCTGGTTTACTGGGGGCAAATAGCAGACCTTTACATGGTGCCCCTGTTAATCCTGGAAAAGGAGACCAACTGCTATAGCACACAAAGCCACAAACACTCCAGGGTGGTATAAGGATAAACCCTCTGCCTGCAGAGATGTCTCGATTCAGGGTAGTAAGCTTTAATGCTGAAGTATTATCATCAAACAAAGCAGAACTACTTGCGGATCTTAAAGCTGATGTGTTATGCATCCAAGAAACCCACAAGGAAAATAAGCCACCTAACATCCCTGGCATGCATCTTACCATCTACCACTCAAATCCAGTCCATGGCAATGCCATTTATGTACAAGACCAGTCTGTCATCAAGAAGAGCTCAGACCTATCAGATAATGGAATGGAAATCTTGCAAATAGAAACCACATACATCACAACCTTTGAGACAAAGCCAGCTTGGTCATTGAAGATTTCAATAGCCATAACACCACCTGCGGCTATGGCCAGGCAGTGCAAGATGGAGACGGGGCTCTAACCCTAATTTAGCTTTCATGTCTTCCAAATACTCCAATAACTTTGAAAAATCTATTTCATGGAAATCAGACCTGTCTTAAGTCCACTAGAGAGCAAGCAAATGCCCAGGTTTAATTTCAGAAAACCTGACTGGGAAAACTTTACCTTAGATCTTGACACAGACATTGACAACATAGACCCTCACCCCAAAAACTATGAGGCTTTCCAAACACTTGTTTGGAGTGTGTCAAAAAAAAAAAAAACATCCCAAGAGGATGTTGGAAAAATTACACACCTTGCCTCACTGAACAAAGCAAAGAGCTATACCAGCAATATCTTCATGCCTACAATAATGACCCTTTAGCTGAAAATACCATCGAGCTCAGCAAAACTCTCCTTAGCTCAATGAGCAATGAAAAACAGGAGCAGTGGCAGGAAGCAATAACAGGAATTTACATGATCCACATGAAGGTAAGAAAGCTTGGAAAACCATCCATAAACACAAGTATTACTGCAGTTACATCAAATGAAGGGGCCCATCAACTGCTGCTCGATGGTAAACCAGAAAACAAAGAAAGAGGGAACAAAAGGAAAATGAAAGAAGAAATGGACAGAATGATGACCGAAAGTGACGGAATATTTTCCCCTTCTCCTTGGTAGAACTGGATGAAGGGTTAAAAACTCTCAAGACAGACAAAGCATCTGGCTGTGATGGTATAGCAACAGAAATGATACAGCACTTTGGAAGAAGCATTTGCCAGTGGCTACCAAACCTGCTAAACAACTGTAGAACTGCCTTTAAACTACAAAAGATAACAAGAAGAGCCAAGGTCATAGCTCTCCTTAAACCTATCAAAGACCCAGAAAAACTTTACGAGTACCTTATCATGACCCGCAAATCCTCCACTGTGGATGAAAAACTGTCCTGTGATCAAGCGGGCTTCAGACCAGGCCGGGCATGCTGTGGACAGGTTCTCAACCTCACACAGTATATTGAAGATGGTTATAAAAATAAGATGACAACTGGAGCAGTATTTGTCGATCTAACTGCAGCTTACGACACCATAAACCATTGGCCTCTACTTTTGAAACTAGCCAGAACTATAAAGAACACCACAATAGTTCTCAACACAGTGATGGGTAATCGGGAGAGATAATGGATAGATAGATGGATGGGTGGATAGATGGATGAATTTATGGATGGATGGATGGATGGATGGAATGAATAATGGAAAGAATAATAAATGGATGGAAGGATGGATGAATATATGGAAGGAAGGCTGAATGGATGGATAGATAAAAGGGTGGATGGATGAAAGAATAAATGAATGGGTGGATGGAATGAAGGATGGAATGAATATATGGATGGAAGGATAGATTTGTGGATGGATGGAAGGATAGATGCACTCTTGCTAATGTGATCCGTTTTAAATTTAAGCCTTTTTTCTGCTTTACAGTTTTTGGTCACTAAACAAGTAAGTACTACTTATTAACAAAGCATGACGTCAGTACTGGGAAATTTCAGACCAAGGCTTTGATGCATTACAGCTGAGGTCTGGAATTTCACTGTACTGACCTCATGCTTGTTTAATAATTAATATTAATTAGATGTCATAAAATAAATATTAATATAAATATTGTATTAATATACAGTGTATATGTTAGGCATGTACAGTGCATGTGCAGTGAAGATTACACGTGATTAAAAGTCAAAAAATATATATTTTTTTTTATTTTTGTGAAAAATTGGTATTTTCAGTGTTTTTGTTTTACCTTGATATAATGATTTTTTTGGTTCACATTGCCTACAACAGCATTGTTCAATACATTCTCACCAAAAGATTATAGAGAATTTTTTACTTGTTTTTATTAGGAGCCCTTGTAGACAAAAGTGGTGGTGTATAATATTCACTGCACACTACTGGATATATTGGCAGTAGTTTGGTGACCTGTCAACTGGAACTGGTTCCTGCTCATCCACCACCCAGATGGATAATTATTATATACAAGAAATGACTGCCAGGTGAAGGGAATCATTGATAACCTTGTTCTAGTGGCACTTGTTCAGTATTATGCAGCAATTAAACAATCGGTTCAAGAAGTCGACGTGTTGAAAACAGAGAAAATGGGCAGGAGTAAGAATCTGAGTGACAAACAAATCTACACCATCACCTTGCTAATTACAAGATTGATAATGTCATGTGGCGTCAATGTCTAGGTGGATCAGAGCTGTTTTGGGGTGCATTGGGACCTACACTGTATTAGTCCTGTGGTTTTAATGCTGTTGTTATGAGTGATGTGAAGAAAAATCATAAAAGATGCTTATGGTGCTTCTGACTGTCATGATGTTAATTATCAGCATGCCAAGAAGGCCTTGTGTAACTTGAGCAGATGGAGTCCAAACATAGGTAGCAGCTTGACGACGTCTTGTCATCTTGTTCCTCCTGTTGTTTCTTTTTCCCCCCAGCGAAGCATCTTTCTCCTGGTTAAACTTTACATCCCTGTCACCTAGACATTCAAACAAGAGCAGATGTCTGGACTAGATGCTGGAATTATCTCGTCGCTACCCAGAGACTCTCACATACATCGATTTCCCTGATCAGCCCACCGTAACGATCGTCCTCCAGTCCGCTCTCTAATTCCCTGGAAAGTTTGGGCTAATTGATGAACTTGTGTAAAGAACACAGCCCGTATCCTCTGATGCTTCGTGATAATGTTGTTTATACTAACTTTGCTGGCCAAAAGACAAACCCCTTTCAGAAGCTGAAACAGTGTTAGCCATTACGCTAACAGCAAATCAGTAATCCTTAACTCCAGGTGCAGGAAATGAGGCTTTGTGAATCCAATAAGAAAATTCATTTGTTTAGATTTGACTCGGGCCCCACAGGGAAGACGTGTGCAGAACATCAGGACATAATGAGCCGATTCATCCATCCAGTCGAGATTCTCATTAGAAGCGTCCATGCTTTCCCAAATGTCTGAGCTTCTCTTAAACCAAAGCATTTGTACAATAATGAATCCCACTTTGCTGTGAGTGCCACATTTCTCGGGTTGGCTGTTGAATAAACCTTTCTTACGTTGTTCTTCATGGATGAGTTATAAAAGGAGAAAAAATACTTCTCACTTTTTTTGAGTTGTGTCTATCTTCTAAGTGTGTCGGGGTGTGAGTCAGATCTAAATTCTTGAACTCAAAACCAAATGCTAGGAGAACTTTTGCTGAAGCCTCTTGAAGGTATCACCAGGAAAAAAATTATATTCATTCATTTATTCATTCATTCATTTTTTGAACCGTTGTCTCATCTCAGCCAAGTCTGGGCGAGGGCAGAGTATACTTTGGACAGCGCCATCGCAATATTTATTTATTTTTAGTAATTGGGGGCAACAAATGAAAAAAATAACATTTGGTCGACACCCTTATTCAGAGCAACTTACATTTTTATCTCATTTATACAACTGAGCAGTTGAGGGTTAAGGACCTTACTCAAGGCCCCAACAGTGGCTGCTTGGTGGTACTTGGGCTTGAACCCATGATCTTCTGACTGGTACCCCAAAACCGTATCCACTGAGTCCCCACTGCGTTTTCTTTTCATTTTTGTGAGGGGGTTATTACTTTTTCACACCGGTGACATATGTGTTGAGCTCTTGTCCTTCAGTAAATCACAAGATTCTTTGAAAATGGGGTATTTTGTTTACTCGGGTTGTATTATCATTTGTTTGGAAATTTAAAACAATTAAATATAATGAATAAAAAAAAAATTGGGGGTGCGGCATGGTGGCACAGTGATTAGCACATCCACCTCACAGTGAGAAGGTCCTGGGTTCGATTTCCAGGCTTGGAGAAAGTGTTTCTCTGTGGTGCTTGCATGTTCTCCCCGTGCTTGTTTCCTCTGGGTCCTCCACAGCCCAAAAACATGCACAGTAGGCTAGTTGGCTGTTCCAAATCACCCCTAGATGTAAGTGTGAGTGTGAATGGTTGTGCGTGTGTCGGCTCTATGATGGACTGGCAAGCTATTCAAGGTGTACTCCTCCTTCATCTGGTGGCTGAGATAGGTTCCGGCCTCCTTGTGGCCCTGGTAGGGTTAAGCAGTTTGAAAAATGAGGTAGTTAGAGAGAGAGAGAGACTGAGAGAGAGAGAACTCAAATTCAAATTCAAATTCAAATTCAAATTTATTTGTCACATGCAAATTATACACAGTACAATATGCAGTGAAAT
>JAQMYF010000008.1:19718372-19729972 GCA_030014195.1 Neosilurus mollespiculum
GCCCTGCGATGGCCTGGCGAGCTGTCCGGGGTGTATCATGCCCTCGCCCAGAGTCGGCTGAGATGGGCGCCAGCCTCACCGCGACCCTAATTAGGATTAAGCGGTTCAAAAAATGACATGAAATGACATCATATGTCATGTGGCATGGTGGTGTAGTGATTAGCACATCTGTCTGACAGAAAGAAGATCCTGGATTTGAGTCCCAGGGGCGTTCTTGTGCGGAATTTTCATGTTCTCCCTGTGGTCATGTCGGTTTCCTCCGGGTATTTCAGTTTCCTCTGACAGTCCAAAGACATGCACATAAGGGTAACTGGTTGTTTTAAATTGCTCCTAGGTATGAGTGTGAGTGTGAATGGGGCAGTGGTTAGGGCTCTGGGTTACTTATCCAAAGTGGGGTTCAAGCCTCAGTCTCACCAATCTGCCACTGTTGTGCCCTTGAGCAAAGACCTCAACCTTCATCTGCTTAGTTGTAAGTTGTTCTGGATAAGAGCGTCTGCCAAATGCCTTGAAGATAAATGAATGGTTGTGTGTGTGTTGACCCTGCAATGGTCTGCCAAGGGTGTACCCTGCCTTCACCCAGAGTTGGCTGAAATAGGCACCAGGACTTGAATGATACCACCAAGCTTTCACTGTTAGGTCCTTAGGCCCCTGACCCTCAACTACTTAGTTGTATAAATGAGATAAAAATGGAAGTCACTCTGGATAAAGGCATCTACCAAATGCTATAAATGTAAACAAATGAGCCAGTTAGCCTAATAAGCATGTCTTTGGACTATGGGAGGAAACCAGAGTATCCGGAGGAGCGGCACAGACCGCTAGTGATTTGTTCTCATTTTATATTATTACAATTTCTGAACTGAGAATTGCGGTTCTCATCAAAGTTTGTGTTATTTATAGTTGAACATTTAATTAATTAATTAAGTAATTAATAAATCTTTAGGGAATTACCTTAAACTAGAAGCTCAAGCTTCTTTAAACTCGACTCACAAATCACCTGGAAATGAGCACAGACTGAACTGATCGCCGAACCACTCAGAAGTCTTCCCTTCTCTTTTTTCTTTTCTTTTTTCTTCCTTTCTCTTTACCTCTGACTGTTACTAAAACAGAAAGTGAAAAATGACTATAATAGGTTCCTACTCAAAGAGGATGATGTTCTGCTCTGGTAGATTTTAAGCGAAATTGAGCCCCAGGATAGCAAATGATAAAACTTAACCACATTGATTCTAGATGAGTCCATCAGTGGAACAGTAAAGCTAATGGGATGAAGGAGTACTCCCCACTCATTTCCACTAAATTAGCATGAATCAATGGGCTAGCACCATCATATTGCAGTCCACCTACTTCAGCTCTGTTTGCCTTCGAGTTATAAGGTAATGAAAACATCTGCATCAACAGCTGATTGGATGATTTTGGAATAGTGAAATGTCCTTCTTAATAAGAGGTCAGAGTCAGCCGAGCACCGCGTTGGATTGCTACGATACAGACATTTAACTTGACAAATATTAACCAGTGATGTGGGAAATAATACTTTTAGACCAGTAGGGGATGGCATGGCGGCGTACTATTAGGCACATTCACATGTACTCTGGATTCCTCCCACAGTTCAAAGACATGTACATTAGGCTAATTGGCTGTTTCATTTATTTTTTTTTTGTTTCAATTGCCCCTGGGTGAGAGTGTGAGTGTGTGTGATAATGGCTGTGTGCGTTGGCCCCGCGATGAACTGGCGAGCTGTTCAGGGTGTACCCCGCCTTTGCCCTCAATCGGCTGAGATTGGCTCCAGTCTCCCTGCTACCCTTGTAGGATTAAGCATTTCAGCAAATGAGTGAGTGAGGTAGTGATTAACACCTCTGCCTCATGGCAAAAAGGTCCTGGGATTGAGTTCCAGGTGTTTCTCTGTGGAGTTTGCCTGTTCTCCCTGTGCTTGCATGGGTTTCCTCCAGTTTCCTCCAACAATACAAAGGCAAGCACATTAGGCTGATTGGAGCTGTTACAAGTTGCTCCAGGTGTGAATGATTGTGTGTGTGTGTTTGCCCCACAATGGCCTGCTTAACTGTTCACAGTTTACCTTGCCTTCACCCAGTGTCAGCTGCGATAGGCTCTAGTCTCCCTGCGACCCTAATAGGATTAATCAGTTTAGCAAATAAGACTACCAATAGTGGACCCCAAAACCAACACAGATTTCTCACTGGAGAAGCGGAAGGGAAATGAATGCTGAGGTTTTATGGAAAGTACCATGCCTGTTATGTCTCATGAAAATCTCCTTGTTTTCCAGGCTATCCACGCTACGATGTAGTGGGCGATCACAGCAAAGGCGAGTACCACCTTCTGATCCAGAGGACCGAACTTGCTGATGACGGAAGCTTTGAGTGTCAAGGCATCCAGGTTGGCATCCGGTCCCGTCCCGCTCGCCTCACAGTTCTAGGTCAGTATGATCGCCGATATGGTGAAGTACTCCGTGATGATGTTTATCGTTTAACGTTTATGGAATGAGTCTTCAGTGTCTTATCTTAAATTATCTTCTTGTATCTTAAAGGTAGTGTGTGTAAGATTTAGCTGTATTTAGCGGCATCTAGTGGTGAGGTTCCAGATTGCCAACAAGTAAAGCCTGTATAATTCTGGCCACCTGTAGAAACATGGTGGTTCAAGATGGTGTCCTCCATGAAAGGGGACCCACTTGCCATGTAGATATAAACAGCTTATTCTAAGGTTACGAAAAATTGCACCCACTGACTCATTTGCTTAATCGACTAGGGTTGCGGGGGAACTGAACCCTATCTGATCCGACAGTGAGCAAAGGTGGGGTACATCCTGAACAATCAGCCAGTCCATCACAGCGCCAACACACACAACAATTCACACTCACACTTATATCCGAGGGCAATTTAGACCAGTCAATTAGAATAATTTGCAAGTCTTCGGATTGTGGGAGAAAACCGGAGTACCTGGAGGAAACCCACACAAGCAAGTAGAGAACATGAAAACTCCTGACAGAAACACCCTCACTGAGCCCAGGCCTCGAACCCCGGACCTTCTTGCTTTGAGGCAGATATCTTAACCACTACGCCGCCATGCTGCCCCTTTAAGATTTTCATTGGGAAAGTTTTCTGACATGCTGCATTCTTTAAAAGGGACGATGGTTTTCTCCTGGCTGGTAATTATATGTTCTAGCAATTAAAAGTAAGAAAAGTAAATGATCTCATAGACAAAATGTTTTTGGCTTTAATCACAAAGCAGATGATTAAGTAATCATCAGAATCAGATTAACTCGAAACCCTCTCTACTCAGGGTTATTCGGCGGTGGTAAAAGATCTCAGATATGTTTCCCATCTACTGTGATTATCAATCAATGAGATTCCGATGCAGATGTCCACCTCCAGGCAGGCAAAACGAGGCCTAATTATCATTATTGATCTTTACAGCTTGTTAAGGCCATGATGGATTCCAGAGGTATCAGTTCATTATTCTGGCTCATGAGCGCCAGCGTTCCAGCTGAGCAATCCGAAGCCACCTACTTAGAGGGAAGTGAAGATGTCGGCGAATTCTGGTCCATTAAAATGATTAATTATAGATAAGGGGGGCAACCATTTGTTTTTATTCTTAACTTTTCTATGTTTTATTTATTTTTCACTAGTCCTTTGGCAGGAGAGACAAATCATTGGGTTCTCCCAGGGCATAGCCATTAGTGTGACATTAAATCCTGTACAGATTTCGGAGGAGTCGAATACAAAGCGGCGAGCTGAGACCTCAGTGAGGTAATGAAGTTAATGTATAGGCGGTGTCATGATCCAGTGCAGTCTGTCACTTAATTCCCCCCGAGGACTGCGAAGCATGACCGCAACTAGAACCAGACAGTCTTCATTCACTTTGTCTTTCTTCCCCCTGACACGTTAAGCTTAGAAGTTGTAGTCTTTGTTTAAAAAAGCTCAGTCTGCTCTCCAATCACCAGATCCACTAGGGATCCATCAGGGATCCACCAAGCACCATGAAACCTCCAATACAGTTCTAGTGCTACCGCTTCCTCTTTTGATTTTGTTTCTCTGTCATTCTGTGCTTGATATTTAGCTAACTATTTTAATGAGAGGAAAAAAGGCCCTGTGTTCGAGTCCTGGGAGTGCCGAGGGCATTTCTCTGTGGAGTCTGCATGTTCTCCTTGTGATTGAGTGGGTTTCCTCAGGGTACTTCGATTTCCTCCGACAGTTCAAAGACATGCACGTTAGACTAACTAGCTGTTCCAAACTGTCCCAAGGGTGGCATGGTGTAGTAGTGGTTAGCATGTCTGTTGCACAGCTTTATCCATTTAGGGTCATGGATACAAGTCAGCCAACACTGGCTGGGGTACATCTTGAACAGCTCGTCAGAGCATTGCAGAGCAACACACACACAGCCATTTAAACCCACACCTTGGGGCAATTTGGAACAACTGATTAGCCTTATGCACATGTCTTTGGGCTGTTGGAGGAAACCAGAGTACCCAGATGAAACCTATGCACAGGGAGAACTTGCAAACTTCAAGTTGAACACTTGAACCCAGGACCTTCTTACTGTGAGGCAAACATACCAACCACTACACCACCATGCCTTTGCTTTTCTTCTTTGTCTTTCTGAGATAATCGCAAAGTGGAGTTGGTGCGCCAGCTTTGGGAAAGACTGTCAGCTTGCAAAGTTATTATTTTTTTCCCCCAATTTTTAGGCGAGCAGCAAGCCAATATTTGCAGCCCTCACCAAACAATCCTCTCACTCCTCACCTCCTGTCTGCCTTCTGTTAATGTCAGACTGAACACTACCTCCTATGTGGTAGATCGAGTGAAAGAAACGCAAACAGCGACAAGCTGAAAAGAAAATCGTTTGAACCTGAGGACTGGATATTATACATTTTCCTCATTTTTTTCTTTTTTGTTAAGGAGCGTTCTGTGAGGTAAACGTGAGCTCAAGATGATCTAGCCACCAATTTACAAACAACATTAAACTTTATTATCTATAAATCGCCACAGAGTGCGGAGCAGCTGGTCCTCATTTCTCAGACACTGTGAAGGAACGGGCGCATCTGCAGCTCTGCTCATTTCGTTTCCACTGACAGCTCTGAGCTTGTAGATTGCCCCATCGTGGTATCAGCTATGCTCCAGAATGCATTTTTTTTTACTGCTTCTTAAAGAACCCTCCGAACTTCAGTCCCAGAATCAGGGTATGTGATTTCCTGTGTCTCTTTAGAAATCCTAACATTCTGGGTGTATAATGGTATTCTGGTGATTGAGGTTTGGGAGGGAGCCGGAGGATGGGGAGAAGAGGAGGATGAGCTGTCATGCACTGTCAAACACACTCCTCTACTATTCTGGTTGTGACACTGTCACTAAACAGGTAGGAACTCCATGAGAACTGAAGAGTGTACACTCGGAGCTCAGAGCATCGTGACTTGCTTCGATTGTTTTCAGGCTTCTCCAGTCGGTCAGTTCGGATTCTTAGACGGTCCTCAGGTTGTGCCGAGCAACGGCTCACTCCGCGTCTCTGACTCCACTCCTGTTTCATTTGTAATATTTCCTTTTTTTAAACTTTTTGCATGTTTTTATCCTGTTTATTAGCTCGTTAACCCGAGAGTCCTGTTTATTAGCAACCTGTTATTTATAATAAGCCCGACTTGTTTTTGTTGCCTGGTGACCTCAGACTTTATAAATAAAACAAAACTGCACTTCTAATAAAAATGATTCCGGCTCAATTTTTCATACATACTAGTTTATGGGTTTGAGTCCCGAGCTTGGCATGGGTTTCCTCCGGGTGTTCTGTTTTTTTCCGACAGTCCAAAAACATGCACATTCAGTTAACTGGGTGTTCCAAATTGCCCCTAGGATGTGAGTGTGAATGTGAATGGTTGTGTGTTGCCCTGAGATGGTCTGGCCAGCAGTTCAAGGTTTACCACGCCTTTGCCCAGAGTCGTTTGTGATAGGCTTTGGCCTCCCTGCAGCACTAGGAGGATTAGGCAGTTCAGCAAATGAGTGAGTGAGCGAGAAGATATAAATTCTTATTTTTAGAAAAAGAATTCTCATATGTACTGTAGGTTTCACTCACTCATCCATTCATTCATTCATTTGCCAAGCCGCTTAATCCTGAAGACTATCTCAGCCAATTCTGGGTGAAGGAGGGGTACACCCTGAACAGCTCTCCAGTCCATCACAGGGCCAACAAACACACAACAATTTACACTCACACCCAGGGACAATTAGGAACAGCCAATTAGCCGACTATGCATGTCTCTGGATTGTGGGAGGAAACCAGGGAGAACATGTAAACTCTACACCGAAACGCCCTCGCCGAGCCCGAGACTCGAACCCAGGACCTTCTTGCTGTGTGGAGGACATGCAAACCACTACGTCACAGCAAAGTGTTTAAAAATTATAAGAATTTTTTTTAAAACCAAATACTTTAATTCCATATTTTAGAAAGTATTTTTAATTTTTATTTATTTATTGCTCTCTTCGGTTCGGTAAATTACTCCATCTTTTTTTTTTTTTTTTTGCACCCGTGGTACCTGAACTGATATCATATTAGTCGAGGAGCCAATCATAATGCCCGATTGCACGTATCCAGTGGGTGTGGACATAATAACGTCTACTATAAATGTATATCCGATTAAACATAACATAATCACAATGCTTGAAAAAAATGATGTTCTACAAATTTTAAAAGCTTTCTTCACTTCCTTCAGTGAAACTTGGTTGTATGCTGGGGTTCTACATTGAGAAGAACTTAAACAGGTTACTTCCTGTATCATTATTCTGTAGTTATATTTTCACCGCTGTGTAAGTCATACAGAATGACACCACCGAGCTCTGGCATGGAGCCTCTTTATTGAGGAGAGTGATGGGGGACTGGTACACAGTGCTTTTCATCACAAGCAAATAATCTGGAACAGGACGGCAAACATTGTGTTGTGTAGCGTCGGCCCAGTCAGCACTGCAAGGCCATGTGTGTATTGTGTTTCTGTCGAGATTCTGTAAACCCCCCGAGCGAACAGGATGTCACGGACGATGTTTACCAGCCTTAAAATATGCATGCAACCCGAACGCACATCTGAAATATTCGGTTTACTTACAGTAAAGTGTTTGTTCTACACAGACAAAATTTAATATGGAATTATTCTTAAATACTATTCAATTATTTTAATACCTTAAGTGTAGGCACATTATATATTTAGGCCGTTAAATATTACATCTTTGTGTTGATCTGCTAAACTATAAAGCTCTCAGCATCCAAAAGTATCTTTTTAATCGAGCTAGAAGCCTATCTCAGCCAGTACACCCTGAGCTGCTCGCCAGACCATCATAGGGCAACACATACACCATTCACACTCACATCCATACCTAGGGGCAATTTGGAACAGTCAGTTAGCCTGCATGTTTTTGAACTGTAGGAGGAAACTGGAGAAACCAGAGGAAACCCATGCGAGCACGGGGAGCACATGCAAACTCCTCACAGAAACACCCTTGTTGAGCCCAGGAATCGAACCCATGACCTTTTTGCTGTGAGGCGGGCATGCTAACCTCTACACTAAAATGCTGCCCAGGAAGTTATTTTTTTATTATTATTACATCTTTATTTTGTGAATACTCGATTTTATTTTTGTTGATTAAGCTACATCACAAAATAGTAGAACATTTTTAAGTAAGACTTAAAGGTCGCTATGGAGAACATCATTAGGGGAAGCAAACGGATCATTTTACGTCTGTCAAGGAGGTTATTTATATAGGTTTGTTTGTGTGTTTGCTAGCAGGATTAGTTATGTGTGTATTTTCATAAAATTTCCACCCAAAGCAGGGCTTTGGACAAGGAAGACTCCATTAAATTTTAGGGAAAATTTTGAATCCAGGAATTTTTTTTAATGATTCTATAAGACTGTCAGACAGGACCAATTTAGAAATGTCATATTACAGCAAGCCCCCAGGGCAGAGCTTGGCGGAGGTTTGCGCTCTCCATACGCTGTTGATTAAATGGATATTTTGAAAGTAGTCATGTAGTAAGGGAGGTCATATTCCATTGGAATAATCTTAGGTACACATCCGGGTCCTGTCGGGGTTTATTTCTGGATTATAACCCACTCGCTGTACCTTCTCATTTACTACTATCACAGCACTGTTGGATTCTTGATTATGATTGGTCGGAAGGTGTAGAACAGGAGTTCAGACAGGAGTGGAGCTGTAAGGAATAAGCAATGACTTATTGTTGGATGATTGCCGAGGTGTAAGAGGAATAAAACACCATGGGATGTGTTGCTATTACAGGATAATATTCAGTGTGGCAGTGCAGACTGTTCTCGATGGATTTTACCTTATTTGGTTATTTAGTAGTCCAGCGTTACCGCTTTCCCGCCTCGCATCATCATTATTCATTAAGCATATTTATCTCTAATCATAATAGCATCATTAAATGATATCTGTGTTCCAGCAGGTGATTATTTTATTTTTCCAGCATTCTTAATGAATCTGTTTTGAAACATTAATCCTGCTGTATCTAAATACATGTCGTGTCGTTTCCCCCCTACACACACACACACACACACACACACACACACACACACACACACACACACACACACACATCTTGGCAGATCTAGTTATATCACAGAGACGTTGTTGTAGATGGCGTGATCTGTTCTGGTTATTTAGTAGTGCGCTCTCCTGACTGCTTGCAGTTCATTTGGCTGGAAGAGTAGTCTAATTACTGATGCTTATGTGCATCCGAACACGCAGCATGAATGTGATGAATCCCTCTCCACCACCTCCTCCTGTTCCAAAACGTCTCCCCCTTCCAGATCCCAGAGCAGCTGCATGCAGGTACATTCGAAAATGGGTCACATTTCATACCAGCGCCGCCCACCTCCTGTCTGTTTTTTTCTATAACGTGAAATTGCTCCATTTTTCTCTTTTCTTCCCTCTTTCTCAGACCCATCAAGTCCAGGAAACATCCCAAGGGCCACATGTATCAAGAGGGCAGTGAGAAAAGTAATTTAGTGCCAAGGAGCCGGGCGTGTGTTGGGGTATCACTCGAGTGTTATGAGCGCCAATTAAACAGGAGCGATTCATCCAGTCCACTCGCACGCTCAGGAGAAATCTGTCGACCGAACGCGTTTAAGCACCACTTTAGAGTCGTTACACCCAGGAATATTTACAAACACGACTGTAATAATGATGCTTAAGACTGTTAAGCGACAGTTTGGAGCGCTTGTTTGTCTGTTAGTTTTGTCTGTTTGTTGGGTGATTGTTTAATCTTTCAACGTGAAGAACAAATGCACAGGAATGGCAGGTCATTACACCCTAGAGGTTTCATTTTGCTTTTGTTTACAGTGCAACTCCATTAAAACGGTCCATCCTGATTGGTCAGAAGGTGTTGATTTATTTTCTGACAGTAGTGTAACATGAAATCATAGGCTATTTTTAAAGATGTAATTGTTTCCTTTATATAATAAGGTATGGTGGTCGTGGGTTCGAGTCCCGGGCTCTGTGACGGCGTTTCTGTTTTTTTTTTGTTTTTTGTTATCCCCGTGCTTGTGTCTGTTTCCTCTGGGTTCTCTGGTTTTCTCTCACAGTCCACAGACATGCACAGTAGGCTAACCTGCTGTTCCTTATTGACCCTAGCTGTGAGTGTGAATGGTTGTGTTTGTGTTGGCCCTGCAATGGTCCAGTGGGCTGTTCAAGGTGTACCCCACCTTTGCTCAGTGTCCCTGTGATAGGCTCCACCCTCTCTGTAACCCTAATAGTGTTTCCTCCAACAGGCTGCTTTCTGTCCTTTTAACTGGAAGAATGATTTAAAACAAGAAAGTACGTTTCTGAGTCCATTCAGTAACTCCGCCCATCACCGCACTACCCCGTTGTTGATAATTTTTCCACATCCCCATGTTCCCCCAGTGTAAAGTCAGGGGCTTATATATTCCTCTCACAGCTCTCCATGTCCAATCATTTTTCCTCCCCGACAAGAAAGAAAGATGGCTGACGCAAGTGCGATATTTACGATACCCAGCGTGAGAGCTGCTCACTCACTTTCAGAAGTGTGCGACTCCCCGAGCTGTAGGAGGTGGCTTGATTGGTTCTGGTGAGGTAATTCTGTGTAATATATCACCAGGCACTTTCCTGGCAGAGGAGTCGAGGCTGAACCTGATGAGCCTCAGAGAGATGTGAATGAAGTTCTCCGAATGGGAGAAGACAGAAATGCGTCTCTTTCGCTGCTCATCTGAACTTCTGCTTCTCACCTCTTTTATTTTTAGGAAACTCTGATTGTGCCTGTAATTAGAAGTCAAAGGTGTGTTTTCAGGAACTCGTTTTGAAGGCTTCTTCTTCCTGGTGCTCCTTTTGGTGCCCCCCCCATCCTCACCAGAGTAGTGAGGATGTGCAACCTGCTTGCTGCCTTTTGATTTCAACTTGCCCCAGATATGCTCTGTAATGAGCAGCGTGCTCAATCAATAATTCAGCTGAGTGCGAATGGAAAGCAGATCAGAGGTGTTTAAAGAGGGTCGCAATCAGTTGCCATTCAGGACCACCAGGTCTTTTTTCCCCTCCCTGCTCATCCCTCCAGCTTTTCCCTGTTTCAGCTGACGCCTGATTTTCTTTTTGAAACCAAACATTACAGGGTTATTCTCAGTATTTATTCTATATCTAGCATGTCTTACTGATAATAGTGATGATGATGATGATGATGATGAAGATAAGATGTGATTAAGATGATTACTATAGTGATGATGGTGATGATGTTGATGATGATGGTGATGATGATGTTGATGATGGTGATGATGATGGAGATTATGATGATGATGGAGATGATGAGATGATGTTGATGGTGATGATGATGATGATGATGATATTCAAACTAGCACACGGCACCTCTATGCACTCAGCACTTTTTCTCTGCTGCTAATGTCCTGTACCCAATCATAACCACGAGCTATTAGAGTTACATGTCCTGACTAGTGTGTTCGTTTTAAATCACGGTTGCTTTTCTACACTTTGTGTAACCATGTGTAGATGTGTGTGTGTGTGTGTGTGTGTGTGTGTGTGTGTGTGTGTGCGAGTATGAATGTGGGTGGTTCTTAATAATGTGTGTGCTCTATGTGAGTGTGGCTCACTCTACTTATTTCCCTTTACTGTATCTGTCTTGTCACTACCGTTTTTTTAACAGTTGTGTGTATCACCAGTTGTTCCTGGTGAAACGTTGTTTCGTTTCACTATATACTATGTATATTGCTGAAACGACAATAAAGACCTACTACTACTACTACTATGTGGATGATGGTGATGATGATGTTGATGACGATGGTGATGATAGTAGTGTTGATGCTGATGTTAATGGTGATGATGATGATATGATGATGATAGTAGCGTTGATGATGATGATGGTGATGATGATGATGATATGTTGATGGTAGTAGTGCTGATGATGATGATGGTGATGATGGTGATGATAGTAGTGTTGATGCTAATGATGATGGTGATGATGATGATATGATGATGATAGTAGCGTTGATGATGATGATGGTGATGATGATGATGATGATGATATGTTGATGGTAGTAGTGCTGATGATGATGATGGTGATGATGGTGATGATAGTAGTGTTGA
>JAQMYF010000008.1:19734320-19744464 GCA_030014195.1 Neosilurus mollespiculum
CCGCCGCGGGAGAGAGAGAGAGAGAGAGAGAGAGAGAGAGAGAGAGAGAGAGACTTCTTTCCTTCATTCTCTTTTCATTTCTCTCATACTCCTTCTCTCCATCCTTCTCGTTTCATTTCTCTCATACTCCTTCTCTCCATCCTTCTCTCTTTTCCCTTTCTCTCATACTCCTTCTCTCCCTCCTTCTCTCTTTTCCTTTTCTCTCATACTCCTTCTCTCCATCCTTCTCTGTTTACCCTTTCTCTCATACTCCTTCTCTCCCTCCTTCTCTCTTTTCTCTTTCTCTCTCACTCTCTTCCTGTCTCTCTTTATCTCTCCCACCTTATCTCCCTCTTCTGTCTTCCTTTCTCTCTATCTCTCTTCCTATCTTTCTCTCTTACTCTTTTGTATCCCTCCTTTCTCAGAGTTGGTTAAAATTATTTAGTTGAATGGATTTGTTGACGTATCTGTTGAGTGAAATCGCTGAGAATAGAACTGAATAGAACAGAATTGAATAGAATTGAACGGAAGGGATAAAGCAGAATAGAATAGAAGGGAATAGAATTGAATAGAATGGAATATAATAGAATAGAACATAATAAAATACTAGAAAAGCACTCGGAGCGCACAAACCTCTGCCAAGGCGGTTCAGTACCCCATATGGTTTTGTAAGAAATGCAGGATTTTTATGAATGCAGCATTTGTTTGTTATTTGAGCCCTACGATGCAAACGCACCGCCATTTATATGACTGCATTGGGTACAGGGCCTGCCTTGAATAAGAGGCTGTGCGCTCGGATGAGGATGTATTAATAATTGGGTTATTTTTGTGATAATTGGCCTAAAAGTTGTACAGAAAGGTAAAGGAATGAGATTACACCATTGAACGCAAGCCTGGAAGTTACTCTTCGGTACAGTCCGGTCACAGTAACTCGGATGACTACGTCATCCACACTAAAAAAATCTTTACAAATTCCCTGCGTCCAGACAATAATCTGGATCACTGCCAAAGTTTAATCAATTGTTCCTTGCATCATTTCTGACTCATCGTGAAAATTTCATCAAAATCCAGACATCAAAACAGACAGACAGGCAGACAGACAAACAAACAAACAAACAAACAAACAAACAAACCAACACCAGTGAAAACATTAAAGAGATTCATCAAAACATTCAGTTTTAATAAAGAGAATCATACAGACCCGGATCAGAGTCACAGCTTCCCATCATATCGTTCTCTCTTCCTCTTCCTCTCTCCTCCTCTTCCTCTTCTGTTCATCTCTTCTTCTTCTTCGTTTCTCCTCCTCTTCAGATCATCTGTTCTTCTTCTTCCTCTCTCCTTCTCTTCCGATCATCTCTTCTTCTTCTTTCTCTCTCCTCCTCTTACTCTTCTGATCATCCTCTTTTCTCTTTCTTTCTTTTCTTCCTTTATCTTTTTTCATTTTCTGTTTTTTTACTTTCTTTATTTTTTCTTATTTTTTCCTCCCTTTCTTTCTTTTCCCCAATTCCTTTCTGCCTTTTCTGTTTTACCTTCTTTCTCTCTTCTTTTTCTTTCTTTCTTCGTTCTTTCTTTTAATTTTCCCAACACAAATCTAGTTTTAATTGAAATTCTATATTTCTTTTCCTTTCCTTTTTTTCGACACAGATATATACTCAGTGGAAATGTTCTGGATTTGTGGTTATTGAAACTCAATCCTCAGCTGTTCAGCTCTATGAACAGATTTGGAGTCTGGCAGTTTGATGTTAATTTGTTGTATTTGTTGGTAGACGCTGTTGCGCGACGGCCACAGAGAGAGTACGGTCAGCACGCTATACGTTTCAGCAGCCAACATCGCGAGCGGACAGCGCATCACCTGCCGAGCGTCCAACAAAGCAGCACCCAACGGCAAGGAGGCCACGGTCACCATCGACATCCAGCGTGAGCCACATTTTACTCTCTCACACTAAAACACCAATTTAAGCAGCTGCTGGCGTGGGTCATGTAACATGCCATGTGAGTGACAGTACAGAGTTTTCCTTCAACTAGGAGAGTGTCTGTTGATTGACATATCACGATTGGTGGAAAAAAGAGTGTATTTGCATTGATACAACATCAGCACTATATAGCGATTTGCTTCAGGAGACATTTTACAGAAAAACAACAACAATAACAAGCGCAAATATCTCACTCACTTATTTACTGACCCGTAGCAGCCACCTCACAGTCCTGGGTTCCATTCCTAGGCTCGAGGCATTTTTATGTGGAGTTTGCATACGCTCCCTGTGTTTGTGTGGGTTTCCTCTGTGTACTCCATTTTCCTCCCACAGTCCAAAAAACATGCACAGTAGGCTAACTGTCTGCTCCAAATCATCCCTAGCTGTGAGTGTGAATGGTAGTATGTGTTCTGGCCAAGCAATGGCCTGGCGTGCTGTTCTGGGTGTTCCCCGCCCTCGCCCAGAGTCTGCTGAGATGGGCACCAGCCTCCCCACGACCCTAATTAGGAAAAGGGGCTTAGAAAATGAATGAAAGAACAAATTACTTATTTACCGAACCGGTTAATCTTATTAGGGTCACGGGGAGGCTGAGTGAAGGCAGGGTAAACCCTGAACACCTTGCCAGGTCATTGCAGGGCCAACACACACACACAACAATTTACACTCACACCTAGGGGCAATATTGAACAGCCAATTAGCCTAATGTGCATGTTTTTGGACTGTTGGAGGAAACTTGAGTTCCCTGTGGAAACCCATGAAAGCACAGGAAGAACCTGCATACTCTATAGAGAAAAGCCCTCGCTGAGCTTGGGACTTAAACCTAGGACCTTCTTGCTGTAAGGTGGACGTGCTAATATTACCCCGCCGTACCGCCTCAATTTATTTAATTTTTTAAATTATGGCTTAAACTGTTCCGAGCTGACGAGCCGTATTTTCCTCGGTGTGGTTCAGATATGCCGCGTGACGAACGCAGACTAAACTTGGGGATTAGATGCTGTTTTACTTTTGACAGCTTCACTGTCTCCAGGTTTAAATCCCACTTTACTTTTTATTCTGTCTTTATTTACACCGACTCAAGCGAACAAGTGGGGCTTTCGTTTTCTTTTAAATAAAAAAAATAACAATGATGGGGTTTTTTTCCATCCACGCCATTTCCCAGCACACTTCCTCGACACCCTGTTGTGACATCTTTATTTTTGACCTCCCATATTTATTATCTTTTCTCAGTAATCAGGTTCAAGCTCCTGTGATGCAGGTCATCATCTGAGAGAACGCTACACACTACCAAAGTGTGCTCGTGAGATTACTTTAATAATTAGCAAGTCATCGCGTTCTCACTCATACGATTCATTTCCTTTCTTACGGCTCAGTCCCACTGGGCGCTGTTTGCCTCGGGGATATACTCCCGATGGAAATTGATCAGCCTCGGGAGGGATCATGAATACGTTCCCCGATGTATCTGAAAATATTCGGGAGCTTTGCGAACCATCCTGAGGCATCAGGAGGCCTTGGGATAACCGCGAAAAATTAAAGAGTGTTTGCATTGAAATTTTTCCCGAGGAATTCCCGACACTTTGTCGGGAAAACAGGATGCAGTGGCTTCCCAGGAGCTTCTCAGACACATGTAGATGGTTCAGGGATGTATCCCCATATATTCCACGAACTATTCATATTCCCAATGCATCCCAGAAGCATCGGTTAAGTCTTGCCCAGGTATGTAGGAACCTTTGCTGAAAGTAGATTACTCAGCGAAAGTTTGGCGACACTTCGGTTAGCATTCGGAGATATCTTTCTGAAGTTTTTGTCAGCCTCCCTGAACATTCGCCGATAATTGTGAAAGGGTGGAGAGGTGCTTTGTCATGTCATGTCATTTTCTGAACCGCTTAATCCTAATTAGGGTCACGGGGAGGCTGGCGCCCATCTCAGCCGACTCTGGGCGAGGGCAGAGTACACCCTGGACAGCTCGTCAGGCCATCGCAGGGCAGAAACACGCTGATGGCTATGCAGCTACTCTTGACGAAAATCAGCAATGGTTTTTTTACGTGCCTCTCACCATAGACAGTGAGAGACAGAGGTGCTTTGTTCCTAGCTCAATGATTGGCTGAATTCTATACACGTGCACACAATAAAGACGTTATACAGGGATCACTTGCATTAGTGCTGCCGACATGCCACCACGGAAACGAATGACTTCTTAGAAGTCTGAAAAGAAGATGCAAATGGGATGGTTCACAAGTTATCACAGATGCATCACTTAACCTTCGTGGATACACCCCCATTCGACGATTATCAGAGAATGTCCCCCGTATCTTTCCAGAACGTCTTGAGTCATCGCCAATTATTCGATTCGATTATTAAAATGCTTTGTTTGAGTGATTTGTTTAAAAAGATTCATCTGTTCATTCTTGGGTGATTCATTTGAAAACATCTGTCTGTTCATTCGGTTATTTTTTTGGGGTGATTCGTTTGAAAAAGATTTCTTTGTTCGTTCCTTTTTTCAGGTGATTCTTTTAAAAAGATTTGTATCCCATGTGTTTATGTAGATGATTCATTTAAAAAGATTTGTTTATTCATTCAGTTGTTCAAGTGATTCGTTTGAATAAATGTGTTTGTTTGTTTGGATGATTTGTTTAAAATGATTCATCTGTTCATTCTTTGCGTGATTTGTTTGAAAATATTTGTTTGTTCATTCATTAGTTTGGGTGATTCATTTAAAAAAGATTCATGTGTACATGTATTTATTTGAAAGATTCATTTAAAGAAATTGGTTTGTTCATTTATTTGTTTGTTTGGGTGATTAATTCAAAATGATTCCTGTGTTCATTTATTCATTTGAGTGATTTGATTGAAAAGATCCATGTTTGGATGACACAGTGGTGTAACCGTTAGCACGTCCGCCTCACAACAAGAAGGTCCTGGGTGCGAGTCCTGTGTTTGGTGAGGGCGTTTCTTTGTGGAGTTTGCATGTTCTTCCCGTGCTTGCGTGGGTTTCCTCTGGGTACTCCGGTTTTCTCCGACAGCCCAAAGACATGCACATTAGGTTAATTGGCTGTTCCAAATTGCACCTAGATGTGAATGTGAGTGTGAATGATAGTGTGTATGTCGGCCCTGGGATGTTCTGGTGAGCTGTTCACGGTGTACCCTGGCTTTGCTTAGTGTTGGTTGTGATAGGCTCAAGCCTCCTTGAAACCCTAATAATAGGATTTCGGTAAATGAGTGAGTGAGATTCATGTGTGCGTTCATTTTTTCAATTCATTCTGTAAAATACATTTGTGTGTTGATTCGTATGTTTGAATGATTTTTTTGAAAAGTGCATAGTGACATCATATATAATAAAATTATTATTATATTACCATTAATAAACGTACAAAACGCCTACGCGTACTCTAGCTCCTAGGTCAGAATTCAGACGAAATGTGCTAATGGAAAAATTATATTCTGAAAAAAATATCAGGTTAAAAGTATCTTTGCGTTTTCTCACCTCGCTTTCTGAATAATTTCAGCTGGTGCATGTTGAAGACGTAAATTCTACATCGTCATCGTTTTCCTTTACCTTCATTAGAGGATCTTAATGGCACATTTCTTTTTCTCTATCACTTTTTTGTCTCTTGGAGAGTTTTCTACTCAAGGAAGTCGTTGCATAAAACCTTTTCAATGCTTCAGACAGCAAAAAATAAAAAATAAAAAAAATGAACAAGTTTGAATCAATTTCAGGATCTGTGTTCACCTCAGGATGATTGTCTGCCAGTTGGAGGTCATTTTTAAAAGCCTCCCCTGCCATCAGCATGTTTAGACTCTGGAAAGTCTGTCTTTGTCTCATTCATTTCTCACTAGTCGATATCTTCGCTTTCAAAGAAAAGAAATGCCAAACAGCATCCTTTGGTTTCTTTTAAATCTAAATGATGAGTTCATGCTCTTTTAGAAAAGTGACTCTCTTTTAATTACTACATTACTTCCTTTAACGAAGACAAGCCTTACACTTTTCAAATACTTTAGATTGTTCCCTGAAATGCTTTTTGAAAGTATACGAGGTCTTTTATTGTAAAAAAAAATAAATAAATAAATAAATAAAAACTTTTTTTTTTTTTTTTAATTAAAACAAAGAACACTTTACATCTTTTTTTTTCAACCCTTTAGTATAACACAGGCTGACATGCTTTGTTGCTTTTTAATGATAAATATGCAAATAGCTTTATTCTGATTGGATGAAAACTTTTAACAAGAATTGAATCATCTGGACAGAAGGGTGGCATAGTGGTTAGCACATCCACCTCACAGCAAGAAGGTCCTGGGTTTGAGTCTCGGGCTCAATGAGGGTGTTTCTGTGTGGAGTTTGCATGTTCTTCCTTCGGGTACTCCGGTTTCCTCCAACAGTCCAAAGACATGCACGTTAGGCTAATTAGTTTTTCCAAGTTGCCCTTAGGTGTGAGTGTGAATGGTTATGTGTGTGTTGTCCCTGCAGTGGACTAGCGAATTATTTAAGGTGTACCCTGCCTTTGCCAACAGTTGGCTGAGATAGGCTCCAGACTTCCAGCAGGACTAAGTGGCTCTGTGATGGATGGATGGATGGATGGAGTTTAAACTTCCAAAACTTCCAAGCAGGAAGTGAGGTCATACCTCTGCTCAGCCAGTTTTTGGAGCCAAAATGGCAGAATGAAGTTTCCATGGCAACTATGCCCTCATGGATTGCATGGCCCCCTAATCGCTTCTTGTGGCCATATTTAATTCTGCTTCGGTGTCATTTCTCTCTAAATTCAGAGTCAGATTGACTTTGTGTCATCTACACTGAGTAATCAGTGACCAGCTATGACACGAGTGGTAATACAAAAAAATTATAATAATAATAATAATAATAACAATAATAATAACAATAACAATAAATAAACAAACAAACAAAATAAATAATTTTTTTTTTTTTAAAAAAAGGTTTTGCCAAAATGTTTTATTTTTACTGTTCCTCCACCGTCTTAACTCAGGATGGTTTTGGGAATTAAAGAATAAGCTCACTTTGGAAAATTACACCCATAGAGCCTTTAGTAATGAGTTTCTGAGTTCTCTCAGGTGCATTTGAACTCTTCTGGTACGAGACACTCAATACAGAGACATGTCCTTTCTGTCTTCTCTCATTTTCCAGCTCCAAACTGACTCTAATTAGCATTTTGTCTTATATCTGTCCTGGAAAACAAATACTAGAACACATCGATTAAAAACTGAACTCCACCTGGCCCCCATGTAAAAACGTAGACAGCGTTTCTATAATCGGCACGTTACTTTCAGCAAACTGTTTAATCATGAGCCCTTTTTCTAATTCAGCAATTAGGAGCCTAGCAACAAGTCATCGCAATCATGCAGCAAAGTCGGTGGAGTTCAAAGGAAAATTGATTATTGAGCCTTTTTATCAAACATTTTTTTATGCATCATTTGTTGTGCGTTTGTTCTTTTATCTATGAGGAAGATTTCTGATGAATGTTTCATTAGCCAGAGTCGCCCTTGCAGGCGGCGTTGGGCTCACTGCACCCATGTGTGTGTGAGTGTTTGAGTGTGTGTGTTTAAAGCTGAACACTCGCTCCATCTCTTACAGATCTTCCTCTGGTGAACCTCTCTGTGGAGCCGCAGCCGATTCTGGAAGGAAATCCTGTCAAGTTTCACTGCTCGGCCAAGGCCAATCCGCCTGTCACTCACTACAGGTGAGAGAATAACGAACATCTCCCAAAGGCTTCCATGTTCTCATCCGTGGTTTCGTGGTCACGCAGCTCGAAACATGCTTCCTGACCTGAATTATAACATCAGACCCGACAGCGAGTGTGCCGGAGAGTTCTAAATGAGCTAAAAACATTAAATACATGTTTTGTAATGTTATAAATACAATTTAAATACGTACATGTAACATTTTTGAGTTTGGGGGTCACCATCATTCATTTTACATTTGATGGGTTTAGCTACTTTACTTATTTAGAATGAAGCAGTATTTAGGGGTCCAAGTTATAACAACTGGCAACATTACTTCTTGCTTTTTTAATTTTTAATTTTCATTTTTTTTCATTGGCCGAATTGCTTAATCCTGAGGCTGGTACCTATCTCAGCCAACACTGGGTGAACAGCTTGCCAGTCCATTACAGAGCAACACACAAACATTCACTCTCACACTCATACCTAGGGGCAGTTTGGAACAGCCAGTTAGCCTAATGTGCATGTTTTCTGGGCGCCACAGTGGCGTAGTGGTTAGCACGTCTACCTCACAGCCTGAAGAGTCCAGGGCTTGGCAAGGGCGTTTGTGTGAGGAGTTTGCATGTTCCCCCTGTGCTTGCGTGGTTTCCTTTGGGTACTCCAGTTTCCCTCCACAGTCCAAAGGCATGCACCTTAGCCTAATTGGCTGTTCTAAATTTCCCCTAGGTGTTTGTGTGGGTGTGAATAGTTGTGTAGTGTTTGCCGTGTGATGGTCTGATGAGCTGTTCAGGGTGTACCCTGAGTTGGCTGGGATGGGAGCTGGTATCCCATTAACCGTAGTAGGACTCAGTGGTTCGGCAAATGAGTGAGTGAGTGAGTGAGTGCATGTCTTTGGATTGTGGGAGGAAACTTGTGGACCTGGAGAAAACCCACGCAAGCATGGGGAGAACATGCAAGTGGGTGAGATGAGATGAATGATAGTGCTGTGTAGCGAAGAACTGGTATAAAATTCGGTATCCATCCGGTTGTCATACTCCCTCGGGCCGGAATAATTCCCATCCTGCTTAAACACAACTCGCATAATATAATGAACTGACTCTGTTCGTTTAATTACAGCAGAGAGACGAAATTAATTATTGATGGCGGGAGAAACACTTCTGGCACATCTGGGACATAGTGTGCACATTTCAGAAGGCATTCCGGAGCAAGAACAAGGAGGGAGGAAGGATTTCATTTACTAGCCAATGTTAAATCCAGGCGGGTTTTTGCTTACATAAATATTTGAATTGGTTTGGATTGCAGCGCGAGGCTCGGCGCTACGCATCATCACGCCTCTCGGAACAAAACTTTGTGTTTATGGAGATTAGTGATGCATTAGCATGATTATAGGAAACACTGCAGTTTTGCTAATACACTTTAAACCTAATGCTTGATGTTCAGGTTTTAGTGATGTGAAAGAAATGGATTCTGTTCCAGTGGAAGGAGTTTGCATTAGTCTCAGAACCGCAGACAGATAGATAGACAGACAGATAGACAGATAGACAGACAGACAGACAGACAGACAGGTCAGTGTGTGAAATTGAGATGAAGTGCTCAGGGTTTCTTTCTCTCCAGCACAGAAACTCAGCTCTCAATGCTTTAACCTTGGTTTCAATCACAGAAGCAAGATGAAAGCGATGTCCCAACAATGTGCCCGGATTCAATACGCAGGAAGAAAAGGTCGAATGTGAAGTAAATAAAGAGACCGAATGAAGAAAATAAATGAAGGAAAAAAAAATGTATCATAATAAGTGTGTTTAAAAAAAAAAATACAGTAAAAAAATATCTAAAAATAGTGTGCTAATAAAAGTAAGACATAGCCTCAAAAAATCTAGCTAAAGGCTAATGTGTAAAAAAAAACCTGCATGTATTTTATTTATATATTTATTTTTAGTCAATGATAGATTGTTTCAGGTCTCTGATGAGTAAAAAAAACCATACACACATTTAGTTTGTTTCTCTTGACTATAAGTAATGTACAGAGAGAACACCGCTGGCTGCGTTTATGCTGATTAGCATAAACATTAGCATAACTAGCTCACCTGTGTTTAGCTTAAATTTAAATCCTAAATTTGTCCTGTTTTCTTTTTTTTTTCACTTCTGATTAAATGAATGCTGATTAAATTATAAATTGTTAAAAAAAAATCTAACTTTTTTTCCTCTCCTGTACTGTCTGATTGTGTGTCGGAGCCGACGACATGAAGGGAATGTGCGGGAAATGAAGTTCGGCCATGGGGATCCGCTTGTTTCTTGTTTTGGCTAAATAATATTGAACTTATTATTTTAAATAATTACAATTTTACCAAAATTAAAATACAACTGTGTTAAACTTGCAATTCTATACCATTTTGTTGCAAATTTTAAAGCTTTATAAAGCATGTATAATATATACATTTACATTTGGCAGGCGTTCTTATCCAGAGCGACTTACAATTATCATTTTTATACAACTGAGCAATTGAGGGTTAAGGGCCTTGCTCAAGGGC
>JAQMYF010000008.1:19781326-19802280 GCA_030014195.1 Neosilurus mollespiculum
CTGCTTGTTCACTGCCAGTAGGACTGCCCTCCCCCTCCGTATTAGACCCCTCCCTCTGCTCCTGTTCTGAAGCTACTTCATTAGCCAGCGTTTGTGAGGCGTGCGCTTCTTCGTCTTCGTCTGTGTTGATATGCAGCATGGCATTGAGTCGCGTATCAGTGGGAAAGCTGGAGCGCAGTTTGGGTGATGCCGCACCCAGGGGTCGATCTCCAGGGCCGTTTGGAGCCCTGATGGCGCCCGGGTAATCATCGAGAGAGGAATGCCTTTGGGTGTGACCCGAATCAATGGGTACGTCCTGAAGATTGCGCTCTACATCAGGTTCTGATGGACCTTCCTCCATCCTAAATGCCTCACTGTGGAGGGATTCATCAGAACCGGTTGGAGACACAGCCCTGTGGACGTGGGAGGACACGGGGACCACGTCATCATCATCAGAGGGACTGCCCGGACCTCCATTCACAGACAGGGCACCCAGGAGGGAACCCATGACATCTGATTAAGAATAATAAATACATTAAATAATATATATATATCTGTATACATGCACAAACTTGTCCACTCTCAGATGACTACTTCGGCTCACCTTCATGTCCAGTAGACGTTATTTCTACCCTGAACTGAAGCTGACCGCTCACATGGTCCATGGGCAAACGGAGTATATACACAGAGTATAACTCACTGGCTGATCCCTGGGTCACACACACACCCCCACCCATATATACACACACATACACATTAGTAATTGTAGACTGCCGTTACTGTCAAAGATAATATCATTGTTACAACATAATTAGATCTGTGTATACAACAAACCCCTTTGCATGTCTCTCCAGAAGTCTCTGCACAGGTAGTGTGCCGGTGGTGTAGTGGTTAGGGTGCTGGGCTTTGAGAATGGTGAGTTTGAATCCCTGTTAGACCCCTGGGCAAGGTCTCATTCATGTTTGCCACCCAGCAGTATTAAAGGGTACCAGTAAACTACTGGGAGGGTTACCTGCAATAAATCCTAGTCACTTCAGACTACAGAAACCAGGATAAATCTCTGACTAGTATCAGGTGTAACTCCTCACTCCACCTGCATTTTTATTTTAAAGACAGCCAGGGATACTGATTAATTACATACATGCTTAAGCAGAGAGGAAGGAAACTTTTGATGTGTCCTCTCTATAGACCTCTAGACAGGGTGTATAAGGTAAGTGAGTTATATCCTACACAGAGTAGTAAATATGTAATTAGGGATTCAGCCTTACTGCATAAAGATGTTCAGATGGCTTGCCATTATACATAGATTCACAGAGAGAAAGAGAGAGAGCTGGGGCAGGAGAGAGAGGGGAGAAGAGAGAGAGAGGGAGAGGGAGGAGAGAGAGAGAGAGAGAGAGAGAGAGAGAGAGAGAAAGAGAGAAAGAGAGAAACAGACACACTCATGAGGTGAGAGAGAGAGAGAGAGAGAGAGAGAGAGAGTGAGAAAGAAAGAGAGCAAGAGAGAAACAGAAACACTGATGAAGAGAAAGAGAGAGAGAAACATAAACAGAGAGAGTGAGAAAGAAAGAGAGCGAGGGAGAAACAGAAACACTGATAGAGTGAAAAAGAAAGAGATCGAGAGAAAGAATGCATGTAGTGGAGTGATACGGAGTGAGTGGTGTGAGATATTATAACACGTACAGAGTGAAATCTTTTCCTGATTTTAAAACTGTATAAAATGGTGTTGAACATTTTTACGTGTTGAAGCTATAAAGAACGTACAGAACTTTAATAGCGCTGCGCCACATGGATAATGACCGTCGAGTAGAACTGGTGTATTCTGGGTGATGATTATGATCCCAACAGTGACATCGAAACACAAGAGGAAATAATACACCACTCCACTGCCTCGATGGAAATAAAGAAACTGATATAATGAAGCGCAGTCATGGGCACTAATCACGGTTTGCTTTCTGTCTCAGACGCTACAGCGTCTCGCTCGGCCCGACGCTCTCCCTTCGCAGTATCAATCAGGAATCATTATACACATTCTCCACAAGTAATTATAATGATCTACCCAGTGTTTATATTTAAATAATTTTTAAATAATCATTATTATTTTAATTAGCTTGACCGACAAATGAGGATTGACGTAGCGGCTAATGAGTATCAAGCATGTCTGTCGTTCAGCATCCCCCAGATCTCCATGTCGAGCTCAGACTGTCTTTCCATCCTTTAGAAATTGTGGCTTCATCAGCGATGCATCAAAGTATCTGCTGCACCGTAATCATTTATGTAATGTTTGGGAAGGTGTATAATTTTCTGGTACCTACCGTGGTTGTCTAGTCTCGCCTACAGCGCACACACGACCGCCAGGGTTCATACCCTGAAAACTGGATCAAAATTAAAACTAGCAGTGAATAATTCATTTTATTAACTGAAATTATTATATAAACAAACTAAAATCAAATAGAATTGCAGGGGGGAAAAAATAGAATTGCAGCTTTATTTACACCGCGGCCGCTACATCCCTTTAAAGATGAAGATGAGACAGTAACAGTAACAGCCTAATTCCAGAAGGTGGCAGCTATGTGCAGAAAAGTAAAAACTAAAAGTAAATAAAAACAAAATTCAAACTAGTCATTCATTTATTTTCTAAGCCGCTTATTCCTAATTAGGGTCGCAAGGAGGCTGGCGCCCATCTCAGCCAACTCTGGGTGAGGGCAGGGTACACCCTGGACAGCTCACCAGGCCATCGCAGGGCTAACACTCACACAACCACTCACACTCACACCTAGGGGAGATTTGGAATCAGCCTACTGTGCATGTTTTTGGACTGTGGGAGAAAACCGGAGTACCCAGAGGAAACCCATACAAGCACGGGGAGAACATGCAAACTCCACACAGAAATGACTAAGCTCGGTAATCGAACCTGGTACCTTCTTGCTGTGAGGTGAACGTGCTAATCACTGTGCCACTGTGCCGCCACATTCATTGTCTGACTCGATTAATCCTACTAGAGTCGCAGGGAGGATGGAGCCTATCATCACAGGGCCACACTCACACCTGGGGGCAATTTAAAACAGTCAGTTAGCCTAATGTGCATGTCTTTGAACTGTGGGAGGAAACTGGAGTACCCTGAGGCAACCCACACAAGCATGGGAAGAACTCCAAACAGGAACGCCCTCGCTGAGCCTGGGACTTGAACCCAGAACCTTCTTGCTGTGAGGGTGGATGTTCCTACCACTACACCACTGTGCCGCCCCTGGATGCGACAAAAAATATATATATATTTTAAAAAGCATCACTTTGACTGACAGACAAGTCAGTCATACCTTCTTTGGAGTTAGCATTCCGACTAGCTTGTAACGCTAAAAAAAAAAAAACTTCAGTAGATGGAAAAAAAGCAGAGAATTGGAAAAGTATTTCAAGATGGCGTGAGAATTCCAAGATGGAACATTAAAATGAAATTCACGGCACCGATTGGGATGCGCGTTGTACAGTATTACTGATTCATCATTAGTGGTGCTCTCAGATGTACGCGCGTTAATGGCGGCGTCATCATGACCTAATTAGGTTGACTTTTTGTCAACAGCTTGAGGCAGGATGCAAAGAGAAACACCTGAATTTATTATTCATTCATCATTCATTTTTCACCACACCGATGGGACGCCTCCTCGCTCCACATCTGTTAGGACGAAATGAATTCAAGCTCTGCGTGGCCCTGAAATCAGAAATCAGGCAACTGAATATGAGAAGAAGGGGAAAAAATCTATAAACAAGAGCCAGGCTTCTTCTTCTTCTTCTTCTTCTTCTTCTTCTTCTTAATTATATTTGCAGTTTGCACTCGGAATACCTCTGAGGTCATGGCTGTGTTCCGCACAAATTAGAGGCGATGGACTGAGCGCCAAACCACACAATTAATCAGCGCCTAGTATCGACATGGATCGTGCAACAGCAGCCAAAGATAATTTACTGTGTGTTTATTGGCATTTGGAAACGGCCGACATGCAGCAAGTTGGGTGATACATTCATGCTCATCATGTTCGTATAATATATTTACATACTGTGTCATTTTACCATTATAACCTTTTATCATTTTACTGGTTAATGCACATATACAGACATCACACACATACATACATACACACACACACAAATATTTATTTATTTATTTATTGATTGATTGATTGATTGATTGATTGATTGATACTAAAATATTGTCATGGAGCTTTAATGTTTTAGGATATTCCTTTTAGTAGCCCTTTATTTTTGACCAAAGAGTCACAATATATTATTTATTCCCCATGATTGTGTGGGTTTCCTCAGGGTACTCTGGTTTCCTCCCACAGTCCAAAGACATGCACATTAGGCTAAATAGCTATTCCAAATCGCCGCTAGGTGTGAGTGTGAGTGTGAATGGTTGTGTGAGTGTTGGCCCTTGATGGTCTGGCAAGCTAATAATTAATAATGATAATAATAATAATAATAATAATAATAATAATAATAATAATAATAATTTGCAGCATGGTGGTGCAGTGGTTAGCACGTCCACCTCACAACAAGAAGGTCCTGGGTTCGAGTCCCGGGCTCAGTGAGGGAGTTTCTGTGTGGAGTTTGCATGTTCCCATCGTGCTTGCGTGGGTTTGCTCCGGGTTCTCCGGTTTCCTCCCACAGTCCAAAAACATGCACATTAGGCTGACTGGCTGTTCCAAATCTCTACTACGTGTGAGTGTGAGTGTGAGTGGTTGTGTGGGTGTTAGCTCTTTGATGGTCTGGCAAGCTCTCCAGGGTGTGCCCCGCCTTCGCCGAGAGCTGGCTGAGATGGGCGCCAGCCTCCCCGCGACCCTAATTAGGGTTCAGTGGCTTAGAAATGAATGAATTAATGAATGATGAATAAAATGATAAGGAGTCTTTTTGCAGATGCAGCGTATTGGAATATATTTTATAAATGATCATCACATATGTGCAGCTTAATGCCGTAGAGCCTCATACAGGATTACACTCAAATAACTTAAGAGATCTCACAGACCCATAATTACTGTTTACACGTCCCCCAAGATTCATTCGCATTCATTCATCAGATCCTCTTATTCAGATGCATTTATAGAGTATAATCCATGCATGCTGCTCTGGAGATGAAGGTTATGAGTACGAGTTATTATCACAGTTAGCTCCACCTTCACTTTACTCACCACCTGAAGTGAAAGCCTCAGGATTCTTTATACAGAGGCGCTATCTGTAAGTACATGTGCTCCGGTACTGCAGGAGGCGCTGTTAAAATTAAACCAGCTGTCATAATCATAGGGAGAAGATGGTGTCTTATAGAAGTGATCTGGTTTGGAAGGCATCAGCTTGTACAGGCAATATTTTTCTGTATATGTTTTTTCTTTGTAGGCCAGCGTCTCCAGAAAGAAGTAGAACCTGTCACTCGTCAAAGCTGAGATGTGTTCTGGACTGTTTCTGATTCAATCCCTGATCTGTTGAGTAAATGAGGAGCAAATCTCAGTCGAGGATGAAATGATTCAGTCACCGACCTGCTGAAAAAAAAACTGAGTAAATCCTGTTTTGATTAGAAAGACCTCTGAATCTCAGTCATAACCAAAATGATCACTGATTCAGAGAGGGGCGGCAGGGTGGTGTTGTGGTTAGCGTGTGGGTTTTCTCTGGGTACTCTGGTTTCCTCCCAGAGTCCAAGGACATGTACATTAGGCCAAATGACTGTAAGTGTGAATGGTTGTGTGTGTGTTTGCCCTGTGATGGACTGACAAACTGTTTAGGGTGTACCCCACCTTGAGATAGACTCCATCCTGCCAGCTACGCTAATAAGACTGTAATAGGAAGCTGTTTGGCAAATGATTGAGTGTAAGTGAATCTCAGTCATGATTTACTGATTCAGACTTAATCGCTGAGTCATGACCAAAACAATTCACTGATTCAAACACTGACCAGCTGAATGAAAGCAGACTAAATCTCAGTCATGACCAAAGTGATTGATTAATTCAGACTCAATCAGTGAGTCATGACTAAAATGAGTCACTGATTCAAACATTGACCTGCTGAATGAAAGCAGACTGAATCTCAGTCATGACCAAAGTGATTCATTGATTCAGACTCAATCAGTGAGTCATGACTAAAATGATTCACTGATTCAAACACTGACCTATTGAATGAGAGCAAAGGAAATCTGTCATGACCAAAATTATTCACTGATTCAGACTCAATCACTGTGTACTGACCAAAATGATTCACTGATTCAGACTCAATCACAGAGTCATGGCCAAAGTGATTCACTGCTTCAAACACTGGCCTGAATGAAAGAATAATGAATCAGTAATTCAAGGCCCATTAATCAGGCTCCACATACCTGTACATGCAGTTGTAGATGCCTCTCAGATTCTTGCTCAGTGGGCCAACCGTGGCTCTCTGGTAATTACCTGATTGGTATGAAATGTTATCCCATTCATTGCCCTTTTCCAACTATATAAACAGTTTCCCACTGAGTCTAAACATAATTAATTATGATGCTTCATTGATCCTTTAATTAAGTCATAGACTTGTATGTGCATAAATTCATAATTAGAATGCCGAAAATAAAACCAGCTATTATTTCAAAGCTTCACAAGCAGCCTGCTGTGGACGGCCCGCGTTCCCTGTGTTGTTTTAATGAGACGTAATGCATTCCTGTTTGCTCTCGGTACGCACACTTGACGAGCTGCATGGGCACCGCACACGTCAGCAAATCAAAACTGTCACAACAGTTTCATCATATACATCAGCAGATTCATTAAAATCTCGCCGTAGTGTGTGAAGCCTCGGCTCTGTGTAGCTTTAAAGGAACTCCAGTCTCACAAATCTCAGATCCAGACACATCTGAAGCTCGCAGCATGTAATATAAAAGGAATAAATTGTGTATCCTGCTTTCAAAGGAACTAATCCAAGTGAAGTTTTTTTTTAAATAAAAGAAAGAAAGGTAAAAACGTGTGTTTGTGTGTGTGTGTGTGTGTGTGTGTGTGTGTGTGTGTGTGTGTGTGTGTGTGAGAGAGAGAGAGAGAGAGAGTGAGAGATTTCTAATGTTTGTCAGTATTGTAAAATTTCTCCTCAAAGGAATCCACGTTGGCATTTTAAGGACTTTTCCAGCGCTGTATTAGCTCAAGCCAAGTTTGTTACATCACCCCCTGGAGGTTCAATAAATTGACTCGGCTCCCTTTCAGCAGAAAAAAAAACCCTACTCTTTAAAAATACACTTGCATAAAAAAGTATTTTCAAAGAATTTTCCATATTGAGTGGGTTTTATTACAGACAGCTACTCTGTGTATGCATCACGACTGATTAGAGAGTCATTTAACTGATTCGACTTATTTGAATCATTTTAGGTTTTGCACTTGATTCAGTAAAAAATTTCTAAACATGAAATCAGTGTTTGTGTAGTGGTTAGTATGTTCACCTCACACCTAGAAGGTCCCGGGTTTGATTCCTGGGTTCGGGCATTTCTGTGTGGAGTTTGCATGTCCTCCCCGTTCTTGCATGGGTTTCCTCCAGGTACTCTGGTTTCCTCCAGTAGTCAGAAAACATGCACAGTAAGCTGATTGGCCTTTCCAAACCACCCCTAGGTGTGAGTGTGAGTGTGAATGGTTGTGTGTGTATTGGCCCTGGCGAGCTGTTCAGGGTGTACCCCTCCCTCACCCAGAGTCGTCTGACATGGGCACCAGCCTCCCCACGACCCTAGTTAGGATGAAGTGTCATAGAAATTGAATGAATAAATTGAATGAATTAAATTATTGTGTGTGTAGTTGTTAACACGTCCACCTCACAGCAAGAAGGTCCTAAGCTGGAGTCCCAGCCTCAGCCACAGTGTTTCTCTGTGGAGTTCTGTGTGCGGGTACTCAAGTTTCCTCCTACAGTCCAAAGACATGCACAGTAGGCTGATTGGCTGTTCCAACTTTCCCCTAGGTGTGAGTGTGAGTGTGAGTGTGAATGGTTGTATGTGTATTGCCCTGTAATGGTCTGACGAGCTGTTCAGGGTGTACCCCGCCTTCGCCCAGAGTTAGCTGAGATACGCTTCAGCCAATGTGTGACCCTAATAGGATTAAGTGGCTCAGCAAATGAGTGAAAGAGAGTGTATTTGACTCTGACTCAATGTTTTTCATGCTTGGGTTGTTTTTGTGATTCCTTCGTACACTTGGGATCTCTGTATTTCTGACCATGAGATGAAAAAAGTTTTCTGAAGAATACTTCATCAGCTCTACACTGCCCAGCAACTTTTTTTTCTTTTTTGTTCATTTGATTGTGTGTTCTTTGAAATCAAATTGAATCAAATAGCAAAAGAATCAATTTTATTCTGACTCCTGATTCAGACACAGCAAAGAGAATAATAAACATAAACAATTTAAAACAATTTAACAGTGTGTGTGTGTGTGTGTGTGTGTGTGTGTGTGTGTGTGTGTGTGTGTGTGTGTGTGTGTCAGCACTCATTTCCAACCAGGTTGTAGCACTCAGCAAAACAAAATGAATAATTCTACTCTAGTGTTTTTTCGTAACATGCAAATTCCCATCCAAAGCCCCAGTGCTCATTTCACATCCAGCACACACACACACACACACACACACACACAGGCTTGATTTAACCTTCATGCCATGTCTCAGTGCTATCAGAAAGCCAGGGATGTGTTTGATCTCACAGTTCGTCTCCTCCATGAAGAAAAACAACACATACGTTTTTAAACGATTCCCTCGGACCGCACTCCGGGGAATTCCCCTCGCATCGATAGGGAAGCATTCCCCATGCTGCCGCATATCTTTTTAAACTTTATTCGCTTTTAAAATCCAGTCTTTAGGCAATAAATGATCCTTTTCCTTCTTTCATCATATGTGGAATCTCTGTTGTATATTTGTTGTCAGTGTTTATTTATAGTTTTTAATCGTTGCTGATCTTTAGACATTGTTTATACATTCTTCGAGACTTATACAAGACTTCGAGTTACCTTGGGGCGGCACAGTGGCGTAGCAGTTAGCATGTCTGCCTAAAAGCCAGACAGTTCTGGGTTTGAGTACCAGGCTTGGCCTTTCCATGTCCTCTCTGTGCTTGTGTGGGTTTCCTCTAGGTACTCCGGTTTCCTCCAACAGTCTAAAGACAAGCACATTAGGCTAATTGACTGTTCCTAATTGTGTGCGTGTTGGTCCTGCGATGGTTTGGTAAGCTGTTCAGGGTGTACTCCAACTTCATCCAGAGTCGACGGAGATAGGCGCGACCCTAGTAGGATTTATCAGTTGGGTAAATGACTGAATGAATAAATAATAAGCACTGTTGAATTCTCAAATCTGATTGGTCGATTGGTGATTTTTTTTTCTCTTTAACAGAATCCAAAGTTCATAGGGCCTTCACAAATAGATAGATAGATAGATAGATAAATAGATAGATAGATAGATAGATAGATAGATAGATAGATAGATAGATAGATAGATAGATAGATAGATAGATAGATAAAAGAGTAAAAACCTCAAAGCTCAAATAGTATCAGCTGTGGATGATGTAAAAACCTGCTGCAAAACAAACATAGCAAAAGCACCGTCAGGCTGGTGCATCATCAGTGGTGCGGATTAACATGCAGTCTTATTTTGGGCACCAAGTGCACGAATATAATAAGTGGGGACAAATCGGACAGTTTTTAAAGACCTTTAATGAGGCCTGCAATTATGTTCGGTGCCATTAGAGCTGTAAGACCGAACCTGGGAGGACTGCAGCGCTAAAAAATTATAGTGGACCAACAACGCCCACTGCATGACACCTTCTTCTGGGTTAGAGCAAAAAGCTCTTAGTCTCCCTGGGCAAGTGATTGACCCCACACACACACACACACACACACACACACACACACACACACACACACATGCAGTATAATTAGAGTTGGATGTGTGGGTGTTGGGATAATGACCGTGTGCAGAATGTTTGAAAATAATTGCTTTTTTATTGCGCTCCACAGCGGCTCGCGTGCTTCCGCCGACCTTCCACCTTGTGTTGTTTCGAGGCAGAAGGCAATTTTTTTTGACGCAACTCTACACTACACTTTAACTTAACTTTAAATGACATGTCTTGTTTAATGAATCTGTAAAATAATTAACAAGTGGCTACTGATTGACTTGTCAGTTTATTATTTTTGCTCACACTCCAAAACTTCCAGTCCCTAATTCCCTTTCCTTTCCTTCTCTTCACTTCCCTTCACTTCCCTTTCCTTTCCTTCCCTTCCCTTCACTTCCCTTTCCTTCACTTCCTTTTCCTTTCCTTCACTTTCCTTCACTTCCCTTTCCTTTCCTTTCCTTCACTTCCCTTCACTTCCCTTCACTTCCCTTCACTTCCCTTTCCAACACTTCCCTTTCCTTTCCTTTCCTTTCCTATCCTTCCCTTCCCTTCCCTTCCCTTCCCTTTCCTTCACTTCCCTTTCCTTTCGTTTCCTTCCCTTCCCTTCACTTCACTTCCCTTCCCTTCCCTTCCCTTCCCTTCCCTTCCTTCACTTCCCTTTCCTTTCTTTTCCTTCCCTTCTCTTCTCTTCACTTGCATTTCCTTATCTTTACTTTCCTTTAGTTACCTTTCCTTCACTTCCCTTTCCTTCACTTCCCTTCACTTCCCTTTCCTTCACTTCCCTTCACTTCCCTTTCCAACACTTCCCTTTCCTTTCTTTTCCTATCCTTCCCTTCCCTTCCCTTCCCTTTCCTTCACTTCCCATCTCTTTCCTTCCCTTCCTTTCCCTTCCCTTCCTTCACTTCCCTTTCCTTTCTTTTCCTTCACTTCTCTTCTCTTCACTTGCCTTTCCTTATCTTTACTTTCCTTTGGTTACCTTGCCTTCTCTTCACTTTCCTTCACTTCCCTTCACTTCACTTCTCTTCACTTCCCTTCTGTTTACTTCCCTTCACTTCCCTTTGCTTCTCTTTACTTCCCTTTACTTACCTTCCCTTCACTTCCTTTCACTTCCCTTCAGTTCACTTCCCTTCCCTTTCCTTCACTTCCCATCACTTCCCATCTCTTCACTTCCTTTCACTTCCATTCCCTTTCCTTCCATTTCCTTCCCTTCACTTCCCTTCTCTTTCCTTTACTTTCATTCACTTTCCTTCCTTTTCCTTCACTTCTCTTTCCTTCCCTTCCCTTTCCTTCACTTCCCTTTTCTTCACTTCTCTTTCCTTCCCCTCCCTTTCCTTCCCTTCCCTTTCCTTCACTTCCCTTTTCATCACTTCTCTTTCCTTCCCTTCCCGTTACTTCCATTTCCTTCTTCTTCCCTTCACTTCTCTTCCCTTTCTTCCACTCCCTTCAGTTCCCTTCTCTTTACTTTCCCTTTCCTTCACATCAATTCCCTTTTCCTTCCTTCATTGTCCTTTTCCTTTCATTCCCTTTCCTTCTCTTTCCTCTTCTTTCCTTCCCTTTTTTTCTATTCTTTCCTTCCCTTCTCCTCCCTTTTCTTCCCTTTCCTTCTCTTTCCTTCCCTTCCCCTCTCTTTCCCTTCCCTTTCCTTCTATGACTGTATAATCACCTTCACTGATCAACGTCAATGTGCCTGTAATTGCCTCATTCCAGAAATAGCTTCCACTTACATAAAACAGCTGGCTAGCAGATGTGTGTTGGGAAGGGGGGGGCTGGTGTTTTTGTGTCTGAGGTATTCAGGATCATCTCCTGAGAAGACAATGACTCTGCTCCCTGTATCACCCTGTCCCCATCCTGTCTGCTTTATCCATTTAGTCTGACTGCTGGATTGATGCCTTAATAACCTTTAAGGCCTTAAATCCAATCTTTATTGGACCTTTTTATCTTTAGGCTTGTAATCCCTAATATTTTAGAGGATTGTTCGATACTTGCTCAGGAAACAGGCTGTCCAAAATGAGACAAGACTAATCCTTGCATTCAGAGACTAGTTTTATCGCTGTTTTACTTCCTCTTCCTTTTCCTACATCACACCACATTTCCACTATCGAGCCAAAGCCAGATGAGCTAGTGTGAGCTAAGGCCATTATCATTCTATTGTCACTTCTGCTGGATTGATCATGCCTACTACTTTGAGGCTCAAAACCTAGGAATTTGGCCTGATGATTACCCATAAGCCAGATGAGACCAACTGGACCTAAACTGTTTTAGCCGAACCGAGTTTTAGCTGCCATTCTAAAGTTTGTTCACTTATAATGTAAGAAGAGAAAATAAAATACAAAACATAAAAGTCTGGAATTAGCCAATCACCTCATTTTGAGGTACAATAAAACTTTTACACCACATCTCCATAACGATGTGGTTAGCATCAACTAGCTTTAGTGTTATATGTGGGCTGTCCATGTAAAAAACTGCATTATAACTTAGAACTTATGGGCAGGGAAGCTGTTGGGATAAAGTCAGACTGGAAACACAAATCGGTTTTCGTCAAGGCATAAAGTCCCAGTCTACAAGCCAGGCGTATCCTTGGAAAAGCCCTGGTTTGGCCTGTCATGCTAGTGGGATAGAAGCTGTTCAGTCCAGAACCAGGTGTCCTAGGGCAACCGCATTACTGAGAACCTGTAATTTAACCTATATCTTAAATTAATAAGTATAATATTAATGTATAACGTTCCCTCTGTGTCAGAGCCACTGCTCCAAGAATCAATCAACACCTTCTGACCAGTCAGATTTGAGAATTTAACCAGACTCCGATAATTTACTCGTTTAAACTCAGAAATAGGAAACAACTGAAGCGCAGGAGGTAGAGGGCTGTGCTTGATTTCTTTCTTCAGCATTCTCTTATCGCTCGCTTTCACTCTCTCTCTCTCTCTCTCTCTCTCTCTCTCTCTCTCTGTCTTACTCTCTCCCTCTGTTCTCTCTCTCACTCTGTTCTCAGTAATTCTCTCTGTTCTCCTCTCTCTCTCTCTCTCTCTCTCTCTCTCTCTCTGTTCTCTTTTTCTGTTTTCTTTAATTCCCTCTCTCTTTTTCTCTTGTTTTCTTTATCTCTCCCTCTCTCTCACTCTCTTTGTTCTCCTTATGTCACTCTGTACTCTCTAATTCTGTCTCTACTCCCTCTCTTGCACACACTCTCTCTCTCTCTCTCTCTCTCTCTCTCTCTCTCTCTCTCTCTCCACTGAAAAAACCTAACTTTTTTTGGCGATTTAAAAAGAAAACTTCAGCAAACACACTGTTCATGAGGACCAAGTAAAGAGCACTGAATTAACAAGTTTTTTTTTTTTTTTATTAGAGTAAAATATGCAGGTATTTTTTCTAAACAGAAAGCTGTGTAATTAGAATAAGAAAGAGGAGAAACAACCACAAATTGTCTGTGGTGTGTGAAATTCTACTACTTGGCTTTATTTCTTTTTGAGCCCATTAATTATATCAGACGTGTTAATGTGAGATATTTGACAAAGTGAACAAGGGTGTGTGTGTGTGTGTGTGTGTGTGTGTGTCTGTGTTTGTGTGTGTGTTTTAACATTATAAAGACTGAGATAAAAAAGATCCAGTATCCTGAGGGATACGAAGCTGTGGTTTCTCTCTGTTTCATCACTTTTTTTTCTTTTATTATAGTCATTATGAATTGTGTATGTGTCTGTGTGGAGGAGAGAGTGTGTGTGTGTGTGTGTGTGTGTGTGTGTGTGTGTGTGTGTGTGTGAGAGAGAGAGAGTGTTCAATCAGGCCAAACGCAAAGAACAATGACCAACATGCTTGAGACATCCGCAAAATGCTTTATAGAAGTGTGTCTGTGTGTTTATGTGTGTGTGTGTGTGTGTGTGTTTGGGGGGGTGGGGTGTCATACCTGAGAAAAAAGAAACCCGAGAGAATCTGAAAAAAAGTTATAAAACTTTATAGTCTCCATGATCTCATCCTGCAACCTGAACCACAATACATATGTTTGGGTTGAAATATTTGTTCGATCCCTGTGTTGGTTAGGGTTGTTTTTTTATTTGTTTGTTTGTTTATCACTCTTGCTTCACAACAAGAAGGTTCTGGGTTTTAGTCCCAAGCTTGGTGAGGGTGTTTCTGTGCAGAGTATGCATGTTCTCCTTGTGCATGCTTGGGTTTCCTCTGGGTACTGCGGTTTCTACCCACAGTCCAAAGTCACATGCACATTAGGCTAATTTTGCCTGTTCCAAATTGCCCCGAGGTGTGAGTGTGTGTATAAATGGATGTTTGTCTTACAGAAGAACAAGTTCTGCAGGGAGCTTGCAGCTCTCTCACACATTCATTCATTTGCCAAACCACTTAATCCTTCCAGTGAGGCTGGAGCCTATCTCAGCCAACTCTGGGCGAAGGTGAGGCACATCCTGAGCAGTTCGCCAGTCCATCGCAGGGCCGACAAAGACGCAACCATTTACACTTAGACTCACACCTGGGGCAGTCTAGAACAGCCAATTAGCCTAAAGTGTGTGTCTTTGAACTGTAGAAGGAAACTGGAGTACCCAGAGGAAACCAAAGCAAGTATGGGAAGAACATGCAGACTCCACACAGAAACGCCCACAACAAGACCGAGATTCGAACCTAGGACCTTCTTCTGTGAGGCGGATGTGCACACCACCGTGCCCCCCAGCTTGCAACCCGCTCACAATAGAAACCATAAAGGTGGCCCATTGCATCATAGGTACAGAATAGAAAGTGAGATAAGGACTATTAGTATGATGTCCACTACTACCGTGGTTGTATTTAATGTTTCTCCACCCCCTCTGAAATTAATTCCTGGCTAGAGAACCTGCAGTTGAGACCCAATTAAGGACCAGAAGTCTGTCCGGTTTTGTTGAGTTCCCACTCGATGTCTGCTGTTTAGTGCTCTCTTCACATGGAGTCCTGCTGCTTGGTCACTGTGTAAAGGTTTTCACAGAGCAGCAGTCCATGTGACACGATTTCCTGCCTATGTGAAGTCTCTCCTCCATCTGCGTAAGTTCTTCTCTCCAGCTGTTCGCTCTAATCTCAAAAAAAGAGAGAGAGAGAGGGATGAGCATGCATCCAGGTCATAGAGCCAGGAGTCACTACCGGAACAGCACATCTACGGTCTCACACTTTGAACAGGCTTTTGTTCCATTACTGTGAAGCTCTATTTTCTGTGCAGTGTGTTTATTAGAGACCAGCTTGACTTGGCGGGCGGCACGATGGCATAGTGGGTAGCATGTCTGCCTCACGGAAAGAAGGTTCTGGGCTCGGCGAGGGTGTTTTTGTGCAGAGTCTGCATGTTCTCTCCATGCTTACATGGGTTTCCTCCGGGTACTCTGGTTTCCTCCAACAGTCCAAGAACATGCACATTGGACTAATTGGCTGTTCCAAATTGCCCCTAGGTGTGAGTGTGAGTAAGAATGGTGGTGTGTACGTTGGCCCTGCAGTGGACTAGCAAGCTTTTCAGGTTTCACCCAGAGTCAACTGAAATAGGCTTTATCCTCCCCACAACCATAGTAAGATTAAAAAATGATTGAATGAATCTTGACTTGGAATTTAATAAAGTTCAACCACTGACTGGGGGACTTGTATAATTTTTATTCCTTTAAAGTCTACAAAATGAACTAGACGTGCACTCATTAAGGGTAAGGTACCCCCACCATACAGGATGGATAATGTAGTAAATAGGCCCTGGTATATGAGTACTGGTTTTAATTACCCATGATCACATGCTACAATATGTTCTATCAAGGTCACTCAATGTCAAAAGTAATTATCTTATTTGAAAGCCCATGTATGGTTTCCTATTAGTGTTCCATAGTAACGGCATGTCTATCAGCATTCGTTTTGAATTTCCAATAATTCGAGAACTTACTTTGACCTTGACCTTTGACTTTGACATTCCAAAATCAGATCATCTCTGGTGCTCAGGTAGGGTAGTATCCCTACCAAGTTTGGTGAAAATCCGTGCATGGGCAGGATTTTGTTCACAGTCAAACTGACAGACTGACATAAATGCTGTTGATTATAATAATTCTGCTCAAATTCAGTTTTGGGGCAGAGTTACTCTTTATTATTATCATATAGTAGCACATCTTAAAATATTTTATTCCTCTTATACCACAACAATTTGGTTGTGGGAGCCTATCTGAGCCGACTCACACTCAAACCTCACACTCAAACCTAGGGGCAATTTGGAACAGCCAGTTAGCCTTAATGTGCATGCCATTAAACTTAGTGAAGAAACTGGAGAACCCAGAGGAAACCCATGCAAGCACAGGAAGAACACGTAAACTCCACACTAAACACCCTTAGCGAGCCTGGGATGCAACCCCAGGACCTTTACACTGTGAGGCGAACATGCTAAAAACTACACCGCCATGCCGCCCTCAGCCTTAAGCCGATTTTGCTAATTTGAGACTATGATGTAATAAATCAGGATAAAACATTTTTCATCCTTAGAAGTTCACTTGCCTTTGTGTGGTCACATTGATAAAATGCATTCTGTGTTTAAACTTATGCTCCACCCCCTGCAGTGTTTCAGCCAAATGGTATCCATGGATTTGAATCAATGTCTCCATGGGGGCGTTCCTTATGGCCATGGACTCCGTTTAGATCTCATATCAAGTTTCTTCTATGCACCGCTTTCAAACCATTTTCATTCCCCCCCCCCCACTGGTTGTTCGTGTGGACTCTCCAGCCCACGGCAGCTCCACAGCAGGATCTGCTGCCTCATTAATCGCCTTGTTATCAGGCGCAGTTGGAAGATTTTAGGCTGCGGTTCCTTTCCAGGGGAATTTGTTGGCATGAAGCTTCCCACTGCTTGTGCCCTGGAGACCGGCCTGTACAACACGTTCATGTCCTTCACAATTAAAAGTTTAGAGGAACAGCCTACGCTGTAATAACCTACAAGCAGTATGTTTAAAGCTTTTTAATAAATGAACCAGTGAGCAGAAGAAAATTATTTTTACACCAATTAACAGCTTCACAGGTGATGCAGTGGTAAAACATTTGCTTTGTGATCATCGTGGTGTATCTTTGAATTCTGTTGATGACCAGCATGACCACTTTTTTCTCCTTTAATCTCATAAAAATTACTTTCTGATGCACAACAGCAACACAAATACCTACGGCTGTGTCCCATAACCCACCTCAGGGATGACCAGAACCTTCCTAAGTTCCTCACTGCGCCAAGAGAGACAACACAAAGAACTGGAAGTCACTGGCTGACCTGGGCCAGGAGCTCATTTTCCCAGCTATGATTACCTCAACAAACCTCAAACCAGGCCATGGTCCTTCTTCGAGTTTACCCTGGAGGATGGTGGTGGGAACAAAGAAGCATTTCTGAGGAGAGGTGAAACAGTTGCTTTTGACTTAAAGGGTACCTGTGGTGAATTAGTGTTGCTAGCTGTTTAAAATAATCATGTTACATCACATCACATCTTTGGTTTCTTCCAGCAACATCAGTCCATGGCTGTTGTCAAAGTATGTGCGAGTACTGCGACACTGGACAGGCTCAGAGACATGCTGCCTTCCTGATTGGCTGTTCCAGCCTGGTAGTGATGTGAATTTCCTTGGATCGGCTGGGCTACGTCACTGACCCGTGTAGCATAACACATTATGGGCCAGTGCTGAGCTGCACAAACAACAAGCGAAGAAATCTCAGAAAACATTTCTTTGTGTTCCTAAACCAACTGACGACAGGAAAGCCGAGTCGGCAAAACTTTAGCTGCGTTAGGATTTACTGTCACGCTTATCTCTGGCAGCATTCTCATCCTCAGAGTCACTAGAATGTGACGTCTCACTGTCTCCACAAGACTCCTCCCTCTTTGGTTCAAATAGGTAATCATTTACACCCATTTCCTCCAAATTGCTGCCATAGTTGCTTCTTGAACATGACACGTAAAATGTTGCTCACTGAATAGCTCTGCTTGTTTACAAGGAAAACATGTGAACGCCTTTGCCGAGCCTGGGACCTGAACCAAGGACCGTCTTGCTGTGACACAATCGTGCTAACCACTATACCACTGTGAACATGAACATTTGCTACTTTTGTCTTATAGTGAAAAAACATTTATGTGGATTTGATGTACAAGAGTCTAGAACCAATGAACCGAATCTGGACTGGAGCCGGTCCAAATCCTGCAAACTGGAGTTGTCTGCTATCAGGGTCTTGTTAAAGTTAAAAAACACAATCACTGTAAATGGGATCCTGTTACAAATCGTTACTATTTAGCTCAACTTTACAAATTGCATTTTACTCATCCATGTTTTCACTTGGCCGCCGCTCGTTTCCTCCTGCCGTATATATGACCGCGAGAATGAGGGACAAAGTCAGTATCGCTGTGATTACTTCAACCCTGGAATTCATTCACTTCTTATCTGAAATATGACGTTCACAGTCCAATTCGGACAGAAAAACACAAATCCAGACATTATTTCCGCGACGACCTCGGAGGCCATGGCAGATCTGATAAGCACTCATCGAGCGGTGTGAACGGTGTGAGCGGACGGGTGTCTGGAGATAAAGCCGACTAGCAGGACTGCCTCTGAAAAGGAAAGCGCGAGACTCGAACAAACACAATCAAACAGCTGAGATTGACTTGGTTAGCCACCACTGATAAGATTACTACAAGAGCGGAACGCAAATTTCTTTTCTGTAAAAGATAAGCAAATGGACAAGGTTAGTGTAATAATAATAACTGTAATAATAACACTGTTATACTAACACTGTTATAATAACAATGTAATAATAACTGTAATAATAACACTCTTAATGCTAAATTAATATGTACATTATAAACCCACTCACTCACTCATTTTTCGGACCGCTTAATCCTATTAGGGTTACAGGGAGACTGGAGCCCATGTTAGCCGACTTTAAGTGAAGGCGGGGTACACTCTGTACTGCTCACCAGTCCACCGCAGGGCAACAAACACACTGTAAAATTATGCTGTAAATTTAGCAGTAGCTTACTGTAATTTCTTACAGTAACTTACTGTGGATGCTTTATACAGTATGCTATTGTAAACCGACACCTTATGTAGTACGCTACTGATACCTGATACTTATATAGATTCTGTATTTGAATTTTGCAGTAAGCTAATCCTTACTTAGCTAATTTTTACAGTAATTTTTTTTACAGTGTAAGGCTTCCAGTTTACGGATACATTTAATGCTTTAGGGCAGTGGTGGCTTAGTGGTTAATGCGATGGATTACTGATCTGAAGGTCATGGGTTCAATCGCCACTATCACCACTGTTGGGCCCTTGAGCAAGGCCCTTAACCCTCAATTGTATAAAAATGATAATTGAAAGTTATCCAAATAATGTGAATGTACTGTTGTCAAGTTTGCAGCAAGATATCCATTGCTGTTAAAAACAAGGTAATTTGTTGTTGCATTATTTATGGTAAGCTGTTTCATACTGTGAAAATTTACTGTAGCGTACATTTACGGTAAAGAATTTCTTACCGTAAAACTTATGGTATTTTACTGGCTTCTCTGCTGCCAGTAAATTACTGTAATTTTTATAGCTAATTTTTTTATAGTGCAGCCGTTTGGTGCAAGCAATTTGAAACAGCCAGTTAGCCTAAAATGTGTGTCTTTGGACTGTTGGAGAAAACCGGAGTACCCGGAGGAAACCCATGTAAGCTCAGGGAGAACATGCAAATTCCACACAGAAACGCCCTCGCCGAGCCCGGGACTCCAACCTAGAATCTTCTAGCTGCCCCACATGTGTGTTCTGATTAGTCTAATTATTTTTGAGATTTGTAACCTTGCTCTCTCTCTCTCTCTCTCTCTCTCTCTCTCTCTGTGTATCTCTAATTATCTGTCTGTATCTCTTCTCGCTCTCTCTCTCTCTTTCTCTCTCTCTCTCTCTTTCTCTCTCTCTCTCTCTCTCTCTCTCTGTTTCTAATTCCCTGTCTGTATCTCTTTTCTCTCTCTCTCTCTTTCTCTCTCTCTCTCTCTGTGTATCTCTAATTATCTGTCTGTATCTCTTCTCTCTCTCTCTCTCTGTCTAATTCCCTGTCTGTATCTCTTTTCTCTCTCTCTCTCTCTCTCTGTCTCTCTAATTCTGTCTGTATCTCTTTTCTCTCTCTCTCTCTCTCTCTATCTGTCTGTCTGTCTCTAATTCTCTGTCTGTATCTCTTTTCTCTCTCTCTCTCTCACACACACACACACACACACACACAGTGACAAAAAGTGATTGATTGATTTATTTAATTCATTTCATTTCAAACACACCCCAGGTGTCCAGATCAATCGTGTCTATTCATTAACACGTAATTATTGCTATTCATTTTGTCCAGTAGACTGAGACTAAGTTAATGTCTCTGCATTACAGCTGTTCAATAAACCCCTCATCCAGATGTTGTCCCTAAAGAGCTTCCAAGCTGCTGGATTTGCTTCTGAGCCGGACAGAAGGTTTTCAGCCTGTGTGTGTGTGTGTGTGTGCGTGTGTGTGAAGTAGTTCATTTTAAGAATTCAGGTGTTCATCACTGAGCTGGATATGAAACATCAAAGCAAAGAGAACATTCATTTCATTTCATTCTTAATTGCAACAAGTCTTTTTCTAGATTTCAAAGTCTTTTAATTATCCGATGAACATTTTTCAATAATGTTTTGGATTAAAAGTGGTACTGAATGGAAGGAGAGAGACTGTAATTGCACAGTGTGTGGTGATGGTGATGTTGATTTGTAATGCTCTAGCGACATCTTGTGGCCTTAGAAAAGCTCGGGCTTTACATGTTTACATAAGCATAAGAATACAGATACCCTGATCAATCAATTTCCCTTTTTTTGTCCCTCTTCCTCTCTTTTCTTCTTGTGTTTTTCTTCTTCTTAATATTATTATTATTATTGTTATTATTGTTGTTATTATTATTAATTATAATTATTATTATTATTATTAATAATAATAATAATAATAATAATAATAATAGTTTTTCTCAGTCGCTTTGGTGCAATTCTCAGATCAGAATGTAAATTCTCATAACTATTAGTTCAACCTTCACAACATTTAGGTATTTGTGCACATGATAGTAGCAATTTCTTCTTCCTCTGAACAAATTGCAAATGATTTTGGACACGTATCAGGTGCTTTCATACAATACAATGCTGTTTTATAACAT
>JAQMYF010000008.1:19835936-19849709 GCA_030014195.1 Neosilurus mollespiculum
CATTAAATTTAAAACACTAATGCTTGCCTACACAGCCAAAAATGGACCTGCACCCTCCAACCTCAAAGCACTTATCAAACCCTGCACAGCACCGCGTTCTCTCAGATCCTCTAGCACTGCTCGACTGGTCCCATCTTCTACCAAGGGTCAAGGGAGAAATGCATCTAAACTCTTCTCTGTTCTGGCTCCATGGTGGTGGAAGGAACTTCCTCTGGATGCTCGGATGGCTGAGTCACTGGGTATCTTCACACTACGGCTGAAAACCTACCTTTTTCAGCAGTACTTAGACTAGCACTGTTTTTTACACACACACACACACACACATACACAGGCAAACAAGGTGAGCGCACGAGCCAAGAAATAAGTGGCGGTGGTCATACTTCTGTAAGTCGCTCTGGATAAGAGCGTCTGCTAAATGCTGTAAAGGTAAATGTAAATCTCAAAGATGACACTCTCCAGATAAATATCCCTCCATCCATTTGCTGACCCATTTTCATCACACTGGCTTCATGGTGAGGCTGAGTCCTACACCGCCATGCTGCCCTGAAGATGATTTAAAAAATAGACACATGCAGGTAGCTGTTAGGAGAATGTGTGCGGTTTCAGACTGTAGAGGTCCCCACTTCTCCTTACACACACACACACATACACACACACACCTTCACAGCTCCAGCACTGCACGCTCTCGCGTATTCATGCATGTGTGAGAGTGTGTGTTTCATCGAGAGCGCACGCGAGGCAGAGGAGAGGAGAGGAACTTTTTACACCATTCTGGTTGTTTTGGTGACGGAGAGGATGCTCACAAGACGCAGCGGCGTTTCCCGAAGTCGCGCGCTCGTGCAAACCGGGCTGTGATACACTACCCTTTATCCTTCCTCCCGTTAATGCACCGGGCTCGTCCTGAGCGCGCGATCACACCAGGGCTTGCACGGGACTCTCGCGATGTCCGCTTCCTCGCGCTCTCTGCTGCTGCTGCTTCTGGGTAAGTTTGAGCTTTTTCATGAGTAGCACCGCACCAGCACGAGCTCCCGGTCCGGTTCCGTTCATCCCGTGAACCCGGAACAGGAGGAACATCAGTAAGCACGAGTTTCTCAAAGCCAGATAACATTCGGATCTAATGTTCACCTTCATTAAAGTCACTGACGCCAATCTGAATCAGTTTTACTTATTTTTAAGTTTTATTTATAGGAAGGTGAATTATGGACACATTTAATATTGCTTTTTTATAAACACTGATATATTAATAATGATTATATGTTATAGCATAGAGGATAAAATATTCCAAAAATCTATATTTATTTGTTTGTTTGTTTGTTTATTAACTTGCTTGTTGGTTTGGGATTCACTTCCCTTATTTGATGTATTTATGTTTGTGGCTTGTAGTGTTATACACAGATTCTATACATTTATTTATTATTTCATTATTTAACAGATTTTTTTCTTTTAGACCGAAATACACAAAAAATACAAAAAAAGCACATTTATTGATCTATTTATTTAGCCATTAACCTATCATTTACTTATTGCATTTATTTATTTATTTATTAGTTAGTTGTTTGTTTGTTTTTTAATTATTTGTTTATTTATTGCTTATACATTCTGCACACTTTTCTTTCAATTTATTTTTCCCATTATTAATTTTTTTTTTATTATATTTTTATTTTGTTACTGCCATCTCACATGTTTTACACTTTGCTTCCCCTTTATACAATCCATAAAATAAAAAATAATTTTTTTAACATTATTATTTATCCACTGCATTAGATGCATGTATTAATTTATTATTTTATGTTACCATAGCACATTTTGTAAGTGCTTACAACTATTTACTGTAATATCTTTTGTTACTTTACATTTTCATTACATTTCTGCTCTGGTGCTGTTTGACTTTGTGCTTCAGTGAATCAGTGAATCGGTGACTCAGTGAATCAGTGAATCAGTGTGTAGGTGTTCCTTGCGACTCACCCACCAGCTATGATTTACTTTTGATTGTTTTTGATCTGTTGTTTTATTAATCAGCAGCATGAGTCACAGTAAAATTTGAGGATGGATGGTTTGTGCGGTTCAGTGATTTAAGTTCAGTGCCTCGTGGTGCAGACATACTGTCATCGTAAGACTCCGTTGTTGAATCATGACCTGACTCAGGAGCCTGGCGTCCTGCCTTTGGGAATTTTAGCAGGGGACACGACTGTCTATTAGGGCAGAAGTGAAGAACTGTCTAAGCCATTTTTAGAGATGGATTCGCAGTCTGTCTTGGTTGAGCTCAAAACACACTCCACACTAAAGATTCTGCTCTAGTCGTTCTGCAGAAATCCATCAGATGTGCTCGAGTGTATCTGAGGTCAGGCAATGCTGTGGAATTTTAGTGTTTACATCCACACACCTGGTCCGACCTTCGTCAGTATTATACACTCGGATTCAGACACTCAGACACATTCTTCAGACATTTTGAGGTGTCCAGTGTTTTAATGTATTCCAGCTTGCAAAATTGTTCTATGGATGACCTTCATTGGAGGTCAATACCACATACACCACCTCTACATCACCCTTAATCACCCCCACACTTCCCATATCACTCCCACCTTCCTACACCCTTCCACACTGCCCACACCGAGCCACACTGCCCATACTGTACCCACACCCCACATCGGGCCACACCACACCACACCAAGGCACACTGCCCAGACTACTCCACACCACCCCACACCAAGCCTCACTAAGCCACACTGCCCCACTCTGAGCCACAATGCCCACACCAACCCCCACCGAGTCACACCACACCACATCAAGTCACACTGTCCCACACCACCCCACACCAAGCCACACTGGCCACACCACCCCATGCTAAGCCACACCACCCCAAACCAAGCCATACCAGGCCACACTGCTCATACCACCCCACGCTGAGCCACACCAAGCCACACTGAGCTACACTACCCCACACCAAGCCACACTGCCCACACTTCCCCACACCAAGCCACACTGTCCTTCTTACACCTCCCCACACCACCCCACACTGTCCAGACATCACACCCACCACCCCACACTGTCCCCACATCACACCCACCACCCAACACTGCCCTACACTAAACCAGTCCATTCTACACTGCTCCACATCAAGCCACACTACCCACAGTGCTCCACAACGAGTCACCCCAAACCACACCTCCCCATGCTGGCCACATCATGCCCACAACCCCACACTGCCCGACACCTAGCCACACTACTACATCATTTCCACCACTCCACACCTCCCCACAATGTTTCTGAAAGTGATATTTACTTAACATTAATGGAACGAGTTTCCAGTATCAGTGCTTTGTACCAGTCAGGAGTAATGGAGTAACTCTACGCTGTAACATAAGCTTTCCAGCATCTTCCAGACTGAGGTGTTTCCACTTGCTGTCTCTTAGTAACATAAAAAAATCTCCATATTCACTTGAAGACAAAAAGGAGAAGAGGTGGATGAGGAAATGACTGTTTATAGCTCCTGTATCATCAGTGACCCTGTGCTTTAAAACGAATGAATCATTTCAGGATGTGCTGTTATAGAAGATAGTCAACTTTAGGGTTGATGAGAGTAACTCCGCTCCACTGTATCTCACAGCAGATCTCAGGAAGCCGAACTGTTTTCATTCAGCGCACGTATTGATTTATTTAATTCCTGCAGTCCTGAACATTAAACAGCAAATCAATTTAAAGAAGTTAAAGATGAGTTAAGGTCTAAATTTAGAGCTGGATCTCCGGGGGGGGGAGCCGAAGTGTCTGTCAGTCGCAGCGAGGACACAACCGGGGGTTAGGAAGTGACATCTTGCCGCACACTAGTCTTTCTCTTCTCTTTTTTTCTCTCCTCCCTCATTTCTCTCGCCTGCATTCTGAGATCCTCATCCAAACGCTGCAAAAACAACATCAGGAAAAATTCGGCTTGTTAAGTGTATATATCGGCTTGGCCTGTTTGACCCTGTGTGGTCTTGGCTTGGCGTCTGACCCTTTATTACTAAATAATTCAATAAAAAATTTCATGAACAAATAAGGACAGTTTAACAAAAGTGAATTGCAATATTAAGCACCATTGTGTTGATTATTTGTATAAATAAGCTATCGAACGGGCGGCACGGTGGTGCAGTGGTTAGCATGTCCGCCTCACAGCAAGAAGGCTTACATTCGATTCCTGGGCTCGGGCATTTCTGTGTGGAGTTTGCATGTTCTCCACGTGCTTGCATGGGTTTTCACTGGGTATTCCAGTTTTTTCCCACAGTCCAAAGACATGCACAGTAGGCTAATTGGCTGTTCCAAATCACCCCTAGGTGTGAAAGAGAGAGTGTGTTTTGCCCTGCGATGGTCTGGAAAGCTATTCAGGGTGTACCCCGCCCTCACCCAGAGTCGGCTGAGGTGGGCACCAGCCTCCCCGTGACCCTAATTAGGATTAACCAGCTTAGAAAATGAATGAATGAATGAGCTATTGAACTGAATTTGGAAGTGTGGCCTTTGCATCAGTCAGTCCCATGAGAGGAGGCGTGGTCTCTGTACATCAATGCCTAAAAAGAGGTGGGGTCACTATGTCTGTTAGCCCCAGTGAAGAACAGCAGCAATAATTGTGTGTGTGTGTGGGTGTGTGTGTGTGTGTGTGTGTGTGTGTGATGGCATGTTTCAGAGTCTCTGAGGATGTGTTTGTGTGTGTGGTGGGAGGATGAGGATGCCACTCTGATTTGGCTGAGCGCTCTGACAAAGCTCTTGGTGAGTCGCGTCCCCCCACTGAGATGTGCTCTGCTAATTAAAGACAGCAGTACGTCCCTCTGGACACACACACACACACACACACACACACACATACACCCACACACCCACATGCACACAAACTTACACACAGGCTAAGTGAAGCTGGACTGTACACAGAGAGTTTAGAAATAGCCGTTAGCAGCCGCTTTTATTAGAAAGTACACTCCGCAGGAGGGATGTGCTACTGGAGCTCCTACGACTCCCAAGAGTGAAGTTCAGAGAACTTTCATAAAAGTAGCACACACACACACACACACACACACACACACAGAAGCTCATCACTCTCAGCCCCACGTTTGATTTTTGTGAACTTCATCTTGTCCATGGGGGAAATTCTGAAGTGCGTCTTCGTGTAAAGTGTCTTGGAGGCAGATTGATGCTGTGCTTAGTGTGTGATGTTAGATTACAGATTTTGTAGATTTTAATAAACACGAATTCACATTAATGACTTGTAAACGTCTCAAACAAATATTTGATTAAAGGGAAGATGTGCTTTTAGGCGAGATTTAAGGGGTGTGTCTTTTCAAAATACGATTCAATGAGACACATACAACAACAAAAGTGACTGAGTATTGTACAAATAACTGATTTTAATAAGGGAACTAATACAGAGGCCACGCCTCCTTAATTTTGATTGACAAACCCATCAGCCACACCTTCTTCACTTTAACGAACAATCACATGGATACCTCCTTCATTAGGTAAGCACAGGCACAGTGACCATGCCCCTCTTTGAGACAGACATGTGCAATGGCCACACCCCTTCTACACTGACTTGAAGGCACAACAACCTCACCTCCTCTTTGAGACTCACATGGAGAAAGGCCACACCCCTCCAAATTCATTTAAAGGCACAGCAGCCACACCCCTTTGATATGGACATTGTCCATGAGTCTCCACATTAAATGACAGACAGAGTAGCTTCAGCCTTTGTTTTAAAACTAACAGGTACAATGGCCACACCTCCTTCATTAGTTACTAACAGACTTTATTCAAACCTCTAACTGATTAAGTAAAAGTAAAACCTGTATATCCATCACTTGTATTGTAATACACATAGACCACGCCCTCTTTTTGGGATGGAGTTGCACATGCCCAGCAGCCACGCCTCCTTTGCTGTGACTGATACACTGGAACTATGAGCAGCATAATAATGTACTTGACCACTTTGATTTGGATATAAAAATATATAAATGAAAAAAGAGAGCTCTCTGCAGTTTAGACTCAGGTTAAATACGAAAACTTAATAAGCAGCTACATCACACACACACACACACACACACACACTAATCAATCACTGGTTTGTGGCATAAAAGCTTACGGTGTTCTAACTTTCAGATAAATGAGTGTAATGCTAATCATCCAGGCAGGCGTTCATTCTTAATCTCAGAGATAAGGTGAACATTGATGGCTACACTCTCCTCTTCTCCACAAAAGCACAGTGTTTGTCTTCTGGGTGGCCGAAAAAAGAAGCACATTCTTTTAATAAAGCTGTGTGTTTTTTCTATAAACATTCACCTCAGGTAGCCTGGAGCTAGCCCTCCCCTTCCCCCAACCCACGCCATGAAGCAAAACCACCAAGCCAACTCATAAATCTGAGCAAAAATATTTTCATAAACTTCCCCAAATACTACAATTCACATCTTCCTTTACAACATTCGCCATTTTAATCGGTTCTTTATGCTAAGAAATCACTCTAGCTCATTTTCAGCAGTTTAAACATATTACTCATGATGCACTATAACGCAGTGTGAATATACTGTAAACTACATCAGTACTGTTTACTCTGTTTAATTCTAGCTTAATGTTTAGATTTCTAAAAAGGGCTATCTAACACGGCTATTTCACGGTAACGGATATTTTTAGCAAAGTCTGCTAAGAATACTGGCATGACCATAGGTAAAAAGACATTGAAACGCAACGCGCCATATACGAACGTTTGCGAGTTACATGATTGGCTTGCCGTGCTGCGGCCATCTTTGGGAGGTGAACCAATGTAAACAAACACCGCCTCACATGTCTAGTATAGAGAACGAACCTCAATCACTGGAGTTTATATATATTATTTATATATGTTAATATTTTTAGGGCCACCAAGAAATTGTTCCAGTATTGACTGGAATGTGAAAATAAAGCTATTATTTATAGTAAAAAAAAAACAAACATTTTTTTAGGATAATTACAAACCTAGGCTTATTTATCGTCAAAAAGTGACCGCATATGGTACACAGGTTTAGCAGACAGTAGACTGTAATCTGTCGACTACACCTGTTTAAAATGAAGTGAACTAATACATCAAATGTTGATATATGTGTTGATTCAGATGGACTTGATGGAAATTATTTTGTTCGTGTACTCGCTCTGTGAGCTCTGGTGTTGGCCACCATCACCAATAGCCCTATGTATTTTAAGTTGTAGACTTAGTCATTAGTCATAGCTGAAGGTTATGGAGGAGTCTGGGCATAGTGAAGTATTTACCCAAGCATGATTATGGTTTTTTGGCATCATCCTACTAGGCCTAGTACCTGTAAACACGGATGTGTTATTGGACATGTGTGATCCCTGTTCTCAAAATTAGTTTCATATTAATGTGAGCCTAAAAAAAGGAATATTTATCTATTAGTAGCTCTGAATAAAAATAACCATTTCAATTTAAATATTTATACTGTTTAATGGCCAAAAGGATTTAGTCTAAGGATGCTTTTGTAAATTGTGTACATAATACAAACTGATTTCCTGCAGGAGTTATTGCACATTTCCCAAGCTCAGTGACTGAACATTAATTCAATGTCCAGGACTAATAAAAAAGATCTCATATAAATTACAAATTTGCCATAATCCTTATTCATTTTAATATATGTAAACAATTATTAACTGCAAAGAGGTAACTGAATTTAATTCATATCACAATATATCTGACAAACATTTAACAATATTAATATAATTTTAACAATATCACAATGTTTTAAGAATGTGACTGATTCATAATAGTTACATATATATATATATATATATATGTGTGTGTGTGTGTGTGTGTGTGTGTGTGTGTGTAACCATTATGAATCAGTCACATTTTTTGTTAAGAAACAGTTGACAGCTGAGACTTGCTCCCAACTCACACCGTTTTAAAATGCCGGATTGCGTGCTTCTGCTTGACCTGCCGAAATGGACCAGTTTCGTATCTTTTATATCTGTGGGCACAACCACAACTTTCCCATGACAACAAGCATGATTATTGGTTTAAAGTTAGCTTGCTGGTAAGTGACAAAAAACATGACTGATAAAATTATCCATCAAAGAAGGTGTACATCGTTAGTGTTGCTACATTATGTTAGCATAACTGTTGCCAATGTAGCAGGATATTTGCTAACTTAATCACATTCACTCATTCATTCTCTAAACTGCTTAATCCTAATTAGGGTTGCAGGGAGGCTGGAGCCCATCTTAGTCGACTCTGGGCGAGGGCGGAGTACAGTTGCTATTTTCTTATTCTCATCTAGTTATGATAATTCAGCGTCATTTGTTATCGAGTTTATCCTTTTTTCTCGACCGACTTTACCTTTAGTCCTGATACTTGCTCTTAATTACCACCTTAGCTTTTGTTCCTACAGCTAGCGCACCAAGTAGACGTACACAGGTGTTTCAAATTATGGAAAAAGAAAGAAAGAAAGAAAGCACTTGAGGAGGGTGAAGCAAATCAGTTCTTCCTGTTTTCTCCTCCTGAGTCTGGCAGCAATTTTGGTGCTCATCTCACACACACACACACACACACACACACACACACACACTCTGTGAGTTTTGTGGGCAATGAGTCTCTCATGAACGCACTTCAGAGCAGAAATGACCAGCTTGTAGAAGGAATGCAATGTTGCACATGATTTCCTTCGGTATTGTGAAGGAGGCGTGGCTTCTTATTCTTTAAAGCGAAAAAGCGAACAGCTTTGAAAAGTGCGTGTGACTGTATAACCTGGGGGTATAAATATGTATATCAAGTAAAGATCAAAAAGAGAACTTTAAATACAGAATAACTTCAAAAAAGAAAAAATGCAGCCAGCACTTCCACCTCACAGCAAGAAGATCCTGGGTTCGATTCCTGGGCATGGGCGTTTTTGTGTGGAGTTTGCATGTTCTCTATGTGCTTGCGTGGGATTTCCTCCGGGTACTCCGGTTTCCTCCCACGGTCCAAAAACATGCACAGTAGGCTGATTGGCTGTTTCAAATTGCCCCTAGGTGTGACTGTGAATGGTTGTATGTGTGATGCCCTGCAATGGCCTTGCGAGCTGTCCAGGGTGTACCCTGCCCTCGCCCAGAGCCAGCTGAGGTGGGCGCCAGCCTCCCCGCAACCCTAATTAGGATTAAGCAACTTAGAAAATGAATGAATGAATGAAGGTAAAATTTCTGAGATGGAACATCTAGGGGACTCTTCAGGAATATCCACCCAGCCTGAGGAGAAAAATTGTTTTAGTATAGACTAAACGGGAATATCTCATCAACTCCACTCTCATTTGTTAATCTGCCTAATCCTTTCAGGGTCGCAGGGAGGCAGGAGACTGTCTTAGCCAACACTGGGCTAAGGCTGGGTACACCCTGAACAGCTCGATAGACCGTCGCAGGGCCAACACACGCACACACAACCATTCACCATCACACTCACACCTAGGGGGGATTTGGAACAGCCAGTTAGTCTAATGTGCATGTCTTTGAAGTGTTGGAGGAAACAGGAGTACCCAGATGAAACCCATGCAACCATGGGGAGAACATGCACACTTCACACAGAAACACCCAAGCCTGGGACTTGAACCCAGGACCTTCTTGTTGTGAGGTGAACATGCAAACCACTATGCCATCATCCGGATAAACATCCTGAAAAACAGGATCCTTTGGGAGCAGTCATGAACATCTTTTGGGGCAGCTGTAGCTTAATGGTTAGAGAAGCAGCTTTGGGACCAAAAGGTCGCTGGTTTAATTCCCGAACCAGCAGAAAAAATGGATGGTAGTAGGGGGAGTGAGCTGCACCTTTCCTTCCTCCTCTTTCATGGCTGAAGTGCCCTTGAGCAAGGCACCTAACCCCCAGCTGCTCTCTGGGTGCCCCAGTGTGTGGCAGCCCACTGCTCCGTGTATGTGTGTGTGATCACTTTGGAGGGGTTAAATGCTGAGGCAATAATTTCCCTTGTGGGATTAATACAGTATACCAAAATAAAACATTGTAAAAAAGCAGAAATTGACTGCACCCTTATTTCTTCTCTTCTATTTATTTATTTATTTATTTTTAAAACGTCTATACTGGGCTAGCGATCAGCAGCAGTCGCACGCACTTCCTACACACAGCGGCTGCTCGGAATAGCTTGCATTGTTCTGAAAGCCTTTATTTGAGCGGGCAGTCTGGTATTATGTCAAAGCCGGCGGTTAATTCAGGTGCCGTCGTGTTTCCACCACCTCTCTGTGTTAGGCCGTCAGTTCTCCCATGTTTATTCAGGGCTCCTTTACCTTCCCTGTTCATGCTGGTTGACAGTGTAAACGCAGTGCCGGGAATGGCAAAAAGCCGGAGGTCTCGGTGTGTGCGAGCGCTCGAGCTCGGTGTGTGTCCACATGTGACATTTAGAAAACAATGTGATATTTAGAGGACAGGACACGGGAGTGACATTTGTGTTGGGAATGCAGGAGACGTTCAGCACTGGGGTTTAAAATAAATGATTTTTATCGACCGCGAGGCAAATTGCAAGTTTATGTTAATGTATTTCTTTAAATACGTTTCTGTAGTAACAGCTCATTAGCAGATGAGGGTAACGTGAATACTGCACATTAATGAAGACCAATAATAATAATAATAATAATAACAACAACAACAACAACAACAACAACAACAACAATAGAAATATGAGTTTATCTTCCTGTTCTGTTTAGTTCCACATCCTTCATGCTTTCTGTTCTCATTTGAAGGGGGAGGGGGGAGGTGTTAAAGAAGACTCTGAACTACTGGATTACTAAGAGCAGGGGGTGCTGTATTCTTTCATTCTTTCATTTGTCGAACCACTTACTCCTACTGGGGTCGATGGGAGGCTAGAATCTCAGCCAGCTGTGGGCAGGGGTGGGGTACACCCTGAACATCTCTCTAGCCCATCATAGAGCCAACACACTGACACACACTCACTCCTAGGGGCAATTTGAAACCACCAATTAGCCTAATATGCATGTCTGTTGGACTGTCGGAGGAAACCAGAGTACCCAGAGGAAACCCATACAAGCATGGGGGGAACATGCAAACTCCACACAGAATTGCCCTTACTGTGTCCAGGACTCAAACCCAGGACCTTCTTGCTGTGAGGCAGATTTTCTAACCGCTACACCACCATGTCACCGTTTGTCCTTTCTTTAAATTTTTATAAAGAGAAAAAAGAAATAGTGATACAGGAAGTGTTTACAGCCAAAGTGATAACAGGAAATTTACACGTAGCTATAAATGGATAAAAAGCATAACATCCTGCTAGTCAATATAAAACATGTTTAGCATTAGCATTTTATTGTTATAAGCTAATGTGATCACGACATGGTGTTACTGGAAAGTCATCAACAGTAGGGTGTAAGCAGTACCTCGGCTTCATGCTCGGCTTCATGCCCATAACATCATAGAGAATAACATCACAACCATATCAACTTTGTAGCGTATGATATATTTGTTATACGTTTTGTACCCTGCCAGATGAATCAGTTCCTATGGGTTTTAAACCCGCAGCCTCATCGGTAGAATGTGTAATCGTAAGCTTTTGTACTCTGTTAACCTCTGAGCTAAGCTAAGTTAAAGCGCAGGACATCTCTGTACCATAAACTGCTCATTAACAAGCCAATTCAATCCACCTCACGCTGGGGATGAAACAGGCAAACGGGGGAAAGTGCTGACTCGGTTGAAACGGCTGCTGATTCTCACACACACACACACAAAACACAGCTTCTTTACCACATAATCCGCTTACTCTTCTTATCAGCGCGGGTGTGATCTGACAGAGGAGTCATATTAAGTGGTTTTGTGCCTTAACACAGCGCGACGGATTGCTCTCTTCGCCGGGATAATAATTGGCCGCGTGTGTTGTAGCTGTTTAATAACATGAGTGGCTTTCTGGCACGGCTTTATAGGAGCGGTGAGCCTCTCGCTAGCTAATGCGGATTTGGACATGAAGCATGAAGTTCATAATCCGTCTCTCCTGTTCATTATTAGCATTAAGTATTAGCAAAGTTAGCATACTGTAGCTAGCAACATTCTACAGTGTTATCCTGGAACACTCAGGAATGTTAGCATTATTTAGCCTAGCTTTACTGTTTAGCTCCTGTATAACCTATAAAACTGTAGCTAGTCTTTAAAACATGATTAAAACAGGGATTGTTAGCATTTTAAAGAGCATTTCTCTTTGTTAATTGCCAGCAGTAAGCTGTGTGACGTGTTTACTAGCTAGCTGGAAATAGTTTGTTTGAGCTCACAAAATATACCCGAGTTGTTCCTATTGTCTAAAAAAGCACAATGTTATCTCTTAGCTAACAAGACAAGCCATTTCCAGTGACATGACAGCTAGCCTGGATGGTGGAAGCCGGGTATAAGTGGGTGCTAACAAGAGAAACGCCAACGCAGTGTCCTGGAAATGTGCTCGCGATGTGTTGCTCTGTCACTTCGCTCCCTCCGCGATGTTATCCAGGTCATCATTACCGCCTCCTGTCCACCCCCCTGCTGAGAAACAAGGCTCCTACCTGCGCTTACACACACACACAGGGTGAGGGAGAGAGGTGGGGAGGGAAAGACAGAGAGAAAGAAAGCAAGAAAGAGGGAGTGAGAGAGACAGAGAGCAACAAAGTCGAGGGACAGACAGAGTGATAGTGAGAGGAAAAGACAGGCAAAGAGAAATAGAGGGAGAGATAAAAGGGGAGAGGGAGAAAATAACAGAGAAGGAGAAACTAAGAAAGAGGGAGAGGAAAAGAGACAGTAAGAAACAAACAATGAAGAAGGAGAGACAGACAGAAGGACACGGAGAGGGAAAGACAGACAGAGGGAGGGAAAGGAAGAGAAACAGGGAGGGAGGAACAGAGAGAGACAGAGCGAAGGAGGGAGAGGGCATGACAGGCAAAGAAGAGGGAGCGACAGACAGAAAAGAAGAGCGAAGAGGAAGAGAGAGAGAATGATAGAGAAACAAAGACAGAGAGGGCAACAGAGAGAGAGAGAGAGAGAGAGACAGAGAGAGAGAGAGAGAGAGAGAGAGAAGGAGATAGAGGGGGGGAGAGAGAGAGAGTAGTATTTCATTTACTCTTTACACCTCCTGTCCATGATCATTCCGTATCTCTCTATTCATGAGAGATGAAGATCAGCAGTGTTGTGTATCAGTACTGAACACTTCCACGGTGGCCATATTTCACTCCAAACACACGTTTATAGAATCTCATCCAGCAATCACGGTTATAAAAAACAACAACAACAACATTTTCCTCAAGACCAGTGTTTTATTCACTCATACGTCTTGTGAGTGAAGAAAGGTTTACATGTGGTATTATGAAATGAGGGAAGTTGCAGATTTACCCCTGAGTTATGCAGCACTGACACTGGTGACTCCTTCCATCTGATAATCAGTCAGTGCCTTTTGACCAATCAGATCGTATGATTTTACCGCACTGTGGTGATAGTCTGGAGAAGCTGAGGCAATCTCTCACTTGATCTACATCTCTCTCGCTCGTTCTTTCTCCCTCTCTCTCTCTCTCTCTCTCTCTCTCTCTCTCTCTCTTTCTTTCTTTCTTTCTTTCTTTCCCACTCTCTATTTCTATCTTCCTCTCTCTCTGTGTATTGGATTCTCTGGTATCGAGCGCTGCCTGTACTGCACTCTTCTAGTAATATAACCTTCCCATCACCTTACTGTACACACTGCCCTACTGTGTGCGTGTGTGTGTGTGTGTGTGTGTGTGTGTGTGTGTGTGCATGCACGTTTTTATGCGAGCGTAATGACCCCCATGCAGTGAATA
>JAQMYF010000008.1:19925451-19939312 GCA_030014195.1 Neosilurus mollespiculum
TACTGTGTATAATTTGTATGTGACAAATAAATTTGAATTTGATTTGAATTTGAGAATTTGTGGGCAAATTTGCTCTCGTCGATAACAACAAATCGATGACGACCAGAAATCCTCATTCCTCTTTTCCTCAGTCGCTTAAGGGCAGCAATGCACACATTCAAATGAAGAAATAAAACATTAGCAAGTTGAGTTGTAACAACGCCTTAGTATGGAATTTGATAAATACGTAAGCACAAGTTTAGGACTAATGTTACACTGCATGTGTCACTGAGTGTACCAAATAATTGTGTAGAAATGTTGAATCCAATTGTCTACAGTGGTAACTTACAAAGCATCTATTTTTTACCAAATCAATTATAGTTAGAGACTAGTATGTAATGTGACAACCTTTCTGAGTACATTCTTGTCAATGTCCTGGAGCTTGCTGCTATTCCCTCACTGATCATAGCAAGTTGTTTTAATTGCAAACCTTTTGCAAATCTGAATGAAGGAGAAAAATAATTAAGAAACATAATTATGAAACTAAAAGTAAACTGTACTATGTAAAACAAGACTACATGTCTGTGTGCAGTCCATATTCTACATTCTGTTTTTGTACGTGTTCTGAAGCCTGAAGTACCAGACAACACTTCTTGACTAAGGTGAGCATGAGTAAGTGCCATTCCCATTTGTACTGTATGAGGTGCAAGAACTCCATTACTTTAGGTTATATTTATAGGACATATACACTCACCAACCACTTCATTGGGGACACCTGTGCAATCTAATGCAATCCAATCTAATAATTCTGCTGTACATTCTACATTAATGTTAGAACCTGTTGTGGCGATACAATGAACAGATGCAGGACAGAGACGAGAAGATCAGGGTCAAGTGCAAACACTGATTCTTTATTAGAAACACGGATAATGTGGAACATAAACACTCTATGATATCCGGCTGGATCGCGGTGCGTATACTGAGATAGTCCTCTCGCAATGACAGCACGAGCTCTTTCCGAGAATATGGGAGCACTCGTTCAATGATGAACCAAATTCGTGAATGCGCGACGCACATGCAGTGACGGCCTAAGTTCACTCTGTGAATACGCCACACTCATACCATGACGACCAAGACGATCTGGCAACCAGGACAAGGTACGCGGCCCCCTTTTATCCTCCAGTGGGGATGAGGAACAGGTGAGCCAATCAGGGCGGAGTCTGTAATCAAAATACACACAAAGGAGAGGAGAGAGCAGATCAAACAGACAGACATGACTAAAGCCTTCAGCGGGACCTTACAGAACCCGTCAGGGAGTGTGAATCATGTTCTCTCATGTTTGTTCTGGCTCTTTCTCTGTCCAGGTTACCTGAGTCTCTCTGGCCCGGTTGATAATTACAGGCCCTGCCCTGATCACCCCCACCTGTTCCCCATCAGTTGCTCCTGGATAAAGGCCCGCCTGGATTCCCCTGGACCCCTGCCAAATCGTCTTTGCCGTCACAGAGAATTGTGCTTCTCATAGCCGCACCACGATCCAGCCACCCTTGCCACAGCACCCTCATTCACATTGTTTATCCCCGAGCACCACAATAAAGAATCACTGCATTTACCATATTCCCATGTGTCTGTCCTGCATTTGGGTCTGTCAGTTTCTGGGTATCAGGTCTAACATTACGATCTGGCCAGCATGGACCCAGTGGACAGGGACCCGTTCACCCAGGTACTCAGAACCCAGGAGCAACAGATCCAGTCCCACGACACCCAGCTGGCCACCGCGGCTACCTGAGTTCAGGAACTGGCCGACCGCCAGGACCGTTTCCAGTGGGAAGTTTGGACCCAGGTGAACCAGTTGAGCTCCCAACTGCGTCCGCTCACAGCTAGCCTGGAACGACTGGTTTCACCCCCGTTAACCCCGCCGGAGCCTCTACCACCCGCCTGCGGCCCGCCGCCCACAACCCCACTGTCTCGTTCCGTTCGCTTTGCTCCACCGACAAGTACGCGGGAGAATCTGGAAGGTGCCGCTCATTCCTAGTCCAGTGTGAGCTGCATTTCCAGAACGACCCGACCGTGTTTGCTTCGGAAAAGGCCCATATGGCGTTTATGATCGCTCACCTCTCAGGAAGAGCCTGTGCAACATATGCAAATAGAAGAAAATCAAGGAAACAAACTACCTTCAGTTGGGCAATTTTGTGGGGGGAGAACATAACGGTTGAAGTCAGTCTTTGGCGTTTTAGATAAAGTTAGTTTAGCAATTAATGCTAGTTGTCCTTAAGTTCAAATATTTTAATGGCAGGCTATACGTATTTCCTTCAGTTTTCATCTAGTTAATTCTAAACAACTACAACTATTGTAACATTAGCTGCCATGACATGGTGCTGGTGTTCTTTGCTTTACACAGCTGTGGCTAAATGGAAACCTGGAGGACCTGGAACAAGTTGTGGAGAAGGTGAACAAGGACTAGACACAAGATGCTGAAGAGGTCCCTAATCCACCAAAGAAAAAGAAGTCAGTCAAATATTCCCCAAAAACTAAGTAAGTTGTTATTTTGTTTTACATTTTTGGTACTTCTCCTCCCACCATCACAGTAAATAAATAAATTGCTCAGCAGCAGAAGTGTTAGCTGTGGTTATTAATTCTGTTAATTTTACACTAGATTTCCAACCAGTGTTCACTCTGTTTATCTATAGTCCTTTAATTGATTGTATACATAATATTTCTAAATGTTCTTATTTTCTACATACACTATATGTATAAAGTATTGGGAATATTGTGCTGGTGTAATGGAGTGCTATGAATGTAATGTATGTTAATAAATTAGACATAAGTATAAGGAATGCAGCTCAATATAATGCACTCCAGTACACCACCTCCATTCACTGACCTCAATAATAAACACCAAATAGAATGATCACTGCCCCTGTTCCAGTGTCTCCAACAGGGGCGTTGGGGTTGGCCAAACTGAAAGAACAGGCCAAGATGGATCGACAGAAGATTGGACACCTTCAGGACCGCAGTAAATACCTGGAGGAGGCCAACAGCAATCTGAAAAATGACAAGGACTTCCTTTGCCTAAATTAAGGGAGCCCACAACATGCCTGCATTCTTTGCCTCTGCATTCTGCCTTTGCATTCTGGCGAAGGTACAAATGCACTACAATTAACATTATTCATGCAGTGAGAAATTGAAATAGGCTGGAGAGGAGATGACAGTGCAAGGAAAGTTTATTTTATACAATTAAGAATAAATATTGTATTATTGTAACACACCTGGGGTGTCCAATGGATTGTAAATACTATTTTCTCAAGCCCTTCCAAAAATGTTTTCCCACTTGATCTGACGTAGGTAATGTTAGCCACTGAGATGGACTGAGCCATCACTGCATGCTGCAGATGCTGCCCTACTGACATACAGACACACGTACAGATGGTTCATTCATTGTTGCTGCTGCTAAAAGTTTGAAAAAATTACTCTAAACTCTCCTCCTGCCAGTAAGCAGACAAAAAATAATAAAAGTCATTATTTGTAATTAAACAAAGCCTGTCTTAGGACTGTCTGCTTTAATAAACTCAAGGCAGTACCAAATGTGAGCCTGCATTGAAAAAGAATATTCTTAGGTTTTTTTTTTTTTTGCTTTGTTTCCTTATACACCTCTATGCTTGTCCATCTACCCCCACCCCCTTCTCCCAGGCTCTGGAAAGACTTCTTCCCCTTCAAGTTCGATGTCTCCCTGTGCCTTCTCAGACTCCAGCTTCTCATCATCCTCAGAAGAAGAGGAGAAGAAGAAAAAGAAAAAGTTCAAGAAACACCCTGATTCTCACGGAAGTTCAAGAAGTAAGCACAGATATTGATCATCCTTGTTGACTGTTACTTAACTCTCTTCTCTGGTTTATATTTGTATAAAAAGCAACTACCACCATGGGTTTAATTAATAATAATTAGATAGGACCTAAGAGTCGCTGTGTTATATCCATATTCCACATTAATGTTAAATTTCAGTATTCACTTTAAAAGTCAGTTATTCAGATATCTATAGTCATGTATAGCTTTATCTTTCTCCACAGGTTATTCTGTGGTCTTCTCTAGTTTTGTTAGAGAAACCATCACAGCAAAGACAAAAAGAGGAAAACTCCTCCCAATAATGTATAAATACACTTAACATGGTTAATTGAACATGTTATGTTAAACAAGTTATTCTGTTTGTATATACGAAGTATATGTTGGAACTGTTATGATTTATTTCTGAATTACTTCTCCTAAGGGTCCATTAGGAGCAAGAGATAAGTTAAAAAGAGAAAAGACATCACTAAGACAAAGGAGGATGAGTTGAGATAATGATTTGAACAATACTTGAGAAGTGAGAAAAACAAAGGAGATCTCATAATTGTATGTCCCGATCTTAATTATGTCTTGGTTATTCTGAAGGGAAAGTATCTGAGACGTGTCTCTTCCAGGTCAAGTGTTTCTCTTAAATGTCTTACCGAAAGCTATGAGAATGCTATCTGAGCCATATATGAGAAATCCAAGAACAAATTGAGAATGAAATTTAAAGTTTAATTATCTGTAATACCTAGAATTAACTGTAAAAAAACAATACTTAAAATCAAAGTTTAATTCTTTATTTGGATAGCAGCATATAAACCTTTTTTTAAACATTAAAACAAAATACAAACATATAAAACATAACATACAAAAATAAAAATACATTAAATACAAAAATAGAATTCAGTCATCAAAATTGTAATTTTTTTTAATGTGGTGCACTCTAGAAAGCTATCCGGCCTACAACCAGCCAGACTGTAAACAACAAACACTAAGCACTGCTGAGGTAGTGGAACAACTGCACTGCCAACAGAGTCAACTTGGCAAGTATTGTCTTGCCTCTGGTCAAAAACAAAAAAAAAAAACGGGTGGCCTACTACTTGCTCTGTGAAGGGATTTCAAAATCTGTAAACATTTTTCAACAGATTAATTTAAACAGATGAATGTAAATGATTCTAATCAATATGCAAAAATAATGGCAAATAATTTTCATCAGGGCCCACGAGTTCAAATTTTTTAATCCTTAAATCCAAGTGGATACAGATATTAGATTTTGGGTCATTAAACATGTTAGTAAGTACCGTATATTCCAGGCTATAAGTTGCTCCGGAGTACAAGTCATATCAGTAAAAAAAATGTGTCATGAAGAGAAAAAAAAAACAGTCGCACTGGACTATAAGTTGTATTTATTTAGAATTTTATTCCACAAAATTAATCCCTGTAAATGATCATAAACAGTGTAAATAATAAGTATAAACATGTTTTTGAGGATTTGTTCCACCGCACAGGCAGTGTAGACAGATGTCCGAAAAGAACTCCACTTGCGGGGTAAAGGCCATTTTCGGATTTTTCATATAGGCCTATATGTAACTGGTAAAACTGATAAACACGGTAATGTTTACTCCTTGGTTCATGTTAGTCCATATAAATTAATGTTTAAACCCATGTTATATATATATATATATATATATATAAGTCACGTGTTTCCATTTATATACAGATATTATACTTTCTCAAGCGCACCAGATACTTTCTCGACACGGTGTTCTATTAATCGGACGAAACACAGCGGTCCCGATGACGTCAGCAGAGCTCAAAATCTGCGTCCGGCAGGCACAATGCTGACCATGTAAGTACATCTGAGGGAAACTGCTGCGAGAATTGAAAAGCAATGTCTCAGCAGCCTTCTCTAGGTAGTGAAGAAATGAGTCATTTCACGAATCTTACTTTTGATTAGACGTGTTATGGATTCACAGATTTGTTAAGTAGTGATTCAACTTTTATAAAAACCAAAAACTGTCCCATGTGTGAAATTTGCTTCACTGACTAATACTGTACATTATTATTATTATTATTAAGTTAATGTAGTGAACTTTTCTGTTCTTAACACTTTTACAAGGTATAATTCATAACAAGCATCATTTTTGTTTATCCTTGTAAATACACAAATACAGAAACATGAGCTTACAAACTATGAGCTTATAAAGTAGAGGTTATCAATCTAGGTGTATAGTGGAGTGATGAAAAGTTATCAGAGCTTTAACATAATATATCATTTATAGAATGTAGTTATTCTGGTTTTCATTCAGTTTACTACATTCAAGGAAGTTTGCTTGCTACATGTAAATAAAACTAAGATGCTTCAATACAGGAGATAAAAATAATTCATGTTTCTGTTTGATTGAAATTGTGTAGGTTTAAGAATAAAGTTTGTTTCTGCACTTATATAACTCTGTATGATTTTGCCTTTCAAAATGCCTTTTAGCCTCCCAGAAGTCATAATTTACCAGCCATTAAAAAAACAAAACAAAAGGATACCCCCCTCCCACACCCTCTGCTGCGTGCTGCTGCACGCCTCGACGGCTATGTTATCGAGCTCGGCTGTTTTGCAGCCTGGCTACCGCTTCATAATGACCAGCATCAGATTGTTTGGAACTTGGGACCTATGATAAGTTGTATATAAATGTGTAGCTAGTGTAGCATATGTCTTTATTCTAAGAAATTAACTATAATGAAAAAGTCAGGATATTATAGTTGCATAGTGCTTTATGTATTACTGTTAGTAGGTCTTTAATAAGTTTCATGCATATGCTTTTTTAGTTATTTTGTAAACTTTCTTAGTATAATTCAGACTTTATTGCATAAATATATATATTGTAAAAAAAAATATGAATCTATACTTTTCCCACAACCCTCCAGTACAAACTTTATCACCAGCTTCATCACATGACTCCTTACTTAATTAATCAATCAGTCAATCAGTCAGTCAGACAGTAAGGCGGTCAATCAATCAATCAGCTAGTCTGTCTGATTCTTTGTCTGTCTGTCGCTCTATTTTTCCTCGTTCCATCTCATCACTAATGACAAATGATTAAATCTATCTATCTCAATGCCTACTGTTCCGTTTTTCACCCTGATTGTTTAAGCTGTTATTATTACATGTTTATGAATTTCTGTCACCTCTTACAAATTTCCTGTTTCCTGTTTCTCTGGGGTATAAACATCATATGGAAGGCATGTAAAATCCCTTTTTTTATAATCATCATGTGAAAAATCCAAACTGCTCTCAGTGTAAAATGGACAGATGTTTATTACCGTGCAAACATCTGGTAATGGGTATAAACAATATGCAACAAGATGAAACAAAAGTAAGGCATAATAAGAATTGTTAAAATAATTTGACTTGGACATTGTGCATTTATGTATTCCATTCATCCATCCATTTATTATGTATACCGATTATCCGTCAGGGTCTGACTTCGGGTGAGAATCGCCAGTCTACTGCAGGGAGAGATTCAAACCCTCGGCCTTCTTACTGTGAAGCAACAATTCTAACCACTGAGCGTCATCCTGTAATACAGTTTTATTGGCTGTAACACACACTGAGGGAGGATTGTAGTGGTAGTGTGTTGAGAGTTGATGGCAGTAAACTGTGGTTAATGAGACTTTACACTCATGAACTTGTGTGTGTACGGGTGTGTGTGTGAGTGTGGTACAGAGTGATATGTCACACATTTGCATTCAAGGTCTTTTTTAACCAAATGGCTTCACACACTGCGGTTTTACAGTTTTTGTTACTCAGCGTTTTTTCTTCTTTTTTTTAAGTTACAATAACTGCTGGTTTTTAAAGGTCAGACTGGGATGGAGTGGTGCTGGAGTGAGCTTTACAGCACATATCCGTCTCCTGTCCTGCGTAACAGTGTGGATTCTGTGGTCCATTTATGGCTGATCCAAACCTCCTGCAGAGGGAACCCAGTGGAGTGTGTGATATTAGCTCAGGCATGTTGCTCAGGCCATATGTGCCTGCGTTCACTCCGTTTTACAGCCAGGACCTTTTTTATTTTATTTTTTCACTTGACAGATGCTCTTTTGTAACAATATAGTAATGATAAACACCATCTCACAAATGTCTTGATTACTGACACTGAGTATGAATTTGAATAATCTGATTGGGTAATGCAAGTGAATCTGAATAGATTTGAGTTGCTTTGTTTTGATTGGATTTCATTTTGATGTTTTATGTCTGTCATTTGAGTTTTATATACACTTGTTTAGGATTTGGTATAAGAGGCCTGAGGAGAGGCCACACTGATTTGATTTAAGTTGATTTGAGTTGAGTTGACTTGAATAGATTTCAGCTGATTTGAGTTGAGTTGAATAGATTTGATCTGAGTAGACTTGAATAGATTTGAGATTATTTGGGTTGATTAGCTCTGAGCTGATTTGAGTTGAGTTGACTTGAATAGATTTGAGTTTATTTCATTTTTATTTTTCTTATCTGTTATTTGTATTTTTAGACACCTGTTTAGTATTTGGTTTGAGTGGCCTGAGACAAGGCTAAACTGATTTAATTTGAGTTATGTTGAGTTGACTTGAATAGATTTGAGTTGATTTGACTAATTTTTATCTTAATGTTTTTTTCTTGTCTGTCGTTTGAGATTTATATGCACTTGGTTAGGATTTAATGAGTTGCATGAGAGAATGCTATGCTGATTTGATTTAAGTTGTTTTTAGTTAAGGTTATTTGAGCTTGTTTTTTGTTTGTCTTCTTAAGTTTTATAGCTACAAGCCAAGTACTGTTTCACAAATTATAAATAAATAATGGTTACCGGAAACCTTATTCGAGCATAGCTTTCTGTAAGTTTATGCCCACATAAAAACCTCTGGGTTGTGTTTCAGTGAACTACACACAGCTTGAACCTGTTACAGAGTTTAACTCATTTGTATCACTTATTGGAGTCAAGTGTCGTTTTTGGCTCGAGTAACTTAAGAAGTGACCTTTTCTGACCTCCAAAGCAATGAACAATGAGCTGTAGTAAGAATTGCTCGTATGTACAACCTAAAATGTCTATCGATTTCATATTGTGTGTTGTCTGTCAGACAGCACAGTGTGTAAACATGTCATACCTAGCACCACCCTTTGACCTCCCTTTGATCTTTAGGGTGTCAATGGAATTCATTTACAGCCTGCAAAATGCAAGCAATTTGAAAGAAGATACTTCTGAAAGCTAACGCTAAGAGAACTTGAAGAGAGTCAAGAATCAACTAATTCAAGGTCAAAATGATGGTACATCAAGATGCAATGCTTTACTGTATCAAAATCCTAAATTGTCTTCTGACACGCATCATCATGTGTGCTAGAAAGAATTAGTTTTCTACCCTACAGTGTTAGTAAGGATGTGCTGACCAGTGCTTCTATCTTATGGATCAATAAGTCCAATGTTCCAAGAGTTCCTGCTGGAATGCTGACCTCTAAACATTACATCAGATCCTTCTAAATTTAGCTTGCAGTTTATGGCTAATCCTGGACAAGTTGCCTTTGACTCTGTGGAAATGCGCACCTGAGAACAAAAAGCACAAGCATGACTGAAACTCTGCAACTCCCAGCATTGCAAGTGCAGGCTCCTTGTGATGCGGGTCAGGATGGATCCGCCAGTGGGGGAAATCCCATCTCCACCAGTCCGTCCTTGCGGCGCAAACGTTTTAAGATGCGCCGGATGAGACATGTGCAGAGTGAGAGGGAGCCAACAGAGGGCACAAAAGAGTACTTGCAACTGCCTTCTATTGAGATTACACCATCAAGCGATGAGGACGCAGTCGGCTCGGGCTCATCTACGCCGAGCGCTTCGCCATGTCGCAGACGCTCCCTCCTCAGGAAGTGGCTCCGAGGGGGCGACAAGAAGGATCAAAGCAGTGAGAGCAGGTCTGTATGACCAGGACAACCGCACCTCATTCCTCCATCTTACCCAAGTTGAGTTTACTGTGTTATCATCCTGGATACAGATTACCACATTAAGTACATATAGAGTAGATAAATTTAAGACTTAAGATTTAAGGCTTCCCTAGCAGGACAACCCGTTTGCAGGAAATGTAGTACCAGTTTCCTGAACCGCACACAGGTTAATAAAGGGTTCTTACGCAGACCTCACACGGAGGTGGTTTTGACGGTAGTTCAGTGTGGTTCCAAACTGTGTTGGACCACAGTGACATTGTCTTGACACCATGATGGTGTTTGCCGTCAACCGGCACCAATGACCTGAAACAGCGGGATTTTCCAAAAGACTAAAATTTAATTGTTGGAATAACTGAGTAGCGAAAACTGTCAAGAAGCTAAGGGAGTAGCTGAAACTGTCAAAATAGCCGAGGAGGTTGTGGAAACAATCGGAAATAGCTGATAATGTAACAGTAACTGTCAGAATAGCGAGGGAGTTGCAGAAAACCTTAGAATAGCTGAGGGAGTAGCTGAAACCATCTGCTAGTCAGAATAGCCAAGGCAGTTGTGGAAACCATCGGAAATAGCTGAGGAAGTAGCTGAAATCATTGGAATATCCGAAGGAATAGAGGAAACTGCCAGGATAGCCAAGGGATTTGGTCAAACCTTTGGAATTATCGAAGGGAGTAGGGAAACTGTCAGAAATAGCTGAGGGAGTAGCGGAATCTCATAGAAACAGCTGCGGGAGTTGCGAAAACTTTTGGAATAGTCAAGGGAGCAGCAGGAAACTGTTGGAAATAGCTGAGGGAATAGTGAAAACCCTCGGAATAGCCAATGGAGTAGACATAAAAGTAGTACTGGTTAAAACGTGGCTCTATCACCCCTGAGGTATAGTTTAAATGAAATCACAGTGGGCTACACTACACTGTGTATTTGTGTATGTTGGTATATAAACTAACTGATTATTGGTGCACACCTGATATATAATTTCGTACGAACCCCTAAATGAAAGTCTCTGCATCATAGGTCCACATCAATTCAAGATTCAAAATTTTTGATTGTTATTATGTTCACACATAACAAAAATTTGTATGAGGCTCTGAGCTTTTTTTAAAAAGATACAATCAAGTTATAAAGGTACAATCAAGGCAATAAACTGCGATTAACACCGTCAAGAGCAGGATATCAACACAAGTCAATTATATACACAAACTTTTAGATAGAAATATGAGATAGAAATGTAAACTCTGAACATCTGTGAATTAAAACTGAGCACTAGGATATACAGTAGGCTAGGTATTTCGAGTAGGTAGTTATTTATTTCGAGTAGTTATTTATCAATACTGCTGTCCAGATCTTATCGTGGGTGCAGTATTGTGGCTGCAAGGAACATGTACAACCCCCTCCTGTTGCCTCTGTGGTGACATTCTTAACACAGTGTGAGTCCTGTATCTGAAACATCATCAAATATTCATCATTACACCACCTTCTGAGGAGCTTCAGCTTTAAAAATAAAACATGACGCCTTGAAATTCCTCCCTCTGTGAAGTCATGGAAACCCGTTCAATACCTGGAATGTCAGGCGTATATGATTCTTGTTGACGTTGGACGTTTGGACGGCTTAAATGCGGCACGTTCGGTTTCCTTTGTGGAATAAAAGAATTGAATGGTTGTGTTGGGGATTGTATTGGTGTAACGGGGGGCTGGTAATCATATTTGACTGTTTCTCGTTTTGTGGTGGATGAACCGATGATGTAATATTGACGCTAAGTTTCCCAGGATGTATTTTCCCATGATTCGGGGAATGTCCTGCTTCCTGTTGCGGGATGTTTGTTTTCTGTTGTGTCACACCACGAGATTGTGGGGAATTTTTTGTTTGTTGTTGTTTTTATTTATTTATAAGGTATATTTCTAACTTTACTGATTAGCGGATTTCATATTATATGTTTGAAGCAACAGTTTAAAAATGAAGCAGAGTAATTGTTTATACTATACATTCATTTATAATTTTTTAAAATATTATTAATTGTTGTTTGCTCTGTTTGTTAATTTTAATCGTAATTTCTATCCAAATTGTTTTGTTTGCACTCCTCTGGTGGTGTAGTTGACTTGTTTAAATCTCGTTTTATCCCCTGCATTCATGTCAATAAACCACAATTTTAAGCCCAATATTTAAAAGTAAACATGAAGTAATTATTTACTTCTTTCCACCAGTTACTGAGTGTTAGACAGAAGTTGTAGGTCTACATGTGACACGTCTCACAAACACACACACACACACACACACACACACACACACACACACACACACACACACACACACACAGACACATTGTTAAGGTGGAGGATTCAGTACTGAGGGGCTCTGATTGAGTTTGGACTCTGTGTGTGTTACAGCAGCCAGCAGAGCAGCTTACAAAGCAGCCATGATGATGATTCGACCCGATACCTGAGTCCTAACGCCCGGGAAGACAGGTACTTACTAATATATATGTGTGTGTGTGTGTGTGTGTGTGTGTGTGTGTGTGTGTGTGTGTGTGTGCGCAGAATTATCAGTTACATCGCTAACATGAAAATCCCGTAGATGGGAACCCTGGGTCAAGTTTGTTCATGTTGTTTGTGTATGTGTGTGTTCATCTAGTCTCATTTGCTGAACTGCTTAATCCTCTATAAGTGTGGTGGAGAGGCTGGTGCCTATCTCAACCTCACAAGGTGAAGGCGGGGTACACCCTGAATAATTAGCCATGCCATTGCAGGGCAACACACACACAACCTTTCACACTCACACCTAGGGGCAATTTGAAACAGCTGTCTTTGGACTGTGGGAGAAAACCCAGGAGAACACCCATACAAGCATGGGGAGAACAGAAACACCTTTGTTGAGCCTGGGACTCGAACCCAGGACCTTCTCACTGTGAGGTGGATGTGTTTACCACTGCACCCCCATGCCTTGTTTGAGTATGTGTGTGTGTGTGTGTGTGTGTGTGTGTGTGTGTAATATTATTAATATTGTGTATATGTAAGTTAAAGATACAGTAGTATATACTGACTGAAGGTAAAACTGTGTGTTGTTTGCACTGAAAGTGCTGTAGTTGTTTGATATGTCCATTAGATGGCAGTAATGCATCAACCTCTTCTGCACAGCACACTCCTGTACACTGTGGGTTTTAATTAATGAAATGATTAAAAGTCAGCTCATGTTTTGTTCCTCGTGTAAATTACAGAAGTATCTCTTTGTCTTCGGGTGATTCTCACATCCTCCCCACTCGCCTACACACTCCTCCACGCACTCCTGAACTCACAATCCTCTCTATAGTCCAGTGGGACAATGTATGCAGATGCTGCAGATGTTTACCTCAGCACATTCTCACACACTGACTCTCATTACATATTTTTAGTAAGGTGTTGATCTCCTGTAGAACCTGAGCAGGCGGAACATCACACTCTGTTCTTTTCGTGGGTGAAACACTGCAGTGAGATTTGCAGACAATATTATCAGCATATTACCTTACTACAGTGTGTTACAGAGGGATAAGTGTGTTAGAGAGGAGTAAGTGTGTTACAGAAATATAAGTGTGTTACAGAGGTATAAGTATGTTACAGTGGTATAGGTGTGTTACAGAGGTATAGGTGTGTTACAGAGGTATAAGTGTGTTACAGAGGCATAAGTGTATTACAGAGGTATAAGTGTGTTACAGAGATATAGGTGTGTTACAGAGGTATAAGTGTATTACAGAGGTATAAGTGTGTTACAGAGATATAGGTGTGTTACAGAGGTATAGGTGTATTACAGAGGTAGAAGTGTGTTACAGAGGTATAAGTATGTTACAGTGGTATAGGTGTGTTACAGAGGTATAAGTGTGTTACAGAGGTATAAGTGTATTACAGAGGTATAGGTGTGTTACAGAGGTATAGGTGTGTTACAGAGGTATAAGTATGTTACAGTAGTATAAGTGTGTTACAGAGGTATAAGTGTGCAACAGCGGTATAGGTGTGTCAGAGTTGTAAGTGTGTTACACACGTATGGGTGTGTTACAGAGGTATAATTGTGTTTCAGAGGTATAAGTGTGTTACAGAGATATAGGTGTGTTAGATGTAAGTGTGTTACAGAGGTATAGGTGTGTTACAGAG
>JAQMYF010000008.1:19942136-19949636 GCA_030014195.1 Neosilurus mollespiculum
ATTTTTGTAAAAAAAAAAAAAAAAAAAAAAAAAGAAGAACAATAAATTTTTAAAAAACTTTTTATACAGGAGAACCTGAGAGTTATATATTTATGTTTGTGTAATGTCCCCTTGTAACATCAGTGCAGCACACAAGGACTAATTTCTCACATGAATAATGAAAATACAGCATCTGCTAACAACGTAGCACCGAGATCTCCAAGCACCAGACCGAATAATTCACTATAAATATATTTCAATGTGTTTCAGAGCGTTCCTTTAACTAATTTATAACTGTATGTGTTTTCATTCACATCTATTATTTAGCAAAGGATACACATCATTCACTTCCCCGATTTTATGATTGACAAATGTTAAACAGGTGCAAAGTCATCAGTCATTTGTCTTCTCTCTTGTCTCTTGGCCTTTGATTCAGTTATCCTCTTATCCTCGGCTTGTCTTATCCAGCATTCCCAGGCTACAACACCACGGCTTTATGTTCTGACTCTGCTTGAGTAACGCAAGAGAAAGTAAGTATTTTGATAGTTTTGGCTGCAGGAGCGATCATGAGACAGAATGAGTGCAGCTGTTGGAGGTTTGGGCGATGCAGTGTTCCCCATGGAGCAGGATTAGGCAGAGCATACTGCGGAAACAGCTCCAAGCACCCTATAGAACTGACACCAGAGACCTGAGTTAGAACGCTTGCCGTAGATGGGCTTAAGTGTGAGTGTGTTTGTGTGCTGGACAGGCACTACATGGGCTGAGTTGAGTGGTCAGAATGATCAAGACAGCTGTTGACCCTGATCTTCATTTTGTATGACTGTGTGAGCGTTGGTGTATGAGCGGTTTAGTGCAAACTTGGACTCAGTGCTGTGCGACTGGAGTGTGTGTGTGTGTGTGTGTGTGTGTGTGTGTGTGTGTGTGTGTGTGTGTGTGTGTGTGTGTGTGTGTGTGTGTGGTGAAACACACAAACCTGATTTAGGGAGATGATTTATTTTTTATTTAGATTGGTTTTTTCTCTGAATGTCGTCTAAGTCTCTCTAGAGCATGAAATACTCCGGAGGATCGTGTCCTCATTTTCTTTTCGTTTGCCACTCTGACCCACATGCTTCTCCTCCTTGGATTATGAGCAAATATGCACTGCATATACATACAGTTATTGGAGAAATTGTGAACCCTCGGTTGAATTGTTTGTAGTTCTGTATGAAATAATATTTAACAAAAAGTTTGTGTTTTTTCATCTCTGCCTGTCTTCTGTTGTTGCCTGCTTAAAAAATAAAATACATAGTCTGAGCCATATCTATAGAGTAGGGAATTGTCTAAGGTGTAATTTTCAAAAACAATTGACTGTAAAAGAAGAAAGTAACAGAACATACATAGTGATGGTGGTATAGAAGTTAATTTACGCAATTATGTTAAAAAAAATGTAGTGTGTATTTTAATTTGCAGATATTTTGCAAGTTGTAACATAAGAAGCCAGAGTCAGTAGCCGAGGATCGATCTGGCAGAACCCATGCCTTCGGCTGCCACCCAACTCAAAATGCACCCGACTTGCCTCAAGTGGAGGAGTTCAAGTATCTCGGGGTCTTGTTCACGAGTGAGGGAAGGGAGATCGACAGGCGGATCGGAGCAGCCTCTGCTGTAAAGCGGAGCTTGTACCGGTCCTTCGTGGTGAAGAGGAAGCTGAGCCAAAAAGCAAAGCTCTCAAGTTACCAGTCGATCTACGTTCCAACCCTCACCTATGGTCACGAGCTTTGGTTAGTGACCGAAAGAACAAGATCGCGGATACAGGCGGCTGAAATGAGCTTCCTTCGCAGGGTGGCGGAACTCTTCCTTAGAAATATGATCAGAAGCTCAGCGATACGGGAGGAGCTCGGAGTAAAACCGCTGCTCTTCTGCGTTGAGAGGATCCAGTTGAGGTGGCTCGGGCATCTGATTACAATGCCTCTTGAACGCCTCCCTGGTGTGGTGTTTCGGGCATATCCAACTGGGAAGACACCCTGGGGCCAACCCAGAACACGCTGGAGGGACTATGTGTCTTGGCTGGCCTGGGAAAGCCTCAGTGTCCCCCCGGAAAAAACTGGAGGAAGTGGCTGGGGAGAGGGACATCCTGACCTCACTGCTTAGGCTGCTGCCTCCGCAACCCAACCCCGGATCAAGCGGAAAATGATGATGATGATGGTGATGATGATGATGATGATGATGATGATGATAAAAACATAAGAAACAGTTAAAAGTCTGAGGAACAAATGGTTTAGAAAACCATGTTAAAAATGTACATAAATGCCCCTAAAATAATAATATAAATCTCAAACTGTGTCACAGTGCTGCATACCACAGCTATCTACCATCTTCTACATAAATGAGCTCATCGATGTTTGGGATTGGGTAATGTCACTGTGATTGACATGTCAAACAAATAATGCCTTTCATCCCTCCCTACCTAAGTCCGTGGCCAATTTTGCTTTCTTAGACTTTTGGCAATGGATGGCTGTGCCATTGCTAGGATTCAAAGCCGCGATGATGTCTACTGATTATAAGGCGAATGCTTTTTTCATAGAAATAAAGCATATACTGTATGTATTGCTTACATGTCTTGTTCATATTCAGTATAGAATGCGATTTGACCTTTTGACTACTCTGTTCTCATATGAGCACATCACATTTCCTCGCAATTACAATGTGTACATATCTTTATAAGATCCACATATGAGGACCATGTGGTATAACACTTTTGCCAAATATTCATAGACAGTGATCAAGTATAATAGTTATCAGTTGTTGAGAAACAGGAACCATGTGGAAATTACATTACATGTCACACAACATTAGAGTTTGGGAGGTTACTACACCAGTATTTAAAATGGAATTATATTCTTTTTTTTTTTCTTTTTTTTAGTCTTGTCTGTGTAGGGGCAGCTAGGTGGCATAGGGGTTTCTTCTTGCTGTCCAAAGACATGCACATTAGGCTAATTGGCTGTTTCAAAATAGGCGTGAATGTGATTGTGAATAGTTGTGTGTGTTGGACCTGTGATGTTCTGGTGAGCTGTTCAATACCCCACGTTCGCTTACTGTTGGCTGAGACGGGCTCCCTGCGACTCTGATAGTAGGTTTAAGGGGTTTGGCAAATAAGTGAGTGAGTAAGAGGTCTGTTTAGTGTAACTATATCCAGATATATTTAAAACTACAACATAGTAGGCTCCATGAATGAAGAGTAAAGTTAAATAACTACTTAATTACATATATTAAATAATACATAATTAATTTTAACGTAAACAATAAGTAGTTTACTGGTAGATTAGATATATTGGATATTGGATTTAACTGTGGGACTGCTTACTTGATTTCTGCTGTACAATTCTTTCCACTGTTCGGAAATCTTTCTCAATAATAAAAAAAACACATATGTCTTACCCTTTCTTAGTTATATGGAACTTGCTGTTAAGTGTAAGATGACACTTTGGACTTTTTACACTTCAGCTCACACAGGTCAGTGTGCTGCTCTCAGTTTCTCTCCAGCTGAAAATATTTCTGCGTCCTCAGGCTCTTGAGTATGGTTTTAACACAGTTTTATTCTGTAAATAGGAGTGTATTGTTTTTATAGCTTTAAATATCTGCTTTTTCTTTACATGTTTTGGGTGCATTTAATTTCCCCTTAAGGTTTCTACAATCTATTCAGACATTGCTGAAGTCAGCTGTAGTGCTGCAGAGATGTGTCCTGGATATTAGGGGAAATACAACAGAAAATAAATGCTGGATATGATGCATTAAATTAGCTATTCATGTACTTATCTATTCGTTTATTCACCCCTGGCTGTTTGTTAATTTTTCATTATGTCTGTATGCACTTGGTAAAGGTTCACCTTGTTCCTCTGCTGTACTTCAGACTAGTAAATGAAAGTATTTTCATCACAATTCAAACTTATAGGTGTGAAAGAACTTAAAATATTCCTTCTGGTTTCACATAACATTGTGGTCTTTATTGGAAGCTTGTGAAACAACCCCAGGTCATAAATCTGCTTTTAGCGACTTGTACAGTGACCTCTATGCATTATGGGTGCATCACTTCATGCACTTTACTGCTTAAGCAGCCTTCACCCTATAAGGAATTAAAGAAACGAACATGAATGATTTGCAAAGTCTGAATGCGCACAACGAGTTCAAACATGATTTAAGAAGCAGGCACCCCTGAAGAAGCAGCCATTCCTCAGGCGAACATGCAAGGCTCCATCTCAACCACCCATACTGTCACCTGAAGAAGCAGCTGCATCTCCTAGTCAATGCTGTATCTCCTGGTCAATCCAATGTCTCAGCTGCCTCCACATCCACAACAGTACCAGCAGGAAAACCGAAGCTCAGGGCCTTGAAGAGAGAATTCAAGCTCAGGAGCGTGAATGATGAACAAGTAGTCTGCTAAGAAATTACTTCGCTTGGGGTGGACAAATGAGACTATACCAGTAACTAGCCACAATCTTACTTCAGATGAACAAGATGTTCCCATAGCGCATACAGAGATTTTCCTTTGCGCACCGGCTGCTTGCTGGGATACAACTAAATTTTTTATGCATGCACAAAAATTTCTGAAAATTGGCATGAACAACAATGTATGGGTTATTAAAATGATTAACAATTAACTTAAAATGAAATTAAAACAAATTTCATCATATGGCACAAAAATTGTCCAAACACTGGGCCAGTTTGTCATAGTGTGAAGGCCTGTTTACCCTGAAGCTCCCATCACTCTGAAATAGAGTAAATCTGGACTCATTAGATGACTCACCACATGACCCTTTTCCATTGCTTCAGAGTCCAATCTTTATGCTCCCTAGCAAATTGAAGCCTTTTGTTCTGATTGGCCTCATGATCGAGGGGCTTCCTTATGGCCACACATCTGTTTAATCTCAGTTCAGAAAGTTTGCATTGCTCTGTATGTGTGGAATCCTCTAAATATAGTCAAGTTCATTTGATTTTTTTCATATGTATGTGTATGTATACATAAATTTGTATTTTTCTAACATGCTTGTTTAAAGAAATGCGAAGCTACTCACTGCATAATTTAGGGATAAAATAATTGCTACCAGCTAAACCAAACATATTAATCACTGCTGTAATTATCCAATGAAAAGACTCTAAAGCATTTTGTTAATTAAAATCTAAACTGTTACTTTTTTTGGCCAGGCAGGGTATTACCATAGTTAAACAAAACCATAGTAAATACTAAGAACTTTTTTGTACAATTTTCTGTTACCTGCATTAAACATCATTCAGATGAGCATTTACGTAAACACGCAAAATTTCAAAGAGTGACTTTTTTCATCATCAATGCCAATGAGATATAATGTTATATAATATAATACTACACTCTCAGCATAAAAAACAAATCTCTGTGCTTGTGCTGGGTGTGCAGGTAAACATGAGCAGAATATCCAGCTCTGTGCATCAATCTGAGCTCAGAGTAGAAAGTTTTCTCGAAAATGACTCTCGTTACCATTATACTGTAATGATTTTCTTCCACACTAATTGGCTTAAGTACACATCTTCACTACTGAGGCCACTAAAGGAGCAGTTTGTAATTTCTACAGCCCTTTGTGACTGCAAGGCAAGTACAGTGTAAACAAGCAACTCCAAGCCCTTCTCTTTTCTTCAATAACCCACTCTTCTGATATCTGTTTTTTTCCAAGGAAAAAAGGCCAAGCTGAGCCTCTGGGAGCGGAGTTAATTTCAGAAGCTTGAAACAATGTGGATGTGTTGCATTATTATAAATCACCTTTCCCCCCCAATGCAATGTGAGAAAATTTTCACCCAGTTTTAAAAATTAGTAGGATCTGAGCTCTTTTCCCTCTATACTGTATCTTTCTTCATTTTGAGTTTCCAGGGAGCAACAAACCATGACATCCTTCATGTGAAAAGGTTACCTTAGCTCCTTTTTTATATTTGCCCTTGAGGCTTTAATCTTGTTGCACCACCACTGGGGTGTGACACTATCCCCCTTCGGTGTAATTGAGCTTGTGTTGTACATCTCTCAAGAAGGCCAGTTATAATTTCATTACAGAGAGCAGGTTTGCCTTTGGAGGGGCACAGGCGGTTAGAATAACACAGTGACGAAGTAATCATGTCCTGAACTGCGCTGCTGTTTATTGTACCTGTATCACGGGCTGATTAAGAGTGCATCTCCACTGCATACATCAGTCTTGCAGAAACAAATCAAAAGAACACTGGGGTAGTTCTGGTAATCTAATTATACTACATTCATGAATGTTGTATGACCAAGCTGTGCCATTTTTCTGTCTTCTAGCAGCAAATGAGATGTTTTTCTTTTCCAGTAGAATAAATTAAGTTGAATGCTCAAATGTAATTGCTCAGAAGGCGTTCATTATTTTTATAACCATACAGTTCTGATGGAAAATTTGACTGAAACATGAACAGGCCTTTTTTTCAGTAGTAATAGCATATAGAAAATAACTTGTGTGGTCATTGTCAGTTGACGCACCCTATAATCTAAGAAAATTATAAATGGATTAACACACACACACACACACACACACACACACACACACACACACACACACACACACACACATATATATAGGGTGGCACTGTGGCATAGTGGTTAGCACATCCGCCTCACAGCAAGAAGGTCATGAAGGATAACACCCTTTACACCTTGCAGGTGTATGAAAACAATACTCCTCAGGGTGATAATGACACTCTACATCACATCATGCCACATAACACCACCTCGCTGTGGGTTATCTTTGTATAACTACATGGTCTGTCATGCGAGATTCCTTACTTATTACCCGACTCCTTTGAATACTCGATTTTGATTGGTCAAATATCTCATTCAATTATCTGTTTTTATAAATTACAATTTGCCAAAGGTGAGGTGGGTATCGTTAAACAGATATTTTGTTATTCATGCAAAACAAAGTATTGCTCCTGATCGCCCTGTTGGGGTTTATTTTAACAAGCCCTGTTGGTAGCTGTTTAACAGGATACTTTTGATCCTAGATTACCAAGTCTAGGTTTACTTTAACAGAATTTTATTATTTAAAAAAATTACAGCTATAGAAAAAAAAAAAAAAAACAGGTGACCATTTTAATGGAGATAACCTGAAATTTCCCCCCCTTAGTTAGCTAACTAGCTAAATAAATAAATTGTATATAAAAATGAAGTTATTATTTTAAAGCACAGACTACAGTATTGTGAACAGGATGAATAACTGTTACGTTTCAAAAGGAGACCTCCATGACTTTACGCCAAGGACTGTGTATGGCTCGCTTTACCATTCACTGGACAAGGGCATAGAAAAGGTCACTGTAAATCAGGGTAGAGTTAGAGCAGGTCATTGTGTGGGTGTTTAGCTGTGTGTGTGTGTGTGTGTGTGTGTGTGTGTGTGTGTGTGTGTGTGTGTGTGTGTGTGTGTGTGTGTGTTTAACTAGGTCACAAACCCTTAATGGTTTTCATCTTATGCTTTCTGTCTTGTTCTATAATTACTCAGAGATAATTAGCTCGCTGGC
>JAQMYF010000008.1:19952136-19959636 GCA_030014195.1 Neosilurus mollespiculum
ATAACCCGAGATAGCTCAGTATAACCTGTCATAATATACCATAACCTGATTTAGCTCAGTATAACCTGTCATAATATACCATAACCTGAGTTAGCACAGGATAACCTGTCATAATATACCATTACCTGATTTAGCTCAGTATAACCTGTCATAATATACCATAACCTGAGTTATCACAGTATAAGCTTTCATAATATACCATAACCTGATTTAGCTCAGTATAACCTGTCATAATACACCATAACTTGAGATAGCTCAGTATAACCTGTCATAATATACCATAATCTTAGATAGCTCAGTAAAACTTTTATAATATACCATGACCTTAGATAGCTCAGTATAACGTGTCATAATATACCATAACCTTAGATAGTGCAGTATAACCTGTCATAATATACCATAACCTTAGATAGCTCAGTATAACCTGTCATAATACACCATAACCTGAGTTAGCTCAGTATAACCTGTCATGATATACCATAACCTTAGATAGCTAAGTATAACCTGTCATAATATACCATGACATTAGATAGCTCATTATAACCTGCCATAATACACCATAACCTGGGTTAGCTTAGTATAACCTGTCATAATATACCATAACCTTAGATAGCTGAGTATAACCTGTCATAATATACCATGACATTAGATAGCTCAGTATAACCTGCCATAATATACCATAACCTTAGGCAGCGCAGTATAACCTGTCATAATATACCCTAACCTGATTTAGCTCAGTATAACCTGTCATAATGCACCATAACCTGGGTTAGCTCAGTATAACCTGTCATAATATACCATAACCTTAGATAGCTGAGTATAACCTGTCATAATATACCATGACATTAAATAGCTCAGTATAACCTGCCATAATATACCATAACCTTAGATAGCTCAGTATAACCTGTCATAATACACCATCACCTTAGATAGCTCAATATACCCTTAAATAATACACTATAACCTTAGATAGCTCAGTATAACCTGTCAGAATGTACCATAACCCGAGATAGCTCAGTATAACCTGTTATAATATTCCATAACCTGAGTAGCTCAGTATAACCTCTCATAATATACCATAACCTGATTTAGCACAGTATAACCTCTCATAATATACCATAACCTTAGATAGCTCAGTATAACCTGTTATAATATTCCATAACCTGATTTAGCTCAGTATAACCTCCCGTAATATTCCATAACCTTAGATAGCTCAGTATAACCTGTTATAATATACCATAACCTTAGATAGCTCAGTATAACCTGTCATTATATACCATCACCTTAGATAGCTCATTATAACCTGTCATAATATATCATAACCTTAGATAGCTCAGTATAACCTGTCATAATACACCATCACCTCAGATAGCTCAATATAACCTTTTATAATATACTATAACCTAAGATAGCTCAGTATAACCTGTCAATATACCATACCTTGAGATAGCTCAGTATAACCTGTCATAATATGCTATAACCTTAGAAAGCTCAGTATAACCTGTTATAATATACCATAACTTGAGATAGCTCAGTATAACCTGTCATAATATACTGTAACCTTAAATAACTCAGTATAACCTGTAATAATATACTGTAACCTTAGATAGCTCAGTATAACCTTTCATAATATTCCATGACCTTAGATAGCTTAGTATAACCTGTCATAATATACTATAAGCATAGATAGCTCAGCATAACCTTTCATAATATACCATAACCTTAGATAGCTCAGTATAACCTGTTATAATATACCATAACCCTAGATAGCTCAGTATAACCTGTCATATTATACCATAACCTTAGATAGCTTAGTATAACCTGTCATAATATTCCATGAGTTTTGATAGCTCAGTATAACCTGTCATAATATACTATAAGCATAGATAGCTCAGTATAACCTGTCAATATACCATAACGTTAGATAGCTCAGTATAACCTGTCGATATACCATAACTCGAGATAGCTGAGTATAACCTGTCATAATATACCATAACCTTAGATAGCTCAGTATAACCTGTCATAATATACTATAACCTGATTTAGCACAGTATAACCTGTCATAATATACCATAACCTTAGATAGCCAAGTATAACCTGTCATAATATACCATAACCTTAGATAGCTCAGTATAACCTGTCATAATATACTATAACCTGATTTAGCACAGTATAACCTGTCATAATATACCATAACCTTAGATAGCCAAGTATAACCTGTCATAATATACCATAACCTTAGATAGCTCAGTATAACCTGTCATAATATTCCATGACCTTAGATAGCTCAGTATAACCTGTCATAATATTCCATGACCTTAGATAGCTCAGTATAACCTGTCATAATATTCCATGACCTTAGATAGCTTAGTATAACCTGTCATAATATACCATTACCTGAGATAGCTCAGTATAACCTGTCATATACCATAATCTTAGATAGCTCAGTATAACCTGTCATAATATACCATTACCTGAGATAGCTCAGTATAACCTGTCATAATATACCATTACCTGAGATAGCTCAGTATAACCTGTCATATACCATAATCTTAGATAGCTCAGTATAACCTGTCATAATATACCATAACCTTAGATAGCTCAGTATAACCTGTTATAATATACCATAACCTTAGATAGCTCAGTATAGCCTGTTATAATATACCATAACCTGTCATAACCCGAGATAGCTCAGTGTAATCTGTCATAATATACCATGATCTGTCACAACCATCATAAACTGATCATAATTTCTCAAAACCTGAGTTAGCTTAGTATTACCGGTCATAATATACCTTAATCAATTGTAGTCTGAGATAATTTATAATAAATTGTAATACTTTGTCATAATCTGTTAAAACATGAGGTAGCTCATCATATATTAAATTATATAATTTAGCATTTACTTAAGTATCTCAGAATAAATTGATATTAATCTAGTTTCATCTGACATATTCTGAGATATTTATGCATAACATAATGTGACATACCAAGGTCAGCATAATATGGTACAACTCATCATAACCCAGTATAACCTATCCAACCTAGCACAACCTGACATAATCTGAAAAGTGTAGGCATACCCTGATATAATCTGATATATAAGGAGCATAACCTATTAACCTTACATAACCTGTTATAACTTGGTGTACTGTAATATAAAGCGCATTAGCTTGGTATAATCTAGCATGAACTGTCCTAAACCTGTTAAGAATGGTTTGTCAGTAACTACCAACAGAACCAGGCATATGTTGTGGAAAATGTTATCATAACATGTTATAAAACAACCTCTCAAACTTATACAAACCTGTTATGACTAATTCTAACAACATGACTCAGTATAGTCTGTCATATAACCATGATTAACCTGTTTCATCACAGCACATTTAGTCATAAAATCATATTATAACCTAGCATAACCTGGCATAACATTATATAATCTGGTATTTTTTGTAAAATTTTACAATCTGTCATGAGCTAATATAACACATTATAAATTAATCTGGAGCATTATCTGTCATAAAATATATCCTAACTTTCCATAACCTGTTATAAATCATTATAATTTAGCATAGCATAGCCGACCATATTTTACCATAAAAGCCTGCCTACCCTGACATAAGCTGTTATAAACTAGGATAATTAACATATCATGAATTCAGTTTAACCCAGCATAATGTATAATCTGAGAATAATCTGTACACTGTATGATATTTTGTCATATAACTTAGCCTAGCTTGTAATAACCTGTTATAATTCGGCGTGACCAGCATAACCTAGTACAACTCTGTATATCCTGGGATGAATTTATAGAAACCAATATTACCTGTACCTATATTGTCATTAATTCCTAAATTTAGCATGATTGGTTATAATCTTTCATAGCCTTGGTGGCTATAGCACAGCGTAGCATCACCTGGAAAAGCTAGCAAGACCTGGCATAACCTCTGACACTGTAAATACTGTCCTGTTTACTTCCGCTGCTCTGTACTTTCTTTCTTCTTTTTTAATCTCTACTAGCTCTGCAGTATCGCTGGTACTGTTTCTGTAGTATGTGTGTGTGTGTGTGTGTGTGTGTGTGTGTGTGTGTGGCGTTTCCTCCTGCCGGCTAGTGGATATTTTTAGTGCCTAGCTTTGCCTTTTGCCGTGCCGCAGGAGGACAGCAGCAGTGTTAGCATTGTAGGAAGCAGCTGGTGACCTTCTACCCTTTCTCCATTCGTTCCTTCCTTGCTTATTTCTCTCCCCCCTACCTGTGTTCTCTTTTCCCATCTATCCATCCATCCCGCACCCCACTCTACAAACTTGCTCGACTCTAGTTCATTCTTCATCACACAACAGAGGATTTGTTTACAGTGCACATGCTTTAATGCAGCCTAGCAAGTGTGCTTGACTAGCATGGCTAGCGTTTCCTCCCGTGGTTATATAAGGCTCTGCTCGATTTAGATCGCAGCAGAATGACTCTGCGTTTGCATTTTTGTCTTAGACAGAGATTATCGTGACTCAGAGCCTCTTTCACGTTTTGAATCTTATGTAATCTGGGTGTGAGAGGAGACTGATGAAGCAGTTTTTGATTCGTTCTGGATTAAAAACAAGCTCTTGGTCTTGGAAAATAGCTTAGCTTTCAGTTCAAGTTGGTTCCATGAGTCGAGTTTGTCTGAATCTGTGAATTTAATTGATGGTACTTAATGTGCTGCTCTGTATTTAAAGAGCAGGGTGTGTACGTGCAGCTGAATGCTAATAGAGTAAATTGAAGTGGGCTTTAACAGACGATTAAATAATCTAGAAGAAAACTAGGAAAAGTCTGTTGGGCTTTTACACCCGAGCCCACTGGCTGATCAGGGCGGATCTTATCCCCGGTTTCCTTAGCGTGAAGGAACTTGGAGTTTAACTCCTCCTGGATGGGACGCTAGTTCATGACAGGTTACCTTCCCAGTATTTTTACTGGTACCCATTTATACTGCTGGGTAGACAGAGCAGGGCCAATTTTCCTGATGAGAAAAAGTATACATGAAATATCTTAAGAAATAAAAAGTTTGAAAAAGAAGAATGCAAAAAGTCCCGCAAAGAATTCGCTGCTCATCCAAAAGCTGTTTTTCATTACAGGAAGGTAAACAAGTTAAAATCTAACAAAGCCTTCACAGTGACCAATAATGACGCCTTGTTCAGATGCGGGCAAGTAATAGCACCTGAAGTAAATTACCAAAAGCCACCATTTTAAAATGCCATATATTAAACTACTTATAAACTCAGTTTGCTTGATCTGTACCGAGAAATCTCAGCCTTTGGTTCAGTCTGTACAGACCTCACACTCAGTTTATAAAATGCTATTATGCATCATATCCAAATATACTGTCATAAAGCTTGCATAACTTTTTAACTTGGGATACTAAATCACAAAAAGCATTACCCAGATTATCGCCATGATACCCAATCTCTTATAACCTGTCATAATTGAACATACTTTGTCATTAAACAATATATCATCTGTCATGTAATAACTTATGGTATACTATGAAATTACATCTCTCCTAACATATAATAACTTATTACACTTTTTAATGCCATCTAAACTGTCATAACCCTGCACAAGCTGGCATAAAACCTTTTCTAACCTGTTATACTGTGTCATTACATTACATAACTACAGGACAATCTTTCATACCCTGGTGTAAGCTGGCATAAATTGGCATTGCCTGATAAAGTGCTTTTGGACAGTATATATTAGCAAAGAGTCTGTACCATGTACTTACCTGGTAGCGATAAGCCCATTCGTACATGTCAAGGCTTCATTGGATAATTAAGTGTTCTTAGCTTCGAGCAAGCCATCACATGGAACCTTTTCTGGCAATAAATCATTTTGTTCCACATGGTTGTAGAGTGCGGTGTAGGGTTTAAGGGTTCTCTGCAAGGAGAAGAGGGTAGTGAGGGTAGTAAGGGGGAAAGTCTGCATTGTGAGCACACACATCCGCTCACTGGGGAGATGTGTGACTTCCCGGAGTGAGCCACCACTGTTCTTCGATCGTATCCTTGAAATAAACTGAGTCACAGTCCTGTTTGGTGCAGTGGCATATCAGTGTTTATTTCATTCGATTTCGCTCAACAGCAACACCATACCACTGACATCTACTTGGCAATTAGCGCACATCGTAATAGGTTTTTTTCCCAGCCACTTTTTTTTTTTGCTCCTTTAATGTACGAGACCATTCAGAAGCACCAGATCCTGCATTGTCAGGTCCCTGAGGTTTGCACAGAGAACCTCGAGGTGTGAAAAAGCATTTGGTTTTGTACCTAATACATCATAAAATCTCACAGGACACCTTTACAGAACATTGAAGGGTTCCTCAAGAGTTATTTTCCCGGATACTAAACAGGGTCTACCATAGCATGAATGTAAAATCTAATTTTCAAGTTTTCTTCATTTTCATACCACGTTGTTATTCATCAATCTGTACAAAATCCTTTAAAGAACCCTGCATACCCCACTCTCTCACTCGTTTACTCATTTGTCAAACCTCTTAATCCTACTAGTGTCACAGGGAGGTCGGTGCCTATTTCAGCCGACATTGGGCGAAGGCAGGGTACAGCCTGCCAGACCATCGCAGGGCAACACACTCACACCTAGGAGTAATTTGGAACAGCCAGTTAGCCTAATGTGCATGTCTTTGTACTGTAAGAGGAAACCGGAGTACCTGGAGGAAACCCACACAAGCACAGGGACACCATGCAGACTTCACACAGAAACAGTCTTGGAGAGCTTGGGACTCGAACCCAGGACCTCCTTGCTGTGAGGTGGATGTGCTAACCACTACAACACCAGGCCGACCACTCTGTGTACCTCTTAACTCTATACACCAAATAACATAAATAAATAAATGCCTGATGAATTCTAGGATCAAATCATTAACAATCAATTGAAGTTTGAGTAATATGCGCTCTCTGGTGGATTTCTCAAGGGCTCCTTGAGGATAATTAAGCATTGTTTGTCTTTTCACACTCCCTTTCCTCCTGTATTTCAGTTCTGTAAACAGTATTTTGCCCTTGCCAACATGGCTGCGGATTATGATTAGGGATTATCTAAGGATTATTTTGATGGCTTGTGTTTTGACCTCTAGCACTTGTTATGTAAAGTTCTGGAAATTCTATACTATAATAAAGTTTTAGTTAAGTGCTTTATGATTTTGTACAATATTGTGTAAGATCTCTTGATCTGGATTATGATATTATCATATTATGTAACGAATGCAAATCTGAAAAGAAGGCAGGTTATTTGTTTTGCTGAAAAGGTTTGTAGGATTGGTGTTTTGTTGAGGCTAGAGGCTGTGTGTTGATCCAGGTAGTCCTGGCTTATGCTGTAGGACTGGCTTCAGCTGAAATATGGATGAAAATGGCTTCTCTTTGCATTTATTCTAGCATGACTACATGTCTTGCATCCAACATGCACGTAAGTGTTGATGAATGAACCTAACACCATAATTTTACAAACCTGCATGCACATAGAAA
>JAQMYF010000008.1:19972416-19992660 GCA_030014195.1 Neosilurus mollespiculum
TTCAATCCCCACTGTCAACACTGTTGGGCCCTTGAGCAAGGCCCTTAACCCTCAGTTGTATAAAAATGATAATTGTATGTCGCTCTGGATAAGAGCGTCTGACAAATGCTGTAAATGTAAATATACAGCAGCTTCTCTTAAATTAATCATGATTATTATTTTCTGTCTGCTACTAACTGTATAATAAAATATGTATATAATTCTGTATTATAATTGTATTTAGTAATAATTTCATTGCCTGTTTGTAAATATTTTTAATAAATTATTGATTGTAAATCATGCAGAAAATCCTTTGTGTTACTTAATTATGATTATTTTTTTACCTGAAGCCATTTCCTCTGCACTCTTTTAAACCCACACTGCCCTCTATTGGTTGATCCTGTGCACATCTGCATCTATACCTGTGCTTTAACCACGTCTGGAGCTGTTACCTGACTCCTATTACTGATATAATATTAATAGATGAGCACACAGGTATATGTGCAGGACGGAACATCACCTTGTTAGCATGATGATGCTAACGCTGCTGAACGAACCCCATGCTGATTTTTGGATTTCTGTCTAACGGCCATGTTGTTGTTGTTGCTTTTTTTCTTTTCATCTTCCACTCTTCTGGGAACCAACAAACAGAAAAGTCAAAGCTGGTACAACGTAAGTCCCAGACTGTTTCTCCTTTCTTTAAATCACTGTATCATTTACTTCATTAAAAAAAGAATTGTTTATTTTCTTTTTCTTTTTTTAAAAAACCTCTTTGTGCTTTCATGCAGTAAACATTTTTTGTAGAATATTGTAGACCATTTCTAAGACAAGACTGTGGGACTTTCTAATAAATAAATTTATCATCATTAAATAATTATTAAAATAAGGGTAAAAAGTACTGAGGATATGAGTACACGCTGTAAAATTAACAAAAATATTATTTTAAAATAAATGGTGGAGAAAAATAAGTATCTCATCCTCACAAAATCACCGCTTAATTTTAGTCACGGGGAGACTGGAGTTTATCTCACTCGGCTCTGGGCGAGGGCAGGATACACCCGGAACAGCTCAACAGACCATCACAGTGCCAACACACACACAACCATTCACACTCACACCTATAGGCAATTAGGAACAGCCAATTAGCCCAATGTGCATGTCTTTGGACTGTTGGATGAAACCAGTACCTGGAGGAAACTCACACAAGCATGCGGAGAACATGCAAACTCCACACAGAAACACATTCACCGAGCCCAAGACTTGAACTCTGGGCCTTCTTGGATGCCAGTATAATTTATAAAAATCACTCATTTGCCAAACCACTTAATCTAAGGTCGTGGAGAAGCTGGAGCCTACCTCAGCCAACACTGGATGAAGACGGGATACACCCTAAACAGCTCACCAGACCACCACAGGGCCAACACACAGCCATTTATACTCACACTCACACTGTGAGCCGCTTAGCCTAACGTGCATGTCTTTAAGCTGTGGGATGAAACCGGAGTACCCGAAGGAAACCCACAAAAGCACGGGGAGAACAAACTCCACAAGAAACGCCCGGGACTCAAACTCAGAACCTTCTTGCTGTGAGGCAGAGGTGCTAACCATAACGCCACCTCTACATAGAGGAATGTTGGATTGTATTGTTTTGAGAATTTCAGTCAGTGTTTTTTTCCCGTGCGAGTGTGAAGTCATCAGTGAGGAGAGAGCTTAGCGCTGTGAGATGGCAGTGTTGTGTTGACTCTCGGTTGTAATGAGCTGAAAAGAGCTCAGAGACAAGATGAGCATTGTTGAATGTCGCTGCACTCGAGTTCATGTTGGCTGTGAATGGACTCTTAGTGTTAACATGCATGAGACTGTTTCATAAAGACTCTCAAGATCTCTTTCAACTCAAAACTTAAAACAGAGACACGTCTGTTTTTTCCCTGCCATCAGTTACACAAACTGTACTTTGCTTCTACATTTCTGTTTCTTTTCTTATTCGTTAAAGGTGTACTGGTTACCCCGCCCTGCAGGTGTGTATAACATCATTATAAACTAAAAATTCAGTGACGCAGTACTCTATGTATTATAGATGTATATCCACTATAAATAGAATCTACAGGCTTCAGACTGTATATAAAATCAAAGCATGACTGGAGTCATTAATAACAACAACAACAACAATAATAATAAAAATAATAATGACAAAGATAATAATAATAATAATAATAATAATAATAATGACAATAATACATATATTATATAAATAAATAATTGGGGCAGTGGTGGCCCGGTGATAGGGTGCTGGATTACTGATCCCAAGGTCAGGGGTTCAAGCCCCACTGTCACCGGGTTGTCACTGCTGTCCCCTCAGTGCAACTAACTGGGTTATCAAAGGCCGGCCATGTCTCTCACTGTCTGTGGTGAGAGACATGTAAAAGAACCATTGCCAACTTTCGTAAAGAGCAGGCTGCATAGCCGTCAGTGTGTTTCTCCCCTACGATGGCCCGGCGAACTGTCAAGGGGGTAAACTGCCCTCGCCCAGAGTTGGCTGAGAAGGGCGCCAGCCACCCTGTGACCCTGATTAGAATTAAGCGGTTCACAAAATGAATTAATGAATTAATTAATAATAATAATAATGATAATAATAATAATAATAATAATATTTAAAGGCAGCATGGTGGTGAAGTGGTTATCATGTCCGACTCACACCAAGAAGGTCCTGGATTCGAGTCCAGGGCTCAGCTGTATGGAGTTTGCATGTCCCCGTGCTTGCGTTTTCTCCAGGTACCCCGGTTTCCTCCAAACAGTCCAAAAACATGCACATCAGGCTAATTGGCTGTTCCAAATTGCCCCTAGGTGTGTGTATGTTGACTCTGTGATGGTCTGGCGAGCTGTTCAGGGCATACCCCACCTTCTCTCAGAGTCGACTGAGATAGGCTTCAGCCCCCGCAAGCCTAATAGGATGAAGCGGTTCAGCAATTGAATGAATAAATGAAATATTTTTATTATATAATATTTCCTAAAAATTAGATTTTAATTTTAATTTGGTATTGATTTTTACTTACATAAAATATTTATTTATTTGGAACATTAGTTGCTGAGATGTCAGTGTATATCCTGTTCATGCAGACCAGCAGGAAACAGGATATCAACAGGATGTGATTTGGCATAGTCACACTGAGTTCATATACGCATTACATTTCAAATAAATACTTGAAATCCTCATATTATTGGTTCATTACATACATAGCATTTTTTTAAAATAATAAAATAAAATTCTCTTCTCCATGTTACATATGCTTCCTTTGTTTCGATGATCAGTTATGAAAAATGCAATGTTCAGTGTCATGTAGAAACCAGTAACAGGAAGTTCTACTTTCACAAAAAAGTCATTCCTTGAACTAATAAGTCCTGAGGGATTATTAATTGTTTTTTTCTTTTTTTGTGAGAGTACACACACCAGAATGTTTTGCCCTCCAGACCACAACAACTTGGAATAACTCATCAAACAAACGTAGGCGATCGTTGCACTTCTCCGCGGTGTCGAGGTTGTGTTGATTCAGGGTTTAAATCACATTTAATATTTATCTGGATTAAGGTTGAGGATTGAATTCCTTTCCTGGGCGTGTTTTAACACAGGTTTTCCCTCTGTTGTGGTTTTCCTGTTCTAAGCTGCCGAGACGTCTGCATGTCTACACCGTGAGACGTAAGACATCCTGATCTTTTTGACCTCATCAAATTTGGACAATAGAGCCTTTAGAGAGGGTCATCCGTCCTGATGTGGACGAGATTTAATAGAGTTCAGGAGCATGGGCTTGTTCGCTCTGGGTCTCAAAGGCAGAAATCTGTAATTAGGAAAACAGACGGCTTTATAAGTCAAACAGTCACCAGATGTATGACGGATTTCGAATAAAACCTTTAAAAAAGTAGATAAATTCCCAGTAGTGTATTTTATAGATCAATGCAAGTCTTAAATGTGACTTTAACCAAATTGAACAAGGGAAGGAAGGAAAACAAAGAAGGAGAGAAAGTGTGTGGGAGAACATAGTGATCCTCTTTTGCGGGAACTCCCCCCAGAGCCTTGGCTCATGTAGAAAGCCTTACTAGAGTTCATTCACCCCTATTAGGAAGAAAGAGAGAGAGAGAGAGAGATGCAACTATTTGGCATGGACCTCCCCCAGACCATTTCTCCTCGGAGCAGGGTTTAATATAGTTCATTCACCTTGCTTAGGAAGTACAAGAGAGACTAAACATTCAGTGGGATAATGGTTGACATCTTGCATTCTAAGTGGATCATGTTTATGGACTACAATCTATTTCCCATAAGAACCTGTCTGTGAGCAATTCCACATGTCCAGACATTCACTGTTGTTGCCCTTTGGACACTTCCGTAACATAAGTTTGACTGTTGGTGGGTTGGTGAGGAAGCATGAAAAGGATACAGCAGCTTGATCATTTTCAACCACAGTCTTTGTTTGGAGAGGAGATGCCTGTATTTCTTCAGGCAGGACAAGAAAAGGAATTCCAGGAAAGACTGCTAGAACTGGGAAAGGGAGCACCCACAGGGGGGTGTCATCATAAATCTCAGTGCTGCTTCTGGGTGGAGGGAGGTGTGATGATCCTGCAGTCAAGAACACACTTCTATACCCTGGCCCCTCCTCTTGACTCTTCTGCTTTTCTGACTGGCTCAAGCCGAGCCTTGTGTACGCCCCCCTTTCCTTCAGAACACAAACATTCTCTGACTGTCTCCTCCCATCCTGCAGGGTTGTTTTCTAGGAAACCTGCAAGAGCTCTTGTTGTTTTGGCTGCTTTTCTTGGTTCATTTGAGTGGAACGATCCAGTTCTAAGAATACTCCAAGAATTCGCCTCTTTTCAAAGAATCATGCTTTGGAGCATTTTCACAAATCACTGAGCAAAACTGTGCAGGACTTTCAAAACTTTTTTATTTGATGATTGTACTACAACAACAAGAGTTTAAACTGCGTTTCAAGGGATCATTGGCAGGTGAGAAGCCTCCAGATCTTCTTTTTTACCTTGATGGACAAAGATGCTATGAAACAATGAAACAGCAGTTGGCGACATCATTTCTGTTCGGAGAGAAGGATCTTCGGTATGCACCAGTAAAACCTGATCACTTTTGTTACGTCAAGACTATTGTATGCTGCTTGTAAACTTTCATGGCACTCTCCCTGCTTTCCTCCAGAAGTCTTGCCTTTAAACTTGGGGCAAGATTAAGAGATGAGGCATATTTTTGATTTGTTGGGGGTTTGAGACCATCTCATCACAAGTTTTTTTGATGAACGTTAGATGAACAGGACTTTAACCTTCCTGGGTTGTGTTGCGGTTTCCAGAGGCAGCCTAGACAACTGCTACACCTGGATTTGATGCACAGGCTGAGTGTAACCAGAGGGTTGAGGAGGTTAATCCAGGTCATCTCAGAGCTACACTGAGAACTTCTCCAGAGATTGGGCTTGGTCTCAACTAAACTAGAAAAGCTATCCTCCATGAAGATAAATCTTTGACCTCTATAAAATACATAGGTGCCATCATTCCGCTGGGATAACAGCTGTGGTGGATGACTTGTGAGCATTCTTTATTTGAAATGACAGAAATGGTTAGCATGCAGAGAGAGACGGACTTGCTGTGTGACTGGGAGACGATTCAGCATCCTGACGGACTTCAGTATGGTTGGACTCACTGGGAATGGGAGTTTGAGAGAGTTCCAGCAGTAAGTGATCAGCATAGCCCTAAAAGTACTATGGCTCTGACTTGCTTGTGAAGGCAAACTGAAGTTAAGCAAATGTTTTGGGTTCTGTGGAATGTCAATACTTACAAAGCTTTACATTTGGTAAAATGGACTTTTAAGTCTTTTTTTTTTTTTTTTTAATTTCAGGAATGTCTTCAGGTTTTGATTTTTCCTAGGAGTATAAGTACAATTGTCTTCATTGATTTTCTGTGCAAAACATTTGCACATTATTTTAGCCCTGTGCAGTATTTTAACTCTTTATTTCTGGTAATTAAATCCATCACAGGAGGCCTTTTGCCTTCGAATGGGTGTGTACGAAATTCTCTGTAATATGACCAAGATGAAAGGAAGCTACTGCCAAAAGAAATGAGTTTCTCATTTTACTTGTGACTTAAAGCATACTAGACCAAGTGCATCAATCTTAGACAGAGATGCGAACAGTATAAACACTGCCCAGCCCAAAAACACTAAAAAAACAGTCACACAGTCTAATATTTTATTGTTCTGCCTTTAGCCTTGATTAGTAATCACCATGGCGCTGTTTCAGTAAACTTAAACATTTCCATCCAGTGTTGGGTTCATTTTCACCAACATCTTGAATTGATAAGGGTAAAATCGAACCACTTAATAAAGTCTTCTCCAGCACATCCCAAAGTCTTTCAGCAGGGTTAAGGTCAGGACTCTGAGGTGCCAATACATATGTGAAAATCATTCTTCATGCTGATTGTACCAATTTTTTACTATTTGCGCAACAATACTATATCTGTGCCATCATGAACAAAATTAATGTGATCCCCTGTTCATTCAGTACATTCAGGTCATCAGCTGAGTTTATTTTATTGCCACATAGTGTTGCTGAGCCTCGACCGGATCAACTGAAGCAACAATGCCAAGATGATTACACCCTGTAATCAAGGCTTAAAGGTGCTCCAACAAAATAAATCTTTAAATTAACTGATTCTCATATTGCTGCAAGAAAGGAACCACAGTCACCATATGTCTTGGCAAAATTAAAGCTTCATACAGCCCATTCCACAGACTTATTAACTTTACCAAATGTCCAGGTTGAACAGCACAGGTTGGCCTTGTCCTCTACCTTACTGTCTCTCTTCCGTATCTCAGGTGTTAAGCCCTACATATAAGCAACGCAATGAAGACTTCAGGAAACTCTTCAAGCAGCTACCTGACACTGAACGCCTCATTGTGGGTGAGTGACAGAGCAGATTTGCATCATTAACATCAGCAGTGTCAGATCTGGACTTTTTTACATTAAAAATCTAGGTAGTGAGGGTTAGAAACAGGAGTATTCATCAGTAATAATCAGGTAGCGTTGTTACCTGACAGGTCCAGAATCCCAAATTTGTGCAGAGTTTTGCATGCATGCTCTGCTTTTGTTTGAGTTTTCGGTACCCGTGCTTGTATGGGTTTCCTCTGGCTACTCTGGTTTCTTCCTACAGTCCAAAGACTTTCCTCCTAAAGTCCAAAAACCCTAGGTATGTGTGTGAATGGTTCTGTGTGTGTGTTGGCTCTGTGATGGACTGGCAAACTGTTCAGGGTGTACCCGGTCTTCGCCCAAAGTTGGCTGAGATAGGCTTCAGCCTCCCAGGATTTAACAGTGGATTGGAGTTGACCTAACACCCATGTCTTTGGACCGAGGGAGGAAACCAGAGTATCTGAAGAAAAGCACACACGGTCATGGGGAGAACTTGCAAATTCCACACAGAAAGGCCTTTGGCTAAGATTTGAACCCTAAACCTTCTCACTGTGAGGCAACACAGTTAATCTCTGTGCCCCTATTTTTGAGGCGTTCCTTAGGAAAGCTGAAAGGTTTCAAATAGAACCCCTGTGAGTGACCAGAAGCTTTAGCCAATTGTGGAACATGAAACATGAAATGTAGGTCATGACATTTTAACCTGCATGACCCCTCTACATCATTCTCTGACCTCTGTCCTCTGATCTTTCTCCTGCCAGACTACTCATGTGCCCTGCAGAGAGACATTCTCCTACAGGGTCGCCTCTACCTCTCCGAAAACTGGATTTGCTTCTACAGCAACATTTTCCGCTGGGAAACACTGGTGCTGCATTTATCTGTTTAATCCTCCTTCTTCTCGGTTTTCTTTAGCACGCTGCTCTTTATTCATGATTCTAATATCATGGTAAAACTGTGTGTTGGTGTAGCTAATGGTGCGTCTGAAGGATATCTGTTCCATGACTAAAGAGAAGACGGCACGCCTCATACCCAACGCCATCCAGCTATGTACTGATAATGAAAAGGTGATCTCAAGTTCTGGTCAAACTCAGCGCCGCTCTCTTTTTTCCTCCACATCAATATTTTCTGAACCATCACTTTCTTTCGCAGCACTTTTTTACCTCATTTGGTGCACGGGACCGGACCTACATGATGATGTTTCGTCTGTGGCAGAACGCTCTCCTGGACAAGGTTAGCTCTACCAGCATGAAGTAGAGAACTCTCTACCTAATTCATCAGAGGATTCTTCATCATCTTTTGCTTCTCCTTCTGCCCGATAGCCATTGTGTCCCAAAGAACTGTGGCACTTTGTCCATCAGTGCTACGGGAACGAGCTGGGTTTAACGAGTGATGATGAAGATTACGTGCCCCCAGATGATGACTTTAACATCATGGGGTGAGTTTTGCCTCCTCAAAGATCTATTACCATGTAATGCATGGTTCATACACAGCCACTAGAGGCAGCTCTCACTATAGCTTTGTATCTGATAGCTTCATATGGATCATCTATAAATTCCACCAGTATTTTTTATGAAGGGTTTATTTTGCATACATAGATGAGACTGAGCATTAAAGCAAAATTCATTAATCCATCCATTCATCAGTCCCTCAATCCATCCATCTATTCATCTATCCATCTATCCATCAAACAATTCATTCACCCCTGTAATTATCTATCCATCCATCCATGCATCCATTCATCCATTCATCCATCTAATTATCCATCCATCCATCTATCCATCCAAAAATTAATGCATCCCTGAATTTTTTATCCATCCATCCATTTACCCATCCATCCATCCATCCATCCATCCAACCAACACTCTTTTTATCCCTACACCTATCCATCCATGCATCGATTTAAAAGTCTTTGCACCCCTATACCCATCCATCCATCAATCCATCCCTTCATCCATTCAAAGTTATTTATCAGTTTATCCATCAGGTCTTTTTGGCACTGGTATATTTTGCATTATATTTGTCCAGCCTTTCATCCATCTATCCACCCATTCGTAAAATGTAGAGTCAACAAAAGTTCAAACATCCACTCATCCAGTGAAGCTTTATCCATCCATTCAAGACATACATCTCTCCCTCCATCCATTATTGGTTTATTTATCCATCTATTCAATTAAAACATTTATTCCTTTGTTTAGTTAATTAAGTTTACACATCCATCAAACCTTCCACCTTTAACCACCCAGCATCTATGCTTTCAAGAAAATGGATTGATTTATTCATTCTTTCATCCCTCCATCCATCCCTTCATACATTCACTCATCTCTCCATCCATCCCTCCATTCATCCCTTCATCCATCCATCCCTCCACCCATCACTTGATCCATCCATCCGTCCATCAATCCATCCAACTCTCCATTCATCCCTCCATCCATCTATCTATCCATGCGTTAACTATATAATTTAAAACCCAAACAGAAACACCTTCGTCAGTCTTTGTTCATGACTTTAAGTGTTTCCTTACCGACCCATTCACCTAGGATCATAACATCCCTACTAAAGAAACAGGACGTTCAGCCTCCTATCACAGATCATTGTTATATGTCTGAGAGTGTCGCCCTGTCTGCTCGAGCTGATAATCTTGACCTCCAGCTGTTGCCCCCCTCCCTGGTGTAGGTACTGTGAGGAGATCCCACCTGAGGAGACAGAGGCCCAGGAAACGTGCAATAAAATACCAGAGGTCAAAATGGACACGAGTCCACAGCTGCCCAAGAAATCCTTCACCAGCAATAACCTCCCTTCAGCGGGCAGTGGCGAAACACCTGGCCATGTGAGAAAGAACCACACAAACAACAAGAACAAGCAATTCGTTTACAACTCAAAAAGTCTGAGTTCATCACCAAGAACTTCTGAAGAAACATTAAAAAGTGCTGTCAGCACATGTTAAACATGTTTATCATCATAAATGATACCAATTGCTGCTTGATCTCGTTATCTAGTATGATGTTCCAGAGGAGGAGGAGGAGGAGTTTTCTGGCTGTCTTCCTGAGGATCTCCTGGCTCTACCTTTACCAGATAACAAGCTGTCCAAATCCAGTGGTCCTCCAACCTCACCGTCGTTCGACCTTAACGACAACGAGGATCTTCCAACAGAGCTCAGTGATTCGTCGGAAACGCACGATGATGGTAAGCCATTGATCCACTGATGTTCTCAGAGTTCCTCTGTGCCTGGTGTTGGCTAACCAAGATAAAGTACTTGCTGAAGATGAATGAATGAAGTAATGAATGAAAACCAGCAAGTAAACAAACATCACTTGTAAAAAAAAAGCTATAGTTTTGATGGTGGGATGGACTCAGGTTCCCTGTCACCAGTAGCCTCATCTCTTCCCTCAGGAGAAGTCCAGGCCTTCTATGAAGATCTAAACGGGAAGCAGTACATCAACGAGGTGTACAAGTTCAGCGTGGACAAGCTGTATGATCTCCTCTTCACTGAGTCGCAGTTTATGAGGGACTTCCTGGAGACACGGCGCTTCTCTGGTGAGCACGGTGTCCATGTGTATGAAAAAAACTCAAAACCTGAGGTTCGTCTCGTTTATCAGTCATCTTTGACTTCCTGTGCAGACGTGGTGTATCATCCATGGAAGAAGGAGGAGATAGGAGACCAGAGCAGGGAGATCATGTACACCGTCGCCATCAGCAACCCTCTGGCTCCTAAAACCGCTACGGTTACTGAGACACAGGTAACCACGGAAACGTACACGTTTAAAATTTTAAATCTTGACCCTGGATTGCACAGTGGGCGGCATGGTGACGTAGATGTTAGCAGATCTGCTTCACAGCAAGAAAATCATGGGTTCGAGTCACAGGCAAAGTTTGCATGTTCTCCCCGTGCATGCGTGGGTTTCCTCTGGGTACTTCCTCCCACAATCCAACGACATGCACATTAGGCTAATTGGATATTCTTAGTTTACCATATGTGTGAACGTGAATGGTTTTGTGTGTGTGTGCTGGCCCTGCGATTGACCGAGCTGTTCAGGATGTACCACACCCTCATCTATTATCTGCTAAGATATAAATTTAAAACATGAATATTTTACTTCTTTCTCTCTTTTATGCTGTTATTTTTCTTTCTCCAGACCCTGTATAAAGCCAGCCAGGAGAGCGAGTGTTACATCGTCGATGCTGAGGTGATCACTCATGATGTCCCTTATCACGACTACTTCTACACGCTCAACCGCTACATGCTCACCAGGGTGGCGAAGAACAAGTGCAGACTGAGGTGGGAAGAGAGATTACAGAGAATTAATTAGCACCTAAGATGTGAAATATTTCCATTGTAACAGCCAGCCATGATGTCATTGCAGACATACACAGCCAGCCCTTTTGTTATGTTGGGTTGCCCTCTAGTGATCATAATGGGTCATAGCACAATCTAAATTTCTTTCATTTGTAATTCATTCAATAATTCATTTTGGTACCACTTAATCATAACTGGAGCCCATCTCAGCCACCTCTGGGCGAGGGCAGGGTGCACCCCGGACAGCTTCCCAGGCCTTCACAGGACCAAACACACTACCATGGAACAGACAATTAGCCTACTGTGCATGTTTTTAGACGGTGGGAGCAAACCGGAGTACCTGGAGGAAACCCACACAAGCACATGGAGAACATGCAAACTCCACACAGAATTGCATGAGCTGGGAAACCTGAATCCTGAATGTAAATAATTGTTGGATTTTGTTCCTGCAGGGTTTCCACTGAGCTGCGCTACAGAAAGCAGCCTTGGGGTCTCGTCAAGGGCTTCATAGAGAGAAACTTCTGGAGTGGCCTTGATGAATATTTCAGGCATTTAGGTGAGAGTAGTTCAGAAATCCCAAAAAAGTTACAATCTTACCAGAATGAAGCTGATTATTTGTGTGTGTGTGTGTGTGTGTGTGTGTGTGTGTGTGCGTGTCTGTGAAGAACTGGAGCTCAGTAAAGTGGAGGTGGTGTTAAATGAACCCCTCAGGGTTTCTCCCAAAGGCAAATCAACGCGCTCGTCCACAGTGAGGCGACACCGGAAACGAGCGGTGGCTCATCTGCGACCGCAGCACCTGGATGAAGAGCTGAGCGCCGTCACCACGGCCGAGGACGACGAGGTCATCCAACGCATTAAACATGTTCCAGGTGTGAACTCTTACCTTAACACGTAAATCTTCAGTGACTCATGCTCTTTTCTCGTACTCGGACTTTTCTGGAAAAGAGGAAACACTGAATTTAAATCCTGATAAAGTTTTAATCAGTTTGAACATGAAGAAAATCATTTAAATCCCCAAGCCTTGTCTTTTATGTTGCTTAGCAACCTAAGCTTGTCAACTCTTCATTTTAATCTATTCTTTTTGTAGCTGATTTTTAAAAATATATAATAATCAATAATTGGGGCAATAATTGAGTGTAAGGTACCTCCGCCAGATGGTGACAAATGCATTGATTAACCTTTGGCTAACACTGCAGGATTTATTATAACTTGACATAGTTATAATGAAATGTCTCCCCCTAGTGGGTGTCTAATAAACATTATTTCACACATTGTATTCGCTTATTGACCTCTTGGAATTTGTTTTAACATGATCCCATGCAGGGATCACCTCCAAATTTTAATGGTACATCACTTGCACCTCTTCCGACTCCGAATGTTTTCAGTTATATTGCACACAAACAATCTAACTAACATAGATGGTCGGGGTAAAATTTCTTTACTGATTATATGTAATGTCTTGTTTTAGATCTCTGCTTGCCGAGGAGACCACATAAACTGTATAATTTACAAATTTTATAATTTTATTTAGATAAATGACTGAGAACACTGAGGCACATTTTCCTTTACCTCATAAGGGATTCAAACTTGTACCCCCAGCCGTAAATGCCACCCAGTATTGCACTCAGTCTGTTTTTTTTGTTTTTTACCCTCCAATAATCCCTGTTGGTGCAGGATCCACACAGACGCGGCACTTCCCTGACCCAGGCGCTGGAGGACTGGCTCTGTACAGCGTCTCCAAACTCCTGCTCATCATCAGCTTCGTGTGAGTTTATGACAAGATGCAGTTGAAACAATCTTGTAAAAACGAGTAAATAAGATTAACTCTCATTTAATTCTTGCAAAAAGTGAAAACAACTCAGAGGGACAAAAGGAAAAGGAAGTACCAAATGCCAAAACAACGTGCACTGAGAGCTCACAGGTCAAGGTGAACAGAAATTTTCTGTTACACTCTTCATTAGGTCTGAGAGGATGTGGTGGAAATGGCACCAACAGATCCGTCAGTTTCTACAGACAAAGATTTTAACAGGAATAAAACTTGGCGGAGTGGTTATTGTTGGAACATGTACAGTATAAGAACAAAAAAACTAATTCTGGGTGTGTCCAAGTAATTAATATCCCAGCTGCTAATGCTAAGAAAAGGTAAAAAAAAATAAAATAAATAATAATAATAAATAAATTAAAAAGTGGCAGCCATCATGAAATGTTTGAAGTGCCTTTGCATGGATAACTTTTTAAAAATTTTTCTAAATTTTGTGGATTTGTGTAATTTTTCATGGACAGTCTGGATATCTGCTCAGAATTGTGATATATATGAACTATGATGGACTGATGGAACATTCTTTGTGAATTTTGCAGGGACTGGTAACCATATACCTCGACGAGTTTTATTCCTCTTATATCTATATAATGTTACCAAAGATTCAGATGTTTCAAACTTTTTCTCAAAAAAACATATCCAGGTGTGAACCTGTAAAAACGAGTGTATGTAAAATTTAAAACATTAAATGGGAGAAAAATAGAAATAAAAGAAATACATTTTTAAGACAATGCTAGTCAAAAAAAGTAAAAATATAAAAATTAAAAAAAGTAAATTAATAAATGCACAGATAAATAACATGAGTAATGAAGATGATTCTACTTGAACCCATAACAAAAAGATTGGTCAAAAATGCAGAGCAGAATTAATTAAATATATTTATATTAATAATAATAATAATAATAATTAATATAGTTTATTAGAGATTATTAATAATAATAATCTCAGCAGCAATTTGTCAGAATTTCAAAAACTTTTAATCCCTTTTAATACAATGCAGTTAAAAGAATTTAAAAATTATAAATAATAATTAGATAAATAAATTTATTCAGGTTTTGAAACAATACCATTAAAAAACTATATAATATAATAAAATATAAATCTGAAAATTAATAATAATAACAACAATAATAAAACAACAACAACAACAACAACAACAATAGTAATAATAATAATAATAATAATAGTAATAGTAATAATAATAATGTTCATCCCACAACATGGAAATTTATTACAGAATAAAAGAAGTACAGTTAAAAAACTACAAACTATAAATGTAATTTTATTCTTGCTTTTATGTCTATGATTACTTTATTAAATAAAATTTCATCATCCTAACCAGAAGAAAAAATCCACATGTTCTAATATCCAGCCTTTAATCCTATTAAAACAAGATAGCTGTTCAGAATCCTGGACAAGATTCGAGATTGGTTACTTTGTAAATGTTCATCACGTCTCATTAAACGTAGCTTTGTATCGTCGACTCTGAGCTCTGTGTGCAGTTTCATTTAACACATGACCATCTGTGCCTGTCCCTCTTCCTGTTGTGTAGTTGTTATTGTTATTGTTGTTGTTTTTGTTTTTGTTTTTTGTTTGTTTTGATTTTTTTACGTCTCTTTCTCTCTCTCCTGTCTTCATTGCGTCCTGTAGGATCTGTGTCAGGTATAAAGTATTTTTTATTTGGCTGGAGCAACTCTGGCGTGTTAACACTAGGGGTCAGTGTGTGATCATGAGCCAGGCTGCGTTCAGACGGTGTGAAAACGTGACCGTGGCTGTGTTTGTGTTCTCAGCCTGGTGCTGTTGGTTTTCCTGAACATGATGCTGTTTTATAAGCTGTGGACGCTGGAGCAGACCACACAGAGCCTAGCGTCGTTGCAGGGCCTCCGAGCTCGCGACAGGTATGCATCACACACCTGCAGGGAAATAGAGGACTTCTTGAGATTTTCTATAATAGAAATTATGAGAAAAAGAAATGATACATTTAATGTTTAAAGGTTAATGTTATATTGTTATAACCAAAACAACAGGTTTCTATTAAACCTTTAATTCTTACATTTAACCCCATCACTTATGTATTTAGGACGGCATGGTGGCGTAGTGACGTCCCCTTCCCAGAAGGAAGGTCCCAGTCTTTTTGTACATTTTCAATCCTGATTGGTCACAAGGTGTTTATTGATATCCCATTGGCGCTATACATACATGCATAGCAGTTCAAAAAATGCGGTTGGCTGGCAACATGGGATTCCTCGAAGGAAACCTTTGTCCCTGATTGATCACTCTTGTGTGGTTTGGGGGGAAAAAATCAGCTTAAATCAAATAGGTGATTTATACAGCATTAATGTGCTTATGTTTTCATAGTAACGGCTTCTTGGCAGGGGCATGTGCAGTTAGCATAATGCGCATGTCTTTGGACTGTGGGGGGGAAACCAGAGTACCTAGATGAAACCCACACAAGCAGGTGGAGAACATGCAAACTCAACACAGAAACACCCAAGCGTAAGATTCAAACCCAGGACCTTCTTGTGAGGCGAACGAGTTAACCACTACATCGCTCTCATGTGTATATATATATATATATATTGCCCACTCATCAGGGGATTGGTACAACAGTAGGCAACCACGAAACAGGCTTGTCGGGATAAAACTGTAGTCCTTTTATTTTTCCCACATACCATATATTTAGCTCTACTTCGACGTATTGAGCACTGTTCTACGGAAGATCGACTCAGAATTTTATATACATATATCATATAGCCTATGAGGTGTTGCCAAGATGTAATTGTGGCCTTGAAGTGCATATTTATTCATTTATTCATTTTCTAAGCCACTTAATCCTAATTATGGTCGCGGGGAGGATGGCGCCCATCTCAGCCGACTCTGGGCGAGGTACACCCTGAACAGCTCGCCAGGCCATCACAGGGCAAACAAACACAACCATTCACTCTTACTCTCACTCTCAAACGCCCTCGATGTGCCCGCGAATTGAACCCGGGACCTTCTTGCTGTGAGACGGATGTGCTAACCGCTGTGCCACTGTGCCGCCCCTCCTTGAAGTGTTTTGTAGGATGTATGTAGGACGCATTTTGATTTGATTTCTATAATTTGTTTATTTAAGAACAGAAATTAAAATGAAACAATTTCCAAATCACTAAAGAAGTTTTTCATATAACACGTAAATGCAACATCATTGTTAAATCAGTTGTACCTTGCTATTTCTACATTTTGTTTAGTTTTAAAGCATAACTTTATAATTATTTTTTCACCGAGCACATCACACTGCCTATTACGTATACTCTACAGCATGTTTACCATAAATCCCCTAATAAATGCACATATGACAAGCAGACTATAGCAATAAAAATGCTAAATAAATGCTTAAAGAGTAATCCATTGCTAAGTAACGAACAGAAGACCATGTGTGTGTGTGTGTGTGTGTGTGTGTGTGCATGTGTGCATGTGTGCGTGCGTGCGTGCGTGTGTGTGTGTGCGTGTGTCCGCGTGTGTGTTTGTTTTGCAGCAAACTTCCCCAAACGCAGATGGAGTGGGCTCAGCTTCTGGAGTCGCAGCAGCGTTACCATGACGATGAGCTGGAGAAGTGGCGGGAGATAATCAAGTCGTCTGTGGTTTTGTTAGACGAGGTAAATCCGGCGAGATTAAAATCAGATGCCGGCAGATGGCACCTTAAAGCACGCAGATAAATAAACAGACGCCGTTACGCAACATTGTTGTTCGCCTCTGTCTAATTAAAACGTCTCGTGTTTGTTTAGCATGCTACTTCAGATGCTTTATCAGTGACCTGCAACAGGCCATAACTCAATAAAGGTGTGTGTTATGTGGGAAAAAGTATGAGCAAAGCTGACTTCAGCCAAAAACTTGTAGGGCTACATGCAGGAAAAAAATTAGTTTGTAAGAGTGTAAATATTTGATTTATTTATTAATTTTTGTATTTGGGGTTTTATAAATAATTTCATGTTGTTATACATAAAGATCCTAAATATAGGGTGGATTTCATGCAAAGTGGATTAATTAATGATTTATTAAGCCTACAAAGTCATTTAATAGACATGCAAATAATCACAGCAGAAGAATTAAATGTATTAAATTTACAACAACAACAAAAAAGCCTGAATACAAACTTATGGTTGTTTTTTTGTAAATAATTATTTATTATATTAAAAAATACTTAATAAGTATTTAGTAATAAATTATATTCTGCACTGTACCAAAACAGAAATAGCAAATCAAATGTATCAAATATTTTACATTAATACATACTACACAGGTGCAGCATGATCTGATTTGTCAGCTATCTCGGGGTTATCGGGATAAAAAACCCCACATTATTCTGATATAATGTTATATATAATTATATTATAAATTAAAATGTCGGACACTCATGGTTTGTGATGGTCACGTGGATCAGGCGGCATCATCGTTATCAGTTTTTAAAATAAAAATATAAAGCAATAAATCGTTTTATTTTTCTCATGTACCCCCACGCAAGCACACGGACTACATGCAAGCTCCACGAAGACTTGAACCCAGGCCCTTCTTGCTGTGAGGAGCAAGACGCCACTGTGCTGTACTAAGCACAAACGGATTATTATAACTTTCCATAATTATAAAAAAAATGTCTCCCCCTAGTGGGCATCTGAGGACTTACAGCTGATCGACGCATATTACGAAATGGGCATTTTTTTCAGTATTTTTTGGAATTTTTTTTACAACATGTACCCATGACCGGACCACCTTCAGAATTTAATGGTTTGATACATGTACAGCACCCTTTTCTAAAAAAAATTATAATAATAAATAATTTGTGCATACGTTTTTGAGTTATCTTGCACACAACCATACAAACAAACATACTAGCACAGGTGAAAATATAACTTCCTGCCAGAGGTAATGACATTTTTATGGTTTATTTTTTTTTCTATTTTAAAGCATGATAATTATGACTCCGCCTGCTCCAGGTAACCTTGACAGGCCATAAGTGTTCGTCATTTTGATTCAAGCATTATCCACTTGGAATTGTGTTTCAGAGCCAATCAGATAGCGCCATTTCTGTGTAGTATGTAATAAATAGAATGGTCCAGTATGATCTACAGTATGAGCCGGGTATGCTGTGTTACTCGTGTGTATGAATTTATCTTGTGATAGATGAGAGGATCTTTACTGAACCTGCAGAAGGGAATCGGCATGAGAGACGACGGAGCTGCGGCCAAGGACAAACGGGACCGATACCACTGAGGGGCGGCGACCTTGGGCCGAAGAGACATACGGTGCAATAAGAAGAGTGTGGACGAACCTCAGAAGCTGCCTCGCTCCTCTCCTCTCCTGTCCTGTCGGTGCAGCTCAACGAGCATCGGTTTGCAAAAAATGAACTATTTGACCCGGAGATCTCCAGGGCAAGGAAATGACATTTGTTCATTCATTCAGTCAAGGAAATGTTTGATTGTTAAACGCACACAAAGCCACGTCTGAGCTCCATCACCATGCTCACCACCACCACTTTCACCACCACCTTCACAACGACCCTCTGTTTTTATTAATTTTATTTATTTATTTTTTTAAATACAAACCGTTTCAGAATCTGGGACCAGGTTAACCTTTGACCTTTTAACTCTATGTCTTACTATTGAATGTGCACTGATAGAAGATCAAGGAAAGCATCTTTACAAACACACACAAACACACACACACACACACACACACACACAAAGATGCTTCTAATTTATACGTTGAGCTATATTTGTTGCCAGAGTTACCTTTTTACTGAGGCTTCCATGGGAAATTCGGGGCGGGACCCCGGAGAGCTTGTGCCATGGTGCTAATTATGCATCGATGTCCACGTTACCGTTCCAGATTTCTGTGTCTGTGTGTTCAGTAGCTTGTTTCTCTTCCTTTAACATTTTGTTTGCCTGTAAAAGTGAAAAGACCAAATCGTCTCATAGTTGTTAGTAGAAAACCGGAAGCGGGATCGTCGCCGTTAAAGATGGTGTACTGTACTTCACTTTGCTCTGCTTGTCTCCTCTCATCTTCTATCGCTGTTCTGTTCATCTATATTTACTCTTTTTTTTAAACACTGGACTCGTCACGATACTGAGTTGCCAAATTTGTTTATACTTGTCGTCCATTTCGTTCTGTTTTTGGTGTTACTGAATCAGGTGCGAAAAGAAGTAGGTGTCATTTGGGCATGTGACGATGTTTCTTACTTTATTTATCACGTATAAAAATAAACATTATCTTATTTACTAAGACTTCACTACTGAGAGACAGAGTTTTAATATCGCTGGAAATACTGATAAGAAAAAAGGGTTAAGACATAATTTAAAGGAAGTGAAACGTCACCTTGTTGCTAGGTTACCAACAAACACTTTATGCTTAACGATAACAAACTCTTAACTCCATTACTCAACATGGAATAAAGAAAATTTGAAAAAAAAAAAACCAAACCCTTCATTCATTTTCTGGAACACTTAATACTACTAAGGCTACGGGAAGGCTGGAGTTTACTCTGACACAACTCCATCACAGGGCCAACACACTCACAACCAGAGGCAATTTGAAACAGCCAGTGTTGTATATGTTCTAATGTGCATGTCCTTAAACTGTTGGAGGAAACTGGAGTACCCACAGGAAACCCACCCAAGAAAAGCACTGGGAGAGCATTCGAACTACACACAAACGCCCTCACTGCGCCTCGAAGCCAGGACCTTCTTGCTGTGAGGTGGACATGTTAACCACTACACTGGCATTTTGCCCTTGGTAAAACAACCTTAAAAATAATTCTTGATTATGATTGGACGGAAGCTTGGACTTCAGTGCTATAAAAGTGTTAATCCACTAATTGTAATATGTTATCTTTTTCATAGCAACAGCTCTATGTCTTTACGTGTCTACTTAAACTAACTATGTTTTCGTTTATATCGAGAACTTGGACGTAAGTAGATGTTCAGGCAGTGTTTATAGGCGGAGTCTCCAGCGTCAACAACTTGTAAAATCTAATTTTACATTTTCCGACAAAAACAGTTTACGTTTTTTAACAAGCTTTTTTTTACAGCAAAAAAACTGTGACGCTGGTAAAGACTAAATAAAAAAATGTAAAAATGGAAACAAAGATGATGGACGTTAATCCATCGTGGTGTAGCGCGGCGACTCTGAGCATGGTGTGTGCTGTTCTTTTCTTCTTTCCTGCATTTATTTATATC
>JAQMYF010000008.1:20001708-20011708 GCA_030014195.1 Neosilurus mollespiculum
TCTCTCTCTCACACACACACACACACACACACACACACACACACACACACACACACACACACACACACACACACAGGAAGGACTTCTATATTTGTCTGTTAATGAAGGTATGGGGGCGTTTGTGTTTCCTAAATACTATTAAAATATGAATAGTATTAAAATGAGATTATATTGTGTGTTAAGGCAGCCTATGCTTTAAAAACATTGTATATGGAGCTGCTTTGTAAATGCATTTGCATATTAATGCATATGTTAATTTCAGTAGAGGAAAATAACTAAAATACTAGATTTTGGACTTCACATTATTATTAATTTAGTCTCTATTATTAATTTGGCCTCAGACATTTTATTTCATTAGATGTTTTCTTAAAATAGTTATTTATTTAAGTTATTTTGTGTAATTATGTGTATTTTATTTAATTGTAAAATATTTTTTTGTATTATTTGAGATACACTTAAAAAAAAAAAAAAAAGCAGCACCTTTGACCACTGCCCATTTTCCTCCTTATTTTCTAAGCCTGTTCTCATCCCTGTTGGATAGGAGACTGCCTGGGAATAACAGGTGCTGTGGAGGATTAGGGAAAGACCTGGCAACCCACCCTGTAAAAAAATTTTCTGTCACCCTAGAGGTGCAATAGAAAAGCGACTGCCGTGAATGGCAATTTGCAGCTGTCACTTTTCATTCTCAAATTTGTCTCGCGACATTTGCAGCATCGCAGTTCGGTCACCTGGTTCGTGAATTCATTGCAAAAAATTTCAAACGTTTGAAATTTCCGCAAATGTTGCAAAACGAGGCTTTGACATGGAGAAGTTTCAAACTCTTCTCAAACAGTCAGTGAGAAGGTCGCAAATTTGCCGCTTTGCTTGCAAATGGTTCATTTTTCATTCGCAAGGAAAAGCGACAAGTTGGAGACTTCCACACAAGAATTTTGAAATTGGCTGGCATTCACCATATTCCGTATACAAATTACTTGCAGATCACTTGCAAAAATTGTTGCAAACTTTCTTGTGATTGTTGCACTTTCTTGTAAGTTTTGGCATGAGCTACATATTTAAGCCACAAAATATTCCCTTGCATATGGAGTTGTAAAACATCTTGACATGAATTTCCTAATTTGAAAAAAATAAAATAAAATCTCAAAAACATCAATTCGCACCAGTCACTTTTCCATCGCACCTCTAACGTGATCACCCCTTACAATTTCCAACAATAGGATTTGTCTATATATATATATATATATAAATTATATATATATATATATATAATGTCATTTTCTCATGTTCTGTATACAGTATATTAAATATATTGGTTATTATGCAACACACACATGTTTACATACTTACTCATATAAAAGTGTGTATGCACAGTGTAACATCTCTACACCAAACATGGAATATGTAAAATTTTTAAACTAAAAGCATTTTAATTTTTTCTAAAAATAAACCTGAGCATTATTAGGATGATGAAACTCATACAAAACATGAGCATTTCTTTTTCTTTTCTTGTTTTTTCCCTTTATTAAATAGGAATAGATTAAAAACAATGGAATAAGGAATGATAAACGTATAAAGCAAATGGAAGGAAACTGATGAAACCGGTGTGCATGTGGCGATTTTCTCTGCTGTGTTTATCAGACCCATTCATTTTGTTTTTAATTACTTTAAAATAAATGAAGTCTGTATTCTTTCTTTCTTTTTTTTATTTTTTTTATAGTGGTTAGCACAGCAAGAAGGTCCAGGGTTCAGGTCTCGGTTTTCAGTGACAGCATTTTCGTTTTCTTCTCAACATGCTTGTGTGGGTTTCCTCTGGGTACTCCAGTTTCCTCCGACATGTGCATGTTGGGCTAATTTGTTGTTTCAGAATGCCCTCTAGGTGGGAGTGTAAGTGTGAATGGTTGTGTGTGGGTTGGCCCTGCTGTACAGGGTGTACCCCATCTTTGCAGTGTTGGCAGAGATAGGCTCCACCCTCCCTACGACCCTGGTGGGATTAGGCGGTTAGGCAAATGATGGAATGAATGAATTTTTGGCATGAAGTTAATTGTGTAATAGCAGTTTTCATTTTTTTATGCACTTATACAACAAACTTCTTCAGTTATAATATTTTTATGATAAAAAATCCAGTAAAAGTGTGTTTACTGCCTGCTGTAACTCGGTAGTGCTTTTTTTTTTTTTTTTTTATTAGTCCAGTGCAGCATGAGTTACTTTAAGCGATTTTATCGTCAGGTCATTTTGAGTGACTTGCTGGAATCAGTGATCTAAAAGTTTTGGCACAGTTCGTCCCTGCAGTGTCGCAGCTGTGATGGTTATTTTTTCACGGGTTTTTAGTCGTTTGTATCTCATCAAGCCTTTCAGATGCACAGAGCAGTGAATCTCTTTCCTTTTTCTTTCTTTTTTCCTTTCCATTTTAAAATTCCTGACGAAGTCTCCACAGCGTTGTATTCACGTTGTTTAATAGTCTGGAACGCTTTTCCTCGAGCTGCGTTATTGCCTCATGGAGTCCTCCAGATTCTGCTCCTGCTCTCTGCGTCTCTGAAAAGATTTTTTTTTCTGTTTTTTTCCCGAATAACATGTTGACAGGATGTGCTGATGGCACTCGGGGTGAACGTAGGAGGTTTCATTCCTTCTACACCACCTGGTGGAACGGCCTTAAGGCGACTGTTGATAAGAACTCCCAGCTGTACTATATCACATAAAAAAATGTTTAAAAAATCAGCAACAAGCTTTTCTATGAGGGATTGTCTAATAAAATATGATGTACAGGATTTTTTCTTTTTTAGGAAATTAGTAATCAGTGTCAGTTTGCTCGGAAGAAGTGAAACGAGTCCAAAAATATGCAAAGTAGGCTAACTGGCTAATTCATGTTGGCCCTGCGATGGCTTGGCGAGCTGTACAGGGTGTGCCCTCGCCATTGAGTCAGCTAAGATGGGTGCCAGCCTCCCCATGACCCTAATTAAGAATAAGCAGCTTAGAAAATGAATGAATGAATGAATGAATGCTAATTGCATTGCACTGACGTGCACATTTCCTTCATCAAATCACTTTTTCATGAACACAGCTTGATATATATAAAAGAAATTCCACCAGAGAAACGTGGGCGTGTTCACAGACACTGTCGCAGAACAGCATGCGCTTCAGATCCTCGTCGTTGACTGTGAAAGTCACGTTTTAGACAGAAGTAGTTCAAACAAACACTTTCTACCTTCTACTGCCATGTTTGTTTGTTTTTTCTCTTTCTTTCTAAAAACTAATCTTGTGTCGTGCCTTTTCACAGACTTACTTTCCGTCTTATTTGTATTTGAAAGCCGATACGAAAACATACACTAACTCTTAACAACTCAAGCGAACAAACACTCCGGGAATGTTGGGCTCTTCTTTGTGATTGGTTATGATTTTGTGGTTTCTGGGTAACTTGACAAGATTTTTCATTTTTATTTCATTAACATCAAAAGAGAGAAAAAAACTAATGTTAGGAATTAATAGCAGAGTTTATATATATATATATATATATGTGTATGTATATATATGTGTGTATATGTGTGTATGAGTACAGGAAGCTGGGTGATTATGACCTAAAATCTTTTCCCATAATGTTTTTGAGTCGTATCCAATCCCCTCTTGTCAAGTGCTGCCTCCCTGTCACACACGACCACCACCAACCAGGGAGGGGAGTAAGCATGCACATACACTCTACGTGACATGCAGTGCTGCCATCCGCCTCTTTATGAACTGCTGTGCAAGCGCATTTGGAGGCGGCTTAACACACTCGAAGGGAAAGTGTTATCTGCCCCTTTTTGTAAGAATGAGCTCATGGATGGCTACGGCATGGATTCGAACTTGCAGTCTCCAGGTTGACAGTCACGCACCTTGTCAATGCGCCACTTGGGAGCATTTTTGGAGGAAACTCGATGTTTCTGCTGAAATTGCAAGACTCCTTTGCTATTCAGTTGATCAATGATATCGAAAGTCATATCACGATACAATAATTTATTGCTATTTTGTCCAGCCTGAACAGGAAACCATGAACCCAGAACTGGATAAAAACATCTTGTTTGTGCTCTAATGGGAAAATATTGGAATCTGTGATAGTAAGAGGTCCTGTGTGAAGGTTCTCTGCTTCATGACGCCACCCAGACGTTGCTTATTTTCCAATAACACATGACACAGAGTGTTTTACTATGGGATGTTCCACCAGGGGCTGGACTCTGGGTTCCTCTACCCCTCTGTTTTTTTTATGACACTTTGTAAGTGATGTCATAGAAAGGGGCACTACCACCCTGGGACAGCTTTACGCACCTCTCCGAGCTTCTTGAACACCGCGACAGCTGACGTTGTTATGAATTTAAGAATGACGTGCTAGTACCTGTTATCCTCTTATACACATTTATTGCTGTGGGACTACAAGAAGCAACTTCTGTTACATCGCCATACTGCACTGTTTGTCTTCTCTGCTCATATCCATCATTTATCGTATCAATTAAACCTGCAATAAAAACGCAGTAGTTTTGATTTATCTCACTGTGACGCAACATCTGTGCGAGGAAAAACAGGCAGCGTTTTTCACCAACGCGGCGCTGTGTAATTCATCACTGATCACCATCAGTGCTGATGTTGAAGAGCTTCGGAGATCAGTGCCGCTTTCCTGACAGTGACGACTCATGCAGAAAAGAGATACCAGACAGGTTTTCTGTTCAGCTTCCTCCGAATCTGCAGAAGATCAGCTTCAGGCTGACAAACTGTGAAGTGGAATAATGAGCAGTCCCAGGAAGGAGAAGTATATATAAATATATAAATATATACACTCTGTTACACACAAAGACATTCAAAGCTCTTGGCATTCATGTAGAGTAAAGGAAGTTCAACTCCCTTGAGTTCCTCATGCTTGTTTGGGTTTTCTCCTGGTACTCTGGTTTCATCTTTCAATCCAAAGAAATGCACACCGTGAACAGCTCACCAGTCCATTACAGAGCCAACACACACACACACACACACACACACACACTTATTCACCCTTAAACTCACACTTAAGATCAATTCTGAACAGTTGATTTAATGTGCATGTCTTTGGACTGTAGGAGGAAACCAGAATACCCAAAGGAAACTCACACAAGCACAGGGACAACATGCAAACCCAACACCGAAATCCAGGAGCACAAACCCAGGACCTTCTTGCGGTAAGGCGGACCTAATAAAACAGGTTGTGTTCGGCCCTCACTCACTCAATTGCCGAACCATAAAATTCTGTTAGGTTCATGGGAAGGCTGGAGCCTATCTCAGCCAACACTGGGCAAAGCTTGCTGGACCATTGCAGGGCCAACACACACACATTCTCATTCATACCTAGGGGCAATTTGAAACAGCCATTTAACCTAACATGCATGTCTTTGGACTATAGGAGGAAACCGGAGTACCCAAAGGAAACCCACACAAAAGCACGAAGACAACATGGAAACTCCACACTGAAACGCCCTCGTCGAGCAAGTGTGCCTCTGTCCACCCAGCAGTATAAATGGGTACCAGTAAAAATACTGGGAAGGTAACCTATGATGGACTACCATCCCACTCCGGTGGAGTTGAACTCCTAGTCACTGCACGCTACGGTAACTGGGATAAGCTCTGGACCCGATGAGCCGGTGGGCTCGGGTGTTAAAAGCTTGGCAGAGTTTACCTGAATACTGACATGCTCCTGCTTGAGGTCCTGCTTGTCAAGGTTTGATCTGTGATTTGACTTGCCGCATAGGTACACTGCTGGTTCAATGGGTGGGTAGGTGTGTGTGTGTGTGTGTCTGTGTTTGTGTGAATCATGGCTCAAGCCTTGATTCAGGACCTTCAACACCTGAAAGATTCAATTCTACTTTAATAAGTCTCTGCGTGTGGAGAGGTGATGTAAAGTCGAGGATAAGTGCCTATAAATAAGTGCACCTCTCTGAAGGCGGTGCTGATGCTGAGGTCTCACTTGATGATGTGGAGGAAACTGTGTGAAGGTGAAGCCTTGAGGGGATTTTTTTTTCTGCGTCTTTGACAGCCCAGACGTTCGACTCTAATAAAGATGTATATTTTATTCCGGTGCCTGAATATTTCATTTCCATTTCTCCATTCATGCTTTGGAATCTGGATCGTGTGTGATAGTTTTTTAATGATGTTTTCGTACACATTCTTCTCGACCTGTTTATCTGCTCATCCCGACTGACTGTCTGAATTTATCCTATATGAATTTCATCATCTTTCACCCGGATTCTGTAGATTTGTACCCGAGAGCTGTTACATCATCATAACGACCGTGATGTCCTGTCTGCACTTGTCTGTTGTAAGGATTTATAATCACACCATACAGAGAAGACAGAGCAGTGGGGTCTCTTTAGAGTCCGGTTCTTCTAACGGTTTCTTCTTGGTGTCGTCTTGGGAGGGTCTTCATGAACGCCATCAGCTCTGCATTACAATATAAAAAATATATCTTAGGTTTAATACATCTATTCAAAATACTTTTCTAGAACAATCTATTTAGTTAAAAACTCATTTTGTCGTGATGGGTCACAATTTATTAATTCATTTTCCAAACCACTTAATCCTACTAGCATGCTAACCAAAATGCCACCATTCTACCTATATATGTTATAATGCACCAGTCATTATTTTCTGTCCCTTGGTTGTTGTTTTTTTGGGGGGAGGGTTTATTTTAATTTTTATTTTATTTATTTATTTATCTATTTATTTATTTATTTTTGCTTCTTCTGAAATACGTTATTTCGTATAAAGGCAGAGGTCTAAAATCATTAAAAAAGATAAAAATCATTGATGCTAATATATAAAAAGGAGATGAATAGGAGATATTTCCCTGAACAGGAGATATTTGTGAAAGATTGAGTGGACATAGTCTTGCTCAGGAGTGTAATAACTGAAGCAAAACAGTGATGCACCTGCTCATAAATCTCACAGCTCTACACGCTCCTGCTGGAGCCTCCTGGCTACTACATGCTACACTAAAAATGAAATGAACATAACAGTGCTGTGTTTCAACATACTGTCACTGTTACTAACACCAGAAATATGAAACTGTTCACAAATCTGAAAATAAAAACAATTAATTGTCCTAAGAGCAGGTCCTACTTAGCACCCAGAATACAATAATATTCTGAAACTGAATCTGAATACAAGCAACTTTCCCAGTCGAAATTTTGATGTATTTTTTAAACAGCAGATAGCTATTATAAAGATGTTATAAAGGTCAGCGATATGCTTAAATAAAAGGTGTGTAAAGGTAATAAGATGCCTGTTCCTTGTTTAAAGTGTTATCATCATCATCATCATTGTCATCATCATCGTCTTCTGCTTGATCTGGGGTTGGTTTTTGGGGTCAGCAGTCTCAGCAGTGAGGTCCAGACGTCCCTCTCCCCAGCCACTTCCTCTGGCTCTTCAGGGGGGACACCAAGGCGTTCCCAGCCCAGCCGAAAGACATAGTCCTACCAGCATGTTCTGGTTCGACCCTGATGTCTGTTTCCGGTTGGACATGCCCAAAACACTATACCAGGGAGGCGCTCAGGAGGCATTCTAATCAGATGACCGAGCCAACTCATCTGGCTCCTCTCAACGCGGAGGAGCAGCAGTTCTACTCTGAGCTCCTCTGAGGAAGAGCCCCGCTACCCAGCGAAGGTTGCTCATTTCAGCCGCTTGGATCCACGATCTTTCGGTCACTACACAAAGCTCGTGACCATAGGTGAGGATAATACTGTAGAGCCTTTCAGCTCAGCTCCTTCTTCACCACGACAGACTGGTACAAGCTCTGCTTTACAGCAGAGCCTGCACTGATCTGCCTGTCAATCTCCCGTTCCATCCTAAAATGGAAAAGAAAGTGTTGTGTAACATTAAATTTGAAACCCTTCACCTTTAAACATCTGCCATTGGTGAAGAACACACTCCTTTATTTATAAAAAGCCATTGTTTAAAAGCTATCCGTTATCACGTGCTATCATCTGTTGGTAGTTATGCCCGTCTCTCTCATTCGCTCTGATATACACCGGCGTGTACAGTTCATAAAATATCCCCTGCATGATTGCTGACCTGGTGCTTTTATTCCCGGCCCCTTGCTCACTTCTATTGATCTTGTATTCAATTAGATTTACTGTGGCAAGAAGTGAAGCTGAGGTTGTCAGCCGTATGACGAATGGAGCCTCCCGCGCCAACTTGGAGCCAGAAACCAAAAGCAGCAAAAGTGCTGGTCATTTTTCTCGCCATGCATTTATAATTTCTAACCGGCTCTGATCGACAACGCTGAGCTCACTTCACCCTGCACTATCAACGCGCTGTCTCGACCCAAAGCGCAACATCTTCATCATCAACGCTGAATCTGTTTTGGTGCACACAAATCCCATTGCACACACCATGTCCGATTTATTCGTGCATCTTAAAACCTGTGGAATGCGTTTTGTTTTTTTTTTGCAAGTGATTTGTTTTTTACTTTTTTACTCTTCAAATCGGGGCTCAGGTGACAAATAGGCCCTGCGTATAAACTCAGATGCTGACTTCGCTGAGCACGGAAATGAATATACATGGTGTGTAGGTTATCCCTGGCTGATCTTCCATCATATATATAGATCTAGCATCAAAATGGAAGCTCTGCTCTTATGATAACACAAACGTGACTAAAATACATTTTAGAGGATCATGGATGGCGCATCGACAAGGTGTCCATGGGAGCTGATTGGCTGAGCTCTGATAGAAGGGAGGGATGGCATATGCTCACCTCACTGTCACTCACAACAATCACCAGCCAATCATGGGTGTCCGTGAGCTCATTTATACAAAGGCAGGCGGATAGTGCTTTCCCTCCAAGTAGGTTAGGCCGCCCCTGGGTATGCATGGGCAGCAGTCCGGATTGATGCAGGAGGCAGCATTGCACCTCCCTGGTTGGTGGTGGTCGTATGCCATAGGGAAGTAATACTTGATAGGTGTGAATTTGGGGGGGAGGCCATTTTAGAGACCGTATAGGGTTGCAGTACAGGTATGGTGCTTACAGGTTATTATTGTTCACATGCTTCCGTATCAGGAAGTTTGCCAAAAGTGTGAATTTTGAACAGCCAATCAGCCCACTGTGCATGCCTTTGGACTGTCAGAGGAAACCCACACAAGCATGGGGAGAACATGCAAACTCCACACAAACACACCTTTTTGTTGAGCTCAGAAATCGAACCCAAGACCTTACTGCTGTGAGGCGGACATGCTAACCGCTACACCACCTGATGTAGAACCGCTGCATTTACGATTCACTATAAAATCAAACACAGATCCATCCTCATTTGAAATTTTCACATGAGATGAGCTAATTTGTGAAGGGTCCAGTATGGAGGCTAGCATTAGCAGAATGCTAGCCATGAAGCTACTGTACATTCATTCAAATAAATATATCAGAAATGTGAAATATGACCCACAATGTGAGTTATACAGAGGAATGTAATAAACATGAAATGGGGACGGTGTTGGAGATAAGACGTGCTAGTTGTGCGGCTCTTGCAACTTCAGTATATTACTAGTCTGCCACGTTTGCAGCTATGCTAGTTCAGCGTTTTGCAGCAAGCAGCTGTGAATCAGTCGGAGACAACTGGCTGAGGCTTAGCACGTTACAGCAGGATGCTGGGTGTGTGTGCATATGCGTGCGTGCATGTGTGTGTATGTGTGTGTTATTCACCTCGCTGTACTCATGATTTTTAAGAAATATCCATCAAAAGCATCTGTTCTGCATGCAGGCGAAAATCACCGAAGAACAGAACCCACCAGTCCAATTAAAACATGCTGCATGTCTACAAATGACTACACAAGCAATTCATCACAGACGCTCGAACAGCGCTAACAGCTATGTACAATTAGCACAAATTGTGCTAAACGCATCACGTATCCAGCGGAGAGCATTTGTAGCCCTCATTGGTGAGGTCATTAGTGACACCAGATTGCCCCTACTGATGATATTTACCTGTGTTTTTTAGCTTCAGGTCTCCTTAGACCCCATTAG
>JAQMYF010000008.1:20024099-20040039 GCA_030014195.1 Neosilurus mollespiculum
TATATAAATAATGAGAGAGAGAGAGAGATAGAGAGGGAAAGAGAGAGAGACTGATAAATAGATGGACAGATAGATACATAGATACATAGATAGAGGAGAGGAAAGGAGAGGAGAGATGAAGAAATGAAGGTTCGGTAGATCTGCCATAATTTTGCCAAAAATTGGTGAATTACTATGGAGGGATGAATGAAATAAGAGAAGAGGGACAAATGTCTGTCATTAGTATGAGATGAAGATAAAAGCTGCTCCTTTAAAAAGTTTAAATTTTTCTATCAGAATCTTAAAGTTTATTAAAGTTTTAATAATAATAATTATTAATATTATTATTATTATTAATACGTTTAATATATGAATAAGTAAATAAACAGGGTAAGAGCGGTTGCACGGCGTCAGAGTTCCATTTTTCTCCGTGTACAAACAATAATTTTACATTTCCTGCTTAACTGAAATGAAAATTGACACTGAGGTCTTAATGACCTACAGAGAACATAAAAGAGTGAAAAAGAAATGAATGGCATTCGAAGCAGAGGTCTAGCTTTACTTCGAGATGCCATGGGTGGTCCTCAGGTGGGCCTTGCCTCCATAGCTGGGTGGGCCTTCGGTGGGCTTTGCTTTTCTAGCTGGGTGGGCCTTGCCTCGAAAGCTTGGTGGGCGAGTAGTGACCCAGTGATTCATTCCCAGGTACATTTCTATAAGACAGGCTACACTTTGTTAAACATGGTGCCATTTGGCAGTGTGTGGTCTGTACCGTCTGTAATGAGGACTGGATGGGAAATGAGTCCCCATGAGGATGGCCAGTGCGCTCTGCCCTCTGCTCGCTCTCGGCATGTGCCAACATTTCACTCTCCAAATAGCAGGTGCCAGCTGCCGCCTAAAGCAGCTGACCTTTCACCGTTCCTTTCCCGATCTGTCCGTCCTGACATTTCCAGCGTTCGTGTACGAGAAGCCACAACACACACACACACACACACACACACACACACACACACATACACACACATACACACCTTTGGAAAAACCCAGTGCTTTGCCTTTGTGATATTTGGGCTGGAAATGAGGGAGTGTTGATCTCTGACAGATGGATATGAAAGCAAGAAGCAGCGAGTGTTTTCTTAACACGAAGCCTGTGACGACTTCTAATTAGAGTCCATGCCTGCCCTTTTAAAAGCAAGACCTTTTAATGATCCGAGTGCACCAAACTGGCAACCCAGCGCAGGTCTCAGGCGACGAGTGAACTTACTTTCCTTCACCTGATTATAAAGGTGGGCATGATTAATAGACAGAGAACGAGGCCTCGCTTTGGAAGGAGTCAGGATTTATGTGTAGTCCCACAGTGTACCATATGATGGCAGTATTAGCAGGCGTGTTTGACACAACTCCACTTCCTGTCAGTAGAAATCACATTCTTTATGTTGAAGCCAATAAACACCTGAGCGTTACGGTGGCCTCGTGAGAGCGCAGCTTACCGCAGTGTTACGGGTCAGAAATCATATGCTTCTGATTAGATACACACATGAGGGGTTGTGGTCATACGTTCAGTGTGGATCTAAAGGAAAATAATTATTGAAAATGGAAAATTAAATGGATTCCTCTTACCTGCGCAAACATATTGGCGACTTTGTGCACTGCCCATCAGTGGAACACCAATTAGCACATATTATTTGGGAGGTGTTTTTTTTTTTTTTTAACCCCCTCCCAGTACACCACTGATACTCGTGTGTGTGTGTGTGTGTGTGTGTGTGTGTGTGTGTGTGTGTGGTGTCTCTCTGACATTGCACAACCAAAACTCTCATATTTTTATGCTAGCAAGCAACAAGACAGTTACACCTTCAATATTTTTAATATATTTAATAGATTTATAGCTTAAAAAAAATTATTGCCCACTTTCTATAATAATGTGTGTAAAACCTAGTTGTTGGACTGACATGCTCCATGGACAGCTTTGTACTAGCTTCCTTCTTGGATTAGCAAAGCAAGTTAACTGTAGTAGGGGGATGGCTCTATGTTCCGACAGCTACTCATATAAGATGGGCACCTTGTTTAAATCAGTTGGAGACTCTACTCAGTACAGTTGGGTTAGGGCTAGGGTTAAGGCTGTCGGACCAATGGGCTGCAACCTTGTATTAGGTTCCTTCCAAACGTCATTGTTCTTCATAATATCGTTATACACATTTAACGAGAAGATAAAACCACCACAAGCGAGTATGGAACTTGAGCAACATCGTCCCATTAGAGTTCAAGAAATTCTTTGCTTTCGATCTGTCACTTTACCGTGTCGTTCTTAATTTCACCGCTATCATCGTTAGCATTGTGATTCCGATGCCACGCTGCTGCTTTGTCTCTTGCTGCTGTCGCTGAAATCGAGGCTGGAGTAAAAAGACATGGTTAAAGCCTCGTAATGAACACTTGCAAGACGTTTGAGAAGGTAGGAGTGTGCCGGATCACAATCAGTGAGCGGCGTAGCTGAGCTCCAGACGGTTTATTATGCAGCGTTGATTATACAGTCTCGAACCAAACCTCAAAACTCTGAACACAGACCTCGTGTCATTTAACTGCAGCAAAAAACCACGGGATGAAAATCAATATGTGTGTATATACAGTATAATGCAGCTCCATTTTGCTTTTCATATACACTTTGCTAGTCGTGTTGTACCGCAGCTACAAGGAGAGTAAAATATCTCCCATCAATAGCTCCTTAGTGTAATTACAGTGATCAATAAATCCATTGAGCTCAAGATGAAGCTGCACTCAATAAACCCGGCCGCATCTGGACTCGGCTTCGTACTTAAAGCAACACTCATCGTGTTCAAACCCTCTCGACCATCATCAGGTCTTTATATGCACATTAGCATCTCCGTCCTGAATAGAAACCTGACATGTGCTGGTGAGACGGCGATTTCATCATCATCACGAGACAGAATGTTCTCCGAGGGAAAGACGGCGTTCATCGCAGTTCACGTTTCAACAATAACCGAAATGATCGGATTTTAAGATATTAGATATTTTTGGCTTTGACTCTGTAAAGCAGTTTTACTGCATTTGAATAGAGAATTGCATCAGACAGCAATGCCTTCTGGGTAAATTTTGCTCCTAAAATCCACAGCCGCGTTGTCTCTATCCCTGAGGCCTTCAACATCTCACCGAACAAGGTTCATTTGAGCTAATAAACTAGCGGAACAGGCTTGTTTTCCCAACGGGAGATGACAAGGGGTAGTCGCCGAGGGCGTGATTTAAAAAAATAAAAAATTAAAAACGGAGAAGCAGAGAGCAGATCCACACCGTTCCACTGAAGAGTGGGTTACAATTTATACCAATTATATCACACATCTTTCATTTTAACAAACCACACACACGCACCCACACACACGCACACACACTCACACACACACGCGCGTACACACACACACACACACACACACACACACACACACACACACACATATATATATATATATATATATCTCAGTGACCCTTACTTCACATTGCTGCTAAGTTCTGTATTCTGATTGGTCAGAACGTCTGAGCTGTTGCCGTTTCTATAGCAACAGCCTAATCACAGGGAATGCTGGGAGTCCATGTCTGGATCAATGCTGAAAAATTGTTTGTGTCTATGAGTTCGGGGTGATGTGAGGTTATTATTGCTGTAGTCATGGTTTTGCTTTCAGTAAAAGTCAAAGGTCAAATGCTGGAACCTGAGAAGAGATGATCAGAGATTGTTAACGCGCTGTTCAACAGAAGTCGAGTTATTTTATGGGATGAGGATGGGAGGCTGATGCTGATAAGCTATTAGGCTGATAATAATAATAATAATAATAATAATAATAATAATAATAATAATAATATTACGAGCTGGAAGCAGTGATTCCCAGGGACCAAGTGAGGAGACTAATGAAAAGAAATGAGGAAAGAGAAAAACCAAAAGAGAAAATAAAAAGAAGGGTTAGAGTATGAGTGGTGATGAAGAGGAATGATGAGGAAGAGGAGGGATCAAGTCAAGCAGTGATGATGAACAGGAGTGATGATGAGGGGGATGAGGAGTAATGATGAAGAGGAGTGATGATGAAAGGTGATAAAGAGGAGTGATGATGAAGAGGAGTGATGAAGGGTCTGAGGAGTGATGATGAGGGGGATGAGGAGTAATGATGAAGAGGAGTGATGATGAAGGGTGATGAAGAGGAGTGATGATGAAGGGTCTGAGAAGTGATGATGAAGGGTCTGAGGAGTGATGATGAAGAGGAGTGATGATGAAGGGTTTGAGGAGTGATGAAGAGGAGTGATGGGGGGTCTGTGGAGTGATGATGTGGGGGCACAGACAGGGTTTGGAATCTGTGAGGATGTTACAAAGAAAAAAAGAAATGCAATACTAAATGTGTTATTCAATAAGCTGTGTGTGTGTGTGTGTGTGTGTGTGTGTGGGTGTGTAAAGATGTCAGCGTGTGAGAAACCCACAACAGCAACATATTACTTTTATTTATTTACAGCTTTGACATTTTTGCAGCAAACACGTCGTTTGTATACACTGTGGTTTCCTAGCAACAATCACACACGTCTGATAGCAGTGCTGTAAACATTTGAATGGATTGTCAGGGCTTTTTTTCCTTCTTCTTCACTTTCCCTTTTAGCTTTTAAATCCAACCCAAACCTAAATCCAACAGAATCACGTGTAAAACATCCTGTGGTTTGAGCCCGGCCTGAACCTTCTGCATGTCTCCACCGCATGCCACTTTGGCTAAACTGAGTGGGTCGTATTCCAGAGCGGGATCAATGGACCTACAGGACACTTAATGATCACGTAGCATCAAAAGATGGCTGGGACGAGTGGTGCTGTGGTGCCGATTAGATTGAAGTGGACAAAGCAATCCAAGATGGGTTTTTCGAATAGTTTATGGATACTCAGAGAATGCGACATGCTGATAAAGAGCTTCGGTGTGCTGGGCTTCCCACAGTTCCCTGCAGCTCGAATAAAAGTTTGAATAAAAGACCGACGGATATCGTCAGGTTTTGAAGGCCTGATTGCTCTTCCTTTATCACGACGCAGACCCATGTGTCCCTCACAGGGGGAAAAGCCTTTCCTCATCTAATTCAGGATGAGAAAAGAGCAGACAAAACAGCAGCAAATTACAGAGAGGGCGCATTAACGCTGACGAACGTGGCATGACAAGAAAATAGCGGCGAGCTGCACCTCCCCGCTCCTTTTCCTGCCCCAAAGAGATTTAAATAATAAAAACGCATCAGCTTCTGAACAAACAGGATAATTATGGCCTGCAGTCTTGCTGTCGCTGGTCCGGCACTGCACCGTACAAACGCACGCGTTATTATCACTCCAAGCTTTCTGCTGAAGAAATTAGAGTGACATCAATGTTTCATAAAACCATGCGGTTGGTTTTTATTTTTTTTGTAGGGAATCTTGACTTGGAAATAAACACATTACAGCCTGCCCCTCTGAGCACTCCAGTTTCCTGACAGAATAAAAATTCTTGAAAAAGAATATTGGTACAAAGGTTTATGGAAAGGAAGAAGAAAAACTATATGCCGATTGAAATTGGAAATGAAATCTGGAGAAAGAAAAGAATGAAAACGAAATGAAAGATCGTCATGTAAAATAATGATACACACCAAAAAGCGTCTGTGTGCTAGCCAGCGGGTGGACGCGCAGCCTGAGGTAAACAACAGGACGCTAAATTTAACCTGATTTTTTTTCAGCTTGAACAGGTCGCTCCTAGTATTTTTTCTCTGTCCCTGATGACTAACAGAGAAACCCCAACACTGGCTGCTTGTTCTTGAGTAATTGTTACCAAGCCTCTTTATTTTCTTAAATTAACGACCGGAAATAAGTGTTTGCTCTATTTACAGTTTAGCGAAGGCGTACGGCCGAGGCGAGACTCATGAAGGAGGGCGGAAGACACTCCACCGAGCATAACGATGCGCAGCAAACGGAATCATTTACATGCACATCCATTAAGCAGCTGCGAGAACTCGTCTGAATAATGCATCAACAATGCCCTTGGTCATGAAGCAGCGCTTTATAAATGACACTTTGTGTGATTGAATCAGATTTATGAAACCTTTACGGATCAAATATGTGATTGTAGAACATGTATTAGCCCTGAAGGTAAACACAGAAATGAAAATTGCTCTCTTTCTCCAAGCCGGTCACGGGAGAGCGAACCTTTGAGGAGCGTTAGTGTCGAATCAGCAGCTATGCAAACAGAGCTGAGCATATGCTAATCTCTGAGGATTTCACATCGTTTTCAGAACTCGGGATTATACATCATGTGTAACGTTTATCCATGGATATGAGACCAGGACTGTAGTACTGAGAGTGTGCTTTAATGCATGGTTTTTCTTTGAGATGTTAGTCGTTTTAGCTAGCTAGTACGCTAACGGGATTGCAGATAAAAATTGTCGTAGCAGAACAGGTACTCTTCTGGGTGAGAATTTCAAAAACCAAAAGATTCAAAATGCAAATGAACAGGTCCAGGTTCAAGATAACAACATGCATTGTTTACATTACAAAATTCTTTTTAAGGAATTCGTAAGACATTCGTAGGATTATTTACGCAAGAAACTGATGTCCCTGAAAATCTTGTTAGTTCAGAAAAATAAATGCTTATGGTCACGAGCTTTGGGTAGTAACTGAAAGAACAAGATTATGGATACAATTAGCTGAAATGACCTTCCTTCGCCAGGCTCTCTCTCACAGATAGTGTGAGAAGCTTGGCCATCTGGGAGGAGCTCGGAGTAGAACCACTGCTCCTCCGTGTTGAGAGGACCCAGTTAAGGTGGCTCGGGGCATATGATTAGAATGCCTCCTGAACGCTTCCCTGGTGTGGTGTTTCGGGCATATCCAACTGGGAAGAGACCCCGGGGTTACCCCAGAACATGCTGGAGGAACTATGTCTATGGCTGGTCTTGGAATGCCTCTGTGTTCCCCCCCGAAACAGCTGGAGGAAGTGGCTGGGGAGAGGGAAGTCTAGACCTCACTGCTTAGGCTGCCGCCCCTGCGACCCAACCCCGGATCAAGCGGAAGAAGATGATGATGCTGATGACATATCTCTTGTTAGAGATATGTGTCTGCTTCACAGGAAGATGGTCCTGGAGTCAAGTCCTGGGCTCAGCAAGGGCTTTAATATGTGAAGTTTGCATATTCTTTCTGTCCAGACATGGGGTTTCCTCCAGGTAATCCGGTTTCCTCCCACAGTACAAAGACATGCACGTTAGGCTAATTGGCTGTACCAAATTGCCTCTAGGTGTGAGTGTGGATGATTGTGTGTGTTGGTCCTGTGATGGCCTGGTGAGCTGCTCAGATGGCTGAGATAAGCTCCAGCAACAATAGTATGATAAAGCGATTCATTAAATGAATGAATGAATGAATGAATCCATCATTTCAGTGCTGAGTTTGTGCAAATTTTAATGTAAGTGGTGTTTTAATATAATGCATGTTCTTCACGTGCTAGCATGGGTTTCCTCCGGGTACTGCAGTTTCCTCCCACAGTCTAAAAACATGAACAGTAGGCTAACTGGCTGTTCCAAATCTCCCCTATGTGTGAGAGAGAGTGTGTATTGGCCCTGTGATGGTCTGGCAAGCTGTTCAGGGTGTACCCCGCCTTCCCCAGGAGTCAGCTGAGATGGGTGCCAGCCTCCCCACAACCCTAACAGGATTAAGTGGCTTAGACAGTGAATAAATGAATGAATGTAACCGCCTCACAGCAAGGAGGTCCAGGGTTCAAATCCCAGCCTAAGTGAGGCTGTTTCTGTGTGGAGTTTGCATGTTCTCCACATGTTTGCATGGGTTTCCTCTGGGTAGTCTAGTTTCCTCCCACCGTCCAAAGACATACACATTAGACATATTAGGCTAATTGGCTGTTTCATATTGACCCTAGGTGTCTGACAAGGCTGCCCTTGTTGGACACTTGAGCAAGACCCTCAACCTTCCACTTCTCAGATGTATAAAAATTATAAATGTTCCATAAGTCGGTCTGGATAAGGGCGTCTGCCAAATGCCGTAAACTTAAAAATAAAATTTGATTTGAAATGAGAGTAAATTCACAAACCATATCTGTAATTCTGGATAAATCTCTTCCTGAATTCTACTGCAATCTCTTGTAGTGCAATCCCAATTCCACTTGAGATCTTAACACAAATGAATGTTCTTTAAAGCTCGTGATGAGAATCTAAGCACAAAGTAAATGCCAAGGGTGACTTGACAAGGGCATGATAAACCAGCACTGGACCAACTGGGACTGCCTTGCACAAAGAGTTCGCTAACCGTACCACGATCTTTACGTCCCACATGAGCAAAAAGCAGCCAACTCCGAGCACAACTGTGACCTAAGAAACTGCCCTTGCTAGCTCTCGTTACAGTTCATGTACCCCACAGAGGGACTGAGTCTCTCCTGGACTGATCTCATTCCCCTATACACGCTTTAATTAGCCCGGGTGTGGAGATAGCTCAGTGGGAACTGTGGACTCAGACGGCGATGCTTGAGCCAAGAAGGATGTCTGCCAAAGGTCTCGATCAGCATGAGATCAATCTCAGATCGCCAAATAACAAAGAAGTAGTTCAGCAGGCCACTCTCCGCTTAGTCTTACAAGCCAGACTTACAGCTTAGTACTTTTCATCAATAAACATGACTGAGTGTAGCAAAAAAGAATCAGTTTGACCCAAGTGGCAGATCAACCGCTGACGCCCCTCATAGACCATTATGAAACATGGACGCTCATCTCGCTAACGTATACAAAACACTATGTTGTCCAGTTGAAGGAAAATAATAAAGAACAGAACAGTATGATTGAGTCACTCTTGCTAGCATAAAGTTTTTATTTCCTCTCCCGCAGCAACCGTAAACCGCAACAAAGCGTAAACTCCTCTATCCTGAAGATGGCACCAAACTTCAATAACTTTTTTCAGTATTTATGACAGTCTTTATGTATGACTCATTCATTTCATTTTCTAAGCCAATTAATCCTAATTGGGGTTGTGGGGAGGCTGATGCGATATCAGCTGACTCTGGACAAGGGGGCCATCGCAGGGCCAACACTCATACAATCATTCACATTCACACTCACACTCACACCTAGGGGTGAGTTTGAGGAACCAGTTAGCCTACTGTGCATGTTTTTGGACTGTGGGAGGAAACAGGAGTACCCAGAGATAACCCATGCAAGCATGGGGGGAACATGCAAACTCCTCACAGAAATGTCCGAGGTGGGAATAGAACCTTCTTGCTGTGAGGTGGACGTGCTAACCACTGCACCACTGTGTTGCCTACACTGAAGACTCCTTACTTATAATAATGACATTTCCTCATCTGTTAATATGAATCATCAAGACAAGTCCCTGCGAACAAGCTGTTACCATATTTGTATAAAGCTGTGATTTGTAGTCCGGATACTGTTAGAGGTGCTGCTGTAGACAATGTATTAACACCTCCTGACCAATCAGAATTAAGACTCCAACAGCACTATGGTTAAAAATAAATAAATACATAAATAAATAAGAAGAAATTTCAGTAATATACAGTACATCTACAGTACCTCTGTCTTTTATCTATATGGTTTAATTCAAATGTTCCCAAAATCCCACCATCACACCATCTCAGACTACAGATATTTAGATTTTTTTTTTTTTTTTTTGATTCTGCTATACAGTATTAATCCTACAAGGGAAATTATCACCTCTGCATTTATCCCATCTAAAGTGAACACACACACAAATGAAAAACAGTGAGCACATGCACACCCGGAGCAGTGGGCTACCACATATATTGGGGCGCCCGGAGAGCAGTTGGGGGTTAGTTGCCTTGCTCAAGGACAATTCAGCCATGAAGGTGGAGGAAGGAAAGGTGCAGCTCATTCCCTCACTAGCACACATTTTTCCTGCTGGTTAAGGAATTGAACCGGTGACCTTTCTGTCCCAAAGCCGCTTCTCTAAGCGTTAGGCTACAGCTGCCCCAATGTTGTTGTTGGTTTTTTTCTCCCCGAAGATATAAAGCCTTAAATACAAAAGTGAAAAAACTGTGAGCTTCCTGTGCTGCCTTAACAATTAAAAGTAACACTTACATGGGGGTTGTCCCCAAAAAATGAGTCTAGTTGCTAAAAAATAAATAAGTATATAAAAAGTTGGAAAATTGACAGATAATTCTGATAATATCAGCCAATTCTGATAAACTTGGTAAAAACTATTCTGGGCCATTAGTGAAAGTATTTAAAATTTTATCATCACATCAGGAAATTCAGAGAAACTTTGGGTTGTGTAAACAGAAATGAATGCATATCAAGTTGTATTTAAAGATTGTTTAACAGTAGAATATGTTGGTGACATTCATTAAAGCTTAAGGATTAAGGAAAATCTTACATGAGATGGCAACCAACAACTGGAGTATAAAGCCAACCAATGCATTTTCAAGCATGCAAATGCATATTCAGGGGCGGTCTAACACACTCAGAGGAAGGCCCTATCCACCCCCGGGTATGCATGAACTCACAGACGCCCTTGTTTGGCTACTGGCACTTCGAGTGACAGAGAAGAAAACATATACCACCCCTCTCCCACCTGAGAACATGAACAATTCAGTCCCTCGTGAGGGCTATGGATAGCTCTCATGTCCTGAGTGGCACCTTGTCAATGCGCCACTCAGAAGCCCATGACACTTTTTTTTTGTGATGCTCCTGCTTCAAATTGCTCGATCTCCTGCTACACTGGACTCATTTTGTGCTGACCCACCCCATGTCTATCAGCATCAAACAAACAGCACACTGAAGGTTCACTCCAACAGCTTTTATAGAAGTTGCCGTATTTCTTGGAATTATTTAATTTTTAACTCAGTTATGTGGTCGTCGCCACTAACCTCTGTGCGCTCATTGCTAATTACCAGATCAACACATTTAACATGCCAGATCATGAGAACCGGTCTAATCTGCCTGGATTACAAAAGTAAAACACTGGAAGCCCTGAAGTTAAGGTGAGCACCGAGTTCAAATTCTGGAGCTGCCAGAAAAACACTTGAGCAAGACCTTTAACCTTGGACTGCTCGACTGTGGGATTGGATTGAACCTGGTTTCTTGAAGTAAGCACAGATGACAGAACGATAGGAAAAGGGTTTACTGTGAACAGATTTGGAAATGCATACAAATATGCAAAGTCCATTCATGTAAAAATGTTAAAAGAGGCTAAGGTTCAAGACAAAAGGCAGGCTAAGCACTCGTAGTTGTTCTTAAAACATTATTTGGATGTAATCCAAGAATACTGAGCTCACTTGTGAGAATTTACTGTGAGAACAAATACTAAATGCTGCTTGGCCGACGTTCAGAAAATCCGTTTGGTTCTAGTGAGAATTCTTCATTGCACTTTCAGGGGGTTTCAGGCGGTGTGGGGAAGAAAGGGGGAGGGTGTGTGTGTGTGTGGGGGGGGGGTTGTAGTTGTAGTGTGATGACCTAAATACACTACACTTTGACTATGCTGGATGTACCATTCCACAATCATGAAAAGTTGAAGTGCTAGAAAAGCCCGAGCTCACCAAAGGGCATTCGCTCCTTCACATTCAGCCAGAGGCTTCGTGGGAAAAAAAAATGGTTAGGGCCGCACTTTGAATGTAAATGAATATTGCATGCTTTCCTTTCCCCAAATGTCATCCTCCCTGCATGCCAAGTTTATTTCTCATATATTTAGCTGAGGAAACGCATAAGAACCTTTCAATCAAGGAAAGGCACCTTCCTTTCCACATTTTTCTGTATTAATTATGAAAATGCATGCAGGCCAAGGCCATTCGGATGTCTAGTGGCAATTGGAATTTAAAAGCCTTTTTTTTTCCCACCCATTTTTTTCCCTTTGCTTGTTATTTTTGACTTGAGACTGTAGGAAATCCCAAATGCATTACAGCGGATTGCTTTCACAGTCCAATTAGCATTTTGAGCAATTACACCAAAGAAGGCAGCAACCATTTTCAGAGGCAACTTAGCTCTGGAGTGTCGGAGCACTTAAGGTTGGAGAGGAGGTAAAAGAAGGGGGCGGGATTAAAACAAGACAAGACACAGAAATAAAGGATAAACGGGAAAAGTTCTGAAACATTAGAGAAGGTGTTGGCGCTCAGACGGATCTGACAGGTGACTTGAGTATAAAGACTCGTGAATTAAAAAAAGCAGCGAGTGGGAGGACGGCGTTGGAAAAACACAGTGTCGCTCTTACAGCTTTCTTATCTCAACGCTCAGGGTTTTAGACAGTTCGTTTTCCGACAACAAATCAAAGGTGACGTTCCATCCTGACTATTTCCCAAACAAAACTCCTAAGTATTTTGGAGAGTAAAGGGATTTGTGATAAAACCTAATAAAGTGAAGACAGCTGCAGAATAAAACAATCATGTAAGGAATAAAAAAAACTCAGAGTGATGCTTTTGGAGGAAAATAATTAATAATTACCGGGTGCTAATAATATTGATTATTTTCCCATGACTGAGACCATAAAGTGTTTGGATGGACAGTGAACATCAAAGTTATTATACTTTTAAATGTTTTATTATGTTGTTATTTTTATATAGTCTTTTTATTTCAGTTTAATATTATTTCATTTAACAAGTACATAAATAGTCCATCCATCCATCCATCCATCCATCCATCCATCCATTCATTTCCCTTCGCTTATCCCAGGTCGGGTCGCAGAGGCAAGAAGCCTATAAGGGAAACCCAGGCATCCCCCTCCCCAGCGACACTCCTGGGGGATCCCGAAGCGTTCCCAGGCCACACAAGATGAATAAGTCTTTTTACCAGGCCCTTCTCCAGTTGGACATGCCTGGAACACTTCTAAAGCAAGGAAAAAGAAATGGGCTTGTTTTATTTAGTTTTAATGTTACAGCACATTATCGTCACCTTCTTGAAGTAGTTCTTTACTGTCTCATGTTCATCTACAACGGGGTGTTGCGACCACGACTCAAACTGAGATGAAACATGATGCTGATTTTATTTTGTGGAACTCATTCACTCATTTGCCCACCCGTTTAATTCTACTAGGGCTGCAGGGAGGATGGAGCCTATCTCAGCCAACACTGGGTGAAATGGGGTACACCCTGAACTGCTCACCAGACCGTTGCAGGGCTAACACACAAAACCTTTCACACTCACCCTTACATCTTGGGGCAATTTGGAGCAGTTAGGCTGTGGGAGGAAACCAGAGTACCCTGAGGAAACCCATGCAAGCACTGGGAGAACATGATTTATAATTTTAATTAACAAAATGATGTTTTTACTGATAGCTTTAACTGACTATATTAACCTTGATCAACACCTAATGACCAATCACAGTCAAGAATTCTACACAGCTGTGCTACTAAAACTCACACTTATACACAGATAGATAGATAGATAGATAGATAGATAGACATAGCTCTTAACATAAGGAGTAAACAAATGTAAAGATCACATGTGTTTTTAAAAATTTAGCAAAAATGTCGAACCTGAGCAAAAACAAAGCAGCATTATTGGGTCTGTGTTTGGTTCCGGGGCTCGGCGGTCCTGTGAGAACAGGCATAATGAGATGTAATGAGAACACTGCACACAGGTTGGTGTAATTTTCCAGGAGACAGAAGGGGTTGTAGTCATTTCGAAGAGAAATCTTACTGCTGCTGGTTATGGTTCCCCGTAGCACAAGTCCGAGGCTAGTACGAGCCTTTTTAACGGTAAAAATCCTAATAACGGCACTCTGATATCAAAAGCTGTCCATAGTGTACAAGTGTGATGATGAGAAGTCGTAATACTCGGTGAGGCCACGCTGTGAGCTAACGTTCAGATTAGCAAAGCAAGTGGACTGGTGTATGAGAATTCAAATACCGCTGAGATCTCGCGCTTTAACCAGCTAACTCGTCTTAGATGGCTGCTTCTAATTATACGCGTCTGTGTTCGACTCGGAAATTTCACTATAGTTTTCATTAAAGTCTTGAAGCAGAGTCTCCGAGAATTTCCAGCACATTCTGATTCCATCACGCTTAAGTTCGGTTCTTTCACATCTACAATAAATTAATATGAATATAATCACTGATGCCCTGAGATGATCTGGTGAATTGTTCAGGGTGGACCCTGCCTTCGACCACGGTTTGGCTGAGATCATGTGAAATTATAGAGAAATAATCAACACAGTTCTAGCAGTGACTGTGTGTGAAGGAAGGCTAATAAAAGAAAGGAAGGAAAAAAAGGAAGAAAAAGAAACAAACAGAGAAGGCACACCCTATCAAGAAGGAAAAAAGGAAAGGGAGGGCGGAAATTTCTATAAACAAGAAAGAAAGGATAGAAGAAAGAAAAAGAAAAATGCACTTCCTATGAAAGAAGAAAGAAAAAAGGAAAAAGAAAGGAAGGAAGGCAATCCCTATCAAAAAAAGAAAGAAAGAAAGAAAGAAAGAAAGAAAGGAAAAAGAAAGGAAGGAAAATGAAGAAAGGAAGGAAGGAAGGCAATCCCCATTCAAAAAAGAAACAAACAAAGAAAGAAAGCATAGAAGGAAGTAAAGAAAAAAAAACACTGCCAATGAAAGAAAGAAAAAAAGGAAAAAGAAAGGAAGGAAGGAAGGCAATCCCTATCAAAGAAAGAAAGGAAGAAAGAAAGGAAGGAATGAAGAAAGAAAGTAAGGCAATCCCTATTCAGAAAAGAAAAAAAGAACGAAAGGCAGCAATTTCTATAAAAAATAAATATTAAAAAAGGAAAAAGTAAGAAAGGAAGGAAGGAAGGAAGGAAGGCAATCCCTATCAAGGAAAGAAAGAAAGAACGAAAGAAAGAAAGAAATAAAGAAAGAAAGGTAAAGGTAAAGGTAAGAAAAAAAGGAAGGAAGAAGGGAAGGGAGAAAGAAAGAAAGGAAGAAGGATATTTAGTGAATGCAGATTTTCTGTGATTAATTTAATGGAGTTTGTATCCGTTTATCGCTCCATTACACATCGTTTAAACTCTGTGTGCAGTTTATTAATCCGATGATGTGAAGTCTTCACTAACGCTGCTCCTGTTTTATTGATTATTTTATAAACTGATATACACCAGGACGAAGCTGAAATCTTTCTATCTTCAGAGTCGTTTAGAAATTTTATGATTGTCAGTAAATAAAAAAGAGGAAACACGTCGGTGAGACTCGGGTTCACTGTATGTGTGGAATCAAATCCAACCAGGATAAAAGTTCAGGAACCGCATGTCTGGTGTTTATGTAGATATTCAGCCTTAAGAACACAGAGCGAGAGAGAGAGAGAGAGAGAGAGAGAGAGAGAGAGAGAGAGAGAGAGAGAGAATTGATAGAAAGAGAGAGGAGGGAGAGGGAGAGAGAGAAAGAGGATTGAGAGAGAGAGAGAGAGAAGGGACAGAGAGGATTGAGCGAGAGATAGAGGATTGAGAGAGAGAAGGGAGAGAGGATTGAGAGATAGAAAGAGAGAAGGGACAGAGAGGATTGAGCGAGAGATAGAGGATTGAGAGATAAGGGAGAGAGGATTGAGCGAGAGAGAGAGAGGGGGAGAGAAGGGAGAGAGAGATGATTGAGAGAGGGGAGAGAGGATTGAGAGATAGAGAGAGAAGGGAGAGAGGATTGAGCGAAAGATAGAGGATTGAGAGAGAAGGAAAAAAGAGGATTGAGTGAGAAAGAGAGAAGTGAGAGAGATATAGAGGATTGAGAGAGAAGAGAGAGGATTGAGCGAGAGAGAAGGGAAAGAGAGGATTGAGCGCGAGAAAGAGAGAGAAGGGAGAGAGAAGGGAGAGAGATATAAAGGCTTGAGAGAGAGAGAGAGACGATTGAGAGAGAGGATTGAGAGAGAAGGGAGAGAGAAGATTGTAAGAGAGAGGGAGAGAAGGGAGAGAGGATTGAGAGAGAGAGAGGATTGAGAGAGAGAGGGAGAAAGAGGATTGAGCAAGAAAGAAGGAAGAGAGAGGATTGAGAGAGAGAGAGAAATAGAGAGGATAGAGGGGGGGGGGATTGAGAGAGAT
>JAQMYF010000008.1:20046767-20057702 GCA_030014195.1 Neosilurus mollespiculum
AGAGAGAGGGAGGGAGGGATGGGGAAATGAGACAGACAGAGAGGGGGAGAGCTTGACAGAGAGATGCGGGAGAGAGAGACAGAAAGAGAGAGAGGGGGGGGTTGAGACAGAGAGAAAGGGGGATAGGCTGAAAGAGTGAGAGGGAAAGAGAGAGAGAGAGGGAGGTAGAAACTCATGATCACAGAGATATTGATTAAGATTTAAATGCACTTCATTCACTCATGGAGCCATTTATATACCTTTGAGGCAGTCAATCAATCAATCAGTCAATCAACAACCAATCAAAAATTTACAAATATATTCATTCATTCATTTTCTGAACCGCTTATTCCTAATTAGGCTCGCGAAGAGGCTGGCGCCCATCTCAGCCGACTCTGGGCGAGGGCAGAGTAACAAATATATACATTAATTAAATAAATAAATGACATGTCAGATTGAAAATTGTATTTTTTTGTAACTGTTTTGTAGCATTTATGCTGGAGTTTTCCAGCTTTTTAATTTAATTTAATTTCATTTTATTTTGCTGATTTTGTGTAGAATTAAGGTTCTTGGTCTTCATGTGCACTTTGTACCTTAAATATGTGGAGAGTGGACTTATCCTGCTACTGAACAGTTGGCGAGTTCATGCTTACGGAATCTAATGAGACCCTCTGAATGAATGAATGAATGAATGAATGAATGAATGAATAAATAAATAAATAAATAAATCCCACAGGAGCCGTGAGAGGAATTTAATGTAGATTTATTTGGATGTGTGATTATAATTTCTTTCTTGTCTCTTTTCTGTTGCAGTTTTACACCAAATCGAACAATATTTAAAGAGAAAAAACACTAATCGTAATCATGAATGGTTGAAATTTCCATGAAGGGGTGGTGGGACTGAAGCTGGGTTTTATTCGATGCGGAGGAGCAGCAGCTCTACCACGAGTGTCCCCCACGGGTGTCTGAGCTCCTCACCCTGAGTCCAGACACCTTTCAAATTAAACTCATTTCAGCGGCTTGTATCCTGCTGGCAACCTGACAAATCCAATAGGTAAAGAAGATATTGTGTTCCTGAACAGTAAATATGAAGGAGGACTAGTAGTTTAATAATTTCACTAGTCCTGCTGCCCAGTAGCTTAGCTTTGCTAAATTCCACTCCTTGTTAAATGTTCTAAAAAGAGTGGGAGTGTTGTTGCATATGATCATGCTCTATTTATTAGATATTTGTAGAAATGTCACAGTTTTTCTGCCTTAATCGGCCCCCTAACTGATCATTCCTTTTATTTTTCTACTTATAGTGATATTCAGGAGTTGACATCTGAAAGGACATACGGTAACAGGATCATGGGTAGACAAGAACTTTGTGCAAACATATCTGGACTGGACAGATTGATATCTGTAGCAGGTTGTTGTAGCAGAAATTGGCGTTAGTGTTTAAGTACTGGTAGTTATTAGTACTAGCAGAAATTGGCGTTAGTGTTTAAGTACTGGTAGTTATTGTACCTTTATGGTTGTTCTGCTAAGAAATCCATAAAGCATATGCTGTAACATTTTGTTAATAAAAAACATCCATCAACATGTTGCTCAAATTGAAGTACAGGTATGTATTTTATTAGTAAAAAAATTTATAACCAAATGTCATTTTTAACTTTAATCAGGAGCTTCAGGGGGACTTCCTAACCCTAACTCTAAAGCATCCCCTCACCCCCTAGACACCACACCAGGGTTTCACCCAGGACCTAGGTGGCCCTCATACCCCTGGACGGACAAAAAGGTCCACCCTCCCGCCTTGAGAACCCCCCATTCAAAATCCTGGCTACGGGCCTGAGAAGCCAACAGTGCTTCTGTCCGCTGCTTTCTGCTGGAATTAAAAGAACAGCAATGGAAGGTGCAAACACCAGCGGAGAAACTGATGTGGTAAAAATTAAGTTCACACAACTGTCAGGAAAGTCGCTAATATTACTGAACTTCATTAATTAAGAGTCCAGTGTGACATAACATAAAAGTAATGTCATTGTTTAAAGGAAACAAGTGCTCAGTAAATTAGTAAAATGCAAATTTATATGTTATGTTTGGGTTTATTCAACTAAGGTAGGCATGGTGTGACCCATGTACTGATTTTTGGGGGGGGGTTTTGTTTGTTTATTTTTGTTTTGTTTTTTTACACTAACTAACCTCCAAAAGAGCCATAAACAGGGACTTAGCAGCTGGTTCTCCATAGAAAATCTATAGAGACCACAGACCATGTATTATTTATTTTTTGTGTCCTTAAGTGAAGTTTTTTGTTTGGATTAAGGCAATAAATGCCTCCCTATATTACCACATATCTTTTGAAATAAAACTGCAGAACACAAAGTAATCTTAAAAAGAATGGGGAGAAGATCAATTCAAATTCAATGTATTGCCTAAAGACTAAAAGAATTTTAAAAAAAGGGAGCGGTACAGGAGTGGGAGTCATTCTGAATGGGAGCGGGATGGGAGTGGGAGTCATTGTACCAGGAGTGGGATGGGACAGGAATTATTTTTACTCTGGCCTGGGATTGGGAAGGGACTAGATTTTTTTTTGTGGGAGTGGGATGGGACAAGAGTGAAATTCCACTCCTGTGTCACCCTCTACTTCACACTCAATGGTGAAATGCCTATTTCTTTTATACCATGCTATAAAAACAAGTTTTAAGTAATTCATATAAACCTGTGATTTGCTGCTGTAACAGAAAATTAATCAACACCTTTCCAACCAATCAGCTTTGAGAATTCATCAGTGCTGTGATGTAATAAAAATATCCTGGCCCTGAGAGTCATTCAGCTTGAGACTCGCATGGTGAAGCCGAGAGCCGCACGGTGTGCGAGCAGTAAGCATTGGATGCACAAAGTCTGGTTCATATAGAGGTCTGAGTTTTTGAACAAGTTGGAGAAAAAATATGACAGTAATAATTTTGGCAACTTTGCTGGAATGCGTACAGAAACTCCAGAGGAGTCACAGGGGTGTTTCGCTCAGGAGAAAAACTGAAAGGCTAAAAGTTTGTCTCAGAGAAACTACAGAGGTTTTCTCCAGATCTTCTTTCTTTCCTACGGGCGGTTTGAAACTCGGTTGAAGTGGAGAGCAACCTGCAGGATGGCTTTTCTTTTTTCTTTTGCGCAGTTCTTATGAATTCTTTAAGCACTTCGATTAAAGTGTTGTATTTATATCTAGTGCACGTTGAAAGAAGGGTCCCTTTTCCCCGTAGATTTTAATATAGCATCTTTAAAATGGTAGAACTTGGTGCCAGTGGGGGGCGGGGCCAAATATCAGCTGTGGGCGGAGAGGAGGTGGGTTGAACTGGCAGGTAGCACAGGAGGAGTCTCACCTGTGTGTTACTGCCGGCAGGGTATTTATGTGAGGAGTTTATTTTATGTGCTTGCAGGAGAAGTCAGTAAACAGACAGAGAGAGAGATGAACAGCTCTAAGCTCTGTGTGTGTGTGTGTGTGTGTGTGTGTGTGTGTGTGTGTGTGTGTGTGTGTGTGTGTGTGTGTACGTGTGAGATAGCTAAGCATAACAAAATCACTGGAAAGCCAAAGTAGCAAAACTAGCTGGTCATCTAATGTCTGTTTAGCTAGTTTACCATAATGCTCATACAATACTAAAATTTGATTGAATTAGAAGATCAGAGAGAAAACAAATCACATAAAAATAAAAATACACACTTTAGAGCGGGGATGTCCAATCTTACCTGCAAAGTGGGTGCAGGTTTTCACTTCAACCAAGCAGTAGCCACACCTCCCACCTGTTTTAATCACTGATCTAAAAAAAAAAAAAAAAGACTAGATTGCACGTTAGTGTTTCAATTTTGAAGCCAGATGGCAGCCATCTTGGTGAGATCACTCGACTGTTGAAAGTAAGTTGGGCTGTTGGGAAAAAAATAATTTGAATTATTGAATATGAAATAATTACATCTAAGGTGCCAAATTTCAGCTATGCAGAGATTTATTTATTTATTTATTTATTTCAATTAATTACAAATATTTGAAATAATTGGTAAAGTTCTATGAATTTAAGGTATTCTGACTGTCAGCGGTAAAATTTTCAAGGTTTTTGAGCTGTGTTGGCTTTCAGTGGCTCTATTTTGAGATCTTAGGTGGTGATAACACTAGAGGTACGATAGAAAAGTGACTGATGCGAATTGATTTTTTTGATGGGGTTTTTTTTTGCGAATTTTTAAATTTGCGTCAAGATGTTTTGCAACTCCACATGCATGCGAATATTTTGCGGCCTAATTTGAGTTTGCGGATGTTTAGTGAAAAAAGCAAATCTCCTGTCGTAAGTCAGTGGTGTTTTGTTTTCATTTTGCGACATTTCAACGTGTTTCAAATGTCTTACGAAGAGGTTACGAACGAGGCAACCAAAATGCATTGCCGCGTGACAAATTTGAGAACATTTGGAGATTGAAAAGTGACAGCCACAAATTGCCATTTACATCATTTGCCACCCCCTTAAAACAAGGTGGTCTCACCAAGATGGCTGCCACCCAGCTTCAAAATTGAAACACTAATGTGCAAGCTAGACTTTTTTTTATGATTGTTACAAGATTAAAAATCTCATATGATATTTCTGTTGATGCCTTGTTTAGGAAAGATTGCCCTCTGGTTGTACGATACAACTGGGTATACTAAGGAAGTCCCGTAGGTTCAATGTAGAGCAATCATAGGACTATTGCAATAAAACCATACAATTCTGAGTGATATGAAATTTGTATGCTTATCACAACACAGCCATAGGACATCTGTGGGAGCAAACCGGAGTATCTGGAGGAAACCCATGCAAGCACTGAGCAAACATGCAAATTCCATACTGATACATCCTCGGTAAGGCCAGGACTTGAAGCCAGGACCTTCTTACCTTAAGGTGGATGTGCTAACCACTGTGCTACCTTGCCACCAGCATCACAGAACAGACAGAGTGAATTATCTACAAGATGCAAGCTTGAAGAGATTTTTCCATACGATGAAAATGCGAGAGGTCTGAGTACTGAATCCTGAACTCACCCTGTTTAATTCACAGACATGGCTTTGAGATCTTTCTGCATTTCTACTCTTTTATCGGGACATCTCTGAGCACCGGAAAAGAACCTGGCACTCTTTCATTCTTCTGATCTTTCAACCTGAGAAGGTGTATAAAACACCAAATCCCCGAAACTTGCACCTTGTCAACCAAAACATGTGAGAGCAGGAAGACTGTCATTACCACCTTCCATGAAATCAAGGTGCGATCACACCCGAGGCATGCTCTTCTGCTGCTAGAACATCACCTTGCTGTGATGTGGCTGTTTCCGGGTGTTGCTTAGTGACGGAGGAAAGGGGAATCCTGTCTTGCTGAGGGCACAGCTGGCTGCTTCATAAAAATGCACAGGGGCGGTTGGAGCAGCGTCGGGGCGATCTCTACAGACACAGCTTAGTCTAGTGTTCCAAAGGGCTCGGTGGTTCAGATGTATTGGCACACTTGTTCTTATCCCGCTCTACAAATAGGAATAATATTTTCTGAGATATTTTTTTGCTTTAGAAATTTCCAGCTCAGTTTGTCTCATCTCGTCTCGTCTGGTTTATATGAATAAACGATCTGCTTTGTATCACAGTAATATCAGAAGGAATTAAATGTTTCTACATCATATGTAACATCTTATTAATAGCAAAAGAGCAGCTCATCAAAAAGTCCAAAATAAACGCCATTAGAAACTAGAATAGTTCTTGGGGAGCTCAATCCTCCACCAAGCTCCAAAAACTCCAAAAGTACAAGTACAATTTGAACAGCTGTCCAGTCTATCGCAGCGCCAACACGCACACACATTTGGAACAGGTAATTAGCCTATTGTAGTGGGGCTGATGGTGTAGTGGTTAGGATGCTGGGCTCTTGATTGACAGATGGTGGGATCTAATCCTCCTGTTAGACCCATGGTTGGCATGGTTTTAACCACAAGTATACTTTGGTCCACCCAGCAGTATAAATGGGTACCACTAAAAATTCTGGAATGGACTAGAACATTTTTCAGGAGGAGTTGAACTTCTTGTTGCTTCACAGGGATAAGCTCCTGCCTGATTAGCCCATAGGCTCAGGAGTAAAATCCCAAGCCAGTTAACCTAACGTGCATGTCTTTGGACTGCAGGAGGAAACTGGAGGTAATCCATGTCAGCACAGAAAAAAAATGTAAACTTCAGACAGAAACGCCCTCACTGAGCCTGGGACTGGAACTTGTCACCTTTTTGCTGTGAGACATTCATGCTAACCACAATGCCACAGTACTGCCTCCCCTTCTGTTTAAGTTGTACTAATTTCATATGATAAAAAAAATCTCAGCTAGCTACATGATGAGGAGTGTGAGAACATAGTTGGTGTAAATGTTCATTGAACTTTGTTAAAGCGTTGCTGCACTGCACTGTTCGGATGGCCAAACAGCATTGTGGGTAATGTAGGAAAGTGAATTTTATCATCTTGGAGATTTTCTGTATCTCGATGTGGACCTTCGAGAAGGTACGCTGCGTGGGAAGTTTTCCTGCTGGTTGGAACATCTTCCCTGGAGGTTCTTCACTTTCTGAACTTTTGCTACTCAGGCAGTCCTCCAGCACTGTTTTTAATTAGAATAAATTCTTGACTGGGTCAGTAATACCTTATGTCTTTGAGACTTGGAGGCTGGGAGTGGAATGCGAATGAGTGCGTGAGATACAGTTCTTCTGTTAAAGTGTGTGTGTGTGTCTGTCTGTGTTAATAGAAATGATTCTAGGTTATGTTATAGAGGGAACTCCTTGCATAATTATCTGCTACTGAAATTACAGTGCATGGAATTGCTCCTCGCTTTTGACAAGAGTTTGCTTTTAAATACCGACTGCTGTAGGTAGAGATGGGAAGGTAATTAGCACAGCGAGTGTGTGGCAAGGAATATTATAGCAATCATGGCCTAATTTGATTGGTCAGGAGGTGTTGGTTCATTTTCTTTAGCCATCACGCTGATGGTAGAGCAGCTGTGGATCATCAGCGTGTTCTGATCTCTTTGCTCATCGCTTTCGAACATCTTGTGTGCTGTTGTTTAACACTGGAGATGTTTGTTTAACAGATGGAGTTCATACTGTAGTGCCAGTTGATGTTTAATTCCGCGCTCAAACAAACGGTAAGAAAAATGGGAAAAAAAGTGTTCAACCCTCTTTCTCGTCCTTGCCATGGTTGAATCTCATATTTGATCAGCTGTTATTCGGGTTCCGTTCTGCGAGGTAATAGCACGAGGCGTATTCATTATCATGAGGCTGCTTTGCAAAGCAAATGAGCCGAGCTGCCTCGACGTGCAGAGAAATGAGAGGCAGCGATGGCGGAACAGACATCCTGTCAGCGGTGTCAGCAAACAGCATTTTATTTCCTCCTGACGGGGGAATGGGGGGGTGGGCGATGGGACGGCCCATGTCACCGTGTTGCTCACGCACAATTACCTTAGGGTCAGCATGAGGAAATTGCTTTCAGCATTGATCATTTTCTGTCCCAACAGAGCCGAGGAATAACTGACCCTCCGTCCATCCTGAGTTATGCACCACCCCATTGTTTAGATTTAAGATTTATATCATCTTACAAGTGAGAGGGCGTGACATGGCCTTGTCTTAGGATCATTTTCCACATCCATGTATCGCAAGGGTGGCATGGTGGCATAGTGGTTAGCATGTTAGCCTCACAGTAAGAATGTCCTGGGGCCGAGTCCCAAGGGGCTGAATGAGTGGGTGAGTGAATAAGTGAGTAAGTAAATGAGTGGGTAAATGAGTGATTGAATGAGTGAGTAAGTAGGTGGGTGAATGAGTGAGTAAGTGGGTGAGTGAGTGGGTAGGTGGGTGAAAGAGTGAGTGTGAGTGGATGAGTGGGTGGGTGAATGAGTGAGTGGGTGAGTGGATGAGTGAATAAGTGAGTAAATGAATGAGTGGGTGAGTACGTGCATGAATGAATGAGTGAGTGAATGAATGAGTGGATGAATGAGTGAGTGAATGATTGAGTGAGTGGATGAGTGAATGGATGAATGAATGAATGAATAAGTGGATGAATGAGTAAGTGAATGAGTGAGTGGATAAATTAGTGGATGAATGAGTGAATGAATGAGTGAGTGGATGAATGAGTGAGTGAATAAGTGGATGAATGAGTGAATGAGTGAGTGGATGAATGAGTGGATAAGTGAATATGTGAATGAATGAGTGGATGAAAGAGTGAGTGAATGAGTGGATAAGTGAATGAGTGAGTAGATGAATGAGTGCATGAATAAGTGCATGAATGAGTGGATGAATGAGTGAGTGGATGAATGAGTGGATAAGTGAATATGTGAATGAATGAGTGGATGAAAGAGTGAGTGAATGAGTGGATAAGTGAATGAGTGAGTAGATGAATGAGTGCATGAATAAGTGCATGAATGAGTGGATGAATGAGTGAGTGGATGAATGAGTGAGTAAGTGAGTGAGTGGATGAATGTGTATGATTGAATAAGTGAATGAATGAGTGAGTGGATGAATGAGAGAATCAATAAGTGAGTGGATAAATGAGTGAGTGAATGAGTAGATGAGTGAATGAGTGAGTGGATGAATGAGCGTATGAGTGAATAAGTGAATGAATAAGTGAGTGAATGAATGAATAAGTGAGTGGATGAATGAGTGAATGGATGAGTGAGTGGATGAATGAGTGGATGAATGAGTGAATGGATGACTGTATGAGTGAATAAGTGAAGGAATGAGTGAGTGGATGAATAAGAGAACCAATGAGTGAGTGGATGAATGAGTGAGTGAATGAGTAGATGAGTGAATGAGTGAGTGGATGAATGAGTGTATGAGTGAATAAGTGAATGAATGAGTAAGTGGATGAATGAGTGAGTGAATGAGTGTATGAGCAATTGAGTGAGTGGATGAATGAGTGATTGGATGAATGAGTGTGTGAATGAGTGAATGAGTGAGTGGATGAATGAGTGTGTGAATGAGTGAATGAGTGAGTAGATGAATGAGTGTATTAATGAATGTATGAGTGAATAAGTGAATGAATGACTGAGCGGATGAATGAGTGAGTGGATGAATGAGTGTATGAGTCAATAAGTGAATGAATAAGTGAGTGAGTGTGTCAGTGAATACTCTGAAGCCTGTTACCACAAGACCACACATGCTTTTTTGTTTTGTTTGTTTTATTAAAGACATTTGTTTGTGATTCTACGTTGCTAAAAGTGCCGTTTCAGATGTAAAATCATGCATATTAGCAGGATTACTCCTGGGGCTAGTGCAGCCTGCACTCCGAGCATGCGGCTTAATTATAAAAGTGTAGTTTATAGCCGCTGTCTGTGAAGTTTCACTGCTCTGCTCTGACTCGCGTCTTATTTACCATCGATTGCGTAAGAGTGTCTTATCTGCCCATTGGTGGGCGGTTTGGGCTTTACAAAGTAGTTCGGGTTGTTAGAAAGTGGTTTATAAAAAAGCAGCTTAACACCTTTGTGTGTGTGTGTGTGTGTGTGTGTGTGTGTGTGTGTGTGTGTGTGTGTGTGTGTGTGTGTGTGTGTGTGTGTGAAATGAGAGGTGAGATGTTGGAGGTGATGGGAGATTTGACCTTAAACACATCGGTTTAAAGGAATATAAACAAGGCCACTGGAGAAAGAAAGATAAACAGGAAGAAAAAAATCCGTACAAGTCGGAGGTTGTTGCTTTACTGGTTCGTGTGGTTTAACAGTACAGTGCAAGGTATTAAATGTGTATGTGTCTGTGTGTGCGCGTGTGTGTGTGTTGTGTTTGTAAAGAGATGTCATTGAGCTTCTGTATAAGATATAACAAACAGATGAAACAAAATTCCGCAGATTTCTCATTTCTGCGCTCGTATTTTGTCGGCATTTTCATCTGTCATTGCATTCTTTATGAGAATAAAGCTCCAGAGATGCACTTAGTCGTTTAATATAACCCTATTGCTCATCGTAAATAATTTATTATTTAACACACAGCACTGTGCAAAAGACTGGAAAGAAATTACCTCAAGTGAAGATGCTGTACAAATGTAAAAATAATGAAAGAAAAAAAGTTTAAATATTAAAATAAATGAGGAGGAAGAGGAGTAAACATGTTCTGGGAGGAGGGCCCAAGTTAATACTGAGCACTGGGATGACCTTTAAAACCACGTCAGCTCCATCAGTTCCGGTTATAAAGAAATAACACAAATGTCAGGGCTTTTTCCTTAAAATTGCATTTTTACAATCAGTGACGTATTTTACAGAGTAATTACAGAGAGAGAAATGGGTTTAAAGACAACAAACACGACAACAAAGAAGTAAACGGAAAAAGAATAACAAAACAAACAAATAGGAATAAGATGATTAAAATAAAGAAGAAGTAGATGACAATGATAAAGAAAAAGAAAAAACAAGAGAGAGGGGGAAATAAAGAAGAAGAAAAAAGAATAGAATGATAATGAAGAAGAAAAATAGGACTAAGATAAAGAAAACGATGAAGAGAGAAAGAGAGAGAGAGAGGAAGAAGATGAAGACAAAGATGATGATGTTAAAATATGATGAAAATGAAGAAAAAATAAGAACGAGGGGAAGACAATAATGATGATGATGATGATGATGATAAGAAGAACAACAAAAAGGAGAAGAACGAGGAGAATAAAGAGAAGGAGAAGAAGAAGATGAATTATGAGGAGGAGTATTCGGGTGTTGTTCAAACAAAAGGATATAAATTTGGGACAGAAATAATATTTTCCCTCTCCAGCATTCTCTTCATCTTTAACAGAAAAATGATCAGAACAGAATATAAACCATAATAACCTTCTCTCAGTGACATCCCCCCTCTCTCCCTCTCTCTGCTTCCCTCTCTCTCTCTATCTCTCCCTATTTCTTTCTGCTCTCTCTCTCTCCCTCCCTCTCTCTCTCCCCCTCCCTCTCTATCTCTCTCTCTCTCTCGCTCTCTCTCTCTCTCCTGTGGAGAAAGAAGAA
>JAQMYF010000008.1:20060310-20073410 GCA_030014195.1 Neosilurus mollespiculum
CCCTGACCGATGTTTATTTATTTATTTATTTATTTATTTAGGAGATACACACTCTTTCTATCTCTCTCTCTCACACACACACACACACACACACACACATCTGCCAAACTTCCCCTTACCTCATGTGCAAATCTAGCTAATTGTGCTCGGTGTAAAGTCATATGATGTTTGTGCTAACTCGATAGCAATCGACTGGCTTCATGTGTCTTGTCCAGAATAATCTATACATTTTTCTTCCTCTTGTTGCCCTTAAACACTTTAGAATTTTTAGTATAAAAAATAAGATGAAAATGAGTAACTGCATTCCTGTTTTTTTTTGTTTGTTTTTTTGCATCGTAGCATGTTACTCCAGTGGCATTTCAGCCATGTGTAATTTCCGCTTTGTGTCTTTTCTGGTACCTTACCATGGGATTTAATCTGAACTCTATAACAGACTGTCTGACAGTGTGTGTTCTGCCTGTGCTGGTAATCAGATCCCCTCATGCAGAAAATGAGCTAGCGTAAACACTAACATTCTTCAGTCTGAGCTTGAGGTAATGCTAATAAAGTTTTTTCTAATATCTGTTAGAATTTTTTTCCGTTATGGTGTGTCTACATCCGGTATGTACCGCCCTCTGTAAGTCCTTCATCATTCAAATATGTTTACCCGCTGTAACGTTAGTTCGTGATTAGCCTGTTCATTTACATCAGTGATGGAGTATGGATTAGCTTGTTTATCGCAATGCTAGTTTGGATATTCTAGACTCTATATGCATCATAATTCGTAGGTTGTTTACTTTTGATTTACTGAAAGCCTGTTTTGACTTTAGATTTAATCCTGTTGTAATCAGGCTAGTTTTCATGCTAGCCTGTTTTATGCTAGTTTAATGCTAGTCTGTTTAACAATAGCTTTATGGTTTGTTTTTAAGAATGAAGGTTGATGTTTTACAGTTATGCTAAGATTTTAAATAGTCAGCTGATACATGAGAAACATAGCTGGGATTACCACAACCTTTACATAATCATTTTGGCAGATTTTGGCAACTTTCACGTGAAATACGTATTCAAGCTGCAAAATATTCGCTTACGTGTGGAGTCGCAAAGCATCTTTAAAAAAATTCTAAATTTGAAAAAAAAAACAACAACAACAACAAAAAAAAAATCTATTCACGTCAGTCACTTTTCTATTGCACCCCTAGTAAGATCACCCCCTTACTACCTCATCACACAGCTCAGTGTTAATTATTTTCCTATAACAGCACAACAAATAACCCGGGATTGATCAGTGGATGAAGTAGTTCTCCTTTATCCCTTTTACGCCAATGCTACTGTGTTATCACATCCTGCTCTGTATAAAATCCATTCCAAACAACATTATAACTTGTTAAAGAGAGAAGCTCTGATGGATTTGTGTGCTCTTGATGTTGTGTTGGCTGCTTCCCCTGCACCGACTTCTCTATAAATCTCTGAACTCTTTGCCAATCACCGGTAAACAGGTAAACATCATTGATGTTTCCTTCTGCTCGCCTGCTTTCTGCTTAATCCTTCTTTCATCGATCGGGGTGCATTGACAGGCCAAGCGGGGCCATGGCGTGCTCAAAAGAGATTGCGTGTGCTCAAACTTTTCTCCCTTGAAACTTGCATTCAGCCTGAAGAAAAAAAAAAAAAAACGCCGAGCCACCACCTCCTGTGCTGCGAAAGCTGTGAAAGGAGATATTCAGTGCTATTCGGCGCATTTGTAAATTTTAAGTGTGATTCATAGGCTGTCCTGCAGCGCTAAAGTAATAAAAGAAAAAAAACAAGTGGCGTCTTTTTTGTTCGGCGATTAATGACTTACAGCGTGACGCTGCTCGGAACACACGCTGCTCTTGCACGGGTAATTGCGTATTATGTGAGAGTGTGCTTAAAAATAGTAGATGGAGCCTCACAATGATCTTAAAGCATAAGAATATTTATCTTAGGCACTTTATTTATCCCAGAAGCCCATTCCTGCATCCCAGAGGTGATTCATTTATTATTTTATTTTTTTTTAAATCCCATGCTCACCAAGAACATCCTGAGTTTTGGGTCGATTTAAAATGGATGTGGACAACAGAAGGCAACAGCGAGCACTGGAGCTTGTTGCCATGGATTCTTTCGCCTCCCTTGTTGCCAGTAGCAACAGATCAGTTCCCCAGCCACTGCATTGTTCTGTGGTACAGTAAGCCTTATACATCTAACTGCTTTAAATGAATTTAGAAGTTTGGTGTTTTTCATAAACAAATTAGAGTCTAATAGTCTATACCGTGCAAGTCATATAAATAAAATAAGGAAGTATGCCAAAAACAAAGGAACGTTTCCTTTATTTATTTAGACAGTTTTTTTTTTGCTTAGCTCAACTAACCAACATCACCAGCATTGCTAAGAAAAATACTACCAGACAGAGACAGACAGACAAAACAGAATTTTACCATCAGATTCTTCACATCTAATTAATTAATTTGTTTGTTTGTTTGTTTGTTTCTCAGACGTGTTCTGAGGTAACTGAAAAAAAATATATGAAGGTGAAGGCCTGGCATGCTTTCTTGATTTTTCTCACAATAACCAAAGAGCCGCCTTTGGATAACATCAACACACAACAAAGCGTCAGCATGTAAACATGTGCCTTTTTTTAAACCCTGATTTTGGTACAACCTTCCTTTCACATATGGCTACCACCAACCAGGACGCATGTGCCCCATTTATGATGCTGCCAACCGTATCTTTATGAACTATTACGCATGCGCATTCAGAGGCAGGTAAATTCACTCTGAGAGAAAGCGATGCCTGCCCCTTTTGGCGAATAAGCTCACATTCCATGATTGTATGGTGACTGCTGTGAGTGACAGGGAGGTGAGCATATGCCCTGTCTTTCCTCCCTTACATGAGACCTCAACCAATTAACTTCCATGGACTCCATGAATGGCTGCCGTATCACACAGCATTGAACCTGTGATCTTCAGGTAGCTGCACACCAAGTCCATGCACTACTTGGGATCCCTAAACCAGTGCCTTTGACATTCTGAATGTCATCCTTAATGATATTACACAGGTGAGTATTTAACCAGTGGATTCACAAGCCACTTTTTTGTGAGCCAATAGAAAACAAGAAAACTAATGGGTGGGACTGTGACCCTTTTTGTTGTTAAAAACAAATGAGGAATTGTTTATTATAAATTTAGAGAAAAACATGTATCGAAAGTGAATAACCATCATATAACAATGTACCAGATGCAAATGAGCCTCTTTAAATCCAGCCAATCATGAGCCAGTATGTTTTATCTTTGATTAATGGTTATTTTTTTTAAATAAATATAAATTGTTCCCAGTGAACCCACAGCAGCTCACAAGCTTCGTATCTCTTATTCACCTGTTTTACATCTTGTTTTTGTTCTGTTTATTCATGTGTGTCTATTTACAATAACAAGACTCCGTAACCTGGAGGAACGATCTTTCTTTTAACAAGAAATATAACATATCTTTAATTCACATTTACTATTTTATCGCTTGAGCAATCAAATCATGTGTCATGAATCACAAACAAATGTTTACATTTATGTAAATTACAGCTTTTTTTTACTGCTCGCATCGTCTATGTCTGTGTTGAAGGTTGCCATCTTGCTTGATGATAGTTCTGTGTTTTGGCTACTATAGTGAGAGCTCAGGAAGTATGTTTTCCTTCTCCAGATCACCTTACCCAGTGCATGGGTCACTGACACTCACACAGGAGAAAGGAAATGGTTTCAGAACGACATCTTGGCAAATATGATTTTGTGTAAGAGAGAAAACACAGTATTTTATGTACAGTATATTTTACGCACCTGCGAAATGAATAATCATCTTTAATGCCATGTGTTCTTTTTCCACGGGAGTAGTTACTTTCCTGTTGGGGAAAATGTATTAATACTTGTAATGAAAATGTATAAATGTACTGCTTTAGCTTAAAAGGATAGCTTTCCAGCATTGCCCATGTCACTGTAGCCAAAATCGAAAAATGTAGCACTAATTCCTGGGCATTGACTCCTCTGCTAATCAACAATGATCTCTCTATCTAAATAAAAAGCTTAATTTAGACTCCGAAGTCTCCTCTGGTCGAAAACTGAATTTAACTGATTGAAAATGTTTCTAATCTGAAATCTAAGCCAAAAATACCCCAAAGGAAATTAAACATAATCATTATTATTTCAGTTTTGGGATGTAAATTACGCTTCATGTTATCAATGCATCGAGATTCAGATGCTGCTGTTTTTAGTTTTGGAGGCAGATTCAGAGATGGTTTCAGTTAATAAACGGCGGGATCTGCGCCAAATGCTAGCGCTAAGTGTGTTCTGGCACAGGGCCACCTTTCATTTATTAGTTGGGCACTCTGATTTCAATTACACTCGATTTTTTGTACACTCGGTAGTCTGATCTGGAACTCGCACTGTGCTAATCAAATCCATGATCTACCTTCTACGAAGCTTTTATCTGATGTGTATTGTACTTTTGATTGTATTCGCATTTCAATGATATTCACTGATTGTGTCACTGATTGTGTTTCTTTTTACTTCTTTATTCTTTTCATGGATCTCTACAGTCAGGAACTGGAAGGTTAATAAGGGAAGTGAGTAAAATCGTTAGATTAGATTAAGTAGAGAATATTCTGCCAGTCTGTATCACCAAATTTTGCAAAGATTAAATTTATAGTGATATTACTCCCAACACTGTTACACTCATGACAACTTAAGGTTGACTCACACGTGAGCAATCTTGTCTGAAAGTACAAGAAAATTTTATTTTAAAGGGAACTGAATAAATTAGAACTGGAATTTGCATATTTTCGGAAATATTTGGTTGAATTCGTGGTAAATGGTCTGTATTTCTGGTCCTGGGGCGAAATTAGAATTAAAAGATATTATTATTAGATATTTGAAGATATTTGAAGGTTTTCGAAGAGACCAGTTTCAAACATAATGGTGGTATTTTCGGCAAAAACCAACCAAAAACACGTCACGCTATTTTGCAGCTGTATCGCATAATTGTGAGTCAGCCTTTACTTACTAGTGTAGATTAAGCTCTAATATTTCTTAAATAGTTCATCGTTCATTTTCTGAACTGCTTAATCCTGATTAGGGTCGCAGGGAGGCTGGCGCCCATCTCAGCCGTCTCTGGGCGAGGGCAGAGTACACCCTGGACAGCTCGCCAGGCCACCGCAGTATTTCTAAATGTTTTATGTTAACCTCTAAAATATACTATAAAATCTTCTCTGTTCTCTCACCTTCACTCAAAAGTACATATACTCTCAAACTCAAAAGAAGTAAATATACTCACAGCTAAGCATAACATCAGGTGTACCTTCTACATTAATCTCGTAAATTTGCTGTATAATCTCCTCTGTCCTCTATTCTATACCTAACAGTATATACTCAAACTTGAAATTGAACATACTCATAGCTAAACATAGCTTAATCTATATGTTGTACTCTAATCTCCTAAATATAGTATATAATCTACTCTCCTCTGTATAATACCATCTAAAACTCAATAGTAAATTTACCCATAGCTAAGCAAAACTTCAAGTTTACCTTTTACTTTAACCTCCAAAATATACTGTATGATCTACTCTGTCCTCTAATCAATACTCTATAGTATGATCTTAAAAACTCTAAAGAAGTAAACATACTCAAAGTTACCGTAAGTATAACTTCATGTGTATGTTCTCCTTAAATCTTTAAAATAACATATATAATCTACTCTGTCCTTTAAACTATACTCTAGTATGTATACCCTCAAACTCAAAAGGTAACATACTCAGGGGCATAACTACGTATTCTTTGGGGGGGACACGTCCCCCCAATTTTGGAAAAATACAAATCTGTCCCCCCAATAATATACAATAATATGTGATTTATGAACCACAGTAAGCAACTAAATACCTAAATAAAAGTACTGTTGCCAATGTGATTGCTCAATTTTTTTTTTATTAATGTGACAATATGTATCATGTTGAAGTGACTCAGTTCACTCAGCAAAGCTAGAGTGAAGATATAGACAAATAAAACTATAAGGTAGGCTATCTGCTTCCTCCTCCAAGGCGAACTACGTTTGTGTAAATCAGTGCGCCCCTCCCACACGCGCACAGTCACAGACCGAATGAGAACGAGAGGAGGATGAGAGAATTTGGTTGTTATTGTGATGTTAATAAAATATTATGAGAGATAGTCTATCTCCCCCTGTGTGCCATGTGTGTGCTGTGTGATTGACAGATAAATAGTTAAAATTCAACTGACATTTGAACACATAGGCCTGGGTGGGTTAAAGCAAATAACATTAACATCAAATTAAAATGGTCATCAGGGTCAGTCCTTCTGGTACAGTAATGATATCTGGTCACAATGCAGTAATAAATTTGTTTACATTCAGGTAAAACCAAGATTGTACTTTTAGTTCTTTGTACAAATCTGTGATTTATTTCATATTAAACTTTTCATTGTAAAATATCACATTAATTTTGGGACAAATCAACAAAATACAAATAAACCTGGAATTAACTTAAAAGTCCACTGCACATTCTTCTGATTCCAATCACAATATAATTTTCGTATATTAATATAATAGAATTGAGGGAAATGCACTTCTCCTTTCTATAAGGAGAGTTCTCATTTGGACCCAACCCCGCAACATCTAAACTATAGTTATGCCCATGAACATACTCATAGCTAAGCATAACATCAGGTGTACCTTCTGTTTTAATCTCATAAATATACTATACAATCTCCTCTGTCCTCTATTCTATACTTAACAGTAATTTTAATTAAATTTTAATTAAAATTTTAAATTGAATTTAAATTTTAAATTTTAAATTGAACATACTCATAGCTAAATATAACTTCATGTATATCTTTCACTCTAATGTCCTAAATATAGCATGTAATCTACTCTCCTCTATATAATACCATCTAAAACTAACTTTAATAATGTGCTCTGTACTTTAATCTATATTCTATAGTAAACTTTTAAAGTCAAAATTATATATAAATTTACTACTAAGCATAACTTCAACTATACATTCTACTCATATCTGCAGAATATACTATTATTATAATCTATGCTGTTACTCTCTAAAACCCAAAAGTAAACTTACTTACATACTCAGGATAACATCAGGTATACGATCGAGTCTAACATACTAATGTTCGACTCTAAAATATACCGTATAATGTACTCTCCTTTATTGTACACTCTATAAAACACTATTTATAATGCAAACATAAATTCACTCACAGCTAAGCATAACTCAGAGTGTACATTCTACTTTGAAAAAATAAAATATAATATATAATCCTCTCAAGTTTACACTCTATGGTATATTACTTGAAAGTAAACATATTTATAGCTATGCATAACATCACATATACTGTATGTTCTACTGTAGTTTTCACACACACACACACACACACACACACACACACACACACACACACACACACACACACACACACAGAGAGAGAGAGAGAGAGAGAGAGAGAGAGAGAATTCAGAGGTTGTGTCCCACATGTTGATATTCAAACTAGCCCTCTTTCCTAAAAACAAAAAAACAAAAAACCAAATCACACTACTTTCCTACAGTCGGTCATTGCATTTTTGTCTCTTTTAGTCTCTCCACTCTTTTTCGTTTTTCCCCTGATACACTCACCCTCCTCATTTAATTTTCGGGAAAATGCCAAGAATCTATGAGATGCCGTTTTTGTGTTTGTGTTCTGATCATGAACACTGAGGCCTCTCATGGTCTTTACTTCCTCGGTGTCTCAGAGTGCATGATCTGTATGCATGCACGTCACTTTTGCATGTGTGTGTGCATGTGTGTGTGGTGGTTCCATGACTCAGTGGATATAAAGGTGTCAGTAGGGGATTTAGACGTGCTGCAGAGTGACAGAACATTGAATTATTTATTGAGCTGAACATGTAGGTGGTCTCTTACTGAAGCTGGTGTGCTCAACTTTTTCAAGCTTTTATAAACCGCACTGGCGTTAATTATTGCCGTGCACATTTAATGACAGTGATGTAATAGCACACATTTTCACTGTTATTAAAGCCAACTGAGTGTGTGATTCATAAGTCATAAGCCGCTGGTGCACTGAATATGTGTCTCGACATTTTATTTCTATATAAAATGAATAATTAAGAAAGAAATAAAGAAATAAAAAATAAATATAACTATTTAGAATCACTGTTGGTGATGTGAGAGTGCATTTATTTTACATTCATCTATTTCAAACACCCCTCCCTCTCCTGTATAATTTCTTTATCCATTGCTTTCTTTCTCTGTCTGTATTTGACTTTCTGTTTCATTTATTCCTTTACTTTGCTGCTCTATTTTCTATTTATTGTCTCTCCAAACTCACAACATTTTTCATTGAGGTGTTTTGCGTTCTGTCTTCATAGAGAATACATAACAAAAATACTATATAAAACAATATATAATATAATACATAAAAAAAGATTTTTTGTAAATCATGATGGATGCAGGTGGACGTGTGAGCGGTGCAAGAGCTGTGTAACATTCTCTATTTAAGTTTTAGTATATACTACATGGACACATGCAGAAAAGTAAAGTAAAACAAGATGTTTTACAGTTTATATTTGCATATGTTAACCATGATAGAGACAGATCAGGTGACCCCTGGGCTTTGAGCAGAACTAAGTGCACTGTAGCTTACATCATCTGTTTAGCCGTCTCATTCAGAGTTTAGTACATACTACATCATACCCCTAAAGGTGTTTCAGTATATTTTACACAGAAATACAACAAAAATAAACAAAAATTAGTCTTTTACGGAGCTGCACAGTGGCGCAGTGGTTAGAACGACGCCTCACAGCAAGAAGGTCCTGGGTTTGATTCTTAGGCTGGGGTCGTTTCTGTGTAGAGTTTGCATTCGCTCCCTGTGCTTGAGTGGGTGTACTCTGGTTTTCCTTCCTTTTTAGGTGCCAGCCTTGCAGCGACTATATAGGATCAAGGAGCTTAGAAAATAAATGAATGAATGGACTTTTATGGTTTATTTCTCCATTTTAATGCATGATATTTATGACGTGACCATGGCAAACTGTGAGTGTTTGTCATTTTAATTCAAGCATAACCCACGTGGAATAATGTCTGTAATGTCTGTAACCAATAACATAATGCCATTCCATTGTATTATACATGTACTTATGTATAATAAACTTTATCATGACATTAAGTTATTTAAGCTGTGTGGAACTTAGGAAATGAGTTAACGAAGGGAACTAGAAAGTCAGTGAACTTGTGAATGAGGAAGTTAATGCAGGCACAACTTTCTTCTGCTTAATCTCTCTGGGTTTTTTTTTTCTATTTGCTATTTTCTCTATGTATACAGAGTAATTTAATCTTTCATTCATCCTTTTAGATTCTTCTCTTTCTGATTAATGCATAATAAAAGTGAATTTAGTCATTACAGGTTTTCCAGCTTTAGCCTATTTTTTTCTACAAAAAAACCTATCGATTTCATTTACAAGTGCTTTACAACATATCTCCAAGTATGTTAGGCTGATATTGTTAATACTTATGATATATTGTATGGCTGGAGTCATTGCTGTGAGAAAGCAAAATGAAAAAAAAAAAAAAAAAAAAAAAAAAAAAAAAAAAAAAAAAAAAAAAAAAAAAAATCTCCAGCTGGTGATTAAACGTTTGACTGCAGATTTAACCCGCCTAATTAACCTGCGGTAGCACAGACAGTTTATTGTAAAATTTAATATACAGTGCACAGGTGTGACCTCAGGGAAGAACCAAAAACATTCACTTTAATTTATTTGAAAATCTACAGTACAGCAGAGTAATTAACGCAAGCCTGAGCTTCCTCGACATCATTATTGATTTTCTATTTTCTATTTCTCCCAAGTTCATCATTATCCTGTATTATTTGCAAAGATGGATAGCTGACCTTTATGTGTTTTTGACCTTTTTATGTCACCTCGGTCCACTTTTCCCCTTGCAGCTACCTATTAATTATGAAATATTGTTGCTCTTGCGTTTTTATGTTTGGTTTTTATAGCCCTCGTCCTGTTGAACTCTTTTTCTGTTTTTAAATACCTGAGTTAAGTAAATGGAGAAAATAAGTCCCTGAAGTATTAGGTCATTCACACATTATGTCACTGTAGAGCCCTGGAGAACACTGCTGTAGGAGACGAAATAAAAATGAACAGAGGACAAATCTATGGGCTCCAGAAAGTGGGACACTGGGATAAAAATTACTCCAATAAAATTAGGATCCAATAAACCAGAAAGTCAAAGAAAACATTTTTTTTTTGTAACTATTAATTTAAAAATAACTAAACTAAGGGAATTATAATATGCAGATTCTCCCCGTGCATGTATGGGTTTTCCTCTCGGTACTACGGTTTCCTCCCACAGTCCAAAGACATTCATATCAGGCTAATTGGCTGTTCCAAATTGCCCCTAGGTGGGAGTGCGAGGATGATTGGTTATATGTGTGTGTTGGCTCTGTGATGCCATGGTGAGTTGTTTAGGGTGAACAACGCCTTTACCCAAAGTCAGCTGAGATAGGCATCAGTTTCTCTGCGACCCTAGTAGGATTAAGCAGTTTGGCAAATTAACGAATGAGTACATGAAACTACAAACCAAGAAAACTAGAGAAACTGGAACACTAGACAAGTAGCACTGTAAATGGCTTTAAATTGATAGTATATATTCTATAGTTGTGCATTGGTTTACAGTAAAACACCAGAAGACACAATGCAGTGAGTTTTATATATATGCTAGTAAAAACTTTAGTTTAATAGGACACTAGAAACTAAATTTCACTAAGTAAGTTTAGCTTGTTGTAGTGGTCTAGTGCTTAAGGCTTTGTATTACAAATCAAATGGTCATGTGTTTAAACAAGGAGAAATAGTCATTGTTGAAACAGTGGAAACTAGTGCTGCTATTCGACGACTTATTGAGTCTAGGAGGGGCACTAAGTGACAATAATAACAGAACAGAATTCAACTATGTCAGTGGAAACTAGGAGACAAGAAAATAAGAAAAAGTATTAACTCAAAAAAATTTGTTTTTATTATTATTATTTTAAACTAATAATAGAAACCATAAGAGCTAAGGAAACTATTGAAATAAGAAACTAGGGGGGAAAAACCCATAGGGAAATGATAAATTGAGATTAAAGAGAGATTAATTTTGTGCTACTTGTGACAAGAAGACAAGTGTTAACTGGGGGATATAGACATAAGGCATAAAAAACCCATAAGAACTTGAATTAACCTAGGAACCTAGGAAACTAGGAAAAATAGAAATAGGAGATAAGTATTCTGGGCAAACTGGAAATTAGGAAACACAACCAAACAAAAGAGAGAAAGAGAGAGGAAAAAACAATGGAACCCTGCAACAATGGAAATTCTGGTTATAAGAGCTGCCCAAGTGTTACTTGAAACTAGACCCCTTCAAGACTAGGGAGACTACAAACAATGGAAAATAGTTTAGTTAACTAACAACCTTAACCTGTCCTCCGGTTTCTTATGGTAGCTTCTCGGCTCTCACATATTCCGAAGGAAGAGCGCAAAACACTTAGGGGATAATGCTGGTTGACTCCCCAGAAGGCAAACAAAATCATATATATGTATAAAATATCATGTGAGAGTGAGGACTAAGAGAACTAAAAATTATATGAAAGCATAACTATTTAGGAAAATGAGTGGACCCAAGGTTAGTTGAAACTATAGGAGCAAGAAAAACTAAGCAATTTTTTAAAACTAACAATTAAATTACAGATTAACTAGGAAAATATATGTGACCCAGTCTGGCAAAATGAGTCACAGTGACCAAAAATTCAAAATTAAGTTAGCCATACCATTTAAAAAAGGAGACTCTAAGCTTTTAAATGGTATGGCTAACTCAATTTTGAATTTCTGGTCACTGTGACTCATTTTGCCAGACTGGGTCACATATAGCAAAGAGATAAGGAGGGAGGTGGTATCTAGAACCTAGAAAATAAAAATATAGAAACTAGATCTGCTTAGCCCTTGTCACATATATTACACAACACAACAAAACAAAAAAGGGCAAAATCCTAGGACAGTTGTGGGTGTGTTGTAAGAAACCCACCTGTTGTCTGACAAAAGCGCCATTGTAGACCCTTTTCATGCATGGAGCATTGAAGGTGTTCAAATGTCTTTTTCATGTCATTAATTTTTGACACCAGGTCAATTTCCTAGAATCTACTGTGTGATGCCCTATGATGGCATAGTATGATAGACATACCGATTTCTTACACTTTTTGGGTCATCTGATGTGCTCAGAAGCATATGCTTTTCTTACAATAGTCCTACATTAAATTCAAAGGATTTCCTTATATACTCACTTAGACAAAACATGTACAAAATTTTTGCAACAGTATTATGTTGAGCTGCACATTAGTTGTCCATCAACTGGATATCATACAAGAAATTTTTTGACAATTTGACTTATATTCCTGACCTAATTTTAAGATTACAATAATCTTACCCATATTCAAATTTCCTCCCAAATTAAATCTGTTGAGACAAATAAACATATCAAGTAAGATGGCAAAGGTGACTGTAAAATAATTTCTCTTGTGCAGACTTACAGACCTCTCCGTCCTGCTGTGAATAAGCTATAATAAATTTACACACTCCTGATCCCCACTGTCACCGCTTTCCCTCAATATGTGAGCTGACTTCATCAAACACTTGCTCAGCTGTGCTTCTCTTTAAAATTTCCTCGTAAAACTGGAGCTTTGCTCGACATCATAAATGTCATTTTCCACCTACGTAACTGCACATGGACCAACAGCATTGTGCTGCACTGAATTCTTAACCTTACTGTTCTGGGCCCAAGTGACCTATTTCAAATATTGACTGGGAGTGGTTCACTACAAGAAGGTTATATGTATGTAAAACCTTAAAATATATTTTCAAAAAATATTGAAGTGAGAAGAACAAGAACAATAAACTCATGTTTTTAAAAATGAATATAAACTGAAATGTCTGCAGGAAAACGGGGCAGTGGTGGCCTGGTGGTAGGGAGCTGGATTACTGATCCCAAGGTCGGGGGTTCAAGCCCCACTATCAGCGGG
>JAQMYF010000008.1:20073510-20084615 GCA_030014195.1 Neosilurus mollespiculum
AAAAATATTTATATATATTTATAAAAACAAATATACTGTATTTTATAGTGTATTTTTCACACACACACACACACACACACACACACACACACACACACACACACACACACACTCACACACACAGAGAGAGAGAGAGGGAGAGAGTGGACTTGTGATGACTCATTCAAGACCATTAGCGCTGTGCACCTCCGGTGTCCCTCAGGCTGTGACACACTGCGACAAACCTCACAGCTATATCTGCTGTGTGCTCCTCTCCTGATACCTCTAACCTCAAACTTTTCATCCTCTAGCAGGAATTCCAAGCACTGCATCCTCAGCAGGAAGTTCATCAACGTGGACGTGATCATGTCAGTGGACAGTGCAGATGTCACAGTGTTCCAGATGCTAGCAATGCAGAAAGCTTCTAACATTTTACCCTGGGGAGTACCAGGGCTATCCTCGGTATATCTCTATATAATACATGCTAATATACTCTAATAATAAACACTCCAGTGTAAGCTTTACTTCACAGGATGTACGCTACCACTCAGTATATATACAGTATATTTGAACTAATATTTTCTTATATATGTTCTACTCGCTATCTTAGCGAGTAGAACTTACCTTACCTTACTACCATTTATAAGGTAGATTATTAGATAGATAGATAGATAGATAGATAGATAGATAGATAGATAGATAGATAGATAGCCAGAAAGATAGATAGATAGATAGATAGATAGATAGATAGATAGATAGATAGATAGATAGCCAGAAAGATAGATAGATAGATAGATAGATAGACAGACAGATAGATAGATAGACAGATAGATACTCTGTGTCAGCCTCCCAATAACCCTAATTAGGGGATTAAGCAGTTCAGGAAATGGATGATTGAGAGAGGATTAATAAATATTATAATATATTTAATAAATAATTATTTAAAAGCTTACAATTTGAACCAGTTATAGATTGAAATTCTATATTTTTGGTCTTAGTTCCCGCCTCAATTCGACACTGTACTCTACGTTCTTAGCAACTTCTACTTCCTGTACTCTACATTCTACTTTTTTAACTGCAATTCATTTAAACTGTGCTTAGAAAAACAGCTACTGTCAGAAAGCAGCTTCACAGAAACCCACGTCAGGACCACTAACGAGCGAGCTAATGGTGACAGCAGTGAGAAACAACTCCCCGAGATCATTAGGAAGAGAACTCAAGAGGAAGCGTGATGCCAAACAGGTAGTCAGTTGTTGGTTTGTTCGGCGACCGATAGCAGAGTTTTGGTAGGAATAGGACGAGTACAATGGAGATGGAATGGGGTAAAGGAGAGTAAAGATCTCTGAGATATGCCAAGGGCTGGCGACGTGTCTATCAGAAAGCGAAATGATGTGTTTGACAGGAACAGAGTGATAAATTAATGTGAAATGAGTTGAATGGCTGGCAGTCATGCAAATGTGGAGCTGATTGCGAATCATAAAATATCTGTCGTTCAAAAAGGAAGTGATAATCGGCAGGGTGGAATCTGGATGAGTAATTCTACTCTATATGCATTTTTAAAGAGAATATGGGATTAATCAGTCCTGACTCTGAGATGTCTAAAGAGATGATAACACTACAATATCCACTGAGATTAGAGGATAAAGATGCTAAAATTTTTTGCCCTGCCGTCTGCCTCACAGCAGGAAGGTTGCAGGTTCCAGCCCCATGCTTGGCAAGGGGGTTTCTGTGTGGATTTTGCATGTCGTGTTTTGTCATGGGTTTCTTCTGGGTACTCCGGTTTCCTCCAACAGTCCAAATACATGCTAATAAGACATATAAATGTATGGCATTTGGAATGTTTTTATACAGCTGAGCAACTGAGGGTTAAGGACTTGCTCTAGGGCCCAGTAGTGGTACCTCAGTGGTCCTGTGGATTGAATCCTCCGGCTTTCCAAACAGTAACCCAGAGCCTTAACCACTGAGCCACCACTGTCACAGTTAGCTGTTCTTAATTGCTCCTAGGTATGAATGTGAGTGTGAATGGTTGTGTCTGTGTTAGCATATGTGTGTGTGTGTGTGTGTGTGTGTGGTGGTCCTGTGAAAGACTGACCAGATGTTCAGGGTGTGCTCCAGTTGGCTGAGATATGCTCCAGTTCTCTCGCAACCCTAGTAGGATTAAGTGGTTCAGAAAATGAGAGCGAGAACGAGAGTAACTGTGATGTTAGCGTGGGTAATGCTAGCAGGGGATTAGTGGCACGTGTTACCTTTGGTGAATTATGGAATATCAGGAATCATATTACCTTCAAACACTTTCATTTTAAATTCTATTGGTTTTTTTAATGAAATGATGGCTATTATTGCATGGCAAAATCTAATTGACGCATGGGCAGTAAATCACTTATGGTGAGTATCGCCCTGCAAGTTAGCCGTTAGCTGGCTGCACCATGTGTTAAGATCTTTAGCAGCTGCCACGAGAAGAGAAACAAACTGAAATGTACCTGTCACTTCTTTTTCAAGGTTAACAATAATTTTAGTTATATTTTATTTTAAAATGGTGGTTTTATTTATTTCACTTCAGGCATTATTACTTCCCCGCTTCTGAGCAAGGAGTCTTCATTCATGTTGGTGAGGGTTTTGGTGTCACATCACCACTTCCAGTTGCACAGCATACATGGGCACAGCCAGGAAGTGGATTTAAGCCGACTTCTTATCGCTGACGTGTGAAGCGTTATGCTTTTCAGCACCCGTCACAGCACCTTAGCTTTCAGTATATTAAATGTTCTTGGTGTTTTCTTTACCTCATACTCATTTTTAGTTTTTTTTTCAACCGGCTACATCTGTGTTTCAGTTGGGCTCTTGGGTTGCCAGTTCACAATAAACTCCTCATCTAGCGTATGCATCCTGTATGCACATAACTAAAGCCAGCACTTTAAAATGCTCTAAATTAAAATGCTTTGTAACCTCATTCAGCTCAGATTGTACAGTGAAATCCCAGCTTGAGTGCTTTAAGTACAGAAAGAGGGATGGTGTATATTTCTCTGCATAGACCTTGCACTTGGTTAATAATTAGTTATTATCCTGAGTTAGCAAACCAATCAGATCATGCCATTCAAGTGTAGTATATACTACAGTTATATAAACATAACTTAAAGACATCACATGACCATGTAGCAGATTTTTTTTAGCAATTTTTTTAGCTAATTATACACTTTATAGCATTTAATAGTATTTAATATTTTTTTGGCAAAAATTTTAACTCACAGGTAGGTCTTCATGTAAGTTCCACCTGATGAACTTGATTTTGGCTCATAGTCCGATATGTGTCATATGAAAACATAAATTTATATTTAAAAAAACCTCTGCTCTATATTTAAACCATAATTTCCCTTATTGCATGAGTGATGCTTGTTCCATTTTGCCGTCCCACCCTCATATGTCTTCTGTTACTGATTTCATTAGTACTCCTTGTTTATAAAGCACTGATTATGCTTGGATACGATGATGCGATTAGGAAGCCTTACAGGAACAAAGTGCACCTTCATCATCACTGAACGATTGACTGGACCCATGTTGCATAAAGTGCTCGGGGGGAAGAGTTCTTGCTAAATGAATAAATACAGGCCTGAATATATCTAGCAACACTGTGTAATGCTGCTGAATTGCTCCTTAACAATGTTACATCTTGTTATCTACTTACAGCCTCTCAGAGTTAATCATTCGAACGGCTGAGAAAGTGTAGGGTGTGCTCGGAGAAGAAAGTCGGCGCGACTACCAAGCTTAGCATCACAGCACGATTTTTCACTAAAGCACCAATAATTACCTCCAAACTGTCTCACCAAGTATCTTCCGCTTGGATAGTCAATTAGGATACAGTCATGATTTAATAAAGGACGAATGATGACAGTCGCGCTTATTAGCCAATGCTTTTACAAGAACCTGCCTGAGAGACGGGACAGCAATCGTCTAGCCAGTTCAAGCCCTGGGTGTTTTTTTTTTTTTTTGCCCCCACTTCCTTGTGTCTTACATATCCCTCAGTCAATGCCTTTTCTTTTTCTTTCCTTTTTTTTTTTTTTTACCTCCAGGCTTCAGTTGCATTATCAAATCTCCTTTTGCTCCCTGTGCATCCCTCGGCAAAGGCAATTATGCTGAAACTACAGGCCCTGAAGTCGAGAGTCAATGTTACTTTGAGCCATTCCATTTCAAACAGAACCTTTTTAATTGGCACATATTCGCATCCCGGGAAAAAAAAATGAATAAGAATAAGCTATGAAGTCAGTTAAATATCCCCCACCACCCCACTGTCACAAGGATGATGTACTCAGCCGAAACTCGCAGGGAAAAAAAAGAGGCCTGCTGATTCATTTTTTTTAAAAGATGAGAGAAAAAGAAATTCATTTGAAGAATAGCAAAGCGTCCAGCAGATTTTGAAGCCTTCGCCCATTATAGAGCCACCCGCAAGAAGCACAGCGCGTTTATGAAAAACGTTAAATCACATCTCAGCGACGCTCACGACGCCACCGCGAATTGACAAATTTGCCAGTCAGATATTATGTAACTAACCATCTGGGTAGCAACAGACCCAGGTTTGATGAATACACCTGTGAACAGCATCGCCCATCGATCAGTAAAACTGGAAGGCATGGATGAGCCAGGCCACGCCGAAAATAAAATGTGTTTAACTTTTTATGGCCATTCTTCAGAGAGAGAAAAGCTCTGTTTTCCGAGGACACGCCAGTCCTAAATATAAAGAGCAAACCCTCACCTTCTCCGACTAGACAATTTATTCAAAGACTGAAAGGTACTGGAGAACCCACAACCTGTATAACCCAATGAGCCACCGTTGAGTGACTAGAAGGTTCTAGGTCTAAACATTGCAACTGACTAGGCTCTTTCTGTGTGGACTTTACATGTACTTCCTTTGCATGCATGGGTTTCTTTAGGGTCCTACAGTTTCCTCCAGCAGCCCCAAAACATGCAAACTGGGTCAACTTCTTACTCTAAATCATGGTATATAATAAATGGTCTGAATGTGAGTGTGAATGATGGTTTGTATCTGTGTTAGTCCTGCAATAGATTGGCGACCTGTTCAGGGTGTAACCCTGCCTCTCACCTGGATTGGCTCCACTGTCCCCCATGACCCTGACAGATGAGCAGTACAAATATTGGATGGATAAAAAGTGCTAAATGTATAGGACTGCTGAAAGTGCACCAAAAGAAAAGTAAACAAGCAGCTTTTGGAGTTAGAGTACACTCATCCTCAAACGTACTAAATTATTCAAGCTGCCAATCCGACTTCAAATCCCAAACTTTGCTCCTGATGCGTCCTTGGTGAAATGTCAACAAATTTCTACATTGATTCACTTCCAAGAGCATGAAGGAATCTCAAACTGAATTTTCTTGAGTGTTTCTGAGCTTGTGTTACCACCACAACACTTACAGGATTACATCATACCCCTACTCACCCAATCTCACCTTCCCGGGAAAAGAAAAATGTATTGTTTTATTAGAAGCTTTCTCATTCCTAGGGTTCAATTTCGCAATTTGAATATAGGCGGCCATATAGGCTTTGCAGTGTCAGAAGTCAGTGATTAAACAAAAGAAATTCATGATTCTGGGACCTGGAGTCATTCTAACAAAATCTCACAAACAAAATTCTTACATCTAATAACAGCTAATGTTTTCTTCAGGTCCTCTCGGAAATATGGTAATTATGGAGTTTGTGCACTTGAAAACCACTTCTTCCATCCTCTCCACATCTCTCTGAGTGGGCAATGTGGAGAGAATAGGTTCATGCTTTTAAATCACACCGTTCCCTTTTTCCATGAATGACCCTGAAAGGATGTTATTAAGGTCACAGGATTTTGAGTTCTTATAATTTTTCCGTTATTGTTGAACACTAATAGGAACTTTCAAATGACACAATTACCTTTGACCTTAAGTGACCTTGAAAGGTCAAACCCCGGCCATTTCATGAATCATTTAAATGAGAGTTTTTTCCACCAATTTGCTCACATCCATGTACAACAGTGCATACTGTAAGACAAGCACATGGGTAATTAAAATCAGTACCAGTATAGGGGATATTTTCTACATTATCCATGCTGCGTGGTATTTTATACTACACAAATGCCCCTCTAGTTTTAAACTGTGTGTTCTCAGCAGAGCGCTTGTGAAGTGTGACCTTGCACAACATGGCTTGATTGTTTACGTTTATGAATCTATGGAATTTATATCAGTGTACTACTTAAATTCGTCTCGTCTCATCACGCAAGGAGACCCGCCTACGAGGATAAAGATGGAACTTTGAAACCAGCCCTCAAGCTCTCTGCTGGTTCTCACTCCCGCCGTGACAAACATTTGCTCATCCCCACGTTCCCTTTCGCGCCATTAAACACTCCTCTCGTAGTACTCAATGCTGCATGTCAGAACTTTCAGGTGTTTTGGAGCCTGGGAGTTTACAATGCTGGAATACAGACGCTATCCAAACTTCTACTGGGTTTTAACAGTAAAGTAATGATGATAATAATAATAATAATAATAATAATAATAATAATAATAATAACAGTAGTAATAATCATAATAATAATAATAATAATAATAATAATAATAATAATATTAATAATAATAATAATAATAATAATATTAATAATAATAATAATTATTATTATTATTATTATTTGATGATGATGATGATTATTATTATAATTATAATTATTATTATTATTATTATAGCCAAATGCACAGTTTAGACTGTGTTCATCAACACATTTCTCCTGTTGTTTAGTCCACTCTGGTGTTCAGGAATGCTTCTTATTACAAACGCACATCGTGAAAGTAACGTGTCGAATTTACCACGCTTGAACACCTCAGTATGTAAATCGTTATTGTTCATGCTGAAACTAATATTTTTATACTCTAATTATCTGAATAATTCGGCCTGGTGTTTGGACTGAAAGTAATAGGATAATAATAATAATAATAATAATAATAATAATAATAATAATAATAATAATAATAATAAATGTAAGCTTATTTTGATTGTCAATGGCGTGGCAACATCAATCTGTTGTGTATCTTTTACCTAAAATAGCTTTTGCATACATATGATAAAAAAGACTACACTTTAGCTTATATACTAAAGTTATAAAACATAAAGTTCGGAATCTTATGTCTAAAAGTGCTCACAAGAAATACATTTCTGTATGCAGAAGAAATGTTTAAAGAAACATGTTTTTTTTTATTATTATTATTAACATGAAAATGTTCGCTTCCGCCGTCATTTTACAAACCAACAAACAAACAAGCATATAATCGAATGAATAAATGAACTAACGAACGAAATAACGGATGAAAAACGGATGAATGAATGAGTTTCCACGCCGTGCCAGTACTCACGCCTTTATCCGTATTCGGAATTCATATATACATTTTTTACATTTACATTTATCCGCATTCAAAGTCAACCCTGATATGGCAAAGGCCAAACGGGAGTCGAGGGGCTTTTTTCCCTCCTTAAAATCCCCCCGACGGTGAGGTCGGGCCAAAGCTGGCACCGAAGCTGGCACTGAAACTGGCGCGCCTGGCACCGGGGGCTCCTGCCAAGTCGCTAAATGTCTCAGCATCAGCAGCGCGGTGCCAACACGCAGACCAGAGCAGGGCCTTTTGGGTGGAGCCCGCTATTTCTTCCCTAATTCAGCAGCATCTGTTCATTACACTTCACGTTTCGCGTGTGTGAAAGACTACAGGAGACCGTAAAGCCCCCGGGACACTCTGCTCGAGATGCAAGAAAAACTCCGGACACACACACACACACACACACACACACACACACACACACCAAAATATGATAAGGAAGCACTATGTGTATATTATTAGTGAACAAAAAACACACTCACAAGACAAAGGACTATACTGTCCTGTATATGTACATGTGTATAGTTAGAGGCAACCTCTAACTCACTGGAATAAAATCTACAGTATAGCTTGTAATAGTTATCTGAATTATGCTCAAGGCCCTGGGATTATGCAAATTGATAATTTATTTAGCATTTCAAAATGAGTAATGTCTGGATGCATGGGAGTAATTTATAAATTCATAAAGTTTATTCATTTTTGAATTTGTGTGCTTCATGCTTTAATGCAGTCTTAAGGCAACTGGTCACAGCATGTGGAGAGAAACGCTTTACCAAATGCAAATAAAATGAATCAGGAACCGCCCATTCACTAATCGAATTAGATTTATTTAAAGCGGGTAGCTATATTTGGATTAGGGACTGGATTGGGTTGGATGAAATCCTGAGTTCATGTTCGAATTTCATGCGCTTTAACAAGATTTGTTGCGCAAATTAGCATCAGGAGAAGCACGCAGTATCTTTAAACATTAAGGTCTATGAAATATTAACAATCCACATTATGCAAAGGGGAGATGACGTCTCGATTTATTCTCACACGAGCACAGGGGCCATCGATCCATCAGGGAGCCCTGACCATCACACACACACACACACACACACACACACACACACACACGCTGCAGCTCCTCTCTGTGCCAGCCACGCCCCAGTAGTGCCAGTCATGGAGCTTGGCACAGGCTAGCATCACCTATTAAAAAATTCCACAGCATCTGTTCGGAGAGGAGCAGATTTAAAGGAGCCGTAACCGGAAAGATGGGAAATATGAATCTTTTTATAAATCTTTGATCAGTATGCGGTTATAACCCCACATATAAATAATGCAGAAATGCATTATTTATATAAATAATTCCTTGAAATTCTATGAAATAAGCAAAACCTGTCACTGGTTTGACCATGAGACACTAAAGCCTGTTAAAACAGTTGATACCGTTTTATGACTGTTAAATCATCCCAGGGCCAACATTTAAATCATTTGGGGTATAAAGCAAATGTACTGTCTGAATGTATGTTCCTATTTTTATACTACATGTGAAAATGTGATTAGTTTGCTATCTCAGGATAATAAGCAATTATTGAATGAGGCGACATATGATGAGGCGAAATATTCAATCGAGGGGGTGTTCTGAGCCAAAGGCCGAGATCTGAATAACTTCCTATATCACACAAAAGCCAATTTCTATAATTATTTTATTATTCCTTCAAAATATTTTTAAAGTACACATTCAAATTTCTATGCTAGCAATGAATAAGTTGGTATGGCTTAATGAGGGTGTTCGGAGGAAAGCATATGGTGTGAGTCAGTTAAAAGTGCTGGTAGATACAACATGCTATTTTCCACTAAGGCCATTTCCGATTCATTCTAAACAAATTCCGCAAAAATATGGAATTAAAGTATTTGACAGGAAGGTCATGGGTTTTTTTTTATTTTCAAGAATTAGGTTTTTTCCACAAAATGCAATTTTATCAGCTTGTTGTGAGAAGCATGCCTCTAGTCGTGAGAGTGGGCAGCCATGTTCTTGCTAGCTTTCTCTGGGAGGAGGGAGAGAAGAGGGACATAGATATAACTAGAAAAATTCCTGAAAAAAATCTGAGATGTGCCTGGAACTGCTGCCGGAAAGTATGTGAAAACTGGCATGCTTTATTTTGTGTGTGTGTGGTGCATGTTTAGACACAGCTAATTATTGCCATAGTGATTGAGCTAGCATTTACTAACAGTTACACTGCCTTTTCAACAAAAAATGTATATAAGGTGTGTCTCACTTTTGGACTTCTGATTTGGAAACCGTATTTCCCACCGCAATGAGGTTGACATCGTTTGAGAGCCATGAACTTGGTGAACGCATATAAATATGATTTATATTTGTGAAAAATATTCAAAGAGTCATGGTGTAAAAATGACCCTTGGAACGATTTTATTTAATTTTAAACACCTTTTTTTTTGGTATTGACTCTTATGGAGACATTCAGGGTGCAGCTGTAAGCTAGAGGCCTTCCATTTAATTCTAAAGTGCTGTTGACTCGAAAGTAACATGGTCAGCCTTCCATTTTGATGTAAAATTTATTGGAGTAGAGTGAAAATTTTGGGAGTAGGAGCGAGTTAAAAATTTTTTCCAAGATAACCTTCTCTTCTCTCCCACTCTGCTGATGACATCACCCACTCTAGCCCAGAACTTTCCATGCAATACACACCCATTATAAACGCACAAAGCGACTGAAAAACCTTGTCAAACCTAAACAATGATTAAGAGAAAACTGTAAAAGCTAGCAAGAAGCCGTCAAAATGGTGACTTCAGTGTCTACGTTTTAAAAAGTTCAACCAAGTTTCTATGTGAAAGTATGGCTTCTTGACAAGGCATCAAAATTTGGTGAGTTTCATGATTGTTTGTCGACTTCTCCCATTCATTTCAATATAAATAAGACATATATATATACAATAAGATACGCTACACCCTCCTGATATCACTGTTGGGTGGCAGAACTTTGAACTGCCATCTTGGTTGTTAAAACCATTAAGTTTTAAAATTTATTAAAATGTTGAAGTCAAAAGTAACCCATGACCATAAATCAACCCTAAGAATGAGTTATTTCAGTAAACGTAGTTTTTGTGTCCGTCCTTGTGACCTATTGGCTAAATTTTAAATTCTCATCTCTTTAATAGTGTAGTGCACTAGCCATTGCACATTACAGACAGCACTAATGTCGGAAGCATTGGGTCATTTGCGATTTTCCTATGCAAACTTCATGTAAAACTGAGGTATAATGCAAGTGTAATGTAATTGTATATTGTATGTCACCATGACTGTTTTACTTAAAGTAGATGTACAAATAGGTAAATGTAATATATTAACCAAATAAAAACAAGTAAATATTCTATTTACCATGCTAGTGCATGAGCATGACTAGTGCTGAAATTTATAGGAACCAAACTGAAACACAAAAGGAAGGCTTGCAGAACACCACTCAGACTTGTGCATAAGCAAACAAAAAAATTACTCAGACTAGTAGACAGACATGCAGGTAACATTTTACACTGATTAAACACGAAATTAGAAGTAAGCATGGGGGGTTCCAGCTTAGGTGCACCAGCTGAAAGCAGGGCAGAGATCTCTGTCTCTCATTAATAATCCCTTACATTTTATATTAAAAAAGAGGGAAATGTACTTGATATAACAGATTACTGAAGGCCCATGTAGAAAGCGAATAAGATGTTAATTGTATTTAATTACAGAT
>JAQMYF010000008.1:20084715-20108298 GCA_030014195.1 Neosilurus mollespiculum
ATAATAATAATATTAATAATAATAAGGCAGCACAGTGGCTCACACACACACACACACACACACACACACACATGCACACACATTTAAAGAAAGTCAGGCACAATTACAGTTCAGTCCTGACATTCAGCTTTTCATTTGGAGTGATCACGAGGCTGTAAAGCAAACAACAATTACACAACCTCATGATTCTTCCCATCCTGAACTCAAATGTAAACATGGCTGTAATACTGTTTACGTTTTTATATGGAACTATTGGCTTTTTAATTCCCTCTTTATTTTCGGTGGATAATGGGCTTTTCTTTAGATACTGAATAATAAATGGTAATTACAAATTAAAGACTGAAACGTCACCAGGCATGAAGGTAATAAAAGATCTCCTTTATTAATCTGTTACTCAGTAATAATGTGTGCCGTATTTATAAATGCGCACGTTAACGTAACTTCAGTGAACAATGTTTTCGTTTTTACTTAATATCTATCTTAAAAAAATGTAAAAAATGAAGCAGTCAATAGATCATAATGTGACTGTTTGATTATTTATTTATTTTCTGAACAATTTAATCCTACTAGGGTCGTCGAGAGAGGCTGGAGCCTATCCGGGTGAAGGCGGAGTACCATTGCATGGTGGGTGCAGGGTCAACAGTCACACAGCCATTTATGCTTACATCTAGGGGCAATTTGGAACAGCCAATTAGCCTAATGTGCATGTCATTTCACTGTGAGAGGAAACTGGAGTACCCTGAGGAATCCCATGCAAGCACTAGGAGACCCTTTTTTTTCTTTTCTTTTAGGCACCCTTCTGTCCCGTGAGACAATAGTGTACGCCCTGGTAGTCCAAATCAGTCTTGTTAGTCTTGTTGGGAGCAGCATCTGGAGTGGCTCAGCAGTCCGATCTTGGCATGACAGTCTTTGCCACAGCTGGTGCACACAAAACCTGACTGCAGGTTGGCTGCTACGTTCTGCTGACCTACTTTCCTCCATTCTCTCTTCTCATCCAGCTGGAGGATTCTCTTCTTTTCGCCCCTCTTGACACCACTACTAACAGTGGGGCTCCAGCAGTCATGAGACCTGTGTCGAGGCTTGTGATTTTCAGGCTGCGCTTGCAGACATCCTTGAAGCGCAGTGCAAGTGTATGTTGTCCATGACTCGTTGCTGTACAGCAGGGTGCTGAGGACGCACACCTGGTATACCTTGAGATTGGTGTTCAAGGTCAGCTGACTGTTATCCCACACTCTCTTTCTCAACATGGACAAGATGGCAGCAGCTTTGGCGATACGCTTGTCGATCTCTGAGTCGAGAGACAAATTTTTGCTCACAGTAAAGCCAAGGTAAGTGAAGTGGTCGGTGACCTCGAGTACCACGTTGTTAATACTGATTGATGGAGGAGCCAGGACGTTCTGGCCCATGATGTTAGTTTACTTGAGGCTGATCGTCAAAATGAATTCCTTGTTGATCAGCTGCTGAAGGCCTTCTTCAACTGCCCCTCTTTTGTATTTCAAGGGCACAGTTTTATTGACTGGCTTGCCTGTTGCTTGCTTGATGCCCGTATACATGCCCCTGATGTTTCCAGTGACAGAGGCTTGCAAAATGCTCTCTGAGAGTTGAAGCCAGTAGTTGTTCGCACAGCGGTGTCCTGTTTGCTGGGCCTTGTTACAAGCGGCTCTCAGAGCCTGAAGGTTCTTCTGCGATGAATCATGCTTGTAGTTTATCAATGCATTGCGCTTTGCAATGATAGCTGGCTCCAGGAGACCATGCACACAGAAACACCCTCACCAATTCCGTCACTGGAACCCAGGACCTTCTTGCTGTAAGCTGGACATGCTAACTACTGCCCTTTTATTTTTTAAAGAGAATAAAAAGATTCAGGTCTGACTACAGCCCACTCGGCGACCTTTCCATCTAATAATCAGTTTGTTTCAGGCATGTTTGACTTCACTCAATTTAATTTTATAATATCTGCTTCATGCTCTGTGTGAATCAATGCTCTCGCTCTTTCCACTTTATCGGCATGTACAACAGCTTGTAAATTCCTCACGAGAGCGGAATACATGCTGGGAACAACAAGTCCTCTTTTCTGAAAACCCCACAGAGGAATAAAATTCTTTGTATTGCAAGAAGAAGGGGGGAAAGGGCAGGAATCTCTGCACTGAAGTTTTCAAGAAATGCTTCAGTTTATTTAATTCAGCATGACACATAATGATGATAAAGCACTACAAAGGCCAGGTAAGATTGAATTTCACTCGAATCAACCGAGTGAGTAATCAGTTCAGACATTATCCAATCATTTTAGGCTGTAATGCAGGATTACTCTATATCTTGCATGAAGTAAACACTTCACAGGTTTTAGTGTTATTAATAAGGATGTACATGGACGTGTTCTAAATAGAACAGAAAAATCACAGCAATAATCCGAATTGACCGATAATTACAAGAAACTGTTGACCATATACTCTCACAGGGCAAATTTCAACAAAAACAACAACAACAACAAGAACAACAACAAAAAAAAAAACAACAGAAACACTATTGGTACCGCCACACTGTAGCACAGATAACTTTGAAGTACTCCATCTATGGAATATATTGGTTTTAATTTCCTATGTGCTCATCTTACGATGACCAAATCAGCAATCAACCCTCTCCTGTCTGAAGGATTAAACCTAGAGATAGCTAGGTTTTGACCTTTAAAGGTCATTCAAGGTGACCCATTTGGAAGTCTATATATGGTTTCCTATTAGGGTTTCATAGCAATGGCATGCCTATCAGCACTTCTTCCCAAGTTATAAGTGCTCCAAAATCTCCAAAACTCTATGTCCTTGCTCTAACCTTCACCTTTGACCCAGACATTCCAAAATCAACTTATCTTTAGGACTCAGGTAGGGTGGTGTCCCCACCAAGTTTGATGAAAATCTGTGCAGTGGTGTGGTCAGGATTGTGTTTACAGTCAAACTAACTATTATTGGCAGACAAATGCTAATGATTACAATACTGCTGCCAAAACTCCATATTTGGGAGTGAGGAAGAGGTTCATTTGAATTATCTATGGTAAATATCAAGTCACCTTCAGAAGGTGGCCATTAACTAGCTACATCCCTTAACTTTTTTGGAGTTGATTTATATTTTTGAGCTGTGTTTCCTGTTTGGCGACTTTTTAATGGTATCTGGCAACTTTCTTAAAAGTGAGATGAGTGATAAATCCTGTGACTTATCGCAATCGCAGAATGCCTAAAACACCTTGCGGCTCTCCATTGGTTCAACGACCACAATGCCAGATGAATGCACCTGAATACACCAAACAGACTCACTGACTCATGAAGGAGGAGAGAGAGAGATTCTTACCCTAACCCTAACCCTACAGAACATGAGAGGAACGACTCTCAGTCCTGGTTAATAGATTCCCCAACTAAAACACGGATTTGTTGAATCAGAGAGAATCCTGCAAATCCTGCTCCTTGCTGGAGGATTTGCTGATTCAAAGACTCAAGCACGAAGTAAGAGATGAGCGATTGGATGAATGCCAGATTAGTGAATTTCTTTTATAACCAAAAGATTCGCTGAGTGAAATCTGACTTGGTGATCGCGAAAGGGGTAAATCTTAGATCTGACTACAAGACTGACGGACTTAAAGACTGGACTAGTGAATCAAAACAAGGTAGGGATATCAGGAGATATGATGATGAGACAATGATTCACTGATTCAAAGATTCAGTAAAAGGATTCATGAGAGAGGTGAACCAATCAGTGATTCAAAAAATGAGAGAGGAGTCAGTCTTGGTTGTTACTGGAGGAATCACTGAGTCATTTACTGATCTGCCGAATGAATTAAATGTTAATAATTTGAAGGTAAGGGATCTTGGTTTAAAGGGGAAGATGCACCACTATCACCTGAGCCCATTGGGACCAGGAGCCTCAGCTGTCACTGAGTGGAGGCGGGGTACACCCGAAACAGCTTGCCAGACCATCCTGGGGCAACACACCCAATTAGTCACACTCACTCTCACACTAAGGGGCAATTGGAAACAGCCAGTTGGCCTAATGTGCACCTCTTTAGACTGTAGGAGGAAACCAGAGTACCAGAAGGAAACCCTAGTAAGCACCGGGAAAACATGCAAACACCCTCGTCGAGCCCAAGACTCGATTCCAGATCTTTCTTGCAGTGAGGCAGACATGCTAATCACTATACCGCCACGCAATCCAATTATTGGCTATTTGCTAACTAGCCAGGCTAACCAGGCATGCTAACCAGGCATGCCAAAACAGAAACAGCATGAATTTTTAAAAATGACTTTGCTTTTCTACAAATGCTTGTTGGATATAGAATGCGAATAAATCCATTTCAATCTGATGTTTGGATGGAAGTGAAATGAGCGTACTACACATGGTAATCAATCCCATAATCAATCACGCACACGGCAGATTGTGGTTTATTTTTACCTCTGCACTTCTCTGTGGAAAATCATGAGCCACTTGTTGCCTATTGTCCCTTCCTGTTGATCCTTTCCAAGGATTTATTTATGAATTAACGGAATGGTACGTGCCCAACATCTGTTTGCCTTTGCGAGAAAGCCATGCTGGTGTGAAAACAGACTCGTGGCCAGAGAAGGACAGATTGTTGATGGCTCTCGGTGTAATTATGAACATGGAGTAGGGCTCGGCTCAAAGTGCGCCGCAATTTGGTCGAGTCAAAAAGCAACACATTAGAGCCATCTGGCCACCGAGCACAAATTAGTGAGCTGGAATGATATTTTCGCTCCATACTGTTAGCTGAACAAAGAGAGCAGAGCGTGCCGTCACGATTAACTTTATTTGGCTTGGTTTTTATTTGTTGTGAGAGTGATGGGACGTCAGAGGATTCGAGTCTTTAATCATCATCCTGATTTAAATGTTTTGATGGTATCACATGAAGCCCTTGAGGAAATGGCAACACGGCAGCGTTTTGAACAGAACTCTGAAATTGGTCTTGATTTCCAACCTGCCGTGATGTCACTGAGGGTGTGTAGAATATACAAAGGCATTTAATAACCACAGCTGGAGCAAAAACTCATTCAATGAATGATTTTTATAATATAATCATATTATACACGGATCAGCCGTAACATTAACACCACCTGACCAGAGCCTGGGTGTGTTGCACGGTGGTGTAGTGTTCGAGTCCCAGGCTCAGGACATGTTTCTGTGTTAATTTCTCTTTCTTGTTCTTTTTGCGCGTCCGTGGGTTTCATTTGGGTACTCGGGTTTCCTTCTACAGTCCAAAAAACATGCACATTCAACAAATTAACTGTTCCAAGTTGCCCCTAGGTGTGAATTTGAATGTCTATGTATCTGTTGGCCCTCTGATGAACTGGTGAGTTGTTCACAGTGTACCCTGCCTTTGCTCAGAGTCAGCTAAGATAGGCTCCAGCCTCCCTGCGACCCTAGAGAAGCATATAAATGAATGAATGATGAAAATGAAAGCTTGAGGTTAGTAATTCCTTTATATACTATACAGAAACATAAGGAAAAAGCAAACTAAAATGAGATTTTTACGGTTAACTTTTCCATTTTTAAAGTGCGACAACGATGACGCTGCCTTCTCCATCACAATAATCACACACGCTATATTATGACATCCTGAGTTGTTCTGGAGGGAGTTCAGAATGACAATTGTCTATTAACTATAACTAGTCTCCCCTCTTTTAGAGGTCCCCTTTAATTGTCTCTGCATTGCACATGCCTCAGGCCAAATCAAATCAGGCATTATTCATTTGTTAAACCACTTTATCCTATTAGCCTTGCAGGGAGCTACTCTGAGCTAACTCTGGTACACTCTGAGTACACCCTGAAAAGCTCGCCAGACCATTACAGAGCAACACACACAACCATTCACATACAGAGACAATTTGGGAAATATTTGGGATTAGCCTAATGTGCATGCCTTTGGACTGTAGGAGGAAACCCAGGAGGAAACCCACGCAAACACAGGGAGATCACGCAAGCCCCACACAGAAACCAACCCGGGACTTGAACCCATGAACTTCATGGGCAGAGGAGGACATGCTAATGCTAATCACTATGCCACTGTACCACCATGAATCGAATCGTACCAGACAGAATCAAGTCAGCTTGTGAATCAGAATCAAATTGAATCAAATCAGAGAGTCAGTGTCAAGATCCAGCATGATTTATAAACTACAATCTGTGAAACGAAAGGTTGGAAATGAATTTCCGATTGTCTTGTATTGATCAGTGAGCACTTTGTGCAGTAAAGGCTATGTCGATGTTTCGTTTTATCGATAAATTTCACCAAGGATCAAATTCCGCACATTAATGGTTTTTATCCATCATGTGGAGACATCAGCTGTGTGCAAACTTTTGTATGCACAAGCAAACATAGAACACATCATTGAGTTACAGTCCTCAAATCCCAATCTGAGCTGGAAAAATAAACACGGACATGTCGGAGACAATGGAGGAGTTATCACTCGGATCACAGCCCGCGGTCGCTCATCTGTCTGAGTGAACATGCACACATTAATCCTCCATCACATCTTACCCCGTTATCCCACTATCTCCAACATCAATCAGGGAATATCTCCTGCTGGCAGATGGGTGTAAACTCACACACACACACACACACACACACACACACACACACACACACACATTGATGGATACACCAATATGACTGTACACAGAATTAAAAAGTAATTATTAAAAAAAAAATCACACAGATGTAGAAATAAACAGATGCATTCATTACAAAATTTTGTGTGTGTGTGTGTGTGTGTGTGTGTGTGTGTGCGATTTTGTAATGAATGCATCTGTTTATTTCTACATCTGTGTGATTTTTTTTTTGTGTGTGTGTGTGGTCTAGGTATTCATCACATTGTGGTGACCTGAAACTGGGTATTTATTTCTTCCTTATGGGGACAACATGACAGTCCCCATAATGTGAATCATTACATTTTAAGGTAAAGACATATTTTATGGTTATGGTTATGGGTATGATTATGGTTGAGGTTAAGCAGGTTATGATTAAGGTTAGGGTTAAGGTTAAGCAAGTAGTTGTTATGGTTATGGCTAAGGTTATGGGTTAAGCAGGTTATGGTTAGGGTTATGGTTAGGGTTAAGCAGGTTATGGTTATGATTAACGGTTAGGGTTACGTTAAGCAGGTTATGGTTAGGGTTAAGCAGTTTACGGTTAGAGTTAGGTTTAAACAGGTGGTTGTTATTGTAAGGGTTATGGTTAAGCAGGTTATGGTCAGGGTTAAGCAGGTATTGGTTATGGTTATGGATGGGGTAAAGCAGGTTATTGTTATGCTTAATGGTTAGGGTTACGTTTAAGCAGGTGGTTGTCTTGGTTAGGGTTAGGGAGCGTCTCCGGAATTCAATCGAAGTCCCCTTAATGTATTGTCCCCTGAAGTTATGGAAACCTCTGTGTGTGTTTGTGTGTGTGTGTGTGTGTGTGTGTGTGTGTGTGTGTGTGTGTGTGTGTGTGTGTGTGTGTGTATCACAGGGAACGCCATCGGGTTTGTTTCTCTTGTTTCTCATTTTCGCCCCATCACTCCAGATGTGACCGTGTGCTCTGACATCTGTTCGCGTGTCTGCTCTCATGGGGGAAAAGCAACATGTTCACAAACACACGGCTGAGAACCGCACTGCTGGCACTCTTATTCCACCTCCAACACACACACACACACACACACACACACACACACACACACACACACACACACAGTAGAGTCTCGCATCAAAGCTGATTCCTCTGACTGGTGCTGATTGAATGACTGTGAGATGTCAGAATTAATGAGAGAGAACAAACAGCAGAGGAAAGAAAACTATGATGTTTCCTCATAACACGCTCTTTCACTCTGTCTGTCTCTATAAAGGGAAACTTCCTTCACCTACTTTTCTTTTTCTTTTTTCTTTCTTTTTTTTGTTTTTTTTTTGTTTCTTCTCCCTACACTGAGCATCTAATGACTAAATAAGCAGCATGCTAGCTGCCATCTCTGTCCTCCGGAGACTTCTCAACTGCCAGTCGGCTTGCAGTGTGATCACACACACACACACACACACACACACACACACACACACACACACACATCAACAAAAACAACAACAATTTCTATCTTTGTGGGGACTCTAATTAACAGGATGTATTCGCTAATCCATTACCCTCACCTTCACAATCACAGCTAAACCCTAAACCCAGGTCCTAACCCTAGTCTTTATTCTTTATCCTAATTCCAACCTGAACCCTAAAACCAAGTCTTAACCCATAAATAGCCCCTTAAAGAAATGAGGATCAGCCAAAATGTCCTGACTCTTTTGGATAAAAACACATTTCAGTCCTCAGTATGTAGCAAACACACACACACACACACACACACACACACACACACACACACACACACACACACAGATGACAATCTGAACAGGAACTGAATATTCTATTTGTTTTTTACCCTGGATGTCAAAACATGGCCTCCGAACATGGCAAACAGTAAGAAAGCAACATTTGTTGATGTTTGGCGTTGTTTCTTTATAATTGTGATGCATCCTGATGTCATCGCGTGAACTCTGATTCAGCACAAATCTTGTCTTTTCACTTCTGCCAGCTATCAAACACAAATTCTCAGTATACAAGATGATAATCATTTCTCATTCTAACTCACTCACTCATTTACCGAATCACTTCATCTTGCAAGGGTCACGGGGATGGTGGAGCCTATCTCAGCCGACACTAGGTGAAGGCAGGGTACACCATGAACAGATCACCAGACTATCGCAGGGCAACACACACAACCATTCAGACCCATTTACACCTAGGTACAATTTGTAACAGTCCAGTATTTTATGCCTTATGTGCATATCTTTGGAGGTTTGACCTTTTAAGGTCACTCAATGTCAAAGGTAATGATCTCTTTTGAAAGTCCATATATGGTTTCCTATTAGTATTTCAATGTAACAGCATGTCTTTTGGGACTCATTTTAAACTTATAAGCGCTCTCTAAAACTTTTACACCTTGCTTTGACCTTGACCTTTGACCTTCATATTCCACAATAAAGTCATGTCTGGGGATTCAAGTAGGGTAGCGTCCCCTCCAAGTTTGGTGAGAATCCCTGTATGGGTGTGGTCAGGATTTTGTTTGTAGTCAAAGCGGTGATAGTGGTTACAATTCCACCACCAAAACTCTCGTCTTGTGGCAAGGATCAAAATGATCTGAAATAATAAAATCTCTGTGGGATTTAATGAGTCGGAATCAAGAATCAGCAGGAAGAAGAAAAAGCACATATATTCATGTTACTGGAAATAAACACAGCAGTAAATGTCCTTTGATATATATATATAAAAAAAACTATCTGGCTCGTTATATTGGATTGGGACGAAGGGGATCATGTGACAAGGAGAATACAAACAGCTAATCTATTGCATTTGCACATTAGTCAGTGTTAGCCATTATGAAATGTTCTGTATAAAACTCAATAAGCGTCGTATTCACAATCCGTAATAAACCTCCGCGGTAAAAATTTAATTGCAAGCAGCGGGGCCGTACGGCGCACATCACATTAGCGCTGTGAGGGAATGTTTGGAGCGTCTTGAGCGCTTGATGAGAGTATTACGAGAACTAATGGTGCAAGAAACACAAAAGCAAAAACCCTTCCACGTTCTGAAGGTAATACATCGACAATGAAATGCGAGAGTGAGGCTCGTACGAGCAGCAAAATGGTGCACTGTATTAGCAAAAGAAAAAAAAACCCTTTAGCATTAAATCACAGATGAAACCAATTTAAAAATCAAACTGAAACTATACCAGCAATGTCAGACTACCTTTGAGGCCCCGCCCCCTACCTAAGTCTGACTCTACCACCTGGATCTGAGCCGTATTCAAAGCCGGAGATTTAAAAGTAAAAACTGTGTGAATATTTATACAGGCAAAGTTATGCGTAAAGAGCAATGGATTACGCGCACGCTTAAGTCGTTTTTCTGAGTGGCTCTCGGAGGTTATGCAAATCTCCATGGTACTGTTCACACCTCTGTGGTTCCCGGAGACGTTGTTAGAGATGGCGGGAGAAGGGGGGGGGGGGGTTGTTTCAATAACATATGCAAAAATACAGAGACAGGAAAGAAAAGGACTTCGGACTGTTGGAGGAAACCGGAGTTCCTGAAGGAAATCCATACAAGCACGGCGAAAACATGCAGACTCCACACAGAAATGCCCTCACCGAGGACTCCCAACTGTGAGGTGATTGTGATTGGCAAGGGAGAATCTGTGTGGAGTTTGTATGTTCCCCTTGTGTTTGTGAGGGTGTTCTCCAGGTACTCTGGTTTCCTCCCACAGTCCAAAGACATGCACACTAGGCTGACTGGCGGCTCCAAATTGCCCCGAGGTGTGAGTGTGAATGGTTGAGTGTGTTGGTCCCGCAATGGCCTGGCGAGCTGTTCAGGGTGTACCCTGCCCTTGCCCAGAGTTGGCTGAGATGGGCATCAGCCTTGCCATGATCCTAACTAGAATTAAGCGGCTTAGAAAATGAATGAATGAATGAACATTACGAAAATTTCTTCTCACGTCAGAATCAGCCCAGAACACCAACCAGATCTTTGCATTTTCTGTAACGTGTGTATTTAAATAAGACTATTGGGGACCTTCTGTATATGTTATGCTCTTATACCTCCTGAGTCAGCGCCTAATGCAGCTACGGGGTACCAAACGGCGGCTATGAAGTCGTAATGTTTTCATGGGATTTGAGTATGACTTGAATGCTAAGCTAATCTAGTGCTCACCTACTACACAAATGATTTACTTGGATTTAATAAGAAATATTTCTGAAGCTGGGTCACCTTCAGTGTCGTTGGCGTGGGAAGGAAAAACTAATGTGTTGGTTAATTACCTGATTAACAGAGTCGTCCAGTGTTTATGTGTTTAAAATTAGGTGTATTTTCTTTCTGGTTGTATTTTAAAGTTTTCTTTAAAGAATCTTGGGTTCAATGTGTTAAATAGATTTTTTTTTTTTTTTTTAAATAAATAAATAAATATCATTTAAAAAAACAAAAAACAAAGGCTGGATCACAGAATCAGTGGGAGTGTGTGATATGGAGGGAAAGAAATGGACGCATAAAAGATGAAAACATGAAAAGTGCATTCTTCAAAGAGGACAAAAAGAAGAAGAAAAAGAAGAAGAAATCAAAGTGTGGGGGTGAGGGATCGCTGAATATTTCACATCCAAACATTTTCCTTACACAAAGCTCCAGAAAGTGGATCCTGCTGTGGAAAAGGACACGAACAAGTTAGATGGAGTGACCAAGCAGCACGAAGAAAGGTAGTCAGAGAGGGAGGAGGAGGAGGAGGAGGAGGAGGAGGAAGTGCTCCCGACCACACCAGTCCAGCTGCGCTAATGGAATTAGCGTGTTCTCCCGGGGAGATGCTCCTGGCAGGAGTTAATTCTGATAATAGCTCCAGAATCCAGCGGGAGGGCGAAAAAGAGTGCCCGGAGCAGAGGCCAGTTGTGGGATGTATTATGAATGAACTGCTGCTGGGGGGGCGAGGAGCTCATAATTGCTCTCAGAGCTGCTAATGTGTTGTCGTAAGAAAGGGCCATAGCTAGCTTTTTTTCCCTCTTCTTCTTCTTCTCCTCACTGGGTCATTCCAGGTCTAAACAGCGTGGGATTGGAAGTGACACAGAGAAATAAATGTTGGCAGGACGTGTCTGTGATTGCAGGACGACTGATTTTTTGGAGAAGGTAGCACTGCCGTCTCTGTGAAATTACATCCTTTGCACGCGGCGAGCATCTCGCCTGATGTCACTTAGTCACCATCACATTGTATCACAGAAAACTCATGTATATTAACAACGTTTCAAGGTTCAAGCGTCGAGGACAAAATTGAAGCAATGAAAGCACACAAATCAGAGGCGGGGACACCTCCGGGCAACGTCGGGCACCGCTTAAACACCACACAGCATCTCAACAACAGCAGCTTCAATAAAACTCTCCCACTGAATAATGTCTCTATTAAACGGCGATGTTGCAGGCCTCCTGTTCTGCTCTCGTCCTCCAGAGTGCCTCGTGAGATTGAAACGTTCACCCCGCCCTTTCCTTATAGCTCCCACCGAGAGCCCGTCCATCCCATGTCCTCGCTTGCCCCGCTCTTGGGGATAATTGCCGCCCGAATTATTTCTGCACGAACCTTCGGTGATGAAAAGTTCAATTTACGGCTTAGGAATCAGCTCAATAAAAACAGAATCGCCCCTGCAATAAGTTGAGATGGCTGAAAGAGCCTCGACATTATGGGAATACTACGCTTAGTAGTCTGAGCTCACGAGCTTCTTGAGAACCATCCAGAAGGGACAGTGAGATACAAAACAGGTCTCCATCTCGGAATGATTCCCTGTAAAATAAATGATATGCACATGAGACAGAAATGACAGAATGTGCCTCACCTCAAAGCTTAGCGTGTAAGTGCACTTATCAGTGGCTAATTATGACTTCCTTTATGCATTCATCCATTTGACAAACAGTTTAATACTGGGGTCACAGAGAGGCTGGAGTCTATCTCAGCCAACTCTGGGAGAAGGCAGGGAAAAACACAACCATTCACACTCACACCTAAGGGCAATTTGGAATATCCAAATAGCCTAACTTGCATGTCTTTGGACTGTGGGAGGAAACCGGAGTACCTAGAGGAAACCCACGTAAGAACACGGAGACACCACACACAAACACCCTCACCAAGCCCGGGAATTGAACTCAGGACCTTCTTGCTGTGAGGCGGATGTGCTAACCACTAAAAAAAGCAGCTGGAACTGGAGACTCCTTCCCTACATGATAAACAAAACTTCACAGCATCAACGATGGTATGTTTATTTCTGTACAGTGATTCAACTTGTTCATTATTAGGTTTAGGCTGGCATTCTGGGGGAGCTCTCGAGCTTTGGAGAAATGCTGCGAGGCATCCAGAAGGGAGGGAGCAACGCCAAACACTTCTCCTGTCTCTAAAGTGTTGGCTGTAATTAAATGATAAATGCCTGCCACAGAAATCATAGATTGTGCCTCGATGCAAAGCGTACAAATGGATAAGCTGAGACGTTGATGGCCACGGCGGATAGATTAGCTTGTGGTCAATCCTATTCTTCATCAGCATACACATGGCATGAATGAGGCTCATTGTCTCACAGCTCAGAGTGGCGTCGACGCTCGGCGTGACTCGCTCGTTGCAGGCATCAGCCGTAATCTTCACCTCCAGTTAATTAAAAAGGCACCGAGCAGCCGCTTGTAGACCGCAGGAGCTCCGAGCTGCACATTTACAGCTTCACGTTAATTGATTTAAACTGCAGAATGTCTTGGAGGCGCGACAGTCACTTCATCACGTTATCAGATTTGGTATGAATCAGCAGGCATCCGCAAATCACATTCACGACTCCTTCGAAAGGTTTTCTCTCTCTCTCTCTTTCTCTCTCTCTCTCTCTCTCTCTCTCACACACACACACACACACTCTCTCTCACAAACAAACAAAGCCAATCATTACACCCAATCATATCACACAATGTGAAAGCACCTTTTCTGCTACGAGCATAAATTGCCCAAATCTCTCGGTTTCTGCTCTTCATCAATGCAGAAAATAAACAATAACGCGCGGTTTGCCTGATACTGGAACCTCAAAACATATTGATTTACCAGAGACGGATAGAATGAGACTTTCATTGCCGTGCATTAAAGCAGACGCGTGCACAATTGTCCTCGAGTCGAAATAAAACTGATGAAATCATTCTGAATTGAATTTCTTTCTCGTTTAAGCTGCCGAGTTATGGATGACTTTAGCCTGATCTTCTGGGTAATATATATGGCATAGTGGTTAGCATGTCTGCCTCACAGCAAAAAGGTCCATGAGGTCGAGTCCCGGGCTCAGCGAGGGCGTTTCTGTGTGCAGTTTGCATGTTATCCCCGTGCGTGCATGGGTTTCCTCAGGGTACTCTGGTTTCCTCTGACAAACCAAAGACATGCACATCAGGTTAACTCACTCACTTGTTTGCCGAACCTACTGTCGCGGGGAAGCTGAAGCCTTTCTCACCCTACACAACCACTTACACTCACACTTACAACTAGGGGCAATTTGGAACAGCCAATCGTGCATGTCTTTGGACTGTGGGAGGCAGCTGGAGTAACCGAGGAAGCTCATGGAACGCCACACAGAAACAACCTTGCCGAGCCCAGGGCTTGAACCCAACACCGTCTTGCCGCCCACCGTGTTAGACTAATTTAGATTGCCCCCCCCCAGGTGTGAGTGTGAGTGTGAATGGTTGACCTGTAATGGTCTGGCAAGCTGTTCTGGGTGTACCCCGCCCTCGTCGGCTGAGATGGGCGCCAGTCTCCCCGCGACCCTAATTAGGATTAAGCGGCTTTGAAAATGAATGAATGATGAATGAATATAAATATATATATAAATTTTTAAAAGAAAAAAACAAAAGAAGAAAAAAATGATTCAATGACAGAAAATCAATACAACGAGAAACACATACACACACACGTCTTTTTTCTACATCACAGGTCCATGAATATATTTTCCATGCACGGTAATGTCTGGATTTTTACTTGCAGGTTGAAAGGGAAGATTTAGATTTTTTTTAGATCCATATTTCATGAATTGACTCGGTTTTGTAAGAGTGTTAAAGCTCTGTCTCTTCAGGAGGCGATGTACAGTAACAGCGCGAAGTGAGGGAACTGAACGGGGCGTGTTCCAATAAACAGCAGTGTGTGTGACTTGCTACAGTCGGAGTCGTGCCCATACTGCAGTCATTACTTTTCAAAAGTGCTGACTAAAGTCAGGATACACACACGCACACACACACACACACAAACACACACACACACACACACACACATATATATATATATATATATATATATATATATATATATATACAGTACACACACACACACCACCTGCTAGCGAGAAGCAAACAGCGACATAAAAATCCAAGTGTGTTGGCGGTAAAAGAGGGAAAGAAATGAGTTCCGAATAAACCTCCAGAAACACAGAAGAAATCATCATGAGGAACACGCTCCTGACCCGCCGGTTTAATCGTGGCCCCTGGTGAGAGCATAGAACAGACACAGATTAATAATGTTGAAGCATGAAATTGCAATGTTGTGCCGCCGAATGCGGCGTCTGGAAAAGCCTGAGATTGGTGGCGAAGACAGGTTAGCATCATGGTGTGCTGTTACAGCTGACATGAGAGAGAGAGAGAGAGAGAGAGAGAGAGAGAGAGAGAGATCGCGATCGCATTTACTTTATTACCTCCGACAACAAGATTACGTTTTCATCCGCGGGGTTTTTTTTGTTTATTTGTTCGTCTGACTATTAGCAACTTCCTGTCCACATTTTCTGAGACAAAGCTGAAGTTTGAATGATGGGTAAGTGATCACTCAAAGATGTTCATTGATTCATTCATTTTCTGAACCGCTTAATCCTAATAAGCGTAGCGGGGAGGCTGGCGCCCATCTTAGCCGACTTTCGGCGAGGGAAGAGTACACCCTGGACAGCTCATCAGGCCATCGCAGCACCGAAAGATATTCCTATTTAATTTTGGTAAGAATCTTGATAAGTAAGAATGGTAAGAATTTTGGTGATTACATCACATGACATTGTGTGTTTATTTATTTTTACTGTTATATTATGGCAACACCATGCAATACGGGGTTAAATACTCAAATTATTCATTTTTTAAAAGTTAAAAAAGTTTGTTGTTTTTCCCTGTAATAGATATAAAAAAATATAGAGAAAGAGAAAGAGATATATATATATATATATATATATATATATATATAAATATATCAGTGGCGGGCCTGCAGGGACTTCTTCTGGCCCAAACACTATCAGAAGCAGTGACCCACATTTACAACCTAAATTCTAGTATTTGTTCCATGAAATTATATTATTTTATTCCCAACAGTCTATTCTCCTCATTTCATAGTATGTATCTTGGCTGCACTGCTTCCAGTACATGTATGGGGATGTTAGATTTTTTTGGTCCAATCAGATTTCAGCCGCTATGTGCTGCCATGTCAATGTAATCTGCCCAGGGCCTTCAGAATCAGTAGCGCTGGCCAATTTCACTTAAACTATATTAGCAATGGGGCTGTTTCTTTAACCAATCAGATTTCAACCTCACATGGCCAGGTAACTGGCCCACAATAACGTCATCATTTTTCCGTCCTCTGATTGGTTGGTTAGAGAAAAGAAACGAGGATGGATTTTGTCTATAAATAATCAGCATCTCTGGAGAATATGATGTATTTTTATTCAAATGTTTAATGTTTTTGTCATGTTATTAGGTAAATATTGATTCTGAACTGCTCCAGATGATGTTGTAGTGTAGAGGTTTAACATTGTCTGAACCCTTTATCACAGAGCCGTTACATTTATGCTTGTTACATTTGGCCGAGCACCAAATTTACAGACAGCTTCCACTGGTGATCGCCTCCTGTTACGTAATGCTCGGAGTTACTAGCAGAAATGTAACTCAGGCGTATCTCGAATTGGAGATAAAGGGTTAACTGGGTTTCTTGCCTTAGTAATAATGGTATTCACCCTCAATATGCGAAATACCTCTCTCTCTGTAATGCCAGGCCTTGTTATATTGTGTTTTTGTATATTACTGGTGGTTTCTATAATTGCGACGCGATAGTGGTGGAATTAAGGGGTGGATTAAGTCCATTAAGTCCCCACTGAAGGCCCAGGTACCAAATGCATTGCCCGGCACTGATATATATATATATATTTAGAGAGAGAGAGAGAGTGAAAGAGGTGGAGAGAGAGCGAAAGATCTTTTTATACATATATATTTTGAGTAAAGAATAAACGAACTTGCTAGTAATGCCAACCTTTTTGTTTTCCTTGGGGAGCGGGTTTATTGTCCGTGCTTTTTATTACCAGGTTGTTTTATTCATCTTGGAAATGTGGGTGTTGACAGGTAGCCATTTAACAGCGATGAGTGTTCGAAAATGAATGTTTACCTTTCATGTCTGTCTCTATGTGGGTGTCTGGATATTGCTTAAAGTCTAGAGGATTGGCTGCATGACATTATCAGCTTACGTTCTTCAAATCTGAAAAGCAGAACCATCCTTCTTTGTTTACGATGTGATTTCTGGGACATGTGGCCAAAAGGCTTAATATTTAATGAATATTCATAAAAGCCACGAACCATAAATGTGCGTAATTACTCTCAAAAGAGACTTCTGATGTCCTAATGTGAAGCGGAGAGTCATGTAAAATAAGAAAAAGGGAAAGAGAGACAGAGAGAGAAAGACAGAGAGCTTCTGTAAATGGATGTTTAAAAAAGAGTCATAAATAAATGAAGCTGATGAACCCATCAGCCAAGTTTAAAAATATGCAAAGTTGAAAAAGCACATGACAAAACGACAAAAGCAACAAAACTGTTTACTCGCTGAAGAAATGTTCATTACTTTCCTCCCTGTCTTCATGCGCTAGCGTCCTTGTGTTTATTAGCCGAACTAGCATTCATTATCAGCCCAAACCGTTGGGTCGGTTGGACACGGATGACTCATTAGCTTCACCCTGTCAAACAGGAGCACGACGGCGTCACGTAGCGTCCGTACTATTTTAAATTGCGCTTCGCGTAAGGCAATGTGGTGCAATGGACTTTGGCACCTGAGAAGCCAATTATGTGGCCAAGTGAGACTTTATCGTGTTGTTGAAGGCCATTTGTAAGGGTTTGCATGAATGCTTATTTTCAACTGATTCCCATTAAACGAGGAAGCAAACAAGACGCGCACGCCGGGAAGGGACTATTAGTCCTGCCCTAAGAACTCTCAGTACAGCAAAGTGTCATGAAAACTGGAAGATTTCAGAAGACGGTTAATGTTGATTATCAGGAGGATGACTGGAACGATTGGAATAAACTGGAAATAAAATGCAAGAAATGTTTTTCATGAACATTAATTGACCTGGGGGCCTTCCAACATGCTTTGTAACACCCCCTTCAATATTTCCTCCTCAAGCCAATCCCTGTTGCCATCATAGCCGCCATCCTAATACGTTATTAACTGGAGCGAAGTTTGCTCCATGACCCTGCGGAGGCGAGAGGGAGGGAGGGAGGGAGCGAACCTCATAGTGGAATTGTTGCCTAGGGAGCAGGAACATTGTGAGACCTTCTGTTCTAGGGAAAGAATCAAGTTTGGAGAAAAAGTCTCACCACCTCGCAGCTTTTAGAGGATTTTGCTATAAGGGTGTCACATTTGTCAACACCTTCTCATTTATTAATGACTGAAAATGACATTAAAGTTTCGATGTGCCACTATCAGCCTGGAGATTGCAGGCTCGAATCCAGGTTGACGCAGCGGCCATGTGCAACCGGGAGACCATGGGAGCTAATTGGCCAAGCTCTTACGTCTGGGAATACAATGACATCCCTGTCATTCACCAGCCAAACATGGGCATCTGTGAGGTTATTCATACAAAGGGGCGGATAGCACTTTCCCTCTGAGTGTGTTATGTGCAGCAGTTTGTAAAGATGCGGGTGGCAGTATAGAATGTCCCTGAGACAAGAAACACATTGTGGGTGATTACATGTTATTTACAAGTGATAACAGTGTATTTCTTTATTTACAATACCTGGCAAGTGAATGGGAAACCTTAATGATGACGACATGACTGTAAATGTTGGTGCAAAGTTTATCAAAATAAAAACAGCAGTTTCTGAGATTTGCGCTAACTAAAGACCTTGTTCTTTCTCGCTTGCTTGATGTACACTTCTATATGACGACAAGAGATGAATGTAAATGATTGGAATAAAAAATAGGATTGAAGGAAAGGACCATGCAGACGTCTGTCCGGAATGAACGCTGGCCGTCTCTTTCGGTGGACCAAGCTTGGAAGAAAAAAAAAATCAATAAAGCAGGTCTTTAAATTACGCTTGGTATAACATCTCAGGACACACTGGTGCTTGAACTTGCGGCTCACTGGAGGGTTTGTTCAATTTCCAGCTGGGGCATCATGAAGTCACCCATGAGAAAGGGGTGGAAGTGTTCGACGTGCTACTAATTTTGCATTCCTGTAACACTTTTAGCTCTCGAATTACTGATCCTTTCCTTCGTCATGCTTTCCAGGGCTGAACTTGATCAGCTAGCTATTTTATTTGAATAAATAAAATTGCATTTATTTATTTATTTTAGCAAAAGTGTACTTTCATTTTCCAAAGAACTACCAAACTGATTTTATGGACACGAGGAAACGTGTAGCGCTAAACCCCCAATCTAAAAAGGACAACCACATGCACAAGCACAGCCACTCCTCAGCTACTCCAAAGCACTCTGGGAAATTTTTAATGAGCCCTAAGTGCCTAAAATATGGTGTGAGCATTCTTTATAGACATCGAAACGAGCTCGGAGAGTTCTGAAGTTTTAAAGAGGGCCATTTAGCTTGGCGCTTTTTGTTCGATGCTCGTTCTTTAGCATCCATTTGAGCATGCTGGGTTTTTTTCCTCCCTTCGTTCTCATGTGCCACTTAAACCCTGTGAGTTCACAGTGGCTTTGAGGGGCGTAAATAAAAGATCGCTAGCTATCCTGCAATCAAATTATTTATTGAACGACCAGACCAACTAGGACTCGCGACAATAACACCAGCTTGCTTTAATGAGCAGGACAAACTACTTCAGTGGCTCGGTGTTGTTCCGGCCGCAACGACATTTCATAGCTCTCAGCTCGGCCTTGTGTTCAATCTTCAATTATCCCAGCTGGGGATTTTAGGGGGGCTGATGTGAAATTATCGATTCCCCAGCATGCTCTTCTGATTCCTCTGCATTTTTAAAGGTGGTAAACATTTTTTTCGCTTCCTGCCAACGAGCATGTGGTCAGGTCCTGGAGACGCAGCAGGATATTAACCATCTTGGAGACACTGACACATTCACAATGACGCGACATGATGAGCGGTAACGAGGTGATATTCATTTGGGGTTGTGCTTCCATTATTCCTTTTTTATGCATTCTTGTCTGGAAAAGTTTGCCAACAGGTTTGTGAGCAGGATTGGTTTCTGGCTCTCCAGCGCATCAATTACCTCCACATCATAATCCATATGAATGAATCATGGACAAGCCTGGTGTTTCTACTGACAGGGGAATGATGTGGCAGTGTTGGAGAAGCTTGACAAGCACACAGCCTCAGGTTCTCCTCTGCAGTTGCTGAACTTTTGAGAACTTGTCTTTCTGCTTTTTTTTTGAGTTGTTTGTACGGTTCGGGAATGAAACGTTTCTGATTTTGTGGTCTGTCACAATGCACAGTGTGGAAATATTTAAAGTATGATACATGATCAATAAAATAAAGCTTGTGTCTCAGATGCCGGAGTTTTATAGATAATTAAGCTTCCTAATTTTTGTACTTAATACATCCTTTACGAGGGCGGCACGGTGGTGTAGTGGGTTCGAGTCCCGGGCTCGGCGAGGTCATTTCTTTGTGGAGTCTGCATGCTCTTCCAAGGGTTTCCTCTGGGTACTTCAGTTTCCTCCAACAGTCCAAAGAACATTAGGCTAAGTACCCCTGGGAGTGACTGTGAGTGTGAATGCTTGTGAGTGTGTTGGCCATGCAATGGACTGGCCTTCGCCTTTGCCCAGAGATAGCTGAAATAGCCTCCAGCCTCCCTGCGACACTAATAGGATTAAGCGGTTGGGCAAATTGGTGGATGGATACCCTTTAGGTATATGTGCACACAAGTGAGCTAATAAACTCAATGACATCATTTAGGCTACATCATATAAAATATTTCACATTATGTTGATTTTTTATTTTTTTTTTACGGCAATATTGACAGGCCACACCTCTGATTCCCGATGTTACAAAGTCGTAGCTCTGACTGTTAGCTTTTTGGGTTTACATTTAACGATTAACGTTCAGCCCAAAATGAATCATTGTGTAGGCGGGACATTCCAACATTAGAGTCCCTCCAAGGCATCAAATCTTAAAAAAATATATTTTGCTTATTACATTTAAAAAAACTGAGCTAGTATTAGCTTTATTCGACCGCCTTTAGCCTTGATCACAGTGCCTAATCGCTGTGGCCTTGTTTTGACAAACATATCAACATCACATCATTTATTTTCATGCAGAGTTGGGTTAAATTTCTAGTTTTTAACATTTTGAATTGATGATGGGAAAATCAAACCACTCCATAAAGTCTTCTCCAGCATATCTCAAAGACTTACAATGGGGTTAAGGTCAGGACTCTGGGGTGCCAATACATATGTGAAAATGCTTCTTCATGCTCCCTTAACCACTCTTTCACTGTTTTAAATTCGTGACATCAGGGAAGAAAACGTCTGTTGATTTGATAACCTGGTCATTCAGTACATTCAAGTCATCAGCTGACTTCATTTTATTGCCACATTAATGTTGCTGAGCCTCGACCCGACCAACTGGAGCAACATGGCATGAAGATTACACTCTGTAATAGTTCGAGCTCTCAAAGTGCTTTAATTTGAATAGATTAAGTCAAATCTAGGAGCTTCACTAAGTGGTGTAGTTGTTAGGGTGCTGGGCTCACTAGTGAGAGGTTGTGGGTTCAAATCCCATCATACCCCCAATGTTCTGAGACCCCTGTGCAAGGTCTCAACCACATGTACAGCTCTGTCCACCCAGTAATATAAATGGGCACCAGTAAACACTGGAAAGATAACCTGCGGTGGATTAGTGTCCCATCCAAGAGGAGTTGAGCTCTTTTTCGCTTCAAGCTGTGGGGATGAGCTCCGTTGTAATAAGCTAGTCAGCTTTTTCAGAGTTTAAGGATTGTGCAAGAAAAAACATCTTACCTGCCATCGCTAACCATTAACTAAGAGATCAGTGAGATCCAGCAGTGCTGGAAGCATTCAGTTTTATATGCAACATAAACAGAACTCTGTAGGTGATCTGGAAGTGAACAGATGCAGACAGGCAGCGTAGCTTGAATAAGAGTGGAATAATGTTCTGACATTCTTTCTTCTCAAACCCATCCCCCTACCCCCGTTCCGAGGACACTGATTACAAATTGTGTTAGTCTGGCAGCCAGCCAGAGACATGCGGCTAGAGTGGAGGCTATAAGCTATAAAAACATGTATTATGGTATTATATTTTTTTCCCCCTCATGGTAAGCAGTTTTAGTTACAGAATTTTCTTCACCTGAACAGCAGCTCATTTGTGAGAGAGAACTGGAACTGGAACTTCTGACAGTCAAGGGATTTGGATCGTTTCTATGTAGGAAGAAAAGTGTGAATGGATTTAATACTTTGTCAAAAAGCTAATTTTCTGAACACACGCACACACACACACACACACACACACACACACACACACATGCTTTCTTGCTTACTTTCCCTGTAAACATGAAACCTTGCCAGTGCAGTTTGCTCATTTGTCATTAATCTTCCTGAATTAGCGAGCTTCTACACATCCGTACAGTGTACGCTAATACCGCCGTGCACAACATCATGTTAACTCTGATTACTTCTGCTCTTTACAAAAAAACTCTGACCTACAGAATATTTCCAAAGATCCATTAAGACCTGAATAATTCAGACTCCCTCCATGATTCTTCTGTGATCATCCTCTTAAATCAGACACTTCCTGTTACTTTCCTAAATCGCAATTTTCCCCTGGCGGTTCGGTGACGTCATGGTTAGCATGTCTGCCTCACAGGAGGTCGTAAGGTCATGAGTTTGAGTTCGGGGCTCAGCGAGGAGATTTTTGTTTGGAGTTTTCATGTTCTCATCATGGGTTTCCTCGGGGTACTCCGGTTTCTTCCCACAGTACAAAGACATACACATGTGGTTAATTAACTGCTCCAAATTGCCCCGAGGTGTGGATGCCATGACCACAGCTGTGGCACAAGCTCGCCTCCCTGTTACAGCGATCACCATCCAATCATGGCGTCTATGACCTCATTTGTATAAAAGGAGCCGTGTACATGCCATCATTGTAAAGATGTGAGAGGTAGCTTCACGTGTCACGGAGGGGGGCATGTGCTTGCTGACACCCCTCCCTGTTTGGTGCTGGTTGTATGTGATAAGGTGACAGTACGTGATGGGCGGGAATTGGCTACAACCAAATTGTGGGAGAAAAACTGTTTGTTGTGGTTTATTTCTTACAGAAGCAAACCAAAACCAGGGTTTTCTACTTAATTATTACATATTTTAACCATGATAAAGGCAGGTCAGGTGAGCTCTGAGCTTTAAATTGAGCTACTTGATGTGTAGCTAATGGTGTCTGTTTAGCTGCACACTACACAGAAACATAAGTAAACCATGATCCGTAAAGTATATACTACACCAAAACACTAGAAAAACAAACTAAATCAAGAAATTTTGGTTGTTTATGTTCCATTTTAACAGCATGATAATGATGGTGCCACCTGCTCCAAGTGACCGTGAAAAAAATGTGCATTCCTGTCACTTTGATTCAAGCATTATCCACTCAGCATAATGGTTTTTATTTCAGAAATAGTGGACCAATTAAATCACACTGTAATATATTCATTCATTCATTTATTCATTCATCTTCTTCCGCTTGTTCCGGGGTCGGGTCGCGGGGGCAGCAGCCTAAGCAGTGACTCCCAGACGTCCC
>JAQMYF010000008.1:20115593-20134720 GCA_030014195.1 Neosilurus mollespiculum
TGTGTGTGTGTGTGTGCGTGTGTGTGTGTGCGTGTGTGTGTGTGGGTGTGTGTGTGTGTGTGTGTGTGTGTGTGTGCTGCAGCGGGAGCAGCTTTGATGAGCCCATCCATCAGTGCGAGCGCGGAGGACTCCGTCAGGCTCGCGCCGGGAGGAAGGAGGAGGAGGAAAAGGGGGACAGGGGATGGAGGGATGGAGGGAGGGTGTCACCCTTAAACAGGATATATGGCCTGTCACGGAGACACAAATTACAGAGTAAATACATTACAGCGGTGCTGCGCGACTCCTCCGCGCGCAACATCTCTACCAGGGGCGCGCGCACGCACACACGCGCGCGCGCGCGCGCGAGAGAGAGAGAGAGACCTCGCTTATACAATCACATTAGAAAGGCCTGCCACGTTTACACCCGAGTCGCGTTAGCTGAGTCGGGATTCGCGCGTGACTGCTCAGGAATGCGGGATCAACTCACTGCACGCGAGCAATCGACCCGGCGCGCGCGCACCGAATGCGCCGTAATGATATCAACACCATGATTCAGCATCAAAGGCTCGGAGTCGACTCAACTCATCTATTCGATTTTATTGAACACACACACACACACACACACACCTCAGTATCTTTGGAAGTAACTTCCATTGGCACAAATATTAATATAAATAATAAATATCATGCTATACCAGAATTTAACCCCAAACAAACTAAACCCATATTTATTTATTTGTTTGTTTGTTTTGTTTATTTTATCTGAATGGGTGCATCAGTCGTTGTGGGGACATTCCCATGGTCTCCACTAAGATATAAAAACATGCTCCCACTCATTCACACAGACACACTCACTTCTGCCTCCATCTCTTTCTGCTAGTAGTTTTCATGTTTCACCCAGACCTCACTTACCTCTACAAATACACACACACACACACACACACACACACACACACACACACACACACACATTCACCATCTTTGTAAATCAAACCTGCACCATGTTGTTGATAACCTGGATATTAAATAAAACAAATCATTTTAAAGCCACTTCGGTTAAATGATGTAACTAACAATTGTCCTCTATAACCACCGATAAAAAAAAATCGATGATAGTGTTTGAAACTGGGTTGAAGTGTATTGGCTGTTTTCACTGGAACCCAGAGCCATTTTTAAATAAAAGCGATAACGAAGAGGCAGCACAGAGTTCTGCTTCACTTGGTGCACACTTTCTTACACAACAGTGTAAACATGCACAACAGCAACAACAACAACAACAACAACAACAACAGACACATATTTACTTTTAAAATGTTTTGTTCTAAGAAAAAAAAAAGATGTGTAACGATTGGTCATTGGGAGCAATTCTGTTCAGTGTTTGGTCATTATTACCATTTATGATCAGTGATTGGTCATTACAAACATTAGTGATCTGTGATTGGGCATTCGGAACACTGGTGATCTGTGATTGGGCATTCGGAACACTGGTGATCTGTGATTGGTCATTAGGAATACTGATGATCTGTGATTAGGCATTAGGAACACTGGTGATCTGTGATTGGACATTATGAAGACTGGTGATCTGTGATTGGGCATTAGTAAAACTAACAATCTGTTATTGGTTGATGGGATTAATGGTGCTCTGTCATTAGTCATTGGTTTCACTGGTGACCTATGATGGATCATGAATAACAATTTGGTACTCTAGGAATCATGATTTGTAACATTAATTGTCTGTGATTGGTCATTGGAAACAATGGGGATCTCTGATTGGTCATTAGTAACACTGGTGACCTGTGATTGGACACTGACAAAAATGCTAATCAGTGACTGGTCATTAATAACAATTGTGATCTGTGATTGGTCATTAGTAACAATTGTGATTTGTGATTGGCCATGATCTGTAATTGGTCGTTGGTAACAATTGGTGATCTGTGATTGGTTGTTAGCATTAAAGATTCATCACACAGCGGCTGTGATAAGAGATGAGTGATAAGAAATATTGAATGGAGGACAGACGCTAACATCTGCCTGATTTTTCATTGGGATTTTTTTTTTAACAGAGTCACTCTGAAGGTTCTTCCATTACCAAAGTCACCAAATCTAGTGTCAAAGTCACTACTTTTGAAACAGTGCTAGAGTAAATCCTACAAGCGAGCAGTTTATCGAATACAGAAAAGGGATATAAAGTAATAGGACAAGTCTAATGAATATCACAGATATAAAGAAAGAAAAAAGTATCTTGCAGGCATTCGCCGCCAGTTTAAAATCGAAACGTATATCTTATTGATATGAACCCACAGCTTCCAGGAGACCTAATCAATTTAACAAGCAGCTGTTAAATCCTGTGTTATGGAAGTGTTACCCAGGCGGACTCCGGGCTCCTTGAAGAAGCAATTAGACACACAGGGCTTAAATTGCGTATTCTTTTCCTTCAGCAGCTTCTTCTGCTCTAAACAACAGTATGATAATGTGGGTAGGAGACGGGTCAGTGAAACACACTGCTCTGGGACTAATAATTCATCGCTGATAGGTGGAGGGGTGAAAAGGTGAGGCAGAGACACCGCTCTGGTCTCGAATGCAGATGGCGTGGGAATGTGGAGGGAGTCAAAGGCTTGCTCCTCACTTTTTTGGAGCATTACACTGAGAACTGGCCTCAGAAATGCTCTCTCTCTCTCTCTCTCTCTCTCTCTCTCTCTCTCTCTCTCCTGCATGATCCCGATCAACCTCGTTGCAAAATAGAAAGCATCACTTGAAAGTTTTATTCAGCTTGGAAAATGTTTTCTACAAACGGAATAAATAGAAACTAAGCACTGATCCCCGGCTCACACTTTTGTGTTTGATAAAAAAGGCCTGATTAGCATTCCGAAGAGTAGCACATCAAAATAAAGCACTTAAACAAAAAGAGAGAGAGAAAAAAAAAGTCGAACTACAGAAAGTAGAACTGCTGGGAAAAAAAAGGAAAGATGAAGAGGATAAATAATTAGAAGCTTTCCAGCCAAGCAGCATCAGCATGCAAGAGGAGAAATATATACATATAGACATATATAATTAAAGTCAAACACACAGGACAGAAACGAGAATTACTGATATCCTTAATATAAAGAACTGATGGTGGTGTAGTGGTTAGCATGTCCGCCTCACAGCACGAAGGTCCTGGGTTCGAGTCCTAGGCTTGGTGAGGGTGTTTCAGTGTAGAGTTTGCATGTTCTCCCCGTGCTTGTGTGACTTTCCTCCAGATACTCCGGCATATTAGGCTAATTGGTTGTTCCAGATTGCCCCTAGGTGTGAATGGATGGTCTTTTGATGGTCTGGTGAGCTGTTCAGGGTGTATCCCAACTTCGCCCAGAGTCGGCTGAGATAGGCAGCAGTCTTCCCATGACCCTAATAGGATTAAGTAGTTGGAAAATGAGTGAGAGAGTGTAATGATGTGCGAGGTATTGTAGCATAGTCTCACTGCAAGAAGGTCCTCAGTTTGAGTCCCTGGGAGTGAAGAATAATAATAATAATAATAATAATAATAATAATAATAATAATAATAATAATAATTTATTCTGGTTTTTCAACAGATGTAAAGCTGTCTCTTTATCCAGTAAATAAATATAAAACTACTAATATCATCTGATATAATCTAGTAATTTATACAGAGTTCTCCTCATGTTTGTGTGGGTTTCCTGTGTTTACTCCAGTTTCCTCCTATAGTTGTTTATCATGTAGGAAAGGAGTCTCCAGTTCCAGCTGCATTTTTTTAAGTGGTTAGCAGGTCGTGGGTTTGAGTCCCGGGTCGGTGAATTTACATGTTCAGGAAATGGATGGATGGATGATATAAAGGTGATGCGTTTATTTAAAAAAAAAATAAAGTTAGTGCAATATTATTGTTATTATTGTTGTTGTTTTTAATAGACGTTTCATGTTATTAATTCTTGTTAGCGTTTAATTTTTAATAATCTTAAAATTGGACTCACAACTTTTATAAAACATCCATGGCCCAGCATGGGTTTGATTTTATATTTAACTACTTTTAAATTAATGATTTTATTTTAATAACGTGGAGGATATTTTTTCCACTCATGATATTAGTGCAACATTTTTCTGTAAAGTTAAAATTTTTTTAATACTGACTAAAATTACATTTTTGATCATATTCAACTTGAGCATCTCTTTTAAAAGATTTATGTCCCCGGTTTTGTTTAATCATATTTTAAAGACTTTTATATTATTTTATTTCTGTTACATGAGCAATGGTCTTCATTTTCCACATGATGAATTTTAGTGCAGCTTACCCAAAAACATTTCCATTTCCCAACTGATTAATCCTATTAGGGTCGCAGGGAGGCAGGAGCCTATCTCAGCTGACTATGGGAGGGGTACACCCTGAACAGGACTGCAGAAGGAAACCAGAGTACATGGAGGAAACCCAAACAAGCACGGAAAGAACATGCAAACTCCACACAGAAACACCCTCGCCGAGCCCGGGTATCGAACCCAGGAACTTTCTTGCTGTGAGGTGGACGTGCTAACCACTATACCACTGTCCCTTCCCAAATGAAAACAGTCACTCACTCACTTATTTGCTGAACCGCTTAATCCTACAAAGGTCACAGGGAGGGCGGAGCCTATCCCAACACTGAGTGAACCCAGGGTACACCCAGAACAGCACGCCAGTCCATCGCAGGGCCAACACACCCAATCATTCACACTCACACCCAGGAGCAATTTGGAACAGCCAGTTAGACTAATGTACATGTCTTTGGACCATCAGAGGAAACCAGAATACCTAGAGGAAACCAACACAAGCACTAGGAGAACAGGAAAACTTCACACAGAAAGCCCAGGACTTGACTCCAGTACCTTTGTGCAGTGAGGTGGACCACTACACCACCGTGACCCCCCAACAATATATACCACAGGTTCTTTTTATTATAAAGAGTGCCAATATTTCTGCAGTGTATAGTCAGGGACATTTTGCTTTACAATCTCAGTGTTTGTTATATCTGAGACACAGCTGTGAAGAACAGCACTGTATATTCACTTAAAGGAGAAAATAACAACACGTTGGGGTTGGATTGAATCCTATAGTGTTTGAGTGTTCGAGATTTTTTTAAAGGACGATGCGACACGAATATTAATGAGATATGAATTTCTGACAGCGAGTTCTTTCTTTATTCATGGGCAAAAGTTATAGGCCCACATATTAGCATGAAAAGTGATAGATTCTTCGCTTTAGAAAGCTCTTGCAATAAACGCTCATGTTTTTTTTAATACTTAAAGTGAGATCATCACTTAAAAAAAAAACAGGCATCTGATAGAAGCTCTGATAATAAGTCTGCTCTTCTCGGGCTCACAGGGAGAAAGAAGAGCGCTCGTTCATGATATGAATCTCATTCGAGTCGGCCGCAATGGCTGCTTTGCATGGACGGCCATATCACCGAGGTTCGCACTCCACGCTGCGATTTGTCACTGGCTCCCAGCGTTCTTGACGCTCCACTCCAAAGCGCATATGAGTAAACGCTCTATATCTGCATGCTCCAGCGCTGCCGAAACAGCCCGAACCACAACAGGCCATTAAAGGTACCTCACCATGAAGAGAGATTAAGCTGCAGGGAGAGAGAGAGAGAGAGAGAGAGAGAGAGAGAGAGAAACATTTCCTCTTAGCCCTGGAAACGGACAAAGAAAAAAAAAGGATCTCCTGTTTCACACAGGCAGAAGAGGGAAATGTAAAAAGATAGCTGCACTTATCTTGTTCTCCTTCACTATTAATTCTGTGAAGAAATGCAAACATCCTGCTCTTCAATAATTAGATATACATCTCAGATATATCTCCATTCATTTCCATTTTACAGGCAAGAAAAAAAAAAACCTGACCAAGCTTGTCAGATTTTTCACTCTTATTTCTGAAAATAAGAGAAAGAGAGAGAAATAGAAAGATAATGAGGGAGAGGAAGAGAGAGAGATAGATAGAGAGGGAGAGAGAGAGATAGATAGAGAGGGAGAGAGAGAGAGAGAGAGAGAGAGAGAGAGCAAGACAGACAGAGACAGAAAGTAAGAGAGACAGACAGGCAGAGAGAGAGAGAGAGAGAGAGAGAGAGAGAGAGAGAGGCAGAAGGAATAATTAGATATACTTATTATTCCTGAGAGACAAAGTGAGAGTGAGACAGAGAGTGAAAAAGAGAAAGAAAAAGAGTGACAAAGAGAGAGAGAGACAAAAGGGATATAGTGAGAAAGAAGGGTTGAGAAAGACAGAAGGAGAGCAGGACAGAAAGCAAAAGAGAGATAGAGAGTGATAGAGAAAGAGACAATTATAATAGACAGAGAGAGAGAGAAAGAGACAAAGGAGAGAGAGGGAGGGAGAGACCGAAAGAAAAAGAAAGACGCTGAGAGACAGAGAGTGAGAGGGTGGGGGGGAGGGGAAAGAGATGGTGAGTGAAGAGGTCTTTCCATTTCATGCGAAGGAAAGAAGAAATACAAGTTTCATCAAGCGTGAAGGAACAACTCATTATAAATCTGAAACATTTCAGTCCTGCTGTTGGAAAAAAAACACTCGTAAAAAAAAAAAACGCCTCTGACATAAAAAAGACAGAGATAATTTGGAAATGAATTTGACTTCCCGTCCTCTTGAACAATGGAACACTCTGAAGATGACTGATTAGCATTACGCCACGAAAGACTCATTTTTATGGACTCATTTCCGTCGGTACGAGAGAGAGACGAGTTCAGGGATCACCTGGTGTATCTTTAAAGAGCTGAGCTGAGAAAACGAAGCAAACGCTTTTCAGGGTGTGATATTCAATTCCAAACTTTAGATCTGAGTCTTAGAAGCCTTATCTCATCTGCCGAGGTGATGATGTCACTCTGAGGTGTGGGATTAGTTGTTGTTGGTTTTTGGGTGTGAAGATAGCGGCTGGAAGGCAGCGCCACTCACTACACACTGCTGAAACTGTTTCTCTTGGGACCTGTGGATCCACCATCTGGTAGAAAGGAAGCGAATGAGATGGAGGTGATGAGACGCTCCATGCTGGGCTCCAAATGGAAAGCCCAATTCGTGGTAGGGGAGTGAACATACAGGATTGGAAATTGGCTGGCCAGTGAGGGACAGCGAGGCACTGCTGAGGCGGCAAAGAAAAACTCACAGCCCGAGGAGACAATGATCTGCAATTACCTTCAAGTCTCCATCCAATTTAGCAGAGACACGAAAGATGGCGAAGAACGGAGGGAGGAGAGGCTGCATTGTCTTCTAAAGAGACCTGTAAGGAAAGGGGTAAAAGATGTTTTCTTTTTCAAAGCAGTGGTTATGTAGGAGGATTTTCTTACCTGGATAAGTGGATGAATGCGGGGTGTAAGGGGAACTGGGATATTTTTAATTAGATGATGGACACATGGGAAAGGGGCATTTAATTGGAAGGGAATCGACCAGAGAACAGGAAAGATTTTATTGAGGGAGGGGAGGGGAGGGAAAGGAGAGAGGCAGGGAGGGAGGCCAGGAGCCAGAGTCTCTAATGAGAGAAGCGGAGGAGAGCGAGAAACGGAGAGAGAAAATTTCATTTTTTTTTCCCGAAGAAAGCTGCAGTGTTACTCACTGCCAGGGGAGTTAAGGGACTGTGCCCATGGCAAATCTGTCATTTAAGATAGCAACTAATATGCTTTGTAGTTCCTTTTTTCTCACACGATTTCACAGACACTTCAGCCTTGTGAACTGGCAGCAACAAATTCCGGCTCGTACTCCGTCAATAGTTGAACCCTGCGATCTAAAGGACGGAAGATGCATCCGAATGCTGATCAGCTGGCTCTGTACTCGGTGCTCGTCACTCCAGCGCTCCAGGTGTGTGGTTAATCAGAAGTGCCTTTCCTTTCGTTTTCAAATTGGACAGAAGGAACAGGTCCCCCAGGAGCCTCCTTGTCAGCATTCATCTTCTAAATGAGAATCTCTCCTGTACTCCATCATGTAGACTGTCGAGGCGTTCTCGGGGAGGTGCCGGTACCGGTTCCGCTCGTGCTGCCACTTATTCCATTCCTTAGCGTTTTTCTCCATTGTGCCTCGCACCAGCTTCACCAAGCAGCGTCTGTACAAGGCTGAGAAATGGCCTTGTTGTGAAGGCACATCTACTGTATGCACACCAAATGCACCTGCTGCACCAAGTCTACATATATTCACATTACAAGCCCTGTATGCACACAACATCAGAAATAAAGAGAGAGAGAGAGAGAGAGAGAGAGAGAGAGAGACAGGGATGGCATGGTGGCGTAGGGGTTAGCACGTCTGCCTCATGGCAAGAAGGTCCTGGATTCGAGTCCCAGAGGTTTTTGGGAAGCATTTGCATGGTCTCCCTGTGATTGTGTGGGTTTCCTCAAGGTACTCTGGTTTAGGCAAACTGATTGTCCCTAGGTGTAAATGGTTATGTGACCCAGTGAGGTACAGGTGAACTCTTCATGCTGTACCCTGCCTTCACCCAGAGTCGGCTGAGATAGGCTTCAGCCTCTTTAAATAGGATTTAAATGGTTTAGCAAATATACAAAGAAATGAATAAATGAGGCAGATGGGTAGCAGTAAAGGAGGCAGAGGTACTTCTGGTGATACTCCAGGAGAGGTCATTTGCTGCCTCGAGCATCGCCGTAACAATGTTTATTTGTATGAAATAAATAAATCAATGAACAACCCTTTGTAAAAAAATCAGCCACAGACATGTCAGGGTGGTTACCACGGTAACGTGGTTAACCATCAGGGTTTGTGTAAGACGTTTTTGCGCACTGTACAAACCCCCGCGACAAAAAAATAACAACCAAATCAGCGGGATGTTCTCTAACTGAACGATCATCAAAAATGTTGTGTTATTTTTTTCCCTCAAACAGTACAGTGTCACTCTTCCCCATTAGCCTGATGCTTCATACCCCCTGGCCGCAGATCTCAGTAATACTGCTTACCCCAACCACAAGTGTGATATTTAATTGCACCCCCTGCGTCTTCCACAACAAAAGATCCATCTCTGTTCCTCTCCCCCCCCCCTCCCCACTCTCTCTCTCTCTCTCTCTCTCTCTTTTTAAAGTTTCCACTTTCACTTTATTTTGTTGAGGAACTCTTTGTTCCTTTATACCAACCTCCGCAGAGGTTTCCTCGATCTCCTGAGACAACGATTCTCACTTGGTTTAAGAAGCTTGTTAACAAGCAACAGACTAGCAGATTAGCCGTGTACAACATCTGGGTGCTTCCACATGCTATTATGGAAAAATAATGGATTGAGCATGAAATAAGGGATGGACGAAAAGAACAGAAAGGAATGATTGCCCTTGAAATTAGATCTGAAAACCTAACTATTGGAAATAACAAAGGCATTTGACGGGGCTGGGGGGTTGGGGTGAGGTGAGGGTGCAGGTATGATGGGGAAGGATTAAGATGCCAAAGTGAAGAGATCCCCAGGAAAAAAGCATGTACCTCTAATTATTATATGGTGACAACAGTATGAGCAATCTGATTGGTCGATGCACAAACAATAAATCGCATATGGACCAGTGAGTATCGCCTTGCAAGTTAGCCATTGCAATGCTAGCTGCCCTAGCACCGAAGAGGGATGAAAAACAAGCTGAAATCTGCCTGTTATGAATGCATATAAAGAAGGATGCATACATTAGATGAGGAGTTTAGATACTCCTTAAATTAATTTTACTATGTAAAACTGCTTTGTGACAATGTCAATTGTAAAAAGCGCTATACAAATAAAACTGAATTGAATTGAATTGAATAGAATAGATACTGAACCGAAGGTTGGGGGTTCAATCCCTAGTACAGCCACTATTGGGACCTTAAGCAAGGCTCTTAACCCCTAATTGCTCAGTTGTATAAAAAATGATCATTGTAAGTTGCTCTTAAGGGAGTCTACCAAATACAGTAAATGTAGCTAAAAGAGTATAAACTAAGTGAAACGACTATGAAGCAATGAAAACACCAAGAAAATGGAATATACTGCAAACCATAAAAACTAGAATGCAACAGAGCGGTACAGTGGAGTAGTGATTAGCATATCCTTCCTCACAACAAGAAGGTCCTGAGTTCGAGTCCACGCATGTTCTTGTATTTACATGGGTTTTCTCCAGGTACTCCGGTTTCCTCCCCAAGTCTAAAGACATGCACATTAGGTTAACTGGCAGTTCCAAATTGCCTCTAGGTGTGAGTGTGAGTATAAATGGCTGAGTGTGTGTTGCCCCTAGTGGGATGAATGAAGCAAATGAACAAATAGAACATAACAAAGGAAACCAGTTGGCGATAAGGAGGTAGACTAAATCTACTTCCTAATTTCACCTACGAATGCCGGCTTCTCTGGAAAATGCAATTCACCAGTGAATCAGAGGTGGCGTTGTGACGCTACCAAAGCCTGCACAGACATGAACCATCATGACTTGTTCAGCAGTAGGGGAGTGAGAGCGCCTGAAGTAAAATAAAAATCGGCACCATTTAAAATACTATATAATAAAATAATTATTAACCTTGTTGGCTCGGTCTGTACAGTGAAATCTCAGCCCTCACCTTCCTGCTCAGTCTGTGCTTAAAGACCTCGGGCTGAGATTTCTCTGTCCAGACCTCGTGTTCTGTTAATAAGTATTATACTCATCTTATGATGTCGGAGGGCAAAGCTAGAACAGTTTCTTACAAACTTTGTGCTCCTCTCAACACTTGTTCATTTTGTTTCTGTGCTTCAGCCAACTCTCTTATGAGAAGGAAAGGTGGTTTAAATTGATTAGAAAATCTGCATGGCAAGCATGCACACTGCTCCGAGTCTAATCAGCAGCATGTGTAATTGTTTGCACTGGGTGTATGTTGTAATTCATAAAAGAATCAATAAAGAAGAATGTTGGAAAAGACTGTAGAACAAACTGGTATTCCTGTTAGCAGTCTCGAAATCCTTAAACAATATTGACCGTCACTGAACTAACTAACACCACTGGCCTCATCTCTACACTCCCAGTGAGACAGATTAGTAAATACATGAATAATAAATATCTGGTTTTTAATTCTCTATATACATTCTACAGGGTGAAGAAGCATTTTTTACCCCACACAGTGATGTTTCATTTAAGATGGTGATGCAAGTTAAGCAGCTGGTTTCATATTAACCCTATGGTTTATTTACCCTTGATTCCAATATCCAAAACCAGTTGAGCTAGTGCAAGCCAAGGTCATGAATGTTTCTATAGTCACTTACGTGGCTTGACTGCACCTCTTGAGGGCTACTTTGATGCTAGTAGGACACTGGGTAATTTAGCCTTGTGATTACCCATGGGCCAGCTAAGGTTGACCAGTGTCAAAATTTTAGTTACTGATTTTTTTTGACTATTATTTACTTATTGTTCTAGCTAAACAGGGGAAATGATTTAGCTGAATGTTTGCAACAGCTAACGTTTTAGCTGGACCTAGCTTTAGCCACCATGTTAAGGCCTGTTCACATATAATGTAAGAAAAGAAAAGAAATTAAGAAAATAGGAGTCAGTGTAAGTTATTTGTATTTGTTCTATCTCACTTTTATTTCAGGTAGAACACAAGTTTTAGGTGGTAACTCCATGACGCTGCAATTAGCATTAGCTAGCTTTTGCATTATATGTGGGGTCTCCATGTAATCGTGCATACATACTTATTTGTTTGCTGTGACGGACACTTTAAATAAATAGTTAGTTAAGAACTGCTTCTTGTTAGCTTTGGTGAGTATTTCATGTAAACTGTGGCACATGTTTTAGTTTAGGAAACCAGGATTGGTGTCACAGAATTGCTCACAGACCCTGTGCAGTGTAAGCTTGGGATACAGTGCAATAACAGAATCTCAAACAGGTTTTCGGGTCAAGGATTAAAGCCCCAGGCCTCAGGTATCCTTGAGATAGCCCTGGCTTGCCCCGTCATGATAGTGGGATCGGGGCTAATAAGTGTGTGGGATGGAATGGTACTCCATCCAGGTGGTATTCCATCGGATTTGCTTTGGATCTGTAACCGGGATAATGAAGATGAATGAATGAATGAATTTATCTCCAACATTTAATCTAAAACACTTTGAAAAAAATTAATTCATAAGAGGATTTAAACCCTGGTTCTGGATCCAGCTAGCATCCAGCTCAGCAAGCCTCTCTGGATAACAGCCTGAGCTGAATTCTGCAAATGAAAACGTAGAGGTTCCTGAAATCCGAACCCCTGCGCAGTATCCGAGGCTTAAGATGCTGAAGGCATTGTGTCCAGATATGTATGTTCCTGTCAAACACCAGCCGATGGGCTGAAAGCAAAATCCAATAGCAAGTCATAAACCGAACACTTAAAGTTTTTTAAAGAGCACAGTAAAGAAAAAAAAAGAAAAGAAAGAAACTTTTATTAGGTCTGAAAACCATGAAGTCATTGAGGACCTTTTCAGAAACAGCTTCCTCCCTCAGGCAGAATTCTGTACACCTTCCTGCCTTCGAACACCCACCTGAACTGAACAAACCCAATCAAACACCGTGCAATTCTATTCACGCCTGCGCTGTACAGCTCAACTTCATCTCCTGGGCATCGTTTAGACCTCATGACCTTACAGATGTGTTCTTGTGAAAGATCTCTATCTGCTACATTCAAACCGCAGTGCTTTGCTCAGATATTACACATTATACCAACCATGCATCCAAACAAGAAGCATTGCGTAAAGCTCTGTGGGTGGGATGTCCCAAAAAAGTCTGTGACATCAATAGCTAATGATGACAAAATGGCAGGAGTCTGGCCATCAAATGTACCACTATCACTTTCCATTACATGGGACATCCTGAGGTAGCATTTAACCACACTGAGTGCTCTTCCGAAAAAACTGGTGTTCCCACCCTGTGGATGGGGCGGAGTCACTCTGGAAATGACCATGCAAATCAAGAGAGAAATGCATCATCATCATCATCACCTTCATAGAAAACTTTTGGAATGGTTTGCAGTTATTCATTCATTCATTCATTTGCTGAACCGTTTAATCCTCCCAGAGTAGGACTGAGCGATGGAGAGGCTGGAGCCTATCTCAACCGTCTCTGTGAGAAGGCAGAGTACACCCTGAACAACTCTCCATTCTTTTACTGGGCCAACACACACAACCATACACACTCACACCAAAGGGCAATTTAAAACAACCAATTAGGCTGATCTGCATGTCGTTGGACTGTGGGAGGCAAGGTAAACAAACAAGCTAAGGTCAGATATCCAGCAAACAGTATCAACAGAGGCACAGGCAAAAATCGGCAAATGGTAAAGCTAGCACAGTCAAACACAGAAAATCGAACGGTAGTTAAATAAATGGCTCAGCACACATGGATACTTCAGATTATTGCTTTGCACAGTGGTGGCGAAAACAACAGTCTTTTAAAATCTCTAGATGAGTTTAGTTGAATGGAAACTGCTGTTTCCAATCAGTAATCAGGTAACCCGGACTGTGGCAGTGCATTCCGGGATGTGTAGTGCAAGGCAGACATGTTGGATGTATGTGTACGTGCAGCGTCCATGTTGGAAAGGTCAGTCACTCCACGTTTCGAGAATGGGTGTCTCCACGTTTCATGACATCCTGCTGTTTGTATTTGTTAAGCATAAAGAAATTCATGTCTGAAATCCTTTATAAGGCAGATTTCCATGCATATAAATGATTATATCTTCTCTTAACAACCCCCTTCAATGATATTTAAGAAATTTCATTCAAACAACCACGACACCACTCCTTTAATGCCTTATTTATTCCCCTAATGAGGGTGAATACTTACAAAGGAAAATGTTTACATGCCAAAATGTCCTGCTCAGAGGGAAAGCTGTATCTAACCATATTAAATACTGATGTTTTTGCAGCACGTCTTTTCTGTAGAAAGCAAAGGTGCTTTTTTTCGAGCCCCTTTCTCAGCTTATTGTGTAAAAGAGCAGCAGTTCAAGCAAAAGCAGGACGGCGATCAGACAAAAGCAAAGCAGCAAAGAGCATCACATCAATATTGCGAAGGCGTGCAAGGCTGAATTGGTTAGCACTTATGAAAGAAAACATGGCATTCTCCAATTACTCTTCTCCTCAGTATGACTGGAGCGTTTCAACCTTGTGTTACGATTGCAGTTTCAATCCGGCGTTATTGTCTCTGATTGAATGCCTCGTGGAACAGGAAGGTGATCAGTCTCCAGCGGGGGCCTGTGAGACTTGATTATTGTAGAACACTGTGATTGTTGAGTAGGTGGCATTGCCCTGATCAGCCAAGAGTAAGCAAAGTAAAAAATGCTGCTCAGAAGCCTAAAGGAGCAAGAAATGAGACAAAATAAACATGACTCACAGACTCAAATAGCGCATAACATTCCCCATCTCCTTCCTATAGTCAGAGTAATAATTACACAAGTCTCAAATCATCCTTTAGAATCTCACACTGTACATGGAAGGCATGGATTTTAGACTCTTTCAGATCAGTGTGTGGTTCCTTACAGTCTTTAACCAAAACAGCAAGCCCTAAAAAAAACCCACAGAACATTTTTAAAACTGCTTAATTGCAGCCCAATTTTCTTCTGGGAATCTGGGACAAAGCGTTGCATGTTCCCATGGTGACCTCTCATGTAGCGTGTAGGCTCTGTTATTTTTTAAATATGTTGAAAATCTTGTAGTGCCAATTGCAGTTTGAGAAGAAATCCTGAGTTTCGTATCCAGCCATTATTATCTGTGTGGGTAGAAAGAATGTAAATGCTATAATGATGTTATTATATAAAACTCAGAGATTGCAAACCTCTACCAAACCCAACAACTACTCATCCAGCCAGCACTTGTATGTGGGTGTTCTGTAGGTAGTAATTGGCTGAAAAATGGGTCCTATATAGGATTATACATGGGTTCCATATTGCTAACTGCCCACATGAATTTATTTCCCATTAGTAACCCATCTAGGAGCCACTCAGGGGGACCATCTTAACTTGCCAAAATGGGACGCACTTGGTTGTCCCATGTGGACCCCAGTTTATATATATATATATATATGGACTTTTGGCATGGGGCCACTATGGAGCCCATGGACAATCCCATATGGGACCTATTTTTTTAGCCCACTTCCTTCCCAAGAGTGCTGGCTGGGCATATGAATCAAAATCCTTGAAAATCCTTTTAAAAATGTTAAAGAATCCTTAAAAAAATTCCTGGATATAGAATTTGATCCAGATCATCTCTGAAATCTAATGGAGCCTTCCTTGTCCAAAAACTCCATCTCTGGAAGAAATGTCATGATAATCCACACACAACTTTGTTTACGTAATCCTGCTAACAAACAAACACACAAACCACGGGTAAAACACGCAATCGACCCCTAGAGGTGGCTATGTTACTATGGCATATCATGACAACTGAATGACAAAAAGGGCAGTCTGTATGACCTGGACGTAAACGACTATATTCTCTTGATTGTCTTTGATTTGGGAATCTGGCTTTGGGTTTAATCATAATATTAAACTACACTTCACACTACACTAACGTGTTTATGTGAATAAATAGTACAGAACACGACATTTATGTTTGCAGCGATTTCTTTCCCTGCCTTCAAGTAACAATACAACCACAATGGAGGAACTGATAGCAGCTTGTTGCTTCCTGGCGTGAATGCAAGCTAACATGTTTAATTGATCCACAGACTCTGATCACTCGCAGGGAAGAGTCTGTTCCTTAGATTATTGGAAAAGGTCTAAATATAGTGCTACAGTGCCATAGGTGCCAAAATTAATAACAAAGAAAACTCACACAGGAACACAGGATATGTTTGCAAAGCTAAAACTAAGAAAGTATTATATAACTAATAAGTATATAATAAAGTTGGATGTGATGGGTTTCAAACAGATGTTGGTGGACAAGTTGATAAATAGATCTTACAAATTGTAAGCCTGTATTAAGTAGCATTTCTGTTCTACATTATACAGTCCCAGCACCCAACAATGCATTCATTGCCATGGGGTCATTTTTGATTGCCATGGGGTCATTATGATGATGTGACTTTGGTTGTATATAAACTATTCCAACACACGGGGTAAAATTTTTCTTGTATTTTAAAGTATTTTATATAAGATCAACATAAAAGGGGTTTACAAATTTCTAAAAAAATATCTGAGTCTCTACTGGATGAGACAGAGCTGCAATTTCAGAGGGCAACTGGACATGTTTTCCATTCATTTATTCATTTGCTGAATCATTTTATATAACTAGGGTCAAATGGAGGCTGGAGCCTATCTCAGCCAGCTCTGGGCAAAAGCAGGGTACACCCTAAAGAACACTTATATCTCGGAAGAGCCAGTTAACCTAATGTGCATGTATTTGGACTGTACAAGAAAACTCATATAAACTCCACACAGAAACGCCCTTGCCAAGCCCGGGACTCAAACCCAGGACATTCTTGCTGTGAAGTAGACATGCTAGCCATGTGTTGGTTGTGTTGGCCCTGTGATGGACTGGCGAGCTATTGAGATAGACTCCAGCCTCCCTGTGACAAAGCAGTTTGACAATCTTAAAAGTTTTTTGGGAAGATCGTATTTCAAACCATGAGATAAGAAACAGTGCAGGGTGTTGTAGCCTTAGTGTTCTTCTCATTCTCCTGGTGGCTGTACTATGGCCATATAGCTCACATGCCTAGTAACAGGTTGCCAAGATTTCTGCTTGACTGGAATCCTACTTACAGAACCCGAGGTGTGGGCCATCCTAGAACTAACCCCATGAAGAACAATGAGAGGGATGTAGAGACGTTTCTTAGCCTAATTCCAGACCAGGTTATACTTCAAGAACAAGACCGCTCTGGCTGGCTCCAACTCCTGTGATCAGCAAAGAGTCAAGCGTTTCATCATGAGCAGGTCGACCTGTCCTCAGATGGATAGAGACCTACCCAAGGTACCAGGTAGGTACAGTTTGACTAATGTATGGATGTAGTGCTAATGTGCTAATGTTCAGATGAGCATCAAACAACAATAAAGAAAGAAGCATAAGGTGATAATTATTACTGATATTCTTACCATCATTATTATCATTTTCAATTCAGCCAAAGGGACTCCAGCCCTGCCTTCTAGGTTCTTTTGGTTCACTAGAAAAAGTTTGAAAGTTGCAAATTTCACGAATATAAAATCATCTTCAGTGAATGTTTTTTTCCCCTCCGGGAGAATTTTGTTTGCTTTTGTTGCTGAAAAAGTAGAAAAGTGCATGTTTTGTTTGTCTCCCATATCACAAAAAAAAAAAAAAAAAAAAAAGAACACATTTAATACTGAACAATAAATACTGAGAACTCTGCAGTATACAGCTCATACAAAAGAGCGAGTCATGTCCAAATATACAGCTTGGTCATACAGTGACAAAACAGGGACCCAATTTTCAAGTTGTTGCTTCGCTGTAGTACCACAGCAGATCTGAAAGACAGGAAGGCAACACTACATGATTAAACTGCAGAAATCTAGCTTTGATCTAAGGGACTTTCCAAAAAAAACCATTCTATTACACATTTAAGAGTTATGGAACATTTTTACACTTTTACGTTTATTCAGGCTCAAGAATAATTGGACAACAACTGTTTCACATCCTGATTCCTCATTCCAGAACAAATGAAGGAGATAAAACGTATAGAGCTGATTCCAGGGGTTGAAATTGCATTCGACAGATACAAGTAAGGGAGGCTGTCATTAGGTTAAAAAAAAAAGAGATAGCAGAAATGAATCAAGAATCAAAAAATAACTGGAAGACCATAGACGACAACGAAAATGGATGACTGTGGAATTCTTTCCTTGGTGAAGAAAAAAAACAACACTTCATAACATCTATTCGGATCAAGAACATGTTCATGAAGGAAGGACTTTTATACTCAAAGTCTCCAACAAAGCACCACTTTCTAAAAATAAATAAATAAATAAATAAATAAATACGAGTTTATAAATAAATAGGAGTAACACTCAAGAACAGACAGGCTTAGGTTTCCCAAGGAAGCTTCACAGATCTGGAGCACGATTCCCTGGAGTGATGGAACCGAAATTAACTTTTTGAAGATTACCGGGATGAAGAAGAGTGTATAGGGTTTTACTTTCTGCTCAGGTTCAGTCACATGCTGCAAAGCTGTCAGTTTAGACAACTTTGTGAATCCAAGTGTTTGCAATTTTGTTGATGTTTTATTATCTGTAATGTTCAGTAAACAACTCTTAATGTTATTCTTGTGAAGTGTGACATAACAAACTCCAGAAGAATCTCAGTGGGACTGTTTTCCCTCGTCCCTCAACCCCCAGGAGTATAAAGAAGCAAACAGCTGACTAAACACGAGTATACTTTCCAAAAGCATTTAGAATCCCTCGGGATGCTAAATTGTTGTTAATTAAATTAATCCGAAGTTGTCTTGTCTGGATTTGGAGAAGCAAATGAGCAGCTTTAAGTGGGTGGGCTGGGAGCAGGAAGAATGAGCTTTCCCGGACACTCTGGCGCTCCCAGCCTCACTTGCGTCACTGTGATTTATGTAATCCCGTCTTAATGGTATGAACACACACACACACACACACACACACACACACACACTCCACAAACACACACACACTGGCTTTTAGCTGCCAACATCAACAATAAGAGGCGAGAGATTTTTAACGGCTGCTCCTTGCAGACCTGCGGCATTCAGCTGACTCTTCAGAAATCCTTTGCTTTGTTTGTTTTAAGAGATATTGACTGCTTTTATCAAATATTCAAGAGACTCTTGAATGAGGAAGTGAAAAATATATTCACCCTTTTATTTTTTTTCTCCTTTTCCCGCCGGAAATGATGGTTGGAGTCCGTTTTGGATCATTGATCATGTGTGTGAGTGAGAATATATATGAGCAGGATGTGTGGAGCTTCTGCAGTGTCTTTGCTATGAGGCAAAATGCAGCTGGGTGTGTGTGTGTGTGTGTGTGTGTGGGTGGGTGGGTGTGGGTCTGTCACTGCTGATGGATGGCTCTCAGGTATTTCTGGATCAGAGATGATTCGAAGATTGAGTTCAGGTGCGAGGCAATAGAGTGTTAAATGAGTTAGTGAGATGTTTCATAGACGCCACAGAGCAAGAGACGGCCACATTCTTACTTTTGAAAAATGGGAAAAAAGTAAAGTGTGTTTGTGTGTGTGTGTGTGTGTGTGTGTGTGTGTGTGTGTGTATGTGTGTGTGTGTGTGTGTGTGTGTGTGTGTGT
>JAQMYF010000008.1:20172634-20193075 GCA_030014195.1 Neosilurus mollespiculum
CCCCCCCACCCCTCCATATCATTCTTGGGTTTCACTCGAGCTCCGTTGGCTGCAGTCTTGTTCTTGACACAATCTCGGCTATGGTAGTCTTGAACCCAGTATTAGTAAACATCTTTCACTCACCCCCTGGTTCACTGACCAACAAAGAAATCTAAAAGCGCTTTCGATCGACAAGCTTTTAGAGAGCATCAACAAACAGCTGTGAGCAAGGCTAGCCCCAAAGCTACGCTCCATGCATTGAAAATAACAATAACAACCCGAGGCATCTTTTGTTGTACAATCAATCATCTGCTTAGACTGAATGAACCTCAGTGCTACTCCTTCCACTAAAAGACTTCTTTTCACATTTTTCCCCCCAAATGATGGTCATTGGAATGAGGCAGAACATAAGATCCTCCTGGAATCCACATTTTCCTTCTAACGCTCCTCCTTTAATAGATACAGGCTGTAACCTCTCATTAAGTAGTCAGTATTACACCACTGCATAAAAAGTCAATAAGCTGAAATCCACCAGCTCTACTCTCGATCCCCCTTCACTCAGCACACTCCATTGTTTTAAAAATGATAAATAACTCATCCTCCTTAAGGCTCGTCTCATTTTTATTTTTATTTTTTGAAGTTGGCGGCTGTGACCAAACTATCGAGCGAGACAGTAGCTGTGCTACAATTATAAAAATATCTGAGTTCAAACGCCTGTGTGAAGTGTTTCTCGTCTGAATCTGCCGCAGTTCACAGAGATGCACCCATGAGGGGTGTTAATGACCTCCTTTGTGCAGCCGACTCCAGATCTTCAAGTCATGATTGCGCTCGATCTAAGTGCAGTATTCAATACTGTTGATTGCTTCAAGCTTCTACAACAGCTACAAGACCAAGGAATTACTGGTTTGTTGTTAGGCTGGTTCAATTCTTATTTCACTGGCTCGAAAGAAAGTGTCACAGTGGGGCAATGCTAATCACCTTTCAGTAGTCTTCCACAGGGCTCAGTCTAAAAATCCTAGTTTATTTAGTATTTATATGATCGCAGGTGTCAGTCCCTCACAGGGCTGAAATACTAGCAAAACTGGTGCCTGTTTGCTGTGTCAGATCCAAGTCTAAACAATGATTTTGAAATGTGTCGGGTGTTTTGAAGTGTGGTTTAGTGATTGAATCAAAATCCCAAAATATATCATAAAGAAAAGCTGACGTGCCCACAGACTACAGAGACTGTTTCAGTGTTGTGTGGTTTTGATATTTGGAAATCAGACTCTGCTTTTTAAAGATGTTGGAGGTTTCTAGGAAGAAATATTTTTACAGTAGAACCACAAGTCCAGGGGGGAGGGGTCTCACCTGATCCAGCCCCTCCTACCTGGGCAGAGTCAAACCACAATCCCGGAGCTGGAGTATGACCTTATCCAGCCTCGCCATTCTGGGTAGACTCGAACCACAATTCCATGGGGTGGAGTTTGACTTGATCCAGCTGCACCTACCTGGGCAGAGTTGAATCACAATCCAGGGGGTGGGGTCTGACCTGATCCAGCCCAAACTATCTAGGCAGGGTCGAACAAGTCCAAAGAGTGGAATCTGTCTTGATCCAGATCCATGTACCTGAATAGTCTCGAACGAAAGTCCAGGGGTTGAGGAACTCTCAGTGTGTCATAAGCATTTTTGTTGACCAATTTGTACAGCAGGGGTCACCACAACCCTGTTTCTGGAAATGTACCTCTCGATCTAAAACTTTGGCTCCACCCTTAATCATGCCCACCTGACTATCTAATAATTGACTTAAGAAGTTCTTGTGTTTTGGTTGAAGATAAAACCTAAAGGAAGAGCCACCTCCAGGAACAGGGTTGGTGTCCACTGTTGTACTGTGTCTATGGGTTACAGATTGGGATTATAGAAGGAGTTAACTAGGATCCCACTCCACCCCTAACATATTTTCCATATCCAGCAAGGACTTTTTCCCCCCTAGAAATGCCCTATTCTATCTTCAACAGAATAGATAATAATATGTTAAAAATGAATGGCTTCATTTTAAGGTCCTACAAATGCCACTAAAAATGCTGATGTGGACTGAGCCGAACACTCATGCACTAGGTAATATATTTTAGAGCCATGATATCTCTTTTCATTGTTCTGCTGATGACACACAGTTTTACTTCCAAACATAGCCTAATCTGCAGCTTGCCTTACCTTGCACTACTATGTCTTACTGATATACAAGACTGGATGGCATCCAAGTAATTACAGCTGAATGAGGATAAATTTAAAGCTATGCTTGTGGGCACTCATAGATAAAGGAGAGGGAAAAAACATTGAACTAAGGAAGTCAGTTGCACATTTCTTGCTAACCTTGAAGCAAAAAATGAATTTTGCACTTTTGAAGAGACACCCATCAAAGCGTATGTCATCAATGTCTCTGAAATTCTAAGAAATTCATAAAAAGTATTTATAAACATCTCACTCAAAAGACCATAATGCTATGAAGGCTGATCGTACTAACCATAGTACACCCAGCTCAATATATGCACAATACCAAGCCGCATTTCTAAACAACAACATTTTTTCCCTCATATTACACCAGATTCTTCAATTTGTTTTCAAACGCAACAGTTCCCTTGGCAGTTACAGTGGCACAGCTGCATAGTGGTTAGCATCTCTGCTCTCCGCATTACAAGAAGGTCCTGCTTTCGAGTCCTGGGCTCGAAGAGGGCGTTTCTGTAGGAAATTCGCATATTCTGCCCATGTTTGTGTGGGTTCCCTCTGGGTAGTCAAGTTTCCTCCCACATTCCAAAAACATGCACATTAGGCTATCTGGCTGTTCCAAATTGCTCCTAGGTGTGAGTGAGAATGGTTGTACGTGTTGGCCCTGCGATGGACTGGAAAACGTTTCAGGGTGTACCCTGCCTTTTCTCAGAGTTGGCTGGGATTAGGCTCCAGCCTTCCTGCGACTCTATTCGGATAAAGCAAATGAATAAATATTTCTAAACAGTGCAGGAACCTTACAAGGACTACACATTTGTAAGGGTATCTCTTCTTCAGACGTTTATGAAAACAATGAGTGAACACAGAAAAAGTATGTCACCCATGTTAGAAAGATCTTCTAGAGAACTGTATGAAACATGTAACTTTTTAGGTGTCAACAGTAATACTGGTATAAATATCAGTGTAAGTGTTGCATTATTTCTGTTATCCCCTACTTTCTATATATAATTATGTGTGACAGATAGACGAGGCAAGAGGAAAGCCGCCACCATGCTGGGGCAAACCTTGTAATGTATTCTATCTTTGAACTGTCACATTAGGTTTTGCCTGTAAATAGGAAACAGAAAATGAGTGCTGTAAAGAGGAAAATGAGTGTGTACAGTACTCTCACTGTTTTTGTTTGAATTAAAGGAAAAAAACAAAGGATTTGTTGGATGTCTGTAACTGTGTTAAGTGTGGGAATAGTTCTACACAGGAGTACGAATTAGCATAGTTATAACATTTCAATCAAGGACATTATGACCGTCTCAGGCCACATCCTGGAGTTGAGGTATTCCCAGAGAGAGCAGCTGAGACTGTGATTAAAGATCTTCCAGGCAGACACATTACTATTTAAATGTAGGGAGACCGTTTCCTTGTATAAATATGGATCCTTACGCTTAAATGACTCCTGCAGGCATCGCTCCAGAGTCAGCATTTTCTTTTCTCAGAGCTCTGGGAGCTGGGGCTCTGCAGATGAAGCAGAGATTCCCCTCTCGAACTCGTTTAATGTTGCTTTCATAAAAGAACAGTGCAGGCCAGATAGGCTAAAAGCAGCCTGGGGTGGGGACTGAGCCAAAGTGGGATTGAAGCAGGCCAAGCCATGGGAGCTTTGGTTTAACTGGTTGGATGGAGCTTTCTGCTGGACTGATGATGGGCGGTGGAGTGGGGGTGGTTGGAGCTGGATAGTAAAGGGATAACAGGAATTGGGCAGCAATAGGGAGGCACCAAGCTGGAGGTAGATAAGCTGATGGAGCACAGTTGGGACAAGGCCGGACACGGCTTCCAAATCACTTAGAGAGCCAAAAAGTTGGCAGAACACAAAGCGGATTGGGAAGCCCTGGTAAGTGAAGGACAAACAAAGCATATTTGGTGCTGTGACTGAAACCAGTAAACAGCACCTGAGAGGAAAAGAAAAGGTGTGACACATGATTGAAGACACTTGAATACAAAGTGAAACTGAACCAGTGAGAAGTATTATACATATTATATGGCATACATGAATTAAGAGATAAGGAATGGCCAACACTATAGTAATGTCAGAACTGATTAAAAATTGACTTACCAGTAAATTTGAAGGCCGCCCAGTGCGCAAAGACATTGTGCATTCTCAGAGGCAACAAGCTAAGGCTAAAAGCTAGCATTGATTTCTACTGAATTATTTATTTTATTTGTTGAAAGTGTAATTGCATTAGAAGTTTAAAAAATTTACTTGCATCTTTTTAGAGCTGCAACAAAATTTTAATGGTGTGATGTTCATAATTTTGACAAATTCACCACTGCAAAGTCATGAAAATATGCCTACCTACCTAAATGCTCGAATGTAGGAGCACTATCGCACATGCACTGCCAGTTGATGAGCCTTTGCCTTTACTCTGTTATGAAATACAAATATATAGCTGGATACAATAAAAAAAACCCACTACTGATATTGATGAAATCAAGCTCGTTCTGACTTTTGAGTATATTAAGACCTGAAAGTTTTGTGCTGAAAAGTGACTTATTTTTGAGTTATCCTGCTGAAACCTCCAGACTGGAAGCAGACAGAGGAGCGAGAATATCAGTAAAACCAGCTAAGACCGCCCCATCTGTAATGGATAGTTTTATATACTGTTTGAACTGGCTTGGAAGAGAAGAATCACAAGAAATGGGACTATCTTTGCCGAGCACAACTGTGGCAAGCAAGAGGGATTTAAAGGCACTGGGTGTCAGGTGCTGAAGGAGTGGCTGTCTTGCGTAATGGAGCGATGTCTGATGCCAGTCTATTCATCATGTGTTAGGTGTGGTCTGAGGTGAAAAGTGCCCTACAAATGGATGGGTGACACATTTCCTTTTCTAATCGCCCACTCCATTAGTCCTGCTGCTGTCATACACAGTGAGGACAAAGGACCGATCTATCATTCAAAGTCACAGCACCATTCTAAAGCTGCAACGTCTGCCTACACATGGCCTGAATTTCTATCATCATTTAAAACCAATATCATTATAGTGTGAGAAAGAAGCTTTAATCAGACACACAAGAGGTTCCACCTATAGAGTTTATCAATGCAATTAGCATACAGTGGACGCTCTAAATCTGACAGACTCCCATATTCTCTCATTTCTAACTGCACTGTTATGATCATGCTTTTCCTGTCTCTCGTCCACCTCTTTGTGCTCCCATTCAGCGGCCCCCCACCCGTTTTGCTGCCGTTATCTTCTCTTCTTCTTTATGCACTGTGTCTCTTTGATAAGCTCCAAGTCTTTGAAGACTCTGCTGCTATGCTCTGTGGCTCCTAGCTATTGCACAGGAAAAAAAAGGGAAAAAAAAGGTGAGAGTTCGATGAAAAATACAAAAAGATCTGTATGCAACTCTCTCTCTCATTCTCTTTCTCTTGTGCTCCAGTCTCTATGATTTTTTGCTTGCTGCATCTCCACAGAGCTGCACTTCTTCATTGTCAAATTTGTTTGTGCAGATCATTTTTTTCCGAGCGCTACGTGCTTTCAGAGGAAACGGCTCATTGATCCTCACAGAAGCCTGAAGCAGGAAGAGCTCGTTCTTTCTCCTTTCCTTGTACGCGCTGTTGCTCACTTTAACTAATTCATCTTATGCAAAAACTTTAACCAATGCCTAGGATTCAAAACTGTAACCCCAAACAAATTTATAAAATCCATACTGTAAACTGTGACGGAATTTGCAAGAAATCTACAGAAAAGACAAGTACTTTTATTTTTTATCTCCAATAGCCAAACCTTTAGCTCCAGGATTTTCGGCTGGACCCGGAGCTTGCGGGGAAACTGTTCTTTTCTCTGTGTTCGTGTGGGTTTCCTCTGGGTTTTCTGGTTTCCATTTAAGTTCCAAAACCCTGCAGGTGAATTTTGAAGTTGTGTATGTGTACCTTGTGCTCTGTGATTGATTGATGTGCTGTCCATGGTGCATTCCCAGATCTAGTAGTCCTATGCAAGGCCCTGGATCACCACTACTTTGGCAAGGATTAAAGTTTCCAAGTTCCAAACCAACTAGGGTCAAGGAAAGGCTGGAGCCAAAGGCAGAGTACACCCTGAACAGCTCACCAAACCATCACAGGTCCAACACACACCATCCATACCTAGGGGCAATCCATAACTGCCAATAAGCCAAATATGTATTGGACTTTGGGAGAAAACCAGAGTACCCAGAGGAAACACACGCAAGCATGGAAAAAATATGTAAACTCCACACGGAAATGGCCTCGGCCTGCTGTGAGGTGGACGTGCCATCCACTTCGCCACTGTGCCACCCTGGTCCCAAGGAATACAAAAGAAAAGACTTGATGATGACACATCATCGAGGGCATACTCTCGCCTGTCAATATGAAAATCAGAAGCCCATCATGGGCTTCTGTGAGCTCATGTATGCAGAACAAGGCTACTGGATTCCTGTACCCAGCATGATGTCACCTGTGTTAGGCTTCACTCTACCACAGGTTTGACAGTTGTTGTGAGACAGGCAAGAGCCAGCAAGTTTTTTTTTCCAGAAGAACCCAGGAATGTAGGCCATTCCCATAATACTCTTTTCACAAATGTTGTTGGCACAATTTCATTTTAAGTTTTAGAAAGTGTCGAGTTTAGAAAGTGCAGCTGGCGATGTAAAAATGACTCCTAACATCACTGTAGAAGTTTTAAATACCACAGGTTATGAACTCCAGGCTTTCTTACTTCACACATTTCTTTCTGCTCATCTGTGAACCTGTAACCTCACACTTTTCCTTCCCTGTCCATCCTGTGGATGAGAAACAAGGAACACTCACCAATCGACACTTAACGCTGCACCTCTCGCTCTCACCTCTGTCGTCTCTTCGCTTCTCCCCGTCTCATTCCCCTCCACATTTCCCTCTGGCCTGTCCTCCTCCAACGTCTGTCACAGTCTCTGTTTCTCTCTTAGTCTTGCACCCTCTTGCCTCGCTCTGCCTCCCCTACTACCTCACCCGCTCCATCTTCTTAGTACAGCAGCTTGCCATTGGGATTTGGAGGAATTGAGTTGAATTATGAAGGAATTTCTCAGCAGCACGATTGGCATCATTTCCCCCTTCACAATAGAACATCATTCTCATATCTTGCAGTGAGCGGGGAAGGAAAATAGGCCGCGCGCCATTCTTTCTCTCATCCTTTTAAATTGAATTTTTCATATTGCGAGGCCACGGAGACATCTGCCTTTTTCTTTTAAGAAAAACCCATTTCATAACATGAGAGGTATATACCTGTGACTTGGTGTGAAAAATCTTTTTTTTTTTTTTTTTTTTTAAACGCATATGTGTATTTCTCCATGGTAAATGAATAAACACACACAGACACATAGCCACGGCACACACACACACACACACACATATTCCTTTCACAACTGATAAAAAGGAAGCATTTCTTCATTATTGTCACTTTACCTTGACAGATCTTTCCCTTCATCTCAACACTTCCTAACCATCCCTGTTTTTTCTTCTTCATCCAAAAGAATGTGCTGCTCAGTCTCCCACCGTGCCTTTGTATTCATGCCATGTATCAGCTCAGAGGCTCGAGGACATAAATTGCATCTCATTTCATGATATGCAAAAAGGGTTTCTTTTTTTAAATGAATGACAGCTAAAGAGGCAGGAAGTAGTGATCCTGCTAGAGGGAGAAAAAAATAGAGAAAGTAGAATGTTGAGTTGGGGAGGGAGGCGGGTGTAGAAGAAGAGGGTGGGGAGGGAGAGGCACTAAAGAAATTAATCCTCAATATCCACTCCCAAGGGGCACCTTATTTCCTCTCAAACTTCAATTTTCAGAGTTAATATCTCAATCCGTGGCTGGAAGGCATGCATGAAGCTCGCTCTGCTCTCCAATTGCTTTAAGGACGTAGTACATAATGGGATTGGAGGGCAAGATGACAACGCTTTCAAGCAAGCTTAAGACTTGTGGGGCTATCTCTAGAATTGTTTTATGCATCTCTATTAATAGGCTAGCATGCGCCTATCTGAAAGGGAAGCTCTGATTTGATGGTGAGATGACATGAAATGTCTTCATTCAGCCCAATCATTCTGTATTTTCGACCTAGAATTAATTTCATCTGTCCTCTCGCACCCCTGCCATCTAGTGACAAAGGCAATCAAGCAATGGCTTGAATTTCCCTAACACATAAAATGAGTGTGATGATATTAAAAAATAATGTTTAATTAGAACCCGAACAGGCTTTCATCTCCTGTTCAGAGGGAGTAGTCTGCCAGAGCAGTGGAACTAGGACACGTTTCCACTATTGATCTATCAGCGCAAACCGGGGGGTTTCAATCACAAGAATGGGCAGTCTGGGCCAGTTTGGAGAAATCAAAAGACTTTAAGAACAGCAAATAAATAACTGAGTTGTTGCTGATGTGGTTATATGAAGCTCTTCCCATCGCTACATCCCAACAGAAAGTCACAGAGCACGGCCAGGGATATTAAAGCTACAGCTCTGTTAGGTTAATAAATTAGATGCAGGTTAATAATTAGATGGCTTATTATGACTGAAAGCAATCAACAGAAGAAAAAAGAAAGCTGGGCAGCACGAGGGTGTAGAGGTTAGCACGTCCACCTCACAGCAAGAGGGTCCTTGGTTTCGATGAGGGCTTTTCTAAGTGGAGTTTGCATGTTCTCCATGTGCTTGTGTAGGTTTCTTCCCACAGTCCAAAGACATGCATATTAGGCGCTGTAAAAACGATCATCCATTGCCAGTATTTTCCCTTCTTTCCGCTCTCCTTTTATACACTACAATCTCCTCACCAGATCAATACAAAGGCTGCTTCCATGGTTCATACCATTCTGTCTGTACTAATCAGGTCACTTAACTTGACTCAACTGTCCCAGGATTCCAGGCATCAAAACGGTTCTGCACCACATTATTTACATCTGCAATGTCATATCATTTCAACGTCTCCGAGATGTTGTGCAAGGTCTGGGTATTTCCTCATCCTGGTTCCTGAACAGGCTCCTTGACTGTGAACAAACGAGTGTTTCTATACCATCCCAAAATGGTACTTTCTCTGCTCTTGACTAACACTTAGAGTCTTTTTTTATTCTTTTCTTCTTTTTTCCTTCTTTTTTATTTATTTGCATCAGTGTTTACACACTTCAGGATTTAGGGTGGTAATTGGGTTCAGGACAGCTTAAGTGTTCTTAACAACAGAAGTGATAAACCAGCGGCGTCAAGGATTTTAAGTGGAACATAGCAAAAGGAAATAGACATTTCATTTCCTTCAGTCATTTTCCAAACCACTTTATTCTTTTTTTTATTAGGGTCGCAAGGACACCGAACCGCTCGACGGACCATCCCAGGGCCAACACAGACACATATCAAGTATATCCCATTAGCGTCATGTGTACATCACCGAACTGTAGGAAGATTCCAGTTTACCCAGATAAAACCCATGCTAGCACGGAAAGAACATGCAAACTCCAGGTAAAATCACCTTCCCAGACACAGGACTCGAACCTTCTTCCTGTGAACACAACCAAACCTGGATTTGAAACTGTTTCAACGACCTTCTTCTCAATTGCCTTAAAAACATCGAGCTTCGTACTGCTGTGTCTTCAACAGCAAATTGTTAAGCTGCAGAAGAGTGTCTCCTAAACAGCCTAATGTATTTATAAATGTTTTAATGTACTAGCTGTGCAGATTTCAAGCATGCAAACATAAATGTGCATACTAATTGAGACATTGGGCTAAACAGTCTTAGAAACTTTTTTACAATTAAAATAAACATATCAGCATTGAACGCCTTCATCTGGCACTAAATGCCAATAGTCAGTCATACAATAATAATAATAATAATAATAATAATAATAATAACATTCATAATTATACTATTACTGTGCAGTATTGGCAAGTACACACTTGGGGGGTAATTTGCTGCTTTCTGATTTACTGTCTCTAGTACCATTAATTCAGTGTTACATAAACTAAGATAATGCAAAGCAATAATGTATCTGTATTAATATTTTAATACCAGCGCTGCGATATTAAGGTTAACCATGATAAACAGTTACATAAGCATTTATCAGAGACTGATCTTCCACCAACATGGAAATACCGTATTAAGCAATTATCAGCACAAAGTATATTATCATCTATCCTTAAAAAACAAACAAACAATAAGAGAATGGAAAGTGGTGTGTTAACCAAGAAGCAAACCTTCTCATGAAGCCTGATAATCAGAAGGCATTGATCCAACATTTCTAATTAACTAGGAATGCATGTAGGGTCGAGGAGTTTGTGGTTACGCGTTCATGTGTAGGACAGAGTGTTTGTCTGTGCTTACTGTGGTGTGATAATGACTTAAAAGTCAAGATAGATACCCTCTATCTGCCGTGATCTCTTTCAGCCTCTGGCTGTTCTTTATTTCGCTTAGCCGGCTCTCCTTTTTAGTTTGAAATGAATCAAAAAAAAATAAAAAATCATGCTTCTCAAATGTACTCACTCTGTGAGGTGATGTAATTATCTATCCTCCACTTGGTGGTCCTGGAAAAGCTCTGCTTTGAGCTAAGTGTTTTTGACACTGGCAAGCATTCTTCTAACTCACACAGCTGCAAATCTCATCAGAAGAGAACTGAAGTGTGCAGGATTTTACTGGCACCTCAGCACTTAGCTTGCTGATTAAAGTCACCGATTGGCTTAAGTGATCTCCTCGTTGCTTCCTAAAACGTTGAGTAGAGCCACGTCAAATTGAAGTATTATCCTGGAAAACTTAGACGTGCAAATGAGGCCAGTGGGAACTGGATGTTTTTTTTTTTTTTTTAAAGAATGCAGGGACTTGCACTTTCAGAACCTTGCCTGGAGGTGATTTGACTTTCGATTTACAAAACTAGGGAAAAAAAACGAAGACTTAGCTGTCCATGGTATAGAAGTTAAGCGTTCTGAAGCCACTAGACAGCTGCATTGAATGAAACCCCGGTGTTCATTTCATCCCTGTTATTTCTACAGTTTCTGAGTGACAGAAGCTGAGGTGTAGGCTGTAGAACTCCTGCTTGTAGGTCAGTAGGCTAATCGGAGCCTCGAGGTGCTTCTTCAGTCAATGACCTCCATAACATGACTGCAGGATATTTCGACATGCAGACACCGAGACGGAGCTCTGAGATGGGCTTTAGTCCCACACTAAGGCACGTCATCTCTAGCACCGATCGGTCTGAGACGGTGCACAGGAGCGCGGAGCCTGAGTGAACACATCACCACTGTGCCTGCAATGCTCATGGGACCTTATTAGTGTACACATCATGTCAAATACAGAGTGCATGCTGCTCCTTTGGTCATATATGTAAGCAGGAGACCGAAATCCATTATCCCAACACACCCATGCCGAGGGAAGCTCTTCGGCCTGGTTTTATAAAAAGAACATGATGCAAGGGATTAACCCACTATACACCAGTACAGTAGACCATGATGTCTGGAATACAGGTGGCTGCTAAACACTCCACTGCTATAAGAAAACGTTCAATTCCGTAATACAGTGATTTATTCTCCTTATACAAGAGTTTTGATTGATCAATCAGAATCAAGTACTCAAATGAGAAGCGCATTAAACATCTCTTTCCCTGCAATCCATGTGAGATGAGCTGTTAAAAATGATAACATTCTAAAATAAGGACATTAACTGTGCAGCTACTGACTAAAATTATAGAAAATTAATTAACACATTCTGACCAATCAGACCATATCATTAATTTATTCATTCATTTGCCGAACCGCTTAATCCTGGGAAGACTGGAGTGTATCTAAGCCGACACTGGGTGAAGGTGGGATACACCCTGAACAGCTTGCCAATCCACCGCAGGGCCAATACACACAACCCTCACACTCACACTCACACCTAGGGGCAATTAGGAACAGCCATTTCACCTAATGTGCATGTCTTTGGACTCTGGGAGGAAACTGGAGTGCCCGGAGGAAACCCACATAAGCACAGAAAGAACATGCCACCTCCACGTAGAAATGCCCTCGATGAGCCCGGGACCCTCTCGCTGTGAGATGGATGCTATACCACCTTCCGCCCCCAGACAGGATTTCGAACCAGGTTAATGATGGCCTTATCGATGAGGCTGGTCAGCATCTGACCACATGGCACTGAAGTTTTATTATGGATTATGTATAATATATGATCTATTATACTAGGATTGAATTGAAATCGAAATTCTCATTTCATGTACGGCACGGTGCGGCCGGAACAGGAACAGCTGCTGCCACTCAAACGTCATGAATTATTGAAAGTCGGATATATTCTGATGACAGTGATGAAAACGCTTTTAAAAGTGCATAACAATGAGTTAACCGTGATAAATTATACATCCTCAGAGACCTGCAGAAAGCATAGTCTCCGTCTAAATGAGAAACGCAAGCGGTGTGGATTTTAAGCATTACTCCCAGCTTTCTTTCCTCTAAAATTAAAAGTCTATTACAGGACTATAATGTTACCTACTTCAGCATTCAGGTTAAGTTGCAGCTCTCTCTGCTCTTCCCGTGAGTATCGCACACTTATGAGTTTGGGGTTTATTGCTAGAACTCAGTATTGCCACACTTGTGTTATTGTGAGCTCAGTTAAACGCTGGATTAAATTCCGTCATACTTCAGACTTCAATTCATTCATGCGGTGTATTTATGTTCAATAAACCTGATATGGAGGGTTATATGGTAACCAGCAGCTCGTCTGTTCATCAGAACACTACTAATGTCAGATGGTGAAGGGGCGGGGCTTAATATCAGAGGTAGGGATACTGTCTCTTTTCTTTCTTTTTTTTATATTCCTGAGTAATAACCCACAGGACTAGGATATTTTTGATGGCAGGGTGATGAGGCCGGTCGCCATCCTTCACTGAACACCGCAGCACTTTAAATAAGGCATTCCATAGCCTACATAACAATCACAAAATTAGTGCTTTTCTAAGTAATCTAACAAAACAATTTACTTAAATTACTTCAATTTCTATTAAATTCAATTACTTCAATTTCTATCATTCATTCATTCGTCAACTTGGGCTGCTGGGCAAAGATGTGGTACAACCGGTAGAGTCAACAAACACACGACTATTCACCCTTCCACTCATACATAGGGGTGATCTGAAACAGCCAATTAGCCTAACGTGCATGTCTTTGAACTGTTTGAGGAAACAAGAGTACCCGGAGGAAACCCACACAAGCACAGAGAGAACATGCAAACTGCATATAGAAATGCCCTCGACGAACCCGAGAATCGAACCCTGGCTCTTGTTGTGAGGTAGACATTCAAACCACTATGCCACCATGCCGCCCGCATTCAAAAAAATTATTCAATTCCAGATCAGTGACGAGACCTCTCAGTAAGAGTATTTTCGGCAACCTTTTTAGGAAACTCACAAAGACTTGATGGGAAGCTCGACTTTAGGCAGCGCCTTCATCAATACATTAACTTCTGATTAGTTTTGCTTGGCTATGATGGCTGTCCAGGGTGTACCCCACCCTCGCCCAGAGTTGGCTGAGATGGGCGCCAGCCTCCCCGCGACCCTAATTAGGATTAAGCGGTTCAGAAAATGAATGAATGATGAGTTTTGCTTGGTTATTTGGTAAATATGTGAGGGAGGACACTTACTATACTGGTCACCCACCCTGATCCTGAAGCAGCAATAATTGTGCAACAGGCCCGCCACCACCAAACATATATACAGGAAATGATATAGCAGTGAACTCTGGTGTTAAAATGCAAAGTCCTGCGATGAGCACAGACCCGTCTTTATGAGTCTCTATAAGCATTTCCAGGTGAGATTATCCACTGAAGCAAAAGTGAGACACGTTGGATTAAAGTGTCCGCCAAATGAATATGCAAATGTACAGATGATAAGGTTTGTTTTACTCTGCTTTCCTAAGCAGCACTCTGCAAGAGTGCACATTTCTACGCACACACCTGTCTCATTTGGCATGGTTCACGTTTGATTAAGCTCTGTTCACATCTCGACGAACGGTGTTAAGTGGTAAGAAGAATGAATTGAGACATCCAGAGGTTTCAGAGAGTCACCTAAACAATCTAAAACAATCTAAAGGCTGTCTCTGGCATCATACAGTGATGTTACAGATCATCACTGATATTACAAAAAAAACCTGATAGGAAGTAGAGGATTAAACCACACCCTCATCGCTGTCACCTTTTCTACCTTTTGCTTAGAAACGTGTGCGTAATTTACCTTTAAATCTAAGGGGTCCAATGTTGCCTTTTAAATCATTAACATATCACACTATATCCATGTTTTCAAGTGAAAGATAAATACAATTAAGGCTATAAAAGATTTCATTATGATTGATGTTCATTGACACTTAAAAATACTTTTAAGGCAAAGTTTTATCGAACTGGTTATCTGGGAACTCAGCAAGTAGGTCCTGGGTTCGAATCCAGGGCTCGGCGAGGGTGTTTCTGTGTATAGTTTGCCTGTTCTCCCTGTACTTGCATGGGTTTAATCTGGGTAGTGCACATGTACGCCACATTCGCGCAAAGTTGGCTGAGATAGGCTCCGCGACCCTAATAGGAAAAAGCGGTTTGGCAAATAAATGAATGAAATATAGATACAGACAGGGAGTGGAGAGAAGCATGAAAACACAGCGTTATGCTTTTATTTTTCACTCCATTCACCACTTCCTGTCCGTGTCTGTGTCCGTTTTGGTTTGAACAGAGAGACGGTTTTATTCTGGTGCTCAGAAGGGCGTTGTTTAGGCAGAGCTATGCGGGAATAGAGCGCCTCCTATTTATATCATGTTCATTATCATGGTCATGTGTCACATGAAAATAAATGGGTTTACCTCTTTGAACTGCACATACAGTGACCCTGCCCTCCGCCCTGGTCTCTCGCTTTAAAAATATATAAAAATTATAATAGTACTACTACTACTACTAATAATAATAATAATATGAATTTCTAATCATTTCTAGCCGTCTAAAGACCTTTCCGGATCCACTTCTGTGACCACATTGGCATCCCCTGCCACGCACATCTCCACCAGCATCCCCAGTTCCAATATCCGATTCAGTGCTAATATGACTCACTCAACACATTACTGCCACTGACACTGCCGTTCTCGATTTCGAAGTCACTTTCATTACCGTAACAGATCATATTTAGATCCTGCTCAGCACTGACAATAACAGCAACTCACAATCGGCAAACAAAAAAAAAATACCCATGAAAGTAGCTGACATCCAGAAGGGGCTTCTCGAATCATTTAAAAGCTATGACTAGATATAAAATGGGCTCTGATTGGCTGAACATAATTCTAAAGCTACGTCCACTTACAGCATGATCAGACACCGGTTAACTGGCCTGAAGGATATATACACAATACAAACAGGCTGGGTGAAAAGAAGTATTCCTCCTGTTCATTTCTGCATTGTTATTCATTTAGAATGCATCATCTGTTCACAATCAGCTGCATCTTTACGAGGTATAATTGCACACTGTTTTCCAGAACCTTTTTGTTAGCATTAGTTTCCTGAATTGCAACATCTACACATCTGAGAGACAATCATTCTTTCTCTCTCTTTCTCTTCCCTCCTCTCTGCTCAATCTTCGCAGAAGTCTGTCTGGAAGCCTTGAGAACAAGCTGTGCATTCACTTATACATCACCTGTGCTCGGGGAAGCTTGTGTAATGCCATGGTTGAAAGAGAACTGCACCGTAACCTGTCAGCTATAAGGTTCTGTAAATCAATAATGCCACAGACAGGAAGAAGGAACTCCTATGATCTCCCTACGATGTGTTCTAGTATTACCGCTCAAACCGATCTCACCAACTGGTGCCACATGGGTGTCATGTTTACTGCACACACGCAAGAGCTGATATGAGATAAGAAGGAGAAATAAGATGAGATATGAGATGAGATATGAGGAGATGAGATAAAATGTAATTAAATGTGAGATAAGGTATGAAATAAGATGAAATATAAGATATGAGATGAGACATAAAATGAGAAGAGATAAGATATAAGTTGAGATGATATAAGATATGAGATATAAGAGAAGATGAAATGAGATACCAGATGAGATACGAGATAACAAGATGAGACGAGGGAAGCTCCATGATCATGTTTTACAAAGGTTAAATATACATATGTATGACTTTTTTCTTTTTTAGCTCATTTATAACGGATATCTGAGCAGGGTCGTCTCTGAGCACGCTTTATTAGCACTCAGACACACAAAGGAGACACAGCGTTGAAATGAAATGACCAGGTGGCCCATTAGAGGGAGTTTTCAAAACCGGACATTAATTAGTTCATCAGATGAATAAAACCCAGACGTAATTAACACAGATACACGCCAATCCCGACAATGCCCCACTGTTTTTATGTTAAATCTTGAGTGGTGTTCTTTTTCCTGTTCGAGCAATGCTGTAATTATGCTATTGAGATGCATAACGAGGTTTAAACCAGTGTGGTTAATAAGCTACGGTTGGAGGATAATTAACTTTGATGTCACCAAATTCATTTCACTGTGGTTGTTTATAGGTAACCTGCATTCATTCATTTTTGGTTTCAAAATGAAAAACAAGAGAAAGGAAAGAAAAAGTGTTTTATATCACATGCATTTTTCCAGGTATGAACTCAAAAAAGAATAGCATTTGTCCTAAAAGCTGACTTGTTTTTAGTGGTTTCTGCTTGAATCATTACAAATGGGCAGATTTACTAATTGGTTTGTGCTTGTTGGCGTTTAGTAAAAACTTGGCAATAAGAGGAGTTAAGCCTAGCTCACATGTAAGCAATCACGGCCAAATGTACAAGCGAATTTTAGTTCGAGGGTAATTTAATATACTTTCGGAGGTAGTCAGTTGAATTTGAGGTAAATGGTCTGTTTTTGTGGCCTTGGAAAAAGTTTTGGACCTGCTCAAAATTTGGTGCGAATTCAGAGTGGCTCGAATACGAGTGAAGAGCTTCGGAAGCAGTTCGGTCCTTTTTGCTTGTTTTTGAACGACTCAAGCGACCGATTTTTGCATGTCACGTGAATCCGCCCCTTCTATAAATAGGCAACCAACGGTCCTGTGCACCTCTATTCACTTTTGTTTGCAAAAAAACCAAAAAATCTGCATATTTTCTACATGCAATGTGCCTCTTGCCATCTCACACATGTATTATAAAAATATAATATTAATTCTAAATATAAATGGTTGTTCCTGTTTTTACGGCCAGCCGAAACCGAAACAAATTTGCACTATTTTGCCTTATTTCACGGCCATATAGCTTACATGTGAGTACACCCTTAATTTTGCTGCTCCCTTCATTGCATGTATTTATATGAGTTTCTCTGTTATTTAACGCAATAAACAAGCTTGTCTTCATTTTTGCCGTTTTGCACAAGTCTGTTAGTGCAAAGGTTTAAACAAACTCAGAATAGATGTCTGTTGAAATTTATATTATTATTAAAATTGATTTCTATTTGCTCAGATGAATATTTCCTCTTTAATACATTTAGGTGTAGGGAAAGGTCAAACTGCATGCTTAAAAATAAGGCACAAAGGAGGCCGTGGTAGAAAATTGTTCCAGATAATTTTATTCGTTTATTTGGAATGCCAGAGGAAGACTTTATCAGAACATATAGATTACCAAGGCACGTTAGTCTCTACCTGTTTCTAGTGTACACTGGTCTTTCTAGGCTGTGTTGGCCATTATTAAAATCAAGAGTCATTATTAAAATCAAAAGTCATTATTAAAATCAAAAGTCATTATTGAAGTTAAACTGACTACACCAGTGTTCATTTATTTGCATACTGTTAGTAAATCACCTGCATAATTAGCCACTCCCATCGACGCTTTTCTCTAATTTACCCTGCAGCACAGTGATGAACTTTTTTGCAGTGATTAAGAAATTGCAGAAACTCCTTTATTTGTTGTTTTACATTCCAGGAATATTTATAACCTCTCATTAAAAAAACTAAACAAAAATGAATGAATGTGATGTACATGGAACACTCCAATCTAATCGTTTTCACACATCATTAACTATTTTCTCTTGCAAATAAAGTAATAAAAGAGATATTGAATCTGAGTTGGAACTTCCCCACATGCATTTAGCAAAAAATCCTATCAATCTGTGAAGTCTCTAAATGTGCTTTGACAATTTGAGACCCAATTATTATGCCAACTTGATATTAGCATTGACACGGTGCTATCTGGAGGCTGAAGAGGTGTTATCTTCAATTACCTGATCATTTCGGAGTGAGCGAGTAATCCGTGAAATAGACTGTTTAGGTATAAGGATAGAGACATGAGGACTATCTCATCATGTCTTTTTTAACCTCCCTTCGCTTCCACAGTGGGGGACATTTCATTAGCTTAAAGCAGAAGCAGCAGACGCAGCTCCAGAAGCCTTGATAAAATGACACTTAGTTTGAAAGGCTTCCTGGGAGAACAACGCCGGCCTTGGTTTTCACTTCAGTAAGAACAGGGGTGATGTACTATTAGGAAGTGGCAAAGAAGCTTTTTTTTCCCAGAACAAATGGACGGGATGTTATCTCCAGGGCCATGAGGAACAGCATTTGGCTTAAAAAGAACGGAACACGCAAACCTGTCATATGGCCCACACTCTAGTATCTCTAGAAATAGACGTAAAAGCAGGTCATTATCTTTAACCCCATCTATCAGGGCAAAGGCAGTGTCTTCCATCAAAGGTCCACAGATGTCTCCCTCCGTGTGAACGCACCCACTAACGCTCCTCTAAACTGCAGATTAATGAGGCAAGCCTTGCATGTGCTCGGCGCTCACTTTCAATAACGAGAACAGTTTTTGGAAAGCTGCACCGAACAACGGCAAGCAATTTAGCAAGAAGTATGCTTGCTTGCATTCTCCATAAATCTTTGCAGTCATTTGGCCTGCCACTATATCTCTGATACTGATGGGAAGAGAGACTTGCTGGTGCTGTTTAGTATCTCTTCAGCTGACTCATCATGTTTCTTTATGTGTCTCTACGAGAACACGTTTACATCCCACGCCTTTCAAATAACAGCTAACTTTTCTGAGCACGCGGTTTAAATTCCTCTAATTGCTGTCAAGACATGGTACATTTTCACGCACATCTGTGATGTACAGAGACATTTTCATCGATTTTCCGTTACATTCCCGCGCTCGTGCCTTTACCAAAAAACACACCAAACAAATCTGAAAAATGTCGCTTACGTGCCACTACATCTCCTCTCCTGTCACAGAGCTCATATTAGCTTGTCAAGCTAAAAAATAAATAATATAGTCAAATTAATTTAACACACAAACAAAGATAGAAGGCACTGATTCAGTAAATATCCTGCCTCACCTCCTCCTTCCTCCCTTCCTCCGTCTATATCAGGCGTCAACCTGCATTGTTTAACTGACAACCTAAGAAAATGAGGTTTGCGAACCGATAAAGCAGAAACAGCATTAAATCCAACTCGAGATTTAATATGCATGGTGGAATCTGATGGAGGAGATAAGGGGGATGAAAGGCGCTGGCATTTGCAGGTGGGACAGATAATGAAGGAGCTCTCGGGGAGAGCCGAGGCTGGCGGCGGCGCCCGGCTGCTTTACTTGGGAAAACCGCGTCCTAGTGAATGCCTCCATTTCCCTGTTGGCATTTCGGTGGCATTTTGATATGAGCATTGGGAGGATCCCAGGGGAGTGAGGAAAGAAGGAAACCATTAGAGATGTAGAGTAAAAGCCTGGTTTTTTTTTTATTCGTTTCATGCTTAGACATTTGAGATCAACAAAAACAGCCATCACAAAAAAATATTGAATCAATACGGCTCCATTTTGACTCGACTGCAAGCTCATTTGTCACCTGTCTCATAGTGTGAGAACAAAAAAAACTAAATATAAACATATCAACATAGTAATACTGTCATAACCCACCTTTCTTCCATGACTGTCTGCAGGGCAGTGACCTACTGTTTTTTTTTTTTTCTGAAGAAATATGATGTTTGTGTGCACTTTCAGTTACATAATGGAGATGGAGCAATGGCATGTGAACAGGCGAGAATGCGTTCCCATCCTGAATTATTCAAAAAGGCTGCCGGCGCTCTCCTTCACCCGAGAACCTCCCAGCGCTGATTCATGAATGGAGGGAAGTGCAGCGGCCGCAGTATCACAGGCGTGCACTGTTAGCAGCTCCGGAAATCACTCGCCTCCGCTATGCAATCTCTTCCCTTCACTTTGGCTCATTCAGCCATCTCAGGGTGTGCAGGCTGGCTCGCCTCTGCCATTCTTTCTCCCTCCCTCCCACTCTCTCT
>JAQMYF010000008.1:20201469-20216236 GCA_030014195.1 Neosilurus mollespiculum
CACACACACACACATATATATATATATATATATATATATATATATATTGAAGATACTAATAATTCTAAACAGTTTTTCATTTTTTTGACTGTTTGTTCAGGAAGCAAATTCATAGGACAGTTAACTAACATCACTGACATCCTTGTCTAATGTTAGCAAAGTCAAATACACTGTGTACATATTTATATTTTGATTTAAGAAAGATGAACAGAAAAAAAAAAGTATTTACTGTGACAGAAACAGAGGACACGGTCAAGTGGGAAATTTGAGATGTGACTTGGTGTGGGATGAGAGGTGTGGGTGGGGCTACTGGCAGCGATACTGTCAAAGAGTTTAAAACACAGCTGGAACTATCAATTCTTAGAGATTCATAAGCTGATTGATTCATCCTTCATTGTTATTGCTGTGTGTGTGTGTGTGGGGGTTTTTTATTTAAATTTCATAGCAGCGTACTCTGACTTTCTACACAAACTTTGCAAAGGCAAACAGTTCTGGTACCAAATTAACCAGCAAATGATACATGTGGTGTCTGACAATTTCTAAATGCAAAGCATGCCCTAATTAATATACAAATTAATATAAATATTCCATAGATAATAAAGCTGAATCGATATGATACCCAGATAGCCAGGGTAATAATATCCATCAAGTTGCTGACTGCTAGCCTTCGTTTTTTCTCATGCCACTTGCTATATTGCCATCATAGTGATCCATTTACTTTACAGAAAAAAAAAGTAATGTTTATGAATTTTTTTGTTGTATCCTATAACAATCCTCATTCTCATTTCCAGGCAGGAATAAAGCATCACTGTGAGGCGAGCATTATTACCAGTGAAATCAAGAAGAATTAATTGAATCATTTTCAAGTCAGCAAGGTCCCCCATAGGCAATTGTTTCTGAGTCAGTGGCCATGGTGGAGAGTGCGGCGGTGGAGAGACAACTGCCTACATACACTCATGCAGATCTAAACAAAGCCTACAGCCAGTGATGCAGGCCCACCCTGGGCCATAATACATAATACACATGCACAATGAGCTCTAATCAAATTCACACAGGCTTCATCAAATCCAGCACAGCCCCTCGAGTTAAACAGCGCAGTGAGTTGAGTGCGTGCCGAATGCAGATCAAATATGTGTTTCTTATCAAACTAAAGCTAGTCTCAGCCTATTCTCTAGGCATTCTCTAATGGCGCACGCAGCCATGACTAAGGATGCAGGGCTTATTAGATGAACATGGATCTATGATCAAGGATTTTGCCTTTGAAAAGTGTGACTGAACTGAGATCAAAAGCACGAGTTCCCTCCAAATCTATAGAGTGGAAAAATTAAAGATGCTGACATCCAACCCACAGACAGTCCTGAAGAAAAAAAACAAAACAGCACGATACCATGCTGATGCAACTTTATTACTTTTAGAACTTAAAAGAAAAAAAAGTGTGTGTGTGTGTGTGTGTGTGTGTATATATATATATATAGAGAGAGAGAGAGAGATATAGATATAGATATAGATAAAGGGAAGGATAGACGGATAAATAAATAAATAGACATACAGTAGTGTGCAGTGAAGATTAAACACCACCACTTTTGTCTAAAAAACCTCCTAATAAAAAAGAAGTAAAAAATTACTTCTTTATAATTTTTTGGTAAAAATGTATTGAACAATGCTATTGTGGGCAATAAGAATTAAAAAAATCATTCCGACAAGTATATTGAGGTAAAAGTATGGCTAATAAGCAAAAACAAATACAATACAAATTTTTCAGAAAAATTTAAAGTCGTCCTCTCGGCGAATCAGCAAAAAATATTTACGTATTCACGTGTATCAGTTCGTCCATGCGAGAAAGCCATTAGCGAAATTAGTATTCATTCATTAGAATTCATTCAGTATTTCTTTTAGTTTATCTGTGGCAATTTGAAAGGAAGCCAATCCCTTGTGGAACAAAGTAATGAGCAACGTGATTGGTCAATTCAGGCTCAAACCTAAAATCAATAATAAAGCTTAAAGAAAAAAAAGACAACTAATAAAAGCGCTCGTTATCCGACTTGACAAGTTGCTTGTATGCGCATCCATATACTGAATACTAATTTCGCTAACGACATTCTCGATCGGACGAACTGATACTAATGAATAAATAAATTCATTAATGAATGAAAAGAGTGACTAAACCAAGAACTTAAAGGGAGTGCCATCACAATTATCAATGAAAATAATTAAATACAATTTTAATAAATTATTAAATACAATTAATACAACTGCAGTAACTCCAATAAATGAATTGATGGAAAAAACAAAGTTTTGACTTGTAACCCATAGACAAAACCAGCATGACCTCATTTCATGAAAAGCTTAAAACCAATGCCTTTCATTCAATTATCAGATTTTTGTACGGTATAAAAACTACAAACATGTTCCAAGGAAAATCCGCACCAAGCTTTTAATATAAGATGCAGAGAGGCAGGGAGCCGCAGCCTACGACTTCTCATAAAACCATTACAGAGCAGTTTTTCGGTTCATCAACTAACCATCCACTGAATCTATACAGAGAGATTAAAGTTGGTAGAGGTTTTGTCCAAAGGGCGTAAAAAGCAAATGATGGCTAAAGGCCATGGCGAGAACACAGACAGAATCTACGCTGGAGAGATTGAAATTCATCCCAGTCAGTCTGTGTGAAAACACATCGATATGAGCCGGGGCAAATATTTCCATGCTTTGTTGTGCAAAAATAATAATAATAATAAATAAATAATAAAGAGCAGTCAATAGTGAGGTATTTTTACTCACTTTGTAATTTTTTTTTTTTTACTTGTCTTTGTTCTTCCCCAGAGAGTGCTTCTTGGAAACAAAGACAAATTAAGACCGGAAGCTTGAATTCATTCCACACGGCACCGCGTCTTCTTTTGAGGCTCTGAATCATAACTGTTTTTAGCCTAAGTGTTTTTAAGACTCAGGGTAGATCAAGCTGTGCTCTGCATTTCATGTTTTTGCGGGGCACTCTAGTCCTTACATGTGACTTCTGTGCTACCATGGCAACTTGCAACACAACGCCGGCTGATTTGATCCCCAGCTGTGCTGCTATGGCAGTAGTTGGATACAGGATAAGAGCAGTTTATCAATTCAGAGCCCAGCTGAGCTGCCGTGGTGATGACAGAAAGTCAGGACAGTCCCAGCATACACCCCTGAGGGATCCCAGCTGTGCTGTTCTAGCAAAATACAGCCCAGAAGCTATGCAGATGTGTTCGGTTCCTCAGCAGTAATGATGCAGTGATGTCAGAACATAAGACACTTGGTTCGTCTTTTCTTCAAATGTAGTATGTACAGTATACAAGCTACTTTGAAAAGGATGGATCTGAAGCAGATGCACTACGCCAGGCCTAAACAGCCAAAGCTCCCACGTCAGCTTTGTCGCTAGTAATTAGCTTCATCAAGCAACAACACCGGTCGCTTAGTACGGCAAGTCTCTCACAAGTGAACAATAGCATACAGTATGTTTAGGCACTTGAGAAATCTCCAGTGTGGCTTTGTCTGCTTCATATAAAGCTTGTCAAATCCTAGTTGACATTTTATATGGATGCTAATCAGAAGCAATATGTCCCTGAGCAAAAGCTTTCAATTTCTGTAAATCAGTTTTGCTGTGACATGACAAGCAGAAGAAAAAAGAAATGACAACAGCAATAATAATAATATTATAAACAGTTAAATGCATACATACATACATATATATGTATATATCAATTATACAGTTGGGCTGGACGACAAAGCTGCAACATTTATCATGATAAAATGCTTAATTTAAATCAAAATCAGTATTTATTATTCTTAATAACATCTTTAAATAATTATCGGGCTGGGAAAAAGACTAATTTATAATGTAAAAACTATAAAAGTGTTCTTTAACATATGCACAAATACATAAATAAGACTACTAAACACACAAAATTTTGTTGACACCTGATCATCACAGCCCTATAACATTGATTATTCTTTTACAGTGGCACCTGCCAAGGAGTGGGATGTATTAGACAGAACAAGTAGATGTGTTAGAAGTAGGAAAAATGAGTGGTCATAAGCATCTGAGTGACTTTGACAAGATCTGCATTGTGACGGATAAATGACTGGGTCTATTTATCTTCAAAACGATTTTGTGGGGTGTTCCTGGTATGCGATGCTACCCACCAAAGATGGTCCAGGGAGGGACATCCAGTGAACAAATTGCTGAAACTGTTAATACTTAACCTTAGAAATTGCTAAGACAGCTTGCCGTACATGGGGTTGCCTTGCCGCAGACCAGTCATGTGGTGTAAATGTTACGGCTGATCAGTGTGACTGCATAACTATCTTTCCTCGTGTCTGGTGTGGCACGCTGAGACTTATGGTCCATATTAGACCCGTAATTGATTAATAGAGTAAAGCTTCACATTACATGTGCCTTTCTACACTATGTACAAGATACAGTGCATGCTAACGGAACACAAGGTGAGTCCTTTACGGTACCACTTCAACACTATGGAACTGTACGTTCTACAAAATGTAGCTGAAGCAGTAATATTAGCAAGTTGTTTGAAATAATGTGATAATTTGTCTTTCTATTTTGGTTTCTTTCTCTAGCCTTATAATTCCCAGACAGAAATCGGAAACAAAGACGGTTGCTCAGTTCTCCAAGCTAACAATTATGTGTTGTTTCACCGCCCGGTTTTACCCTTCACACTCGACTCGGTGCAAAACGTATTATTTGCAAGTTTCCAAAAATGTCATCAGTCAAAGGACTACACAACACCCACATCCACGCCTTCATCTCTAAAAATCTATTACCGTTTAGTATAACCGTTATCAGATCAACAGGGGCGTGTGAGCCTACAATATTCCACCTGTGGCTGAATCTATTGCTTCAATATAATTATTTTAAGAGGATCATATCCTGTCAAGTACCTGGGCCTTGGGCCAGTATTGCTTTTGGTAATGTATGTTGAATGTAGTTAAACATATCTAGTTATCTATTTCCTGTTAAAAGGTTACGATAAATCTGATGTATTACTATTATTATCTGTATATTACATATACAGAATATTAAACCTATTTTAAGCAGAAAGAAATTAAGTTATCTTCTTGTTAAAGCTCTGAAATCTGTAAAAGCATCTACAAAGTCTTGATCTATAATCATACTACAATAATAAATATTGGATCATGTAATTTTCACTTTTAAGATATTGTTTATGTCTGGTTCTTCTCAAGGTTTCTTTTTCTTTAGCGTAAAAAGGCAAAAAAAGAAACAGAAGAAGAAGTGCAGATTTGTACTCTGCTCCTACTGAGAGTAAATTATTAAGAGTAAAATTGTATGAATATGTAAAAAAAAAAAAAACAAGGGCTACTTGGACATTAAAGCACACACCACACACTGGGAATTCTTTGCAGTCTACATTCAAGGGCTCTCTGATTACACTTTGGATTACATTAAGGTATTACTGATTGCTTTCTGTCTTCCCCAAGGAAAACAATCAATATTATTCTCGATTCTCTCTGATGTAAGAAGCAATTCAACATTAATTGCTCTTTCGGGTATACTGTTGTGTTTTGCTTTGATATTGGGCATTGGATCGTTAAATGGTGATACTGTAGTACTGTTGCGCCGGTCACGGTGGACCTAAGGTGCACAGCGATGTGTCTCCGAGTGTGTGGTGGTGAAGAGAATTTGACAGAGTGGGGCCACGGCATTAGCATAACTGTAGTGAGAGAGGAGAGAAGAAGATAGACAGGCTCACTGAGCAACAGGGCGAGTCTGCTGCTCTCTTCTCTTATCAGTCTGCAGGGCCAAGCTTTGAAAAAAGGGGGGGGTTGGCAGAGAGAGATGGAAAGAGAGAAAGACAGATAGCGAGATGGAAAGAGTGAGAAAGAGGGAGAGTGAAAGCAGAAACAGAGGTAGCCAAGCAATTAATTGTCTTCACAGCCTGGCATTTCATTTCAACACTCAAGCAAAGAAAGTCTATTACAGGAACAGGATGATCATTAAAACTCACCAGTAATCACACTCACACAGGGGGAGATGAGGGGGGTAAAAAATGATTCACCCGTCCCCCTTTCCTCTGTTGCTGTCATCGACCCTCCAAAAACAGTCGTTTTCCCCTGCTTCATGGTTACTGGACTGTAACCAGTAGATTGAAAAATAATAGCAGTTTTAATGGCCCCTAGGCGATCGCCATGCACATACATAGATGCAGTATTTCAAGTTTGGAACTCTGGGAAACTCAATTGCACGGGAGCGTGGGCTTAATTTCTGAAATAAATGTCTTGCATGCGAGGAGGGCTAGGATTCAGACCCCGCCTTGGGTTCTTGCACTTCTGGACACACTGAGCCGAGAGCAATGCAAAACTGGCGGACAAGAGAAATATGAGAGTGGGCAACAAGACAGCGCAGAAGCACAAGAGGAGATGAGAGGAGGACAGGGGAGAACTGCAGGTGGATGAGGGATGGGCATTGGTGGTTGGACGAGCAACGGAGCAGTGCATCAGTCACTGTCAAATTGGTTCGCTTTTCGCTTATAACAAGGAGGATGGAGCGCGGGCTGTAAAACCTGGAGGATAGCGCAGAAAACTTCATGGTTTTCTTACAGAGAGCACGGGAAGTTGTCTATCTGTAATATGCAGCTGCATGTCTGATTCAGCACGCTGACTGTGTGTGGATGTGACATTTATTCATCTCTTTCAGGCTAAATTTGAAAATGTAAATGATTTTGTTTGTCTGAGACCAGAATGATGATGGGGATGACAGGTATGCTGAACATCTGGAATTTTTCACTGTGATAAAAGCGTAAAAGAAAACAGAATAAAATAAAACACACTTTCTCCCTTTGCGATCTCCCTTTCTCTCTGTCCAGCAAACAAGATGTTGGTGCATGCACAAGTGTCCGGACGCTGACATCGCACTCCTCAATGCATTACAGGCAAAACTGCACAAACTTGTTTACTGGCCCAGTGTCCAGTCTGAGCGCCAAGTGCATAATGAATGGTAGAGTATATCTCCTGCAGTAAACATGCTCCCACAGTCTCTCCAACTCACAAATTCTCTATCTCTCTCTCAGGCTCTTGCAATAACGCTCCCTTTCACTCACGCACTTTCTATCTCGCTCTGATTCATTTTACAGGTCCTGAGGGAGGCAGCAGGTAGGCCTGAGGTCACAGGTTCCACCTCGACTAGGGACAGCATTGCATTTCTTTCAGCTAGATAATTAACCTGAATACTTCTGGGTATCCAACCGCATAATGGATAATGAGTAAACTGCAAGCCATGTAAGTGAATCTGGAAAAAGAGCATCTGCTCACCAGCACTATTAGGTTGATCCACATGGCATGATGTATTCTTATCATCTTTATCCGATTGATAATGTTTGGGTTGATATTTGGGGTGATGTTCTCTCAATAAACTATGTGCATGAAAATAACATGTTCAACAGCAACAGGAAATCACATCATGCAAATTTCCTGAAGCTCAGGAGAGGGAAATTGAAGTGGCAGCATTCAAATACATATGCTTCCATATCGATAGTCCTCAAAAAACAGTATGTGATAATCCGTAGGTTCTCCAAACACTCAGTAGACATTTAATAGTAGCAGAATTCCCTGATGATTTACTAAATCTGTAGTTTTATTCTTATTTTTTATTTTGTATATTAGCTAAGTGTTTACTGTTTATTCTTTATCTGTGTGCTGCTTTTTTCTATCTGTGTACTGCTTTTCTTATGTGCTGCTGGAAATTTAAATTTCCCTGAGGGAGTCAAAGTTAAGTCTAAGTCTAAGTCTAGTATGCAAATGTACCATGGTAAATTACACTAAACTATCCCATAATTCAGTTGAAACATCCAAAAAAATATATATAAAGAGAAGCCTTTTTTCCAGGGAAAGTATAAAGAAGATGGCAGGTGAAGTTGGTTCTTGTAGATTCAAGGGGTGTCTCTGTGGATGTTCAGGAAGTATCAGGAACAGTTTTAAGAGATATGGCACACTTAACACATACTTTGAAATATATGCTCTTTCTGCCACCCCTGCTTGGCCCCACCCACATTTCAAACATTTCCTCTTTAGATTTTTTTTTTTTTGAAGTGTCATCTGTGAACATCCAGTTCAAAGGTCAGACAAGATGGTGGAGGAGTATGGACAATTTGTGTCTACTCCTCACTTACACACTCACAGAACATACAGGGTAGTTGGGTAGTAGGCATTTAACCATTTGACTTTTTTTTTTTTAAATGATATTGTGATATTAAGTGATAAGATCACAAACCTGTTACACAAACATGTCCTTATGCCATTAGCAGAGATGCTACATAATCACATTTTGTGTATTTGCTAACTCTATGCTAAATACCAACAATGCCTTCAAAGAAAATCTGGACATACTGGCGTGTTGTTTGTTAAATTTCTTGGATTCAATGTTGCAAAATAATGTGTTTAATTGTTCAAAAGTTACAAGAGTTAAACAGCACCATACTCACGGACACAGCCGTGTAAACGTAAAGAAAGAAGACTGTTGGTGTTCTTCTTGAAGGCAGAAGTGTTGATTAGGTTCACCAGAAGTGAGACATGGAGCAAGACTCAAAACAAATTGTCAGTTAATTCAAATCCAATTCAAGCACATAGGAACATGACTTACTCCATATGCTTATCATCTCCCACTGCTTCCTCTATTTAACCAATCTTTATCTGTTTTAATGCACTTTAATTGAATTTCTTCACCCAGACAAGTGCTTTAAGACAGATGATTATCACTAGGGCTTTGTCCACCACTTTGCTCATATAGGCCTTCGATTACATATACATTTACGTTTATGGCATTTGGCAGACGCACTTATCTCAGACTTACTGTACATCACTCTTACAACTGAGCCGTTGAGGGTTAAGGCCTTGTTTAAAGAGCCTGGCAGTGGTAGCTTGGTGGTGCTGGATTTTGAGAACACAACCTTCTTACCAGAAGTTACATTTCTTAGCTACTAAGCTACCACAACCCCTATACAATACATACTCATATATGATACGAGACGGAATCACCTTTTAATGTTTTTGGTCACAACTTGAGCATCCAAACGCAGAGAAATCAGTGGAGTTTTAGGCAGATCTCTCCCTCTCTCTCTCTCTCTCTCTCTCTCTGCTGCCGTTGACGGACAAGGGAATCCAAGATGGGGAAAAATATCAACAGTAGATCAAGTTCAGTCATGTCATCAAATGCCAGGAGGGGAAGGTTCCAGAATTAATGTTGGTAGATATATTTTCATCAACTCCCGCCCCAAACGCAAACAAACCCCTTTGACACATCCTGTGTAAGGTGGGACTGTTGCGCCTTTATTCTGCCTCGCCATTCTGTATAAAAAGTAAGAACAATGAGGGGGTCACTGTTTTTCTGCCTCTGAGTCAGCAGCGAAGGCAATCACAGAGCTGAATAGATGTCAGTATAAAAGGGACAGTCGGCATGGTGTGAAAGGGGTGTTTCATTCTGATGGCGTTATATGTGTGACCTGCCACCGGGAGAAGCAACAGTTCAGTTCATAAAAGCAACTCACAGCTAGCAAAGGCACCCGAATACTCATTTCACCTCCCATTAGCTGTGTGTTATACATGGCCATGATCGTGAACCCAATATTGTCAAAGAAATTGAATTGTGAACCGGGTGAATCTTTACATGCCTATATTTTTGTCTGAACTCATTAAAAAGCTCTATTTCATTTCTGGAACTTGATTGCTCTGAACTCCATTCCTGCTATTTCAAAAATGCAAGTTGACACTTTAGAACATTTCACATTGTGAGTCGTCTTTCAGCCTGTTTTTAAAGACTTGCGCAATTAAACGTCTTCCTACAGCAATCCAGGAGCAAGAAAAGGTTCAATATTCATGAAATATTCTAATATCCTGAGCCTCCAGAAGGATGAACAGAGAGAAATAATGATCATTCTTCATGTCAGCCAGCACGGCAGCCATGGAGAGAGAATTATAAAACAGCACAGTTCACAGGCACTTCTCTGTGTTTTTCTTTGTTAGGGTTTTGGTAAGTGGATTATTCCCCCAAATGGGACATGCAGAAATTAATGTTCTTGTACACGTCAGAAACTGGAATCGTTTGCGGCATTCGATATTTAACATCTACGCCTGCAACCTTCTAATATGAAGTTCAAACTGTTTAAACATTGTGAGCAATCAGTATTTTGCTGGTAGATCTTTAATCCTGGAAGTCAGCTCCCTTGGAGATGGTGCTATTTTGCATTTCGTCTGGATTCCTCCATCGTTGGAGATGTCAGCGGAGTCTGTTAGTTGACATCTCAATGCTGATGAGACAGGCTCCGAGCAGACAAACGGGTGATTGACAGGCCTCTGAAGATGGCTTTTTCGAGGATCAATTTCTCTTTTGCTTTCTTGTTTATTTGGTTCCTGGGGTTCTGATGTGTGATTGAATTTCTAATAGAGCAACCGATCAACGGGTCAGGGGAGGGTATATTAATTTTGCATAAATTGAATGGAAACCCTATGTGTGTAGTCTTTGACATTTGCGAATGTAACACGTACAGTGCACAAACATGCAGCAAATTAGCAGCTAATAAAACACCCTGCTCACACTATGCATGTAATACAATGCTAAATTGCAGATTCAGCCCTAAAGCAAATCTAGACCCAAATATTATATGCACGACATGCAGTGTTTTCCCTTAGTAGGTTGTAAACTGCATTATGTATGAATGAAGAATTTGAATAATGAGCCTGGATTGTATGTGTAACAGCACACTGCCCTCGGTGCCTGGCCTTAGAGGTGTCCGTGCGATTGTATACTTTCCTAATGGAGCTTAATGGATTGTATGCAGCTCTCTGCTGCTCTAATGGGGTGAGATGCCTGAGGGATCTTTGTTGCCTAGCTTTCTTTCCCTCTCTCTCTTGCACCTGACCTGCAGTTAAAATCGCATCACTAACACACAAGTGAGAAACAGATTCTGCTTCCTGAAAGACGTGTCTTGTCTGACAGCACTGTGAAGCGGGTGTTTACTGAGGAATTCTTCCTTCTCAAAATGACAAACTATCCTTTGTAAGGCACTGCGAGAAAAAAAAAAATTAAGAAGCCAACAGTCCATCATGTCTTGTAGTCGTTTAAGAGAAGTAAAAACAAATCAAGCTAAGGGCAAGAGTCAGACAAGATGGGATCAGTTAAGGTTATTTGCTGTATTTATGAAATGTTTTTATTTTAATATCGATATGAAATTTAACAACGGCTAGAACAGAACTTACTGTTCTTGCTCACCATGGCAACACAGAATGAGTCAAAGCTCATCCTGTTTAACATGCAAGTGCAATAAAGGGGCGTTAACAACACGCAAAGTTGATCTTTTTCTTCTCATGCTGAGAAGAAGGGCATTTTAAAATTATCGTAAAGTGAAACACTGAATTTTTAGATTTAAACAAATGCTTAAGAGAGATAGAGATAGAGAGAAAGGGGGAGGAGAGCGAGAGAGCATAGAGACTAGACAGACACCACAGACCGATAGTAAGAGAAAGTCACGTCTGGGCGAAGGAAAGGAAATACTGTGGTGCATTATTGAAGCTTGCTTTGGCGGTAAGCTGCTTATTGATAAAAACACTAATCTTGCTGGTGGAAGGTAACGAGCATGGTATGCTTGGTAATAAAACATCTGCGCTAAAGGCAACACCATCCGGGAGCTAAGTGTCCTCAAAGCTTACCTTACAACGATACAAACAGTATCGTGTTTATATTTACAGAGTGTGTTTGCGAACCTGACCTCAGACAGCTCGCAGAATTCCTGTAGATCCCACGGTGCACGGCCTGATGAAACCAATATCACGGATTATTTCCTTTTCCCTACACACCCTGTAAAATCTAATGAGAGATTTTAGCTCCTTGGAACTATATTAAAAAGCTGAGGGGAGATAATGATAAATAAAAAATAATAATAATTATAATCCTTTTGAAACAGAGTTCAAACAAATCAAGGAAGAAATGAAACTGACTGTGAGCCCTTGGATATTAACACAATCACTGTTATTATTATCATTCTCCTCTGTGCCTACATTATCATTAGTTTCACATCTGCATACTACCATGGCGTGCTGTTCCATCCATCTCTACGACAACATCAGGAATGACATCCTCGAATTTTCAGAGCTGGCCTGTCCTGCCCTTTAAGTATTTTCTCAGCATGAGCTGTAATCTCCCTTAACAGGTAATAACGGGGATGTTAGATCAAAATCTCCACCTTGCTCACAGAAGCCACGGAAAGAGCAGAAGGTTTTGCTCAAACCATTTCCCGCACTTCAGCATGCCGTTTCAGAAAGAGATGCTTTGGAGAGGAAGATTATCCAATACTATAGTGAAAGTTCTTCTAGGCAATCCCAATGTGCTTGTCCAGGATCATGAAAATCGATTAGCCTAGACTGAAAAGCAGCCTTTTGCTCTCGTTTATTTCCAGTAGAGACCCATCACATTGGTGAGATCTTATGAAGCGTTCTGGCAAGACTACTCGATCTGAATGTACTGAGTTGGAGGCAGGCCAAAAAATAGGTTGATTCATACAAAATAGTGGTAAGAGAAATCGACAGGTCCTGCCTTGAGTGGCTCTACTGTCTTATTTCCACAAATTCTCTGGACAAGATCACTCATTTGGAATATGTCTGTCCAGTGCACTAAATCCCTGAGTACTTGTCCAGGGCAATCGATTTCAAAGTGTCAGCCCAGACCAGTCGATTGGTAAGTGTCTGTGGAGACTAGACTTTCTCTAAGAGACAATGCAGAAAAATCTTCAACAAACACAAATGCAGAAGATGTTATTCTTTTTTCTTATCTTATTAGCCCTTGCCGAGTTAGACAATCACTCATATGCTCAGGTGCTGCATGTAAGTTCCCCTAATGATGGAATTCCTCATGAGTGGCTTAATTTCCCTCAGTGTTAAATGTCTGTGTTGTAATTTATTCCAAATGTATTTGTCTGTAATTGCTTGCTTGCTTCTTAGTTGGAGGCACCAGATGGTCGTGATCTCTCCCTGTCAGAGCCTGGGAGGCCAGTGGATCTGATGGTGGATTCCCCACACCGAAGTGAGCATGGGATTGCAAGTATTGTGCTCTAACGAGCAGCAGGCTGGGGGCATTATGGAATGGATTCACCAGGGAGCGGAATTTGAAAAGGTGAATACCAGGGTTTGAAGGGTTTACAAGTGCATTCTGTTACGGATAACTGCCAGCTGGAGCCAGGGTGTACAGATGCTCAAAAACAGAGGATTCTGCAATAGGGATAAAGGCTACCTGAAAGAACCCAAGGCTATGTATGGGAAGAGAGGAAGTAGGAAAGGCTCAGGGAACACTGCAGAGGTTTCCCAATATGGTGGAAAGAATTTACTTGAAAGAAACACACACAGCGCACAACTCAAACAGAGCAAGACATTGAGGGGTGAAAAGAAGAATACTCTCTGGAAACTCATAACCTTTTGATGACAGATCTTCCAATCTTACAGCCTCACATGGCACAGAGAGTTAATAAGAGGTGCAAGTGGTAGATATTGAGACAGAAAGAATGATAGTATAGTAGCTGTGTAGCATGGATAAGCTTCATCACTTTTTTTTTTTTTTTAGCTGCAGCAAATATAAGTGAAAAATTATGAGCTGCCTTTGCTTGCTATCCTCCTGTGGAGCAGCACTGGACGGTCACAGCAGGCTGACAGAGGTTTGGGGAGTAATCTCCTGGCACTCTAGCTGCTGGAGTTCACGGTGGGTGAGGAAGGTTAAGTGATGTGTTCCATTAATTAAAGCCTGCCCCAAAAATCCCTGCCTCATCCCTGCTTTCCAATCCTGCAGAAGCAGTCAAGTTTGAAGTTGTGAAGAGATGAAGTGAAGCACATCATGGGCCACAACACTCTGCTATCTACAGTACATGTGATAAGGGATTTTAATTGTATGGATTTAATTTAAGCACAGACTTACTGTATGGCTTCACAAATTCTCATTATTCCCATTATTTAATTCTTATTGTAAACAGATACAGAACCAAAACAAGATGTAAAAGAGGTGAATAAGCAATACCAAGCCTGCGAGCTGGCGTGGTTTCAGCTTACAAATCAAAAGAAGTCGAGAATTTTTAAGCCCAATATAGAGCGGATGGAAATGGACTGCAGTAAGGACTGTTGGGCTGAACAGTTTCCAAAGAGTGGGTTTGAATTGCAAACCATTAACAAACTGAATGTATGAACCCGAATCATGTCTAGTATCCTTGTAAACCAAATTTCCATTTATATGGATAATTGTATTGTTTGATAATACCATGCATGATATTTCAACTATTTTCTTTAAACAACCTTGACACTGCCCCTTTAAATGATGTATCATCTAACAAAGTGTTTAAATAAACTGACCAAAGCAATTTATTCACTTTGTTCCTTAGTCTACATATTCATCATGGTATAGAATGTTCAATAAAAGACATTTGGGCAAATTTAACTTGGGAAAGTGCAGGTTTTCTCATTTTCATTAAATATTTATTGATATGCTGTATTATAGGTAAAGTGGGCTGTAAAAGCTGTACTGATATATGAGTCATACTTCAGTACGTATAAAGCCACCAAACAGCTCTGTGAAAAAAAAAAAAGCCAGGTCAAATCTGCTACTCAGGCGGCACGGTGGCGCAGTGGTTAGCACGTCCGCCTCACAGCAAGAAGGTCCCGGGTTCGATTCCCAGCTCGGGTGTTTCTGTGTGGAGTTTGCATGTTCTCCCTGTGCTTGCGTGGGTTTCCTCCAGGT
>JAQMYF010000008.1:20224544-20238734 GCA_030014195.1 Neosilurus mollespiculum
CCGAGCTGGGAATCGAACCCAGGACCTTCTTGCTGTGAGGCGGACGTGCTAACCACTGCGCCACCGTGCCGCCCCTGATCCTTACTTCTTCCACTTTATTTTGTAGACTGTGGGTTTTTTTCTGCTTACACTTTTCCTGCTGCAGCACAATCATGTATACCAACTCAATGTCTAACTTCATCAATCAACCAGAGAACACAAATTTCCTGAAAGATAGTCAATACATGTCCTCCGCAGCCAAGGCAAACAAATGTCTTCCTGCATTTGTCTTCCCATATTTTTTGTCCAAAGCCAGAATAACCTTAAACCTTCAAAATATTCTAGAGACATTCCCAAGATAAGAGTCTCGCCAAACACCCCCCCCCCCGCCCCATGTCCATGTGTTCCGTCAATGCCAAGATAGGATTTTTCAAATGTGCTCAGCACACAATTTAAATGCTGTTGATTGTGCATTATTCAGAGTCCCTACCAAGTAAATGCCTACTCTAAGTGTTTTTAACTAAACTGTGAAACAGAAAATATGTAGCTTTCTTTTGGCAAATGCTTTTATCCTAAGCATGTGTGTGAGGTGAAATCCAAATCTAGTTAAGGATTAAAGGCCAAGAATGGAATTTTGGCAGTCATAAGGTTTAAACTCATAACTCCTTGCACCTAGCAACCATCAGTATAATTCTGAACCTAGGGGTGGCCAATATACCACATGTATAAAAGTATCACATCATGATTCTTAAAATGATATGGATCACTGATATAGGTAGATTTTTTCTTTTTGTTTTTTTGGAATGCTGTTTAAAATATAAGTTTATTTCACGTCTGCAAAAATAAATTGCATCACTGATAAAACATTAGCATCAGGAACACTGCTAGCATGGCATTTAGTAGTACACCAGTAAAATTGAAACTAGTGAATTTTGTTCGCTGCTCCACAGTATAGCACAAGAACAGCTGAATGAACCGTATGATAATAATTTTATAATATTTTTACATAATTCTCTTCATGAAAAGGGAGCAAACTATTCAAAGTCTTCTTTTGATACCTGCCAACTTCTACACGTCATCGCTTCATGAAACAATTTTTTTCATTTTATTGGCTCAAATTATCAATTTACTGTTTTGTTTGGTTTTTTATTATTATTAATTATCTTATCTAAGTGTTTAAATTTCTGCTCTAAAGAGTAATTTTTTTGCAACAGTAATGCTGGGGTGAAAAACAAGTGAATAAGTTACAAGAGTCCAAGTGACGATACGATGGTTAATTTTGTGCCTGATGGCCACCAAATAGGTTCTGGCACTGTCCAAACATTTTGGGCCATATTTTCACATTGGGCCAAAGTGTGAACATTGATGAGTCATTCTCATAGAAATGCATATTTTATTTGCCACTGTTTATATACCCAATTTTTTTTTTTTTTAAAGATTGCAGTTTTTTTAATTTTATATAAATCACATGGTATAATCACACCCAAACAAGATTTATATACATATAAATGTATGTTTAAAAAAAGCAACTATCTTACCTGTAGATATGTGCACAAATGTTATTAATAATTTGCTGTGCCCCCAATACCGTTGTCATCACTTAACATCAGTTCTCCAGTTATTAAATTGGATTTGCCCAGATCTGTTCTAATATAACAGCACCTTCATGTGTTGACAATTTAAGCTGTACATGTACTAAGACAGAAAATTAATACATTTTGGCGTTTCGAGCATATGAAGTTGTGGCCCCAAGAACTTTGTCAATTCTGCTACATCAGCTCTGTTTAAATCCTGTATTAATATTTCTGTAATTTATGATGGGAAAAAAAATGGAGCTTCAAAACTTTACAGAAAAATACTTTGTACCATAGTGTTCATTTATATATATTTTGCAAATATTTCTGTGAAAATTATTCCCTGGGAAGGTGCAATTAGAAATTATACAGTTTCATGAGAATAACCCACATATGTAAAAACATCCCTGAACCTTAAATGATGAATCTTATTCAAATAACATAGTCCATGAAATAATCCATATTTTTTAAGTTGACAGCAGATGGAATTATAATTCATTACAGTATCCAGGTAAATACCATGAAATAAAGTAATAGAATATTTTTGGCAGGTGGAATTTTTAAAGTAGCGATGAAAGACTATCCACAGCAGTAGAAGGTATGGTATGTCTCCTTGCAGCTGGTACACTTTTCAGTTGTACCTTTAATATTTATCTTTTACCTAGAAATGTGGATATACCGTAGTTGACCTTTCGATGTACAGTGCTGGGTAAAAGATACATTTTCAGGTAACAGAGATGCATCTCTTGCAAGTCCCACCCCATTTTAGCACACTTTTTTCTTAGTAAATCTACAATATTACTCTTTTCAAAAAGTTTTAAGCAATTTGTACTGAAAGATTGAATAATTTGACCATGTGACCATGCTTGTATTGTCAAAATAGTTCAACATGCTACATTAACCAATCATTTAATCGTTGGCCTTGTTTACACTCAGTTTTGAAATGTTTCTTGGACAATAACACAAATGGGCAACCGAGACACGTTAGCATGGATCCCAGTGTCTATCACACGTCTATATGGTGTCTAGCTGACCACTTGTGTTCAGACACACCCACTTAATACATGGTGTACACAATTTAGTACATGACACACCCCTGACACAACATTTGTAACACTAGTAAGTTTAATATCCAAAAGCCTAGTTGTAACCAGAGGACTTATAAGGCTGTTGTGATGTGTACGATGGCCGATCAGCAAAGTGGGCGTGTCACGTTGTACGTATGTTATGTAACTACTGCACATAAACAGTTAGATGTATATGTCAGATTTCACTACTGTCTACATCACTTCTGCTGAAGGTCAAAGGGCCCTAGGCATAGTTATAACGTCAGTCAACAGGCAAGCGGCAAATGTGCTTAGCATGGGCTAACTAAGAAAACAAAAATGTTTCAAGAACTAATATACATGTACAGCCTATGCTGACTGTTAAGATTGGCAGGACAAAGTAATTTGCGACTTGCAAAAGCATACATGTCAGGACAAGCTTTGGCGTGCTCTCACCAAAGCAACCACCGCATGTCCTGCACTGATTACGTATTTATATAACTGTTACATCCGTGTAACATCATCAGGACAGAGGATATGTGGCCAAACACATCCAAGACCATCTTGGCAAACGGTCTGATTGAATATGTCTTGGGGGTTTTGTACACTTCTATTTCGTACTGTTCACTTGTGACTCAACAACGCCAAGGACAAGGGAAACAAGGGCAACTTGACTTGCTTAAGTTTCTTGAACATATTGAGAGTCATTGGCAGTTTCAGAGTCAAATGGGTTATTGGTAAAGCATACCACGTAAACAACACAGACACTTGTGGCTTGATTTCCCACTGGAGTGATGGTGGTAGTACGGGTGAAGGACGGCAATAAGGGGGTAGGGGTAGGTGAAGTAGTCCCAGTTAGGACACCACTGATAAGTAGAAGCTATCTCAGCATCTCAAGTGAAATGGTTCCTGTGTTATTACATGACATTATTATGCAAATATAAAACAAAGTACCCATTTCCATATAATAGGTTGGAACCTGAGCCTTAATGATACTTAATGATAATGAGATCTTATGGGATGCTATGTTTTGCCAGCAGTGATGCTCAACAAAAGCAGTAGCCAACCATTTTGAGAACCGTCATAATCCATTTCAATTTCAATTTCACGTCCCATCCATTATTCCAGGTCTCAGTTGGTAAACCTTACAGGAAAAACACTAGATCTATTTCCAAGCCTTGTTATTTCTCTTTCCCCTTCGCTTGTAACTTAATATGCATAAAAATGCACACGCACCATCAAAATCCCACGGCTCAACTTACCTTAATTAAAGTTCATGTTGGACATTTTATCGCCCTGAATTGTTATGACCTTTTGTTTAGTTTATTTATTTATTTTTGTTCCTAAATCATGTGTTATCAAATTCATTCAGGTTCAACAGGTTTAGCATTTCAAGTGTGGCACGCTTCAGTCGTTTATGCACACTGCTGCTCCTTTCGGATCACAATTTTCCCACCAGCAAACCCACTCAAGCTTGGCACCGTGACTCAGAAATGTGCATGAGCATTAATTAATTGGTGCTTGCATTCGTTCAGACGTTTATTACGATGGTTTACTGTAAGCGCGTGAAATTAATTTCATCATCTTTATCTTTAATATTTCACATCCACATGATGCATATTTAATGATGCAAACTTCGTACATTAGGATTCCATATTTATTTATTCATTATTTATTTATTTGATTCTACAACTACCACAGGAAGTTTACCAAGCTGGCCTTTCGGTTTAATTTCAGACTCTGGCTACATTCAGCAAACCTGTTGTTTTACGGCAAAAATTAATCAATGGACCTGGAGAGATGCTGCAAGTTACAGTACGGGACTATATCGTATTCCAAATACGGATATTGTTTATATCAAGTACTCTAAATAAAAAACCACCAGAGATGTTCTTCATTTCGAAGCAGGCTGGATGTGATCTGATTGTTGCCTGCAAATTAAATGGCACTGCGTTCAGGCAGCGCAGTCTAGTGAAACGTGAGAGTTGATGATGGTGATGATGAGGATGATGATGATGAGGAGGAGGATGATGAAGAGGATAAGTATGAAGATGATGAGGGTTCTTCAGGGTGTATACCTCCATACGACATATGACATATTTTAGTAGGATTTGTTTGACATTCCGTCTGAATTGTTTGTGCAAACACGGAAATGAGTCTTGACATATATATGTAATCATATACACAGTAAACGTGTGCACATGTATGTAGCTGTATATAGCATTTATATACAGATAGATAGATAGATAGATAGATAGATGGATAGATGGATGGATGGATGGATGGATGGATAGGTAGGTACATATGTGTGTGTGTGTGTGTGTGTGTGTGTGCACGAGCCAGCAGCCCCGTGGGACTGAAGATAAAACGGTTCTGCCTGCTGTATGAGCTCCAATTTTGAAGCGACATAAAAGTGACACTTGTTTGCCTTCGATTTAATTGGTGAGATGTATTTCAATCTCTCAGAAATCAACCGATGCAATTATTAAATCGAAGGCAAACAAGTGTCAGTGCTGTTAATTACGCAAGCGAACTGCAAACCCCTCAAAACCTCCATCAGATCTCAAGCGTCCATAATAAAACACATCCACTTCCATCCAAAAAGCGTCACGCCAACATGACAACGTTTTCCATCGATCCAAACCGACATGCATGTCCATATCACTCCGTTAATTTATTATTTTTTTTTCATTTATATTCGTCTGTAAATGATCGCGTGCAGCTGTACGCCATTCAGGCGGTTGCGCACGTGAATTCCTGAACTGGCACGAGCTATACACCGAAAACGGATAGGAGAAGAAGAAGAAAAAGCCGTGCTAATACCGCCTTTATTCCTGTTTAATGTATCTTAAAGTTCATACAGAAGGATTACCTTACCCTCCGTGGACCACTTTATCTTTTCTTCTTCACCTCAAGTCCTCAGTATAAGAAGGAAGGCTAGAAGGATGGATGGATGGATGGATGGAGATTAAGCCTGATGCTTGGTTTCCAGACTCTAATAACACCGGCACAGCCCCTGGCTTTCATAAACACCATCCAGCCATGAAAAGAGGGGGAAAAAACAAGAAGAAAACAACACCAAAATCCGTCTGGGTGATGAAAATCCGTTAAGTCACCGTTTTGTTCGCCCCCGCCATTCTCACCAAGCCTGGGCGCTTTAACGCTGATGAGGATGAGGAGGATGAGGAGGAGGAGGATCGGTAACGCTTCAGATTAGTGTCTGTGACAGAATTATACAAAACCAAGATTTTATACATTAAAATACGACGATGTATTAAAAGTATTGACAGGAAAGTACTCCTGTCGTGTCAAGTCAGAGAATCCTGCACTTTATCTGAAGTAATTTCGGAAGATGTTCCCTCTTCAGGGGGGAGAGAGAGAGAGAGAGAGAGAGAGAGAGAGAGAGATTCGCGGTGTTCACTCGGATGTGATGCAGTTTATCAAGTCTCCCCCAACTTCCATACTTATCTGACGGGTTTCTTTTCTTCCCTCAAAGATAAAAAAAGACCCCAGTTCCAGTTTAATCCCGTGTCCAGGTTCTCCTCAGGTAAAAAATATATAAATGTATTAAAAAAACACCCCACCACCACCACCACTGAAGCGACCCTTCAGCGCTCGGCTCAGCGCGCGCTTCCCGCCGGAACGCTGAAGCGCGAGCGTGAGGAGGGAGGAGGAGGAGGAGGATGCGGGGAGGGGGCGGAGCTAACAAGTCCCTCAGGTTCAGTAACTAGTTTCCCTTCCAGAACTCTGACGGTTCTGATACCGGTGTATTGAACGGTTGCAATCGATAACGAGCCGTTTGATCAGACCGACACTGACACTCCACCCGGATATCGATTTTGTTATGTTTGTTGTTGTTGCTGCCGTTATTTTAAAATGTGAGTGTTTTTTTTTTTTAATGTGGGTGTTACCAATGTGTTACAAACTCCACAACGATTTTGGAGAAGGAGTGACGGGGTGAGGTCAGTCGATCCATCGAGCGCGTGCCTCGTGGTTGCGGTGTGAATGAGCGCGCGGTGCTGGTGGGTCTCGCGCTCAACAGTTCAGAAGGTGCGCGAGGGCCGCTCGTTGCTCATTTGGCGCCACCCACGGGCGCTTCGGGGAACACCATGGAGATCAACCTTAACCCAACTAACTTACCACCTAACTAAAAATAAACAAGTCAACAAAACACCAAATACACACAGAGAGAGAGAGAGAGAGAGACTACCCACTTTCACACACACACACACACACACACACACAGGTTACACACACACACACACACACACAGGTTACACAATCACACACATAGACTACCCACTTACAAGCACACTGAGAGAGAGACTACAGAGAGAGAGAGACCACAGAAAGAGAAACTACAGAGAGAGAAAGAGAGTACACAGAGAAAGAGAGACTACATAGAAAGAGGGAAGACTACAGAGAGAGTACACAGAGAGAAAGAGAGACACCACAGAGAAAGAGAGAGATACTACACAGAGAGTGCGAGAGAGACTACACAGAGAGAAAGAGAGAAACAACACTGAGAGAAAGAGACTACACAGAAAGAAAAAGAGACTACAGAGAGAGAAAGAGAGACTACACAGAAAGAGATACTACACAGAAAAAGAGAGACAGCATAGAGAAACTACAGAGAAAGAGAGAGACAACACAGAGTGAGAGAAAGAGAGACTACAGAGAGAGAGACACAACACAGAGTGAGAGAAAGAGAGACAACAGAGTGAGAGAAAGAGAGACTACACAGAAAAAAAGAGACTACATAGAGAGAGAAACTACAGAGAGAGAGAGAGAGACTACACACACTGTTCGTTCATTCTGGCAGTGTTTGGACCAGTATACCTGATTACAAGTGACATAAGCTTAATTAACAATTAAGAAGTTGGTTCATGTTATGCAACAACTGCCCCCCCCTCTTTATATATGTATGCATACACACACACACACACACACACACACACACACATAAGTGTGTGTGTGTGTGTGGGTGTGTGTCAGCACCACCTGCCTATGTGTAGTTCCTACTTGTGTCAGCAAAATGGCTCTAAATAGAACTAGAAACAAAGGAAAAGCTTACATATTGAATATCTGTATTTATCTACTTGTAAATAACATCAGATATTTGCCCCTTCAGCCATAACAGCCTGTGATGGTCCGGCGAGATGTTCAGAGTGTACCATGCCTTCGTTAATTGTAAGCTGAGATAGGCTCCAGCTTCCCTGCGACCCTAAAAGAATTAGGCGGGTCAGCAAATGAGTGAGTCAGTGAGCCTCAACAGCGTTGGGCATTGGAGGGTCTGAGATGTAGCTGGTGTTCATCCCAGCAGTGTTCAGTCGGGTTGACGTCAGGAATCTGTGCAGGGCACTTCAATTCTTCCAAAATAAACACACCATGTCTTCATGATGCTCTGTTTGAGCAAGGGGGCAAAGTCATTCAGGTGCAGGTTTGGACCTCTTAGTTACATTCATACATTCATTCATTTGCAGAGCCGCTTATCCTTTATTGGGGTTGCACGGGAGGCTGGAGTCTATCTCAGCCGACTCTGGACCAAGGCAGGGCCAAAACACATAACCATACACACTCACACCTACGAACTGGAACAGCGAATTAGCCTAATGTGAATATTTTTGGGTGGTGGGATGAGACCGAAATACCCGGAGGAAACCCATGAAAAACATGCAAACCCCACACAGAAACGCCCTCGTCGTGCCCAAAACTCAAACCAAGGACCTTCTTGCATTGAGGCGGACATGGTAACCATTATGCTAACGTGCCACCCCCTCCTAATACAAGTGAAAGTAAATTGCATCGCTACAGTATACTGATGCTTCCTATACAGTTATGTGTTACTGAATTAGTGAGGCGATGGTCAGGTGTCTTCAAAACTCGACCATTGAAGTGCTGCTTGCACCAAATATTTATTCGAGATTAACCATATTTATTTCGAGTCAATACAGTAGGATGATCCGTGGTGAAGTCAGACCTCTGGGTAACAGCGTGACACTTGAATGTTTGTCTGTCAACTTTGGGTTACATCTTGGGTAGATTTACAGTAAATTCTTCATTATGAGGAAATAATGAACGTCTGTTTGACACAAACCATCTGGCCCGATATGTCTGTGAAGCGCGAGCGTGAGCAGTACTATAAGTTGGAAATTAAGATTGATGTAAATGTGTTTATGAGGGTCACAAGAAGGGGAAAAGTACATAAGTTAGTACATGTTGTGCTGGCAGTACTCATGTTGAGCTACTTTGATGGTCACAGGCCCTGACAGGAAGGACCCAGCATGCCTTTCAGTATAAACTCTGAACCCATGCAATTTCAGATGCACTCTGGATCTTAGTAGTGTGTCTACCTTCTCTCTCTCTCTCTCTCTCTCTCTCTCTCTCTTCTCTGTTTACAGGCATGCATTATGTAAAAGGATGCAAAGGGCAGCTTTTTAAGCAGGACTCTTCCACCTGCACCCTGAAGGATGTTTATCTAGTCTAGTTGTATCCACTTCTCTAGACATTCCTGATGAAACCTGGCCACTTCCAAAGGAAAGGAATTTGGATGAATTCTGTTCACACACAGGCAGCACAATGGGGTAGTGGTTAGCACGTCCGCCTCACAGCAAGAAGTTCCTGGGTTCGAGGATTGCATTTCTGTGTTCTGCTTGCCTGGGTTTCCTCCAGGTACTTCTGTTCAAATGAATTAATGAATGTTAATTCCCAAATTAATTTGGACCAATCTTGCCCACTGGCTTGAGATTTGTTCCCCCATTTTTTCTATATCCATGCTTACTTGTATCCAATTCCCACCTGTCAGGTGTTGCCTCCCTATCACATTCGACCACCACCCACCCCTCTATGGCATGCACTGCTGCCACCCGCAATCCACCCATTTTGTACAAATGAGCTCACGGATGCTCATAGGTTGGCTGGTCATTGCAGAGCATATGCCATCCCTCCTTCCCATTAGAGCTCCCATGGACTCCCGGTCGCAGGTGGCCTGCGGCATCAACCCGGATTCGAACTTGCTGATCTATCAACCAGGTTGATAGTCACGTAACTTGCTGATGTGCCACCCACGAGCCCTGATCTGTGATATCTGAATCCTAATGCATACCTCATAATTTCATCAATCTGGCAGTAGAGCAGTGGTCATTTCTTTGTGTTTATCAATGGGTACCAATAAATCAATATTTTGGCAAATCAACTGATTAGGAATCCCGCTGCAACATCTCACTGTTTGTTGATGAAACTCAAACTGTTTTCTGATAAACAGTGCAGTCTGGGTAAAATAAATAAATAAATAAACTTCTTTAAAGCCACTGCCACAGTGCTAACAAACACCCACCGAAACCCTTGAATGTATTAGTGTCTATTAGGTGTTCGTGTATTTGCTGTTTTAATGGGAAGAAAATGAACCCTTATTGGCAAACAGGCTTTTAATGTGTCATTTTGAGCCACATGGATGCACAGCTTCACTGGGAGTGCATGGAGTTTGCCCCACTAACCAAATGCCATCATTAAACTTGAAACTAACATGGCTGGCATCTCAAACTTTAACAAATGGTAGCCTGCCATGGTGGCATTATTTTTAAATATAGCAAATACATTTTAAGTATTAAATTCTGTTTTATTATTTATATTGGTTCTGAAAATTCTAATTATCTGGCTGTAATTTCCTTCTTTAGCTAGTAACTGAGCGCTTTTTGGAATGAAATAGCAGACAATGTTAATGTTGATCTGACTTTAGAAAAGACTTTGATGCTTGTTTTTATTTTAGGGGATGAAAATGAAATAAGAGAAAAAATAACCAGAAACATTTCAATGTAAAGTCATGGAGAAATAAGTCCTTACTGGCTGTATTGAGGTAGCTGACAAGGAGCAAATTGCAGAGCATATATCAGCATATACAGTGAGAGCAAGTGGAATAAGTGTTTAATTATATCCACACTTACTGGATTCTAAGAAATAAAACCTCTATGTGTGGGGGGAAAAAAATAATTCTTAAAAATAAAAAAATTATTTTGTTGCTCTTTGTGGAATTAGTCCAGACTGAAAATCTGGAATTAGTGGCACTTCCAGTTTGCTAGCAGAACGTTAGCAGCTCTTTTTTTTTTTTTTTTTTTTGCTTTTATATGAAAATTGGTTCAGGTTATAATTCTTTCTCTCTACAGTGATCTACAGCAGTGTGAACGTGACCTGATGCAGTACTGGAACAAACAGCACAATATTAATAAGAAGTGGTACAGTGCAGGAAAGGTATCTGCGGAACTGTCTACGATCTGGACTCAACAGCTCTCCTGTGAAGCTTTGGTGATGATCTCAATAGTGGCAGGGGATGCATTATTTCTTTTCAACTCTAGTTTAATGGTGCGTATGGACATTTCTCTAAAAATACATCTGTTCTGCCATTGGCCTTCTGCTGAGTCAGTTCACTTATAGCGTAATGATGGCAAGCAAAAGCCTTTAGAAGAATGTTAACATTGTCTGATTTAACCAAATGGTGTGTTTACATTGCAAAAAAAATTTTTAGTTTCTAACTTCTTTGTAGAAATATATATCCTATTTTAGATCACTAGACATAAGCAATTCTGTACTCTGATTGGCTAATCAACTCATATATCGGATATCAGCTCATATACTGTGACCTCAAAGCTACCACTTATTTTATTTTATTTATTTTTATTTTTTATTTTCTTCACCAAATGTGTCTTTATTGGACTACTGGACTACTACAGGACTATATATATATATATTGTATGTGGGAAAAAATAACAGTACTACAATTTCATCCCGACAAGCCTGTTTCGTGGTTGCCCACTCATCAGGGGATTTATCGACTCAGGATTTTATACCCCGCTCCGAGCTCAAACTTGTCGAGCACTCTAAGATAATTCACAATGAAAAAATTTTACATCGACTACTCTACCAAGAATATTCTTCTACCATCTCACAACGATTACCTACAACGCCTCATCGAGAAAACAGAACAGTTCTTGCACAGAATGCGCTGGAAAGCTTACTTCTTCCTCAACCCTAACAAAACCTCCTCCACCAAAGAAACATACGCTTCAAGTCAACCAGGAACCCTCCACCCATCAAGGAACTAAAAGACCTTGAGGACGACATGTTAAACTTGATCCAATCGACAAAGTTCAAACAACTGGACAACTCTTTCCTCAACAAACTAAAGGACGACACCACACGCATTAAGAAGGAACCCAAACTAATAATCGCTGCCGACAAAACAACAAACTTTTACAAACTGGAACCATCAACGTACAACAACCTTCTGGAAAAAAAAACATTACAAAATCCTACAAGAGAGCACATCCTACCATCACCAGAGCCATCCACAAAAAAAAAATAAGAATATCGCATCAAAACTGGGCATCGACGACAGAGTGGATACCACAGCCAACAAAGAGGCTTTCATAACTCTTAAAGATCACAAGCCCAACTTCGCCAACAAACCGACCTGCAGACTTATCAACCCCACCAAATGAGAAATAGGAAAAATCAGCAAACAGATCCTCGACCGCATCAACAAACACATCACAAAAAAATCCAAACTCAACCAATGGAAAAACACCACATCTGTGATCGACTGGTTTAACGCAACCACAGACAAAAAAACCTAGAATTTCATCTGCTTCGACATCGAATAATTCTACCCATCAATCAGCCAAGATCTTCTCAATAAAGCACTCGACTTCGCCTCCACTTAAGACATCATCACCAGCGACGAAAGGAGCATCATAACACACGCAAAAAACTCCATACTAACCCACAAACCTCAACCCTGGCAGAAAAAAGGCAGCACAACATTCGATGTGACAATGGGAAGCTACGACGGCGCCGAGACATGTGAACTCGTAGGAAGTTTCCTTCTCTCTAAACTACAGCACCTCAAAATCAATGTTGGTCTATACCGGTCACTAACGCAACACCAAAAGAAACAAAAAAAATCAAGAAAGAAATATGCCGGATATTCAATAACAATGGGCTATGAATAACCATCAAAGCCAATAAACAGATCACCAACTTTCTAGACGCCACTTTCAATCTGAATGAAAGCACCTATCAGCCCTTCACAAAGCCCAACACCACACTTCAATACGTGCACCGCAAGAGCAATCACCCACCCACCATCACAAGGAACATCCCCGCCGGAATCAACAAACGGCTGTCATCCTTGTCATCATTCAATCAAGCCGCGCCTCCCTACCAAAAAGCACTCAACGATAGTGGATACAGATACACCCTGCAATATGAACCCACCTCAAATGCAAAACGAAAAAACCGACAACGCAGCAACATCATCTGGTAAAATCCTCCATTCAGTAAAAATATAAGCACCAACATCGTACACAAATTCCTCGCTATAATAGACAAGCACTTCCCCAAAGATCACAAGCTCCGAAAAATCTTCAACCGCAACACTATCAAGGTCATCTACAGCTGCATGAACAACACCAAACAAATAATCGATAACCACAACAAACGCATCCTAAACCCACCCAAGCAAGCCAACAGCACCGCCGCATCACCCGAAGAAATCAAAACATGCAACTGCCGACCAAAGAATACCTGCCCGCTCAACGGTAACTGCTTACAACAATCAGTCATTTAACAAGCCACGGTCATGCGCAAAGACAACAACACGACAGAAACATACATCGGACTCACAGAAAACGATTTCAAAACAAGATATAGAAATCACACCGCCGCACCGAGCTTAGCAAACACATCTGGAACCTCAAAGACAGCAACATTGAACACTTCATCTCCTGGCGCATCCTGTCATCTCACTCAACCTACAACAGCTCAAGTAAAAAATTTAACCTCTGCCTCAAAGAAAAGTTCTTAATCATATGCCGCCCTGAACTATCCACACTCAATAAACGTAACGAACTCGTGTCTTCCTGCCGCCACAGAAACAAAGCCCTCCTAGGCAACACCTGAGCCAAATTAGATTAGTACTGTCAGATTTCACACTGCATATATTAAAACACACCATGTAAATGTTACTGACTGTATATAAACTGTGGTAACGAATATTCTCAATTAATCCCCTGATGAGTGGATTTATGGTATGAGGGAAAAAAGGACTACAATTTCATCCCAACAAGCCTGTTTTTTATATATATAAGAGTGAGTATGTAGATCTAAAAAAGAATAGATCCTAGTACAAAAATTAAACAGTGAAAGGAAAGGGCATGAAATCAGGAAACCCACTTCCTTATCATAACGTTCATAAAAATGCACTATAAATTACACAGGATGGTAATCAAAATCGAATCTTGCCTCTAGATGTACCAACATTCTAGTAATTAGGTTTAGTTTGTTGAGAGAAAACTGCTAAGAATAAATAGTAAGCATACAACACTACTTGTCTATGCTGTGGAAAATGGTGCTGTGAAGTTCTGACATGCATTTCTTTCTACACTCGTCTGCCAAGCCGAAGGGAGGATTGGGAACACATTATTGCGATAAGAATGGTACAAGAAGGAAATTTTAACCGTTTGATGCCTTACAGGTAGATCTAGTCGAAAAAAAAAGCTTAAAATATTTTTAAAGACAATAGCGAGTTTTGTTTACAC
>JAQMYF010000008.1:20286863-20311066 GCA_030014195.1 Neosilurus mollespiculum
GATGAGGAAGAGGAGTGATGAAGATGAGTAATGAGGAAGTGGAGTGATGAAGAAGTGTGACAAAGAGGAGTGATGAAGAGGAGTGATGAAGATGAGTAATGAGGAAGAGGAGTGATTAAGAGGAGTGGTGATGAAGAGGGACACCTAGGGGCAATTTGCAACTGCTAATCAGCCTATTGTGCATGTGTTTGTGGAAAGGGTGTTCTGTTGAAGGAAACCGGAGTTCCCAGAGAAAAAACCTACGCAACCAGCCCCAAGTAGAACGCATCTGTGTTCCTTAAAAGTTCTACAGGATGCTTTAAAACCAGGCTGCACGACGGTGCGACAGCCTTTCTGCTTCCCAACTCCATCATCCAGTGCAGCATTGACTTCAGCATGTCCTCGCCATCAAGTTCTCCAATTTCCTCCTTTCTTCTAAAAACGCGCCAGTGTTTAAACCAACTGCAGTAAATTACCTCTAGGCGTGAATAAGTGTGTAATTGTGTGTTAATGCCCTGTAATGAACATTCAGCTTGTATTCCCGCTTTCTCCCGGTGTTCCTGGAATAGACTCTGGCTGCACCTTCACACTAACCAGAAACACGCATTTCTACTGAAGTGGAGTAAAACAATGCATTAGCAGATCTGACTAAACAATCTTAATTAAAACCTCCACAAATATCAGTCAGTGTCAGAAAATGCAACATGTATCTAATTAGGTTATATGGAGAAACAGCAGTAGAAATTAGCACTTGTGTCGTAGTACCTAACTGGCTAAACTGTGAAAATCTCCCGTAAATAGGAGCCTAACACGTCTTCAGAACATTTCTGCACACCTATAAGCTCATTTGTTAAACCGACATGATGAATGTAAAGCAATAATAGTTTCTGGGAGACATTTGTTGCAAAGCCAGATGATATCTTTGGAAATTTGCATATGGCTAATGCATTAGCAAAACAAAAGAGTTACCTACATGTTGAGTCCAAAACTGAGTCACATGACCAACAGATCCTGAGACCCGCCATGTTTATGGTTTGTGGCCATATAAATCAACTCTGGTGCTAAAGAGAGGACATTTTCTCAGTAGATCTGTTTAAAGGGTATCTGTGGGGAATTAGTGTTACTAGCTCTTTAAAACGATCACGTCAGCAGTTCCTTCCACCAACATCAGTCCAAGCCCTCTTCCAAAGTGCATGCGAGTGCTGTGACACTGGGCATGGTCAGAGACATGTTGCCTTCCTGATTGGATGTTCCAGCCTGCTAGTGCTGTGAACGCATTGGATCGGCTGGGCTACGTCACTGACCTGGGCATCATAACACATTATTGGCCAGTGCTGAGCTGAACAAACAAGTGCAGAAATCGCGGAAAACCTTTCTTTTTGTTCCTAAACCAACTGATGACAGCAACCCGAGTTGGCAAAACGTTAGCTGTATGAATGTGATCACTAGAATGTGATGTCTCACTGTCTCCACAAGACTCCTCCCTCTCTGGTTCAAATAAGTAACCATTTACATCCAATTCCTCCAAACTGTTAGCCATGGTTGCTTCTTGAACAGGTTTTTCTATCACCTGAAATGTTGCTTGCTGAATAGATCTGCTTGTTTACTTGTGCTGGACAACACTGCCCAAAGAGTTCACCTGCTAGCCATTGGTTCAACTCCCGCTAGAAATCCACAGGATAAAATTACCCAGTTTTGTGCTTTTTAGGGTATTTTATGTTAAAATAAGCATCTGTATCTCTTATACATATTACATATGCACAAATTAAGCCGTAAAAATTGCCAATACCACTACTCTTTAATAAATTACATTTGATCCCAGTCACACAGTCTAGCCTTGAGATTCCAATAAACAGGTTCAACTGATGTATCTTCTGATGAATAAAAAAGAAGAAGCAGTGCGTAAAGCTCTGTGGGTGGGTTGTCTGGGGTGGGAGCATCACGGAGTGTGTAGGTCATTCATTCATTCATTCATTCATTCATTTTCTAAGCTGCTTAATACTAATTAGGGTCGCTGCCCATCTCAGCCGACACTGGTTGAAGGCAGGGTATGCCCTGAACTCACACTCACACCTAGGAGCAATTTGGAACAGTCAATTAGCCTACTGTGCATGTCTTTGGACTGTGGAAGGAAACCGAGGAAACCCACGCAAGCACAGGGAGAACATGCACAGAAGCACCCCAATCCCTTGAATCGAACCCAGAACCGTCTTGCTGTGAGGCAGACATGCTAACCACTGCTCTACTGTGCCACCCGTGTGAGGGTCAATCAGATAAAATTTGTTGTTGTTTCCTCACCTCCTGCTAGAATAGGAAATTCTGGTTCACCATCTTTGTCAGCTGTCCCAATTCTCTTATTTGTGCGTTGAGTATTGAGGAGCAATGAGTGAGGATACACGAGATCAGCCTTGGGGACACGCACATCAGATATATTCTTTTTATCATTTAAACCTTAATGATGAATTGTACCATCATTGTTTCCTCTGGGTACTCTGGTTTCCTCCGACGGCAAGCTGTGTAGGCTGTGTAACCCACCTTCGCCCAGTGTCAGCTGAGATAGGCTTCAGCCTCCCCACGACCGTAATAAAGGATTAAGCGGTTCAGCAAATGAGTGAAAGACACACACACACACACACACACACACACACAAACATACAGAGTCTCTGCTAATCGACAGTTTGAGGCATGATAATGAGGTCATTTCTGCTGCGGTGAACCCCACCCACACACACATTTTTAATCTGATTCTAAAGCTGCTCATCTTTAAGAACATCTTAAAGAAAAAACAAAAGGAAAAGAAACAAATACGCTGAGCGTCACATTATAACCGAACAAAATGGTTTTGATTAGAGGCTTTTACACTTAAGTTACTAAACACAATACATACAAATGATATATAATCAGCAGGCCCTCGCACCGAACTGATAATCGATCAATGCTGTCAGTTTGGCAAACAAACACTCTCTCTCTCTCTCTCTCTCTCTCTCTCTCTCTCTCTCTCTCTCTCTCTCTCTCTCTCTCGTGTGCGCTCCAGAAATGCTGACTCAGCATAAAGCCCACACGCTCCAGTAGAACCGAATGGAAATACTACCTGACTTAATGTATCACTGACCCTTTACAAACAGGCGTCGGGAAAACATTCAACACTTTCCTCGCTTAATATTTGGAAGTGGGAATTATGGCAAGGTTCAGAAGTGAAAATGCACACATGTGAAATAATATTTATGTCTTCTTCACTTCACAGGAATCCGAATCTGTGTCTAAGAGCAGCAGTGACGATGACAGTATCCGTGTATAGAGGTACCAGACCTGCTCATAGATTCAGAATCAGATATGGAATGTAGTATCTTATAATTTTTTTATCATAACAGCACAGTCATTACAGGATTCATATTTACACTTAAGTTCCCATGTTTAATGCAGGTGTAGCACGCTGACTCACGGGAGTTACTTCTCCCTCCTACCGCGTGTGCATTATTGTGCTTGGCTCTGTTTTGCTGTATTACCCATCACATCCGCATGGTTTTTGAGCTCTTTGTATGTCTGAGTAATTAGTCATGACATGAAATGTATGGGGCAACGCGGGGGCGTAGTGGTTAGTTGGTCTGTCTCAGAGCTGATTTTGAGTCCCGGGTGTTTCTGTGTGGAATTTGCATGTTCTCCTCGTGCTTGCCTGGGTTTCCTCTGGGTACTCCCGTTTCCTCCAACAGTCCAAAGACATGCACAGTAGGCTAATTAGCTGTTCCAAATCAACCCTAGATGAGAATGTAAGTGGTTGGGTGTATGTAGGCCTTACAAAGGTCTGGAGAGCTGTTGAGGGTGTACCCTGTCTTCGCCCAGTGTTGGCTGAGATGGGCTTCAGTCTCCCGGCACCCTAAATGAGTGAGTGAGAGATGAGTTAAATGTATGTAAGTAATTTTTCCAGATTTGAGTTTGATTGGTTTATAAGTGGTTAGGAGTCCACTTCACATCAAGAAGGTCCTGGGTTTAAATCCCGGCTCGAGGCGTTCACAGGGCCAACACACACAACTATTCACACTCACACCTAGGGGCAATTTAGACCTGCCATTTAGGCTAATATGCATGTCTTTGGACTGTCGGAGGAAACCAGAATACCCAGAGGAAACCCATACAAGCTCGAGGAGAACATGTACACTCCACACAGAAACACCTTCACCTTAAACCCAGGACATTCATGCTGTGAGGTGAATGCACTAACCACCATGCTGCTGTGCCGCCCTGTGCTGATATGTTTGGTACAATTCATCATTAAGGTTTAAATGATAAAAAAAATATATCTGATGTGCGTGTCCCCAAGGCTGATCTTGTGTATCCTCACTCATTGCTCCTCAATACTTAAAGCACAAACAAGAGAATTGGGACAGCTGGCAAAAATGGAGAACTGGAAAAATTTCCTGTTCTAGCGAGAGGTAAGGAAACAACAACATATTTTATCTGATTGACCCTCACACAGCCGGCACAGTAGAGCAGTGTCCACCTCACAGCAAGATGGTCCTGGGTTCGATTCCCGGGCTCGGAGCGTTTCTGTGTGGAGATTGCATGTTCTCCCAGTGCTTGCATGAGTTTCCCCTGGGTACTCCGGGTTCCACCCACAGTCCAAAAACATACACAATAGGCTAATTGGTTGTTCCAAATCACCCCTAGGTGTGAGTATGAATGGTTGCGTGTGTGTTGGCCCTGCAATACCCTGGTGAGTCGGCTGAGATGGGTGCCCATGACCCTAAGTAGGATTAAGTGGCTTAGAAATTGAATTGATGATGAATGAATGGTTTATATATAAAATAAAAACCCTCTTGCCAGTGAAGTCAACCCTGACCTTATGAACATGCTGGATCCCGTGGGGACAAATCCCTTGCGGGTTTACATGTGTTACAGTTTCACTGTTGAATAATGAACAAAGCATATAAATGGTTCTCCAGCTGTAGGTCAAGCACCTGGTCAAAAACTCATGACTCATGCACACCGTAAACGATATGACACCACTTCAGCGCTGAGATGAACGATCCACGCCTCCCACCAACACCACCACGGGATGGTGCTGCTTTTTTTTCTTTTCGCTTGAAAATGTTGCAAGATTTCTGGATCCTGAGGGAAAATGAATTTCTCGCTCAATCCATCACACTTGGCAGCTTTGTGAGATGGTCCAGGGTGGAAAATGAATTAGATCTGCAACGTGGCCTGACATCGTAAAATGAGCATCGGGACCGAGCTCTGCATTTCCTGTCAATATTCATGATTTCCATGTCACGAGGCTCTCATTTCTGAGATGAGACACAGGAACGTTCCCGTTTTCTTGCGAGCGTAATACGGGCTCTGCTGAAATGGATGGGTTTTTGTTACAGCGGGACATTAAAAGCGCTTATTATGGATGAAGTGCGTCTGCTGAAATGAATAGGCTCACTTAGAGAAAGAATGTGCTTTATAACATCGGTGTGGCACTCCGGAGGGCTGTAAAACACACCATTAAAGCCACACTGACCACAAAGGCCATTCTGCTGCATTACTAAACAAATTAATCTCCTTTAAAACATGTGGGAAGAGAAGCCATTAGCTGTTGACAATGTATGGGAACAAATTGTTAATTTAATCTTTCTCATGCAAAAGCAGAGTAATTAATTCAAGTGTGAGTGCACAGGAACACATTGGGGCAGCGTAAAGGGTGTACACTTCATATTGCATCATATATTTGGCATGATAACACAGCGCTAACCTTGTGCATAAGATATATTATTGGAGATAGGTGCGATGGGTTCTTCCAACATGTTTTATTCTTCATGACATCTCAGAAAGTTTTTTTTTTCTTTTCTCGGTTGAAAAAGTCTACAGGGTGAAGTTATACCTGAGCTAGCTCCTCCCACCTGGGCAGAGATGGACAGGGTAAAACCAAATGTCCTGAAAAAACTGGGCTGTTCCAGCTTCATCTTTAGGACTTTAGGTTTTAGGGACTACTCTAATTTGGGCGGCAGTGGATAGCACGTCCTCCTTACATCAAGAAGGTCCTGGGTTTGATTCCCGGGCTTAGCTGTTTCTGTGTGGACTTTGCATGTTCTCCTTGTGCTTGTGGGGGTTTCCTCCTGGTACTCTGGTTTCCTCTGACAGTCCAAAAACATGCATATATGGTTGTTCCAAATTGCCCCTAGGTGCATATGAATAGTTGTGTGTGTGTTGCCCTGTGATGGTCTGGCGAGCTGTCCAGGGTGTACCCTGCTCTCACCCAGATTTGTCTGAGATGGGTGCCAGCCTCCCTGTGACCTTAATTTGTATACCAAAATGACTTCATATGATTGACAGGTGTCACTCTGCTATGTAGCAGAAGTGAACGACGGATGCAAAGATGCAGAATGTATATCACAGGTTAATTTATAAGTCATAATAAAACAGAGGTCATAAAACAGATGTATCCAAGACACAGTTAAGCAGACATGGGTCAAAGGATCAGGCTAACAGAACTTCAGAGGCAAGGCAAACTCACAGTTGAGAAACTGGCAGGAAGAACTCATACACATACAGACAATATCACAGGCAGGGGCAAAATCAGGAAACCAGTTAACAAAATGGGTCATACACAGATAAAGCAAAACACAATGGACATAAGGCTTAGCAATTAATAAATACACGGATACAATAATAATGTTTTGTGACATGAAGTCCTCACCATTACAGGTCTAACAGATAACATGTGCAGCCTTGCCTGTCTGGTTTCTCTGAAGGTTTTGCTTCCTCGTGTGAACTGAGGGAGTTTTTCCTTGCCACTGTTGACACATACTTTAGGGATGTGTAGGGTTTGTAGAAGAAATGTTTAAATTATTTAAAAAATTTGTTTCGCTATGTAAAGCTGCTTTGCGGCAATGTCAACTGTCAACAAATAAAACTAAATTGAATTAAACTCGCATATATCCACCACTCGATTAGGCTCCTGGGCCACGTTGCAGTTGAACTGTAGTTCTTCCACCTTAGAATCGTGCTTATGACTGCTGTACTGTGAACGATGCTCGGCCTTGCTGAATAAGGTGTTGGCCTGGGGAAGTCTGTGATTTTTTATTGCCTTTAGTAAAGGTAAGTACTGAATTTCATGAAGCCCATATTAGCTGCTAGCTTGCATTGACATTCTTCCTTATTTGCGAAAGCCACAGAGTTTGACCTGGAGTTTAAAACTAAGCTGTTTTGGTACTGAGTTAAAACAAAAGCAAATGCTGTTATTTTAATTTTGACTGCACCTCCACTGGCATATCGTACATCTATAAAGCGGTAAGTAAACACTTGAACCCTCATTGTGATAATAGTGTAATTAGAGATAAACAACACACACACACACACACACACACACAAAATAACTGAACATGATTTTCACCTCTCAAGAGATTTTCGCACATCGATGATGTTTCACTTGAATTCAGAAGCAAGCAGTGGAAAGCATTTAACACCTTAGCAGTAAAATCCAATCAAATAAATATAGAAAGCGTGCACCTAAATAAATAATCATACTGAGACCTAAAACACAGTCAGTGTTGCTTGTAGACTAGCTGTATATTCTCTCTGTGCTTTTCTTAGGAGATTTGTTCTCATCGAGATTCCCTTAGAGATGATTTACTTGCTTCTATTAAGAGTTATAGAAGAAAACTAACACAATGTGTGCTTTATTAAGGACAGCGCAGTGTGCCAAGAAAAAACAAGCTGGCAACATTAACCAAGGGCAACACAACAATAATCAAAAAGCAGAAATACTGCTGAGGGATAAAACCAGGAAGTACAAAGACATAGCATGGATTGAAAGAAACTAGAAGCGTAAAGCTTTCTGTAAAGCTCTGTGGGTGGGATGTCCCAGGATGGTAGGGCCTCATTTGTGACATCATTACAGAGTTTGTAGGTCATGTGACACACTGGCAGGACATCTTGAGAGACAAAGAGACAGTGGGACACAGTCTGGCCCTTGGTTCAGCATCTCTGAGTGGTCTATCCCAAAACAGTGGGCATCCTATAACTGGAAGTAGCACATTAAGCTCTGGAAGTGTGATATCCCTGGGTGGTAGTGCTCTACTCTGTGATATCATCACATGGTGAGTAGGTCAATCATGAGTGTGCAGATCATGTGTTTTTGAGAGCCAGGAGAACCAAGAGGGCATGACTTTCATTCCTGGAAAGCTTGGTCATGAAAATTGCTGCTGGTCAATCGCCGGATCAGGTCAACCCCATTGAGTTTTTTGAGCTAGTATCTTGCAAGTAAATATCTTAATTTGCATATTTGCACCATCCCTATGTGAGAAAACTCACCGCTAAAATGCAGCGGAACAGTCACAGTAATTTCGACTGGCGATGTGAGACCTTTCATCACGTGCGTTGTCAAGCTACACTGTTTGACAAAACATGGAGTTGAAGTTTGATGCTAATCACAGTGAGGTCACAGCTGAAAACAAGCAAGAGCATCCAGTTAACTAAACCAAACATTCGTTCATTAATTTTCTGAACCGCTTACTCCTAATTAGGGCTGCTCATTTCAGGTGACTCTGGGTGAGGGCGGGGCACACCCTGGACAGCTTGCCAGACCATCACAGGGCAGAAACAGGCTGATAGCAACCCAATGGCCTACTCTTTACGAACGCCAGCAATGGTTCTTTTACATGGCTCTCACCCCAGACAGTGAGAGACATGGCTGGCCTTTGACAATTCAGTTAGCTGCACTGGGGAGGCAGCAATGACAACTTGGTGATAGTGGGGCTTGAACCCCCGACCTTCGGATCAGTAAGCCAGCACCCATCCACTGGGCCACCACTGCCCCTAAATGAAAATTTTTTTTAATATTTACTTTGAAAATATTTTGGCATTCCACATCGTCGTACTTTGGTGTATTTTTGGTTTTATATTTTCAGGAACTCTAGAACCTTGTGGGAACCTTGTTGAAATCAAAGAAAATTCCTTCAGTTATGAGTTGTTTTTAAACATGATGAACTTGATGACGCATTTCTTTCTCGCTTGTTACCTAAAACAGGTCCATTAATGTTGAAATTAATCCAGCTGATGCAAATGAGACTCTTTATTCTGGATCTTAAAAAAAATGATGAGTCTGTGTTCAAGAACAAAAGAAATTAAAGAAAGAAAAAAAATAGATTGGATTGATTGTAGAGTTTGTTCTGTTATTTCAGAATCCTCGCTGCTTTTGTTCATTCTGCAGGGGGGAAAATTAGATGGGATTTTGAAAAAAGATTACAGTATGGAGGAAATCTTTTCTGATCTAATATACTTCTCAAGCCAAATTTTCAGTTCTGATTCTCTAAAGCTCAGAAGGATCTCATATCCCTCATTTTTGATTAATGCCATTTCTCCTAAGGAATTTTAGCAATAAAAATGTTACCCGTCTTAAGCAATAAAACGTTCCTCTTGGGACAGGGAGAGGGATGAGTATCAATTCACTTGAAATTAGACAAGAAGTAGGGTGCATAAATCAAGTTGGGCTTGATTGCCCCCTTCAGCTGGGGCTGTGGTCCAGCACTGTGTGGCTCGGTTTGGGTTTATTTCGATATAATTATGCAGCTGGTGACTCTCCTCTCCTGAGCATAGCTTTGAAGGATGTGTGTTCGCTTCGTCTGTGCAAGGCTGGCCTCAGGCTCTCACACACACTGCAGGCAGAGGAGGCAAGCGTGGGTGTGAATGTGTATCACTTTTTTCTGTGTGTATGCCGTATTTGAACTAACTCACCTTCATCTCTCCAAACCTCCATCCTCCTCCTGTCTCTCTGTGTTAAATATGATGAGCTGAGCTCCGTGGATGTGTGTGAAGTGATTTGTGTGTGTGTGTGTGTTTGTGTATACATGTGGGTGGGGGTTAGCGATAACTGCAGCCACATGGCTTGTAATTAGCCACTTTCTCAGATGGCCTCTTGGATTGCCGTCCAAACATTGGTCCAGCTCGGGCATTTAAATGATCTGTGTGCTAATTATACAGTTAACACAACAGTTAGCATGGAGGTGGAGGCTGTGTGGCAGAATATATCCACAAACACCACTCAGTCATGAAACTGGAGATCATAGGCACAGCAAACACAGAGAGTTGGGGTTACTGTGATAGTGATGTATCTGTGAAAAAATTATTCTGAATGAACAGGGAATTTGTATGAACACAAATACAAAGCACTACACAATCTAGCATGTCTCCAAAAATGCAATATCTATCGGAGGTGCTTTATACTGGATACCATCACAGTGGATCAGAAGACCATTGTCACGTCAGATTCTGTGCTGAACTTTAATTCGCAGAGTGGCAGACAATGATTTCACTCTCCAGTATCCTCACGTTCACAGTGACCTGATTACTGATTGCACACACCTGGAATCAATCACTATCACCCACAACTGGAGTTTATAAACACACACACACACACACACACACAATGAGAAGTAACACTCAAGAGCTTCATTAAAAAACTTTCTTTGTTCTTGGTTTTCACAGTACTTGGATTTGTGTAGTTTGTGTGCTTGCTCAGCGCCTGATCCTCTGCCTGTTTCAGATGACACACTCGCCTCAAATTGTGGATTCTTTGCTGCACTTTTATTTCACCAGCAACCATCTCCTCCATCACCCTGACCTTTATCTCTATTTACTGCAGAAGCAGCAGTCGCACTTGGCTGGATACCGCGAACAGACATCTGACACATAGCAAAAATTTTAACCCATTCCTCGCCATTTGCTACTGGTTTTTTTGTCCATTTTTCTTTTGGTGAATGCGTTCCTTGTCAGATGAGGTCTTTTCAATCCAGTTAAAAGTTGTGCGCACCCTCAAAGCTTGGAACAATGTTCACTGGTTGTATAGCATGCGCGCTGGACATGCATTTTCTTCAAAATTCTTGCATTTGTCTTTCTGTACTTGTCAGATCTCATCAGTTGTCCTGATTCACAGCCATACTACTACCTGACATGCAGCAAGTGAACCAGCATGTAAAAAACATAGGCCACATGGTCAGTGGATGATTACTGACGAGGAACGAGTGGGAACTGATGAATAATGCATGTGTAATGGGGTCCACAGGACAAAACTGATGACTTTAGAATAAGTACAATATAACTACCGTACATGTAACAGGCCTTCACCATTGATATACATATTCTGGAGCAAAGGAGCAATGACTTTCACGACCAGACAATTTTTTTTTGCAAAATTTCTAGATCTGTCTGATGTTTGTTTACACTATCCTGCAAGGTGTGACTGCAATCTTTATGGAAACTAAAGAAATGCCCCTTAAAGGAACACATTATCTGCACAACTGCAATAGTAGGCTGTAAAACACTGGACTGGGACAAACCCCAAAACTGATAAAATGTTATTAGGTGGCTATTTTCCATCAACTGTACAGAATACGAACACTTGCTTGAATCAGAAAGTTCCACAGGGGCATCTGGCAGAGCTGGAGTCATGACCAGCTTTGTCCAGTCCAAGTCTGGTTCAGGGGCAGGACTCATCAAGATTAAAGTTGAAATGAATAAGGTGTTGCTTGAGACAATTCAGCTAAGACCAATAGCCAAGACAGAGACATGGGAGAGTGTAAATACCAATGATTCTACAGAATAATTGTCTTGTATCTAGACTCCAGTACTACAGCCTCGGTGTCTGGTTGAATGTGATGATGGACTCAAGTGCTGTAGCTGAGGCTGAGGAACTGTTTCAGGTTCAGGAGTTGAATATCATAATGTTTTGCACATTGTGTTTTTTTCTTTCTTTTTTTTTTTTTTGGTATCGCATTACAACCCTGCTTAGCATCCTGCAGTGCATCATTATATGATATATAGAAATATTTAGAGAAACCTGCACTGCGAAGACAGAACAGCAGACATGTGACAGTAAGGATACAGTGCAGAATGGCTAGTGAACCTGTGGATAGCATAATTTCTGAGTACTTCAGCTAGTTGGAGGATTTTAGTTGCTGAAATCTTTTACACATTTTGGGGAAAAAACTTACAAACCAGTGAATTTGAGGTAATGCCTGCCAGGGGGCTTTTGTGCTTTTAGTCTAAAGAACATAATAGAAGAGAAACATGATTTAAACAATATAATTTGACCTACAGGACCACAGCGGTACCTTTATATGGGTGAAGAAATATTTCTGTATTGAGCGTTTTTTTTTTCTACATGCAGCACAAGGACAGCAGCATAAAGAAGAACAGCACACAAGATGAGTGAAGGGCTTTATATCTGAGTGTCATTTATTTTGCATGTCTAGACAGGGATGTCAATTCTGTACCAAATAAGGCCAGCGTGGCTTCGGGGTTCATTGCGGTCAATCAGGAGCTACAAACAGGTGTAGCCCACCTCCCCAAAAAATAGAAATACTTTTAATCATCAATGTTCTCTCTATGCTTGTGTGGGTTTCCTCTGGGTACTCCAGTTTCCTCACACAGTATAAAGACATGCATGCTGGGCTAATTGGCTGTTCCAAATTGCCCCTAGGTGTGAGTGTAAATGTGAATGTGAATGTGAATGTGAATGTGAATGTGAATGAATGTTTGTCCTAGGGATGGATGAGTTCTGCAGAGGGCTTGCAACCCGCTCAAGTAAAAACATAAATTGCAACAGAAACCACAGACGTTGCCCAATGCATCATGGAATGTGTAATTGATTAAACAAACTAACAGTCATACAGATTGCCTTCAGTGGTTTTATGCTGGCATAACACCTGGGATGGAAATGACATCAGAAGTTGCCATGATAACCAACAGAGCTATAAATACACAGACTATAAGGTATGTGGACACCAGACCATCACACCCAGATGTGCGTTTAGATTGTCCCATTCCTGGATATTTTCCCAGATGATCCCACAGTGGCTCAGTGGATGTCAATGTCACCTCACAGCGACAATGTTCTAGGTTCAATTCTCAGCTTTTCAGTGTGATTTTTTGCATGTTCTCCTCATGCTTGTGTGGGTTTCCTTGAGGGTTCTCTGATTTCCCTTAACAGTCCAGAGACACACACATTAGATGAACTGGATACTGTAAATCCCTTAGAGGTGTGAATGTGAGTGTGAAGGATTTTGTCTGTGTAAGTCCTGTAATAGACTGGCGACCTGCTCAGGATGTAACCCCACCTCTCACCTGAAATCAGCATGAACTGGCTCCAGATTTCCTTAAGACCCTAAGGGGTAAGTGGTACAAGTAATGGATGGCTGGATGGATCATTAGATGGATAATTGGATGGCTGGATGGATAAATGGAGGATTGGATGGATGTGTGGGTGGAGGGATGATTGAATAAATGGGTAGATGGATGAATAAACAAATAGATAGATAAGAAAAATTGATGGATGAATGGATGGATGATTAGATGGATGATCAAATAAATTGATGGATGGATGATTGGATGGACAGATGATTGGATGGATGGATGAATGGATTGATGGGTGGATGGATATTTAAATGGACAGATAGATCAATGATAGTGCATGGGTGAATAAACAGGTGATTGGATGGATCGGTGGATAGGTGTATGAATAGATTAATGAATGCATAGATGAATGGATAATTAGAGGGATGGATGAGGATTTAAAAGGACAGATAGTTAAATATTAGTGAATAGTAAATAAATAGGTGGTTATATGGGTGGGTAGATGGACAGGTGATTGGATGGATGGGTGGATGGATGGATGATTGAATAGATTGATGGATGAGGATTTAAAATTGCAGATAGTTGAATGATAGTGCATGAATAAATAAATAGATAGCTATATGGATGGATGGATGGATGGATGAATTTTGAAAGATATTCCAATCAGAGAGGCGTCAGTTACACATCCTTATTAAAATTATGTATTAAATGCTGTTAATTACGCATGCTGTATCTTTAGGTGAAAAGCAGCACCTGGTAAATTTAACTTCACCTAGACAAGCACTCAGAGAGCGCAGACCTCTGCCAAGGCTGCAAAAAACTTTAACGTTTCCTGGATCCCTATTATAATCTGGATCACTGCTAAAGTCTAATCAATTGTTCCTTATATCATTTCCCAGCTATCCTGAAAATTTCAACTTTTTGAGGAATGTTGCTAACAGTCAGACAAACAAACAATCAAACATACAAACAAACAAAGAAACCAACGCTGGTGAAAACATAACCTTCTTGGCAGAATAATAAAAAGATAATATTTTAAATATTTGGTGCCCCTTTGGGGTTAAATATAATTTTACTCTCAATAAAAGCTATTTTGGAGAATAACCACCAGGGGTAAAATACATTTTTTTTATTCTCTGCATCCAGACAATAATCTGGATCCCTGCCAAAATTTAATGAATTTGTTCTTTGTATCATTTTTGACTCATCCTGAAAATTTCATCAAAATACATTCAAATCTTTGTAAATAATCTTTCTAACAGAGAGACAGACAGACAAACCAACACCGAATTAAAACCAACACCGGTGAAAACATAACCTCCTTCGCGAAGGTATATATGAATCAACAGATTGATCATGGTGATTTTAATTGTGTTATCTTATTACGTTTGCTATGCCAACAATCATTTTCACCTCCCACAAGGTTCTAGTGTTATTTTAATGACAGGCATTTTCAGAAGTTACATTCATGGCAAGAAACTGGTGCCAATTTAATCCTTTAATATCAGTAATTCTTCAGGCTATTGTTGTTGTTTGTTTTTGTTTTGCTCTTTTTGCAGTGCAAATGTGTGGAATGATGTGTGGAATATTACCCGCTGACTCCAAAACCATCATCACTATCATAATAGTGGAAGAAATAATAAAAAAAGGCAAAATTCAGAGCCAAGGCTGGGAACCACTGGGCAAGAAATGCACATCAGCACCATGGACAGCAGGCTGGAATTCAGAACCCGGGCTGTGTTTCGGGAGAACTGTGAATCCGTTCCTCGGAATGTAAACGACATTAATACAAAAATGCCTACCATTGTGAAAAAGAAAACTATCCTTACTTTTATTATACATAAAAAGAACATGCCATAAAGGGTAATGGAACTTATAATAGAGTGTGTTTCCAGTCGCTTTATGATGGCGAATATGTTCTAATAACGTTTTTACTGTAGCCATGTCATCTTCCCTTCATCACTTGCCCTTGGTTAAATCCTGTTCTGAATCATTCTGTTACTTTATTAGTCTGAGTGAGGTTCAGTGCACTCCCTTTCTTGAGCTGTCCCTTTTTTAAGCCCTAAAGGTTCCAAAGATTTTCCACCTGAACACTTTTAGAAGCAATTAACTCTTATTTACTAATGTAGCCTTGAAGAAACCTTCAACAATTTATTTGATGAGTGATTGTGCGCAAACCTCCACAAAATTATAAAAGATCAACTACACAGCATCCGCTGCTGGGTCTGCTGTACTACTGCATTTCCAAAAAAATGGAATTTCTCATGTTAAATTTAAATTGCCGCCAAATGCTCAATCTGGATCAGATCTAGGTGAATCTTGGTCAGATGTTAAAGCATTTGATCCTGAGCAAATTTCATTTAGATCAGAATGGTTTCAAAAAGATGCAATTTTATTCAGGGATATGTATGTACATGGAAAGTGATTTTGGCTCACAAAGAAATGTTAAAAATGATGCATCAGAAGTAATAATGAAAGTAAGGTTCTCTCTAGCTTCCTAAAGGGTTTGATAGGAGTCAGCTGTGGACTAATGGTTAGAGAAGGTTTGGCATCAAAAAGCTGCTGGTTTGATTCCCGAACCTTGCAGAAAAATGTGTGCTGACGAGGGGAATTGAGCAGCTCCTTCCCTTCCTCCAACTTCATGGCTGAACTGTCCTTGAGCAAGACACCTCAACTGCTCTTCAGGCTCCATAACATGTGGCAGCCCACTTCTCTGAGTGTGTGTATGTGTGTGTGTGTGTGTGTGTGTGTGTGGGTGGGTGTGTGTGTGTGTGTGTGTGTGTGTGTGTGTGTGTCACTTTGAATGGGTTAAATAAAGAAGCCAAATTTCCCTTGTGGGATTAATACAGTAAATCAAAATAAACAAATAAATAAATAAATATGAAGCTGGATTTTTCTGGAAGATCCACATAAAACTTTAAAGTTTCCTTCAGGGGAGCCAACTGAAGAACCTTAGCCACCTTTATGCTGAAGATTGATTTACGAAGAGAAGTCAGCAAGAGCACAAGAGGTCAATTGAAAAGGTTTCATCTAGCTTGCTATAAGGGTTCTCCATGGAAAGGTTGCAGGATCCAACATAAAATTATATACATTTTAAAATCAGTGAAAAAAATAACGAAGAACCCTTAAGAGTGCTAGTTGAACCTTTCTAAGATTGTAGTTAACTTTCAACACACAAAAGAAAGATCTACAAACCCTACAAGAGTACATAAACACATTGGTGTTGAAACACATTAAAGGTTCCTTCCAGCTTCCTGTAAGGGTTCCTCTTTGAGGGTGAAAGCAGCTTGTTAGCCTAATATGCATGTCGTTGGACTGTAGGAGGAAACCAGAGTACCAGGAGGAAACCCACACAAGCACAGGGATGAACATACAAACCCCACACAGAACACGTTCACCAAGCCCAGAACTCAAACCCAGGACCTTCTTGCTGTGTGAAAGATGTGCTAACCCCTACGCCACCATGCCACCCCAAGTCAACAAACCTACATGTCAAAATATGCATGTGATGTCATTTCTATTGATGATGTCACCTAATTGTTCTCCGATTCAGAATTCTGGCTACTCGTTCCTTGAACACCCAGTTTTGCTGAGCCCTGAGCAGCTCCCGAGACGACGTTGGGACGGATGCAAACCTGGAGACATCAGGAACCAGCACATTCATTTTGCAGCAATCCGATGAGACCAAGCTGTGAGTGGGAGCATTCAACTTCCTCAACAATTCCTACTGTTAATATGCCATCATGACATGTTTTGGCTTCATATGTGAATAATGAGCTAGTTACACTCCCTCCATTGTGCATGAGTATAATCCTCAGTGAATAGTGGAGAAATGATTTGCGCTGTCACTTCAAATTGCTTGGTAACATGCCGCTGAACCAATTCATGCCACCTCCGCCTTGCTACGGGCCCCTGAGATCCACGGTACTGGAGATCACGGGCACGCTGACAGGCCACTCTGCGGTTTTTACCTCTTTCAGCTGGGTTTGGGAAGACCTGTTTCTTTCAGCACAGTGAAAAAAATAGGAGAGTTTTTATTATAGTGTTTAACTGCCCATGGAGATGGGTTCTAACGCTAAACTCCCATGGTGAAAGGAACCAGAGCTGAAGCCTGGCAGTTTTTTTTCTCTCACTATGGCCTTGTGAATTAAATCAATCCCTCAAAGCAAATGTAATTTTTTTTCTTTGTTTTATTCCAGAGCCAGAATCTAAAAGGCCTAATTACAGCAGTGCGTGAGGCTGCAGGCTGAAACGGAGGAAGTTGCTTGGTGCTCGCTGCTTTAGTTCGGTGCCTCTGACATGGCCGTCCACGGGGCTTGCACTTAAAAAGTAAGTAGAAGCAGTAAAAAAAAATGTGGTGGAAAAAAAAACGCCTCTGCTGATTCTATGGTCTCAAGTCCAGCCTTGGCCTCTTTTTTTTTTTTTCTGGGAAACCCAAGTGACCATTTTCATATCCCTGACAGCTCATTAGCACAGGAGCAGCAACATCCTGACATCAGCACCAGGCCTCCACTTTATGTGAGCAAAAAATAGAGAGTGGAAAGATGGAATGTATCTCTCTCTCTCTCTCTCTCTCTCTCTCTCTTTCCCTCTCTAATTAAGATACTAAACTGTGCACTGAGAAGGTTCACATTGGATTATATCCTTTATGTTTCTAAAAAAAAAACTGTAATAGAGACAGTAATAGAGTGGGGGAGAGAGGAGAGAGAGAACATAGATCATGGTTGAACAAATAGAGTTTTTCCTGCTCATCTGGCTTCATTACTCGGGTCTGAATGCTACAGATACAGTTTCCCATATAGAATAACTTCCGGAAAAAATTTCTATTTAAAAAGAAGGATTGAATGATATCATGCATTGGTATGTTTTTTTTTGTTTGTTTGTTTGTTTTTTGAGAATGTCTTACATTTCACTCCTGCCAATCATTACATCAGTAGCCAAAGATCCTACAGAAAGAGTACATGGAGCGCTTGCGGATTCCTTTTTAATAAATGTCTGAATTAAAGCGTTAGATTAAATAAGTTGCGATTTCCTGGCACGCACTTAAGTACTTAAAGTGAGTGTTTGATTTCCCACCACCCAACAAAAGAGGATGTGGTAATTAATGATGCCTCAGCAGGAAGCTACAAGCATGGCAGATGGCACGGGTTACTCACAGGGAAGCAATAGCACTACGCTCATCCCTCATCCAGAGATGCCATAATGCGATTGTGGGCTTTAAACAAATTATTCAGCTCTCTTTGATCATGTCTCGACTTTAGGAATGAAAGTGCAGATGTTTCGGGTTTCTCTCCATTTGAGCACTATTGGATTTAATGTCTACAATGCTCATTTTTTTTCATCTCTCATTTATTCCGCTTGAAATGTTATGAGCTGACCTACAGAAAGCTTCAGGCATTTAGCAGGGATTTGAGTTCCATGATTTAGGAATCATTAACTGTATCTGATTTTTAAACAAGCGCTTTTACCCCTGCTACCCCACCTTTCTTTCATTCTTTCCTGGATTTAAATTCCATCTAATTTTGGTGTAATGAGCTTCCACAAATGCCTCTCATTGGCAAGTCTTTCATTTGGGAGAAGACAGACAGCTAGCACCACATCTGGGCTCCAATTTTTAATGAGACTTGGCTCCTACTCGGCCGTTTCTTGTCAAGCCAGTGTGGGATTCCTGGCTGTGTCGACCACCTGATGACACTCTCTCCCGACCAGACGAGATACGAGGCTACTGCTGAGGGATCAGAGATAAAAGTGGTCCTGTGTGTGTGTGTGTGTGTGTGTGTGTGTGTTTGTGTGTACATGGAGACATGGAGTTTTTAGAATATAATTTTCAGATAAGTAAATATTATCATGCAAATATTTGTATCACGATTCATCTGTAAACTAATCCTGGTATATTCATTAATGTTTAGAATCTTACTTGATCAGGATTAAGGTTAAGTTTAGGATTAGAATTTTTTTGAGTACAGTAGTTATGATGAGATTTTTGATGGATTGGGGTTCAGGTCATATTCAGTTAGATTTGAAACTGGGTTTTGTTACAATAAGGTTTAAAACTGAGCTTGGATAAAGTTATGGTTAGGTTTAGGATTAAGATTTGAGGTGGAGTTTGGTCTTAGATCAGGGTTAGATAAGATGAGAGGTAGGTTTACGATTTGGTTGGTTGTTGGGGTTTGGATTTAAGATCAGAATTAATTAAGATTGGTCTTTGATTAGAATTGGAAGGGTTTAAGATTGGAAATAGATTGAGCTCTGGGAATAGTTAAGATTGGGGTTAGATTCAGGACTGAGACTGATTGGTTAAGATTGGGGTCAGATTTAGGATTGGGGTTGGTTAAGATTCAGGATTGGGGTTAGATTTAGCAGTGGGGTTAGATTAAGATTCAGGATTGGGGTTAGATTTAGGAATGGGGTTGGATTAGATTCAGGACTGGCGTTGAGGTTAGATTTAGGATTGGAGTTGATTAAAATGCAGGATTAGGGTTAGATTTGGGATTGGGGTTGATTAAGATGCAGAATTGGGGTTGGATTTAGGATTGGGGTTGGTTTAGATTCAGGATTGGGGTTGATTAAAATTCAAGATTGAGGTTAGATTTAGGATTGGAGTTAGATTCAGGATTGGGTTTAGATTTAAGATTGGGGTTGATTAAGATGCAGGATTGGCGTTAGATTTAGGATTGGGGTTGATTAAGATGCAGGATTGGGGTTGAATAAGATTTAGGATTGGGGTTAGATTCACGATTGGGGTTAGATTTACGATTCAGTATTGGGGTTAGATTCAGGATTACATTATTCAGTTAGACTGGGATTAAATTTGGGATTGTTTTTATGGTTGGGATTAGTTTTGGGTCAAGGGTTAGGTCTGGATTTGGGATTAGTATTACTAGATTTCATACTTTAGCACTGGTTTTAGTATCAACGTTAGTGTCTATAGTGAGGGTGTTTGGAGTGTGTAAAGAGTTTTAGAACCTTTTAGATTACTAATTACAGCTTTGCTCAGGTAATGACTAATGGAATTCATTTTGAGTGTAACCCGTGGTGCACTGTGCAATGTTGCCGTGGTTTCTGGCTATGCTTTGTAAGTTATAAGCTCGTGTTGAATCTCTTATTATTGTAATGCATCTTTTTTTTTCTCTGTAATGCAAATTTTCTTTTTTCTTAAGTGGACAAAACCTCTAATTGGAGTTAATCCACTCAAGGTTGGAACAAATAGCCTGGAGCTCCACAGTTATAATTCAGTGCAGTCAGAGAAAAATGAAAACCCTTCACTAATATTAATGTTGAAGGTTAAGTAAGCATATCATTCCTGCACCATCTGAGGGGTGAGCATCAACATCCTGAGAGTGAGGCGGAGAGAATTCATGGATGCTGTTCACAATACAGCATCATCTAAGCCTGTGATCAAGTAAGACTATCATATTATTTATTTATTTATTTATTCGTTTGCCAAACCGCTTAATCATACTAGGGTTGTGGGGAGGCTGAAGCCTATCTCAGCCAACTAATGGCCAAGGCCAAGGAAACTGGTGTACCCAGAGGAAACTCATGCAGGCAGAGGAAGAACATACAAACTCCAAACAGAAGTGCTCTTGCCGAGCCTATGACTAGAACCCAGGACCTTCTTGCTGTGAGGTGGATACGCTAACCACTATGCCACTGTACCATCAACTGACATGTTACAAAGCATGAAGTGAGGAATGAACAATAGAAAAAAAAAAACCCTGAATTATAACATTCTGTCCTCAAAAAGCTGTAAGAGCCGTCTGACAGTCTCATACTCCAGAACAAAGTCCGAAGCAGACACCAGCTGCAGTGTGAACGAGACAGAAATAGCCAGATTAGGGTTCTCGCTGCATGTGCGTGAGTGTATGTATGTGACGCAGAGCATTGTGGGGAAGTTTGATAGAAATAAGGTAAGCCAAGTCCTGATAATCCTCCCTGGAGAAATCTAGCCAAGTGAGTATGCACGTTTCTTGACAGGTTTGATCCACTGAGTGGTTGGGTTGCAAACAATGTTTACTGAATATCTGTATGAGTGATGACACACACACACACACTCTCTCACACACATAGACACACACACACATACAGAGAGAGAAAGAGAGAGAGAAAGCGAGAGGGGACGCGAATATTCAACGTGTGTCAGAAAATCAAGAGCAAAACAAGCCTCCCTGCTGCTTCTCACTCCCCGGGTGTGAACGACACCCCGCTCTCATGGCTTCGTAAATGTGTGACCTGACCAATGTGACTGATTAGTCGAAGCTGTTCAAAGAAGCCTCTAAAAAAATATGGTTGGAGTGTATGTGTACTCGGATGCATTCATTGGTGTGCACATACACATTGAGCCTTTTTATGCCGCAACTCAACTCTTGACATTGGCACATGACGAGCTGTCATTTGGCTATGTACTCTTCATGATTTTGTTCCCGTCACTTGATTTTCGCAGGGCCACAGATGGAGGGACGGCATCCATGCTTTCACATGCAAGTAGTTGAAAAAAACAAAAAAACATGGCAAATAGTTTCACTCTGATATTCTGTTCAGTACCGAACAATGTTCTGTCTCTTTAATCAAGGCCATCTGTTTATCAGAGTACAAAAAATAAAATGCCTAGTACAGTTTATTTCTCACTTATTATTCATATACAGTATATTAGCACTTTCTATGAGTATAATTATCACTGATGTCCATCTGCTGCTAAGGACAGTCTATTATTAGAACCATATGAGGAACAGAAAACAGAAATAGTCTTTAAGTGGTGGTTCATTCTGGAGGGTATTGTTGGATTTCAGACAGGACTTGGTCATATTTTACTTCGGAATTGGGGTTAGTTAGGATTGGAGGTAGATTTGGGATTGGGGTTGGTTAGGATTGGAGGTAGATTTGGGATTGGGGTTGGTTAGGATTGGAGGTAGATTTGGGATTGGGGTTGGTTAGGATTGGAGGTAGATTTGGGATTGGGTTTGGTTAGGATTTTGTGGTAGATCTGGGATTGGGGTTGGTTAGGATTTGGTGGTAGATTTGGGATTGGGGTTAGTTAGGATTAGTGATAAATTGGTTAACCCCAGGAAAGGAGTGTATAATAAAGTGCAGCAAGCATTTAAATCCCCCACAACAACATTAGCATGCAGCAGACACACCATCTGTCAGTGTGAGTTCTGCGCTGAGAATAAACCACCACCCAAATAATATCTGCTCAGCAGTGGTCCCTTTATATTGATGAACAGTGGAAAGGGGGATCAATACTTTTACAGAGCAATAGATGCAATAAAGAGTACCCAATGTAGTGCCAACTTACTGTGCTGGTTATCTTTTTCTCTTCATGCTATTGACCTGGACAGTAAAGTTAATAAAGAAGTGTGAGTCATTAGTGCACTGGAGACTCCGTAGGAGACGTCAGTGACAATCGGACACAAAGCGGCTTCTGATTCAACCCCACAATGCCAGATAATGCTTTTCATTAATACTTACATTCCGTGTTATGTGTGGGCTGCACAGCTTGATACTGAGCTAGCATTAATGCTTCTCCAGGGGCTGCTGCGATCACTAGCAAACAACAATTCATGAGTTTAAATGAAGATAAATAACATAAAAGGCTACTGTTGGAGTGTACACAGGATTTCAAGGATTTTTACACAAATCCCCACATTACAACACACACACACACATACACACACACACACACACACACACACACACACACACACACATACACACACACATACACACGCACACACACACAAAACACATGATTAAAAGCAAATCATTTCATCTGACGTGACACTTTAAACACGTCTGATTCTTTTTGAATTGTTGCTGGGTAACTTAAAGAAGTATTGGTTTGTAGATCTGTGTTATCCCTCCTTATTTGCTGCCTCACTGAAGCAGAGACCAAATTGCATTTAGGGAGAGTTACAAAGGCATTATATCAGATTGTCTCTGCACTCACTCGGCAGAGAGAGGACCTTCGGTAGAGCCTCAATAACAACGGCTTCTTGCTTGAGTACACTCTGATAAGACGTCTGGATTTTACCACCATGCTTTCAGGGACATTTGGCTGAAATCCAAGCGCATTTTTATGTCACCAGAAGACATAATTTACATAATTTACAAGTCAAAATGTCTGGCAATGGCATTTGACTCTTGTGTGATACTTGATATGCAAACCGAATACTGCGAGAGGAAAAAGAAAACAAACATGGTGTAGGAATATTCTAATGAAGTGCAAAGATCACTTGTTCAGTAAACTGGAGATATGAGACAACTTTACTGTTATATGAGAGTTCAGTGTTTGCTGTTTTGGGTTTTTTTTGCTTCCAAGCCAGGCAAAGTGTGCGATACTTGAAGGAGTGATTGCTCTTTTTGGTCTAATTATGAGTGAATATTGTGGCACACGGGGTGTTCGGGTTTCCTCACACAGTCCTAAGACATGCACATGTTTTCCTGTGAAAACAAAAGTTTTCCTGTGAGTTTTCTGATGAGAGAAAAAAAAACACACTGGACCAGGTCTACACCAACATTCCAGATGCTTATAAAGCCACCCCTGCCACATCTCCGACTCTCAGATCATCTCTCTTTGTCCCTGATTCCTGCTTATAAACCTAAAATCTGTAGCCAAAGACCAGCAGGTAAAACAGTTGAGGTGTGGACTGAGGAAGCCACCACAGCTTTACAGGATTGTTTTCACTCTACAGACTGGGGAATATTCACAGAGGAGACAGACCTGGAGGGTCACACATCAGCTGGGCTCTCCTACATAAATTACTGCACTGATAATGTGACCACCACAAGGACTGTTAAAGTGTTCCTGAACCAGAAACCATGGTTAAACAGTAAGGTGCGCACCCTGCTTAGAGCATGGGATGATGCCTTTAAGTCAGGAGACCAGCAAGCTTACAAAGAGGCACGCCAGACCCTGCGAAGAGGCATCAAAAAGCCAAACGCAATTATGAACAACTTATCAAGGATCACTTCAACGGTAACAACACCAGGAATATGTGGAAGGGGATCAAGACACTCACTGGCTACAAGGATATGCACACATTCAATTCAATTCAGTTTTATTTGTATAGTGCTTTTTACAATTGACATTGTCACATAGCAGCTTTACATAGTAA
>JAQMYF010000008.1:20324020-20335444 GCA_030014195.1 Neosilurus mollespiculum
TATCGAGCACTGTTCTACGGAAAATCGACTCAAGATCTTATATATATATATATATATATATATATATATATATATAAAACAATATCAAGCAACATCATCATCACACTGTAACATGATTCAAACTTTTCCAGACCTTTATGTGGCATTATTTAAATGGAATATACTAACAAATAAATTATTGACAGTAGAAGTTTTTGGGTTCACTAAAGGTAGACATATTGCGTTTCCGGGCCGATGGCAGGAAGCAGGAGGCGGTCGTCAAGTCCTGGCTTTCTGACCGCATGTATTTTCATATTTTTTGACAAACCCCGATGTAAATAAGCCTCGGCATCAGCGTACCTGCTTTTCTCCCACAACCGCATTCCAAGATAAAAACTGGTGCATGAATATTTCATGGTGATACTTGAATGTGACCGGTAAAACAGGGTATTTCTTTTCAAGGCTTTTAAATATTTAATTATTTATTTATTGGACTACGCTTGGTTGTAAGTAAAGCAGTTTAATTATGTAGCATTGGAGCTGGGTGGGTATTTTTATTTATTTATTTATTTATTTTTTTGGGCTAACAAAGCCACATTTTTTTTAGCTCCAGAGCAGAAAGTAAAAAAAAAAACACTCTCACTTGTGCAGAGTATTAATTTTTTAACATTCCCTGTTGATTTAGAGGAAACATTGCACCAGCAGCTCCGCTATCTCTGTGAGGCTGAAACATCTCCGAGGTATGCATAAAAGCAGGTATGCATAAAAGCGACCCCTGGCCTCTTCAAACCTCCCCACCTCCCCCGCTCCCCTGCGGCTCCCTGTTGTTGGAGTTTATATTGTGTTTGGTCGTGTAAGCATAAATCAGTGTATATTTCTGCACAATGAGAGCCCGTGCACTTAACACTGCCTTAAACTGACTCTGAATCACTGTTCACCGCTGTGCGACATTAGATTTGATCCATTAGCTCTGAATAGCTGTTTACAGATGTCTGATTTTTATGAAAGGCATTATTGGCTGCAATGAAGTTAGCATGAGGAGGATGCATTGGCTGGAGGCTTAAGTAAGAATGTCTGGATGTCTCTAATGACTGTAATCATGATTCAAACTGCGCACACACACACACACACACACACACACACACACACACACACATTTCTCTACTTTATCCACATCCAGTCACTCTCATTTATTTGCTGAACCACTTAATCCTACTAGGGTCACAGGGAGGCTGGAGCCTATCTCAACTGACACCCTGAACAGCTCGCCAGGCCATCACAGGGCAACACAAAGAACCATTCATACTCACACTCCAACCTAGGGGCATTTTCCCGGAGGAAACCCACACAAGCACAGGGAGAACATGCAAACACTCTTGCCAAGCCCAGGACTCAAACCCAGGACCTTCTTGCTATGAGGTGGACGAGATAAACACAACACTGACCTGCCGCTCTGTAGAAGAACCTGTCACATTTTTTTACATCTCTCTCTCTCTCTCTCTCTCTCTCTCTCTCTCTCTCTCTCTCTCTCTCTCACACTCTCTCTCTCTCTCTTTGTGTATCTCTTTCTTCCTCTGTCTGTCCCTCGCCCTCTCACTCTGTCTCTCTCTTTGTCTCTGTCTCTGTCTCTGTCTCTCTCTCTCTCTCTCTCTCTCTCTCTGTCTCTCACTTTGTCTCTATCTCTTTTACTCACTCTGTGTGTGTGTCTCTCTATGTCTCTCTTTCTCTGTCACTCTCTTTCTCCCTCTCTCTGTCTCTCTTTCACTTTCTCCCTTCTCTCATTCTCTCTCTCTCTCTCTCTCTCTCAAACATCACTTTGTTGACATTTCCTGCGAGCTTTAAACTGAGCTCATGTCATGCGCTACTTCTGCTCCCACTTCTCCGACAGCCCGAAATGAACATGGATGATGGGAAATTGTCCGTTTTCGTAAAAGTGCTGGAAGAAAATCCGCCGTTCCCTCGGCCATTGTCTTCGTGTCAGTGCAGATGAATGGGACAATATGTTGAAGAAATCGACTGAGCTTCAAAGTCTGCAGAAAATTGTGGAGAGCTGTGTGTGGATATGGAACTAAACAATAGTGCTGTGGCCAGGGCCTCGTTTTCTATCTCTTACTCCTTTCACTCTCTTTTTTTTTCTTCTTTCTGCCTCTTTTTTTTAAGTTTCTGGGCTCCAGTATCTGGAACTAATTCCCCAACGCCACGCTCACTGTGTGATTTGTCGTTTTTCTGGTTGCTGTTCTACATTACGTGTCATCACAGGACGTCATTACAGCCACAAAAGATGGTTTCACACTTCCACAGAAAGAGAGGAGAAAAAAAAAGCAAATGATCAGGAGGCAGGTATTCTAAGATTACATGATCGTGAGGTTTTAAAGCGGTGACAAGCGAGAAACTGTATACAAATATGTCAAGTTGCCTCACACTCCTTCTGTTTGCACGGTGCAACAATCTGTCATCGTGCTCCTTTGAAGGGGTTTCAACGATTTTTGAGGTCAATAGAAGAGCGTTAGCGGGTTGTCTGTCAGCGCCGTCCGCTGGTAGCATGAAACAGTGAAAATGTCAACTGATGCATCTTCATTTTTCACTTGTCTGCCAGGGCGCGGTGATTCAGTCTGAGCTCGTTGCCTGGAATTCTGCAAAGACGGCTGAAAAATAGAAAAATAGCATAAATTCAGATGCCACGTATTTATCCACCCATTTACAAGCAACCCGATCGTTTCTGACGATATTATGAAGAAGCAAAAAAAAACCCTCCACTCTGTCGTATCCCTGTGCACTTTCATCTGAAAGTGTTATTATTATTGATTCATGCTCACCCATTTCCTAGCACTTTGCCTTCTCCGAATATGATATCCAGCTTCCTCGACCCATCTGGATCACAGCGAAAAACAGGCAATCGGACAACCATGAGAAATGTCAGCGGGACCGTCAAATATTTCACAATGTCACAACAGCTGCTTAAATGTCACCCGCTCATGCCCAGAAACGCACAATCATTTGAGGAGCCCCCAGGGATCTGCGGCCTATTCATAACGCATAAACACATACGCGTCGCTTGGTGTGTAAAATGACTCGATAATTATTCATCAGGCAACCCAAGAATCAACTCATCCCTCAAAATGTGGTCCGGCCATTTTTTTTTTTGTGCGGGAAGCACTGAACCACGATGGAGTGCTCATCCAGCCGAGCGACGTAATGATGATTGGTAGGCGTTCGAGCGTAAGACATTAACGGTTGGTTTTAAGTGAATGAGCACTAATGGTGAATAATTTGGGTGGAGTTTAAAGGGACTTACAATCAAACTGATAAACAGATGGCAAAAAAATGGTAGGAAGGACATTCATTCAATCCTTTATGCTTAATTCTATTAGGGTCGCGGGCAGACACTGGGTGAAGGCAGGGTGCACCCTGAACACCTTGCCAGATCATCGCACAGCAACACACACACCCATTTCCGCGTTTCCAGACCAGCTGAGAGACATAGTCCCTCCAGCATGTTCTGGGTCGACCCCAGGGTCTCTTCCTGGTAGGACATGCCCGACACACCACAACAGGTAGGTGTTCAGGAGGCATTCTAATCAGATGCCCGAGCCACCTCAACTGGCTCCTCTCAACATGGAGGAGCAACGGTTCTACTCCGAGCTCCTCCCGGACCTAGTGCCTAGAAATCAGTCCATAAAAATTATGAACAGAACCGGTGAAAAAAGGACGGCCTTGTCAGACTCCAACCCTCACTGGAAACAAATTTGACATGTTGTTACTAATGCTGACCAAGCTCTGGCTCCGGTGGTACAGGGACCTAATGGCCTAATGGCCTGTTGCAACAGGTCCGGTACACCAGACTTCTGGAGCACACCCCACAAGCCCCAGGGACATGGTTGAAAGCCTTTTCTATATCCACAAAGCACATGTGAACAGATTGGGCAAACTCCCATGCCCCCTCCAAGATCCTGTAGAGCGTATAGAGCTGGCCGAGAGTGCTGCAGCCGGGACAAAAACCACATTATTCCTCATGAATCCGAGGTTAAACTATCAGTTGGATCCTCCTCTCCAGTACTCCTGCATAGACTTTCCTGGGAAGGGTGATTCCACAAACACACCCTCCGGTTCCCCTTTTTAAAAGGCGAACTACCACCCCGGTTTGCCAATTCAGAGGTATGGCCCCTGATGTCCACGCAATGTTGCAGAGACGTGTCAACCGAGACAGTCCTACAAGATTTAGAGCCCTGAAATAATCTGACATTCATGCAGCTAAAAATCATAGATTAATATTAAATCACTAGTTTTAATACATTATTGTTTCCATAGCAACAGACAGAAGAGTTTTTGCAACATCACAAGTTGCCTTTTTATGTCTTATTAATTTAAAGAGAGAAAAAAAAGTCACGTGTGTTTATAAAAGTGTAAACAAGAACTAACACAACATTAAATCCAATTATAAACAGATTTTTAAATTATTTATTTAATTAAACTTGGGAGGGATGGCATGGTGGCGTAGCGGTTAGCACGTCTGCCTCACAGCAAGAAAGTCCTTGGTTTGGTTCCCATGCTCAGTGAGCATGTTGCTCTGTGAAGTATGCTTGTTCTCCCCGTGCCCAATTCTCCCAGTCCTAAATGCCCTTACCCCAGATCCAACGTACCTATGAATCAATGCCCAACATCACCCAAGGCATATTTGAACAGAAATTGCTGAGGGTTTCCCAAGTGGCCTACGCTACCATATTTTTTTTTTTTTACATGAATGGAAGGAGTCTCCAGTGACAGAGGTAAAGATTTCTCAAATATCGTCAGGATAGGGGCATCGTGACGTAGTGGTAGGTATGTCTGCCTCACAGCAAGAAGGTCCTGGGTTTGAGTCCCGGGTTCAGCCTGTTCCAAAGTGGCCCTAGGTGTGAAGGGCTGTGTGTGTGTTGGCCCCACAATGGCCTGGCGATGTGTTTAGGGTGTACCCTGCCTTTGAAAAGACTCAGCTGAGATAGGCTCCAGCATCCCTTCAACCCTTATAGGATTAAGCAGTTAAGTGAATGAATGAATGATTTAAAAAGGATGCCGTTATCTACACTTTGATTAGCTCTGCTCTACTCGCGATGCTCACCAGACCTGCCTCTGTCATTTAAATTTGTAAGATTTAAAGATAACTCATAATAATCTAGTTTTAGTGTGTTGTTGTTTTTTTGTTTTTTATGCTTATGTTTCCATGTAGTATATACACTAAAATATTTATTTGTCGCATGGTTGGTGGATGTTTCTAACTGAATTGAGTCCCTTCTTGGTGACTATTTAGCGATATCCACCTCACCTTTGGTAAATCATTGGTAACTAGAGAAGCACTCAGAGAGCCCAGACCTCCGCAAAGGCCTCAAAAATTCTTTAACTTTCCTGGATCCCTATTATAAGCTGGCTCACTGCCAAACTCTAATCAACTGTTCCTTGTATCATTTCCCAGCTGTCCTGAAAATTTCATCAAAATCCATGAATAACTTTTTGAGTAATGTTGCTAACAGACAGACAAACAAACAAACATACAGACAAGCAACAACCAAAGCCTTGGCAGATGTAATAAGTGCCAATAAGAAGTCATCAGGCGTCAGAGGGTTTTTTTTTTTTTTAACTTAAGGTCATGAAGTAACATCATAACACATTATGTAAGTGTGGTTAGACTGGCATGACACCAAGCCTGGACTGTTCCCAAGAACCATTGGAATCAAATAAGTACACAAGTTCTTGCTTCATTTAATAAATAAATAAATAAATGAGAACCTTTTAAAAGGCATGAAATCTTTTTTATGTATGTTAATTAAAGGTTTATGCAGTGCAGGTCTTCTGGAGGAAATAGAAGGTAAATGTCGTTGAGGTTACAATACAGTCACTCGATATGGGGAGGACTCTAAAGTAAGCAGCGGAATGGATTTCAATAGTTAGTGTGAAATATTTTGGAACCCACGAAGCCAATGGTAAAGCACAAAATATCTGATCTTCATTTTCTTTTGCTTTTATGGACTTTTTAAAAAAAGAAATTCTGCTCCCACTCATCCCCAGAGGAATTCCTCCCACAGTCCTTTTTTGTTGTGTGTTAAAGCTAAACCAAGTTGAAATGAAATCTGTGCAGTATGACAGACTGAATTCCAACCGCCGATGTCTGTGAATTAGTGTTTACAAAGTCGCAGGTTGCACATCACTATCTGATACAGTTCGTGGCACGCCAGCTTAAAGACACTGATCGAGACACTGCTCCGTGTGGTACTGAGTTCGGCTAATCAACATGAGGCCATTTTAAGAATTAATGCATTAAATGATGTAATTTCAGACACGTGAACATTAAAAATAGCCCTATAATTGTGTTAGCTTAGAAAGAGGATTAGCATATAGTAGCTGGTGTTCTAGTTGACTAGCAAAAAAAAGAAGTCATGTGACCTCAAATGTGCTAATCATCAGATGTACTAAATATCTCTGAATATCAGGTGACTAAAATGGTGAGGACTCGGGTTTAAATCAGAAACGGCATTAACAAATAAAGTCCAAGATCAGGACTAGCCAAGATCTTGAAGATGAAATGAAATTAGTCAACATCAAAAGTGAAATTTATTATTTTTTGGTTTCGCTTACCCTCATCAAACATCCTGAGAGAGCAGAGCTAGCACGTGGTTTCACAGAGATGTATGAAGCTAACATTCTGAATTTTTTTAAATTGCACCGTGGTGCAGTGATTAGCATGTCCGCCTCACAGCTTTGATTTGCTTGGGGCATTTTTGTGAGCATGTTCTCCAGGTGCTTGCATACTGGGTACTCTGGTTTCCTCCCACATTTCAAAAACATGCACAGTATGCTGATTGGCTGTTCCCAGACCCCTAGGTGTATGAGTGTGAATGGTTGTGTGTGTTGGCCCTGAGATGGCCTGGCATGCTCTCCAGAGCATGATGGATGAATGTTGCTCTTTGGGCTCCTAGGTGACGCATCAGTGGGCAGTGGTGGCTCACTGGTTAAGGCAATGGGCTACTGATCCAAAGGTCAGAGGTTCAATGAGCAAGGCCCTTGTCCCTCACTTGCTCAGTTATATAAAAAAAAGACAATTTTAAGTCATTCTGGGATAAGAGCATCTGCCAAATGCCATGAATGTAAATGTAAATGCATCAACAAGTATGTTGATACACAACATCAACAACTATCAACTGGAGATTGTAGGCTTGAATTAAGGTTAATGTAACCAGAAGTCCTTGGGAGGAAGGGATAGCATGTGTTCATCTCCCTGGCACTCAGAGCAATCACCAACCAATCATGGGTGTCTGTGAGCTTGTTTATACAAATTGGATGTGCAGTAGTTGCGGGTGGCAGCATGTGTCATGGAGAGGAGATAAATCGATAATAAACTGATGTCCGAGAATGCACTCGAGCTGTCCTCGTCAGGACTGTGACTAAAACTCTTATTACTGTAGCTCCCACCTAAAAATTTCTCAAGAGCTACAGGAATTAGTTCCGTCTGTCCATCTGTCCATCACACTTTAGTTTCCGGACATTTACTTGCCACGAGTTGAACTTGGGGCTTTCAAACTTGCTATGTTCTGTATTGGCATATTATGAAAAGGTCCTTTTGGTGGGAGCGTCTGGACCCCTGTGGTCTATTTTATATTTCAGAGAAGAGTCCCTGAAAGAATTTCTGTATATTATAACATGTTAGAAATGATATCACTGAATGAATTTTTATCCTCAGATCTTTTTTTTTTTCTGAAGAGGCTGAATTTGTTGAAAAAGAGCAGACACGGTGCCACTTCTCTGGCGGAATTGAAGGTCTGTTGTTTCCACACTGAATGTGAAGGTGATTATAAAATAACCCTGTCGATTCTTTCCACTTTAAGCAAACTTTCTTGGCTTGAATGTTCATAACACATTCGCTGTTATGCTTTTTAAGTTCCTAAGCCTGTTTATCGCACTCTTACTGTTAATGGTTGGCTGGGTTGTGTTTAAGCCGAGATGCTTTCGGAACAAAGCTGTGCCTTTTATATCCTGTTTCTCTCTAGTTGTTTTTGGATAAGCAATTAAAATAACTGAGTTGCCCGTTAGCAAGCACTCAAACATACATTCAACAGGGGTTTCACGTCTGATCTTTAACGCTGGTGCCTTGGCGTTGCTCTCTCGTGTTCCCCAGGTCTCTTGGCTCAGCTATGGGAGAGGATTTCGATGGGCTGTTGGCAGGCCTGAGGATCACTGTTTACGAGCTCTTTAATCTGTGCACATAATGAGTGTGCATCATCTGCATACCAGAGGACCCTTGAACGCTGGCTGATCGCAAAGAAGCTGCAGCTTTTGTCATTTCGAAAAAACAATGGCTGTTTCACATCAGGCGTTTCTGCCCTGCTTACTTTCAAGAACATGCCTGGAAATCTGGAGTTAATTTTAGAGAGTACGTGGCATGGTGGTGTAGTGCTGTAGTGGTGTAGTAGCGGTGGTGTAGTGGTGTAGTGGCAGTGTTGTAGTGGTGTAATAGCAGTGGTGTAGTGGTTGGCACCTCCACCTCACAGCAAAAACGTCCTGGATTTGAGTCTCATGGCTTTTCTGGGTGGAGTTCGCATGTTCTCCCTGTGCTTGCGTAGGTTTCCTGTGGGTACTCCAGTTTCCTCCTACAGAACAAAGACATGTACATTAGGCTACTTTGCTGCTCCAAATTGCTCCTCATGAGTGTGAGTGTGGATTGTTGTGTGTGTGTGTGTTGGCCCTGCAATGGACTGGCGAGTTGTTCAGGGTGTACCCCACCTTCAGCCTCTCAGCAACCCTAATATGATTAAAGGGTTCGGTGAATGAGTGAAGGTGACTGAGAATATCACATTCAGGTCCACTACTGATTCATTCACCCAGTCATTCACTTTCTAGGCCGCTTAATCCTAATTAGGGTCGCGGCGAGGCTGGCGCCCATCTCAGCCGAATCAAGGCAAAAGTGGGGTACAACCTGAACAGCTCGCCAGGCCATCACAGGGCCAACACACATACAACCATTCACACTCACATCTAGGGGTAATTTGAAACAACCAATTAGCCTACTGTGCATGTTTTTGGACTGTGGGAGGAAACCGGAGTACCCAGAGGAAACCCACACAAGCATGGGGAGAACATGCAAACTCCAGAAAAACAGAAAAGCTCTCGCCGAGCCCGGGAATCAAATCCAGGATCTTCTTGCTGTGAAGCAGACGTGCTCACCACTGCACCACCCTTGTTTTTTTTTTGTTTTTTTTGTGCAAATTGGCTAGAAAAACAAACAAACAAAAATAACAACAACAAAGTGAAGATAAGGAATAAAGCATAAATAAAGTTAAATCATTAAATGAGGTCAAAGGATAAAGGTTAGCATGATTGATATGAATGGCAGATCTAACCTTAATACCTGATTCTTTTATCTGTTAAAAATTTTTAAATAATAAGTTTTAGAGTAAAATTACGAATTGAATCAAATCGGTTTTTGCATGTCCTTCTGTGAATGTGATATAAATATATTATTAAATATTTTATAATAATAACCTTTGCTTTTATAACTGCCTCCAACCTCTTTACTACCCTGTGAACAGCTCTGGGATCCTCTCAGCTATAAACTTCTGCCCTTTGGAGACCCCGCACACATTCTCCCTGACATTTCTGTTCGAAACTCTCCTGGCGTTACACACTGCCTCCTTCAGATCACATCTGCAGGCTGAAGGGGTCATGGCTAAATATCATAGAAAAATATTTTCCTGCCTGTGTTTCCCCCTGCTTCTGGATTGTTGTCTTTGTTTTAGAACCAGACCAGATAAGTTTTATTTCTACCATCTTACAGCTCAATCAGTGTTGTGAATAAATTGTAAAAACGGTGGTACATATTCTGGGGGTGCATATTGTACCCAGTGGTAGTTTATACAAAATAAAGCACTCAAAATTGGCTTGGGTGGCACAGTGGTGTAGTGGTTAGCACATCCTCACAGCAAGAAGGTCCTGGGTTCGAGTCCCAGGCTCGGCAAGGGCATATCTGTGTGTAGTTTGCATGTTCTCCCTGTGCATGTGTGGGTTTCTGCTGGGTACTCTGGTTTCCTCCTACAGCCAAAAGACATGCACATTAGGATAATGTCTTTTTTTGGCTGTTCCAAAGTGCCCCTAGGTGTGTGAATGGTGTGTGTGTGTGTGTGTGTGTGTGTGTGTGTGTGTGTGTGTGTGTGTGTGAGTGTGTGTTTTGGCTCCGCGATAGTCTGGCGAGCTGTTCAGGGTGTACCCAGCCTTGGTCATGTGTCGGCTGACATAGGCTTCAGCCTCTCTGTGACCCTAATAGGAGTAAGCAGTTCAGAAAATGAGTGAGTGATCTCAGTCCTTACTTGATATACAGGACTTACACACTATCCTTATGTGAATGTAGATGAATGACATGGAAAATAAATATAGAACTTACTCATAAAAAAGAAAACCTGAAAACCAGTGAAACTGATTATTTGCAAATGAATCAGCTGAGGAGAAATAAAGCATGTGAATAATTCATCATGGGGGAGGTGTGAAGGATGAATCAGCTGGGGAAGAATCATTTAAAAAAATACTTTGGGAGGAATCATTTGAAAATTAATCAGGAGAGAAGAATGTGAAAAATAAACAATTTCTGTGAGGAATCTTATAAAAATGAATCAGTTGGGGAAGAATCATTTGGAAAAAATAATCATTTTGGAGGAACCATAAGAAAATGATTCATTTCTTGTGGGGAATCATGTGAAAAATGAATCAGTTGGGAAACAAATAACATGAAAAACTGAATGATGAAAGTAAATGAATTGTATGTTTGCATGCATGAAAAAATGTTCATTTTAAAAAATCTTGAAAAATAGGAAAGGGGGAAATCATAAAAATAAATGAATATTGTGAGGCAAGAAATCATGTGTAAAAATAAATCATGCAGAAATAAATCACATTTTAAAAATGAATCATATCTGATAAAATGTCCCACATCAAAGGAAAGAAATGACGTGAAAAGAATTAGTGTGAATGGTACCTGGAGGAGAGTATTTTTTGTGATTGCTTGTGTAGCGGTGACATCGTAACGTAGTGCAGGGAGGTTAGCGTCAGTGCAGTAAACCTGTATTAGAAAGCAGTAAATTTTATTCAAGCTGAGATTTGATTGGTGGCCATATGTGCATATTAAAGATCCCCAGGCCTGCTCCATCACCTCCTTCATCCATCCCAGCAGCTGCCAGTGATATTGAGAGGCTGTCAGGGCTGTTCGTGGCTCCATCCATATCAACAGTAAATATTATTTCCTCCTGGGCCTCCGGGGAGCGTCGTTACATCCCCTCTTATTAACCTCCTAACCCGACTGTTTGATGTTAAATAATTACTTCAGCTGTTCTCCGGGGAGATGTAACCCCTCCGAGCATGACTCCTCTCTCTCTCTCTCTCTCTCTCTCTCTCTCTCTCTCTCTCTCTCTCTAAAAAAAAAAAAAAAAAAAC
>JAQMYF010000008.1:20335544-20350564 GCA_030014195.1 Neosilurus mollespiculum
TGTGTGTGTCATTCAGAACATTCAGGTTATTAACTGACTTCTTCATATTCCCATATTAATATTGCTGAGCCTAGACCTGACCAATTGGAGCAAACCCAGATCATAAAAGTAAAGCTGCAGGCAACTTACTGATACCTCCAATAATGAAGACTACCGCAGGAGGCGGAGCTTTTGCTTACAAAGCTCCACAGTTATGGAACAGGCTTCCAGTTAATGTTCAGAACTCAAACATGAGGCTAAAAACGTACTTGTTTAGTTGAGCCTTTTGTTAATAGGCTCTTATTAGGTAAAGAAGCAGATCTGTGGGTTCTCAGGCATAGAGAGTTCTGGTAAACTGTGGTGTTAGGATCCTGTCTCTCCCTCACTCTACATGCTCACCCATGTCCGTCAACAGTGGAGTGGCTGATTTCCTCAAGTTACAGGGTGCCCTCATGTCTGTCTTCCTTCTGGCTTTCTCTTTCTAAATATGATGTCATAGTTAGTAATGCTGGAGCCCCTGTGTTTATCTTTCACTCTCTTTCTGTTTTTGCTGAGGTACACATGCTACTTCTGAGATTCCAGTGATCCTGATCCTTTTTCTTTTTGAATCCTGTGATCCATCCTGATTCTGGTTGGAGTTCTGATCATAGAAGCCCCTCGCTCCTGCTGATGATGATCCCTATGGACCTAAATATACACTCAGAAACTGTGAAGATGACTTTTTACTGCTGGTGATAAAAACTCTTTTACTGAAATGATTTAGGACTACAATTCTCATTACAGTTATAAGATAACCAACAAGACTTCATGTTAAACTATAGTGAAATTTCCCTAATTTGTATTTTTATCTGGTTTCACTCAAATAAGGATGGATTCCCCTTTTGAGTCTGGTTCCTCATAAGGTTTCTTACTCGTGTCATCTGAGGGAGTTTTTCCTTCCTCTGTTGCCATGAGCTTGTTCGTTGGGGATGTGTAGGCTTTATAGAGATATGTTTAAATTCTTTATTAAATTTGTTTACTGTGTAAAGCAGGAATAAGCGGTTCAGAAAATGACATGACATGACTGTGTAAAGCTGCTCTGTAACAATGTTAATTACAAAAAGCACTATACAAGTAAAACTGATTTGAATAGAATTGAATTGAATAGAATTGAATTGAGTTGAACACTGCTTTTAGAAGGTTATCTGCATCCAGCTCTCTTATTACCCTGAAGTGCTGATTACACTGACGCAGGTTAAATCTGGATTCATCAGACCACATGGCCTTTCCCATCGCTTCAGAGTCGAATCTTTATGCTCCCTAACAAACTGAAGCCTTTAAGCCTCATTCATCATTCATTCATTTTCTGAACTGCTTATTCTTAATTAGGGTCGCGGGGAGGCTGGCGCCCATCTCAGCCGACTCTGGGCAAGGGCGGGGTACACCCTGGACAGCTCGCCAGGCCATCGCAGGGCCCCTTTAAGCCTCACTTAAAAGTTATTTTCTTAAGGCTACACAGCTATTTAGTCTCAATCTCTTGAGTTATCTTTGTACTGTGCATATGGAAATGCTCTTTCTTTCACAATTTAACACAGAATCAGATCTCACCAAATTCTTCATCCTTGAAAATGATGGTTGAGCCCTATCCTGCTTTTTCAATTATTGTGTGTACAAGTTCAGAGTGCTCTCTCTCTCTCTCTCTCTCTCTCTCTCTCTCTTTCTCTCTCTCTCTCTCTCTCTCTCTCTCTCTCTCTCTCTCAAAAAAAAAAAAAAAACCCTTCCATCGGACACTCTCAGGCCTGTTAGCAGCGGTACACTCTCCATTCGGCTTGCTTTAATTACGTTCAGGTTTCGAAACATCAGTGCCATCTTTCAAAGTGGGGGAAAACCCGCGAGGAAACGAAAAATGAAAAATTACAGTATCGCAGACCTGTCTTCATAGAGGGAAAAGATATAAATAAAGTCCAGGACACATATGGCGTCTCCAATAATTTTCTGCCACTGCTTCCCCCCCATTTCTCTCTCCCTCTCTCTCTCTCTCTCTCTCTCTCTGTCTCCATCTTCCCCAGCTTGTTTCCAAGGTAACGTGTCAGAGGACTGAGTGCCTCCAAAGGACTGGTCTGAAACCTCCTCCCTTCCTCCCCAACCTTTCACGCCAGACCAACTTTCTGGTGTCGACTTTGGGTCATGTGATCCCACCTGTTCCCATGACAACTCGATTGAGGGCAGTCGATGAGTGTATCAGCGTGGGGAACAATGAACACGGGCTAAATCCAAGACGGGGAAAAAAACAAAATTGAGGACGGGAGACAGCCGGGGTCAGGCTCACCTGCAGAAGTCAAAAGCCATTATATTGCTTTTCAGCTGCTCTGGATCTGTCGGCTGGATCTCAGGTGGCCATCTTAATTAGGACAGACATATTGTATCTGGCACAATCTGAAAAACTTTACGCTCCAACGCCACTGTGACTGTGTAATACCCGTCTCAAGGTCACGGTACCGATTCACTCCGAAAAATTATTATCATGGGCGGCATGGTGGCGTAGTGGTTAACACAGCTACATCTCAGCAAGAAGGTCCTGAGTTCGAGTCCTGGGCTTGGCGAGGGCATTTCTGTCTGGAGTCTGCATGTTTTTCCTGTGCTTGAGTTGGTTTCCTCCGGGTACTCCAGTTTCCTCAGTCCAAAGACATGCACATTAGGCTGATTGGCTGTTCTAGATTGCCCCTGAGTGTGAATGGTGTTGTGTGTTCTGTGATGGACTGGGGAGCTGTTCAGGGTGTGCCCTGCTTTATCCACGAGTCGGCTAAGATAGGCTCTAGCCTTCCTGTGACCTTAGATGAGTTAAATGGGTTGGCACATGAATAAATGAATAAATGATATCCATTATCTTGTCGATTAGAAATGCACACACCGTGATGACCTTGCTTCCCAAGCAAATTTGTATCTCTCTCTCCCTGTCTGTCTCTCTCTCTCTCTCTCTTTCTCTCTTTCTCTCGCTATGTATTTGTGGAAGCATTTCAGATCTTGTGTAACTTCTGGCAACCCCGGATGCTGATATTACCTGGAATATACCGTAGATAAACAAAAAAAATGTCTAAAACTTACACATAGATGTCACACATAGCCGTCAACAACGGTAGATAATTTTTTGCCTTCCAGGGGTCAACTGTAAGTGTTCTGAGCACTTCCGTCAGAATACAAGAGAGCTGCAGCGCTACCTTGAGAACCAGGAGGGCGTGGCTTCCATTTATGGAAAGTTTGATCATATTGAAATTAATTGTGGGTCCAGCGACAGAACAATTCAACTCCTGCAACCATAAAGGTGTCCACGAGGCATTTCTCAGGCAACTGCATATTCCATCCATCCATATTTTTGTGACAGATCACCTCCTAAATTCACCAGAATGGCCACAGTAGTCCAACTGATGGTTCTATGCTGTGCGAGTCCTTAGCTTTACAGAATGACTTGCTAGAAACTAGAGAGGAACCTTGATGGTTAGCATTAGGAGTTTGAATGCCACCTTTCCTGTTGTGTGGCCACATTACAGATGTTTTTCATTTAGCCATCAGAGAGCAAGAGAGAGAGAGAGAGAGAGATAGAGAGAGAGAGAGAGAGAAAGAAAGAAGGAATTTACATCACCTCTCATGCTCATGCAAGGTTAATCGCGTATAGTCCCACACACGAGAGTGCAATGAATCTGCTATTACCCTAAAATCTGAATGACTAAATGCATCTTTTATAGACTGTGACCAAAAAAAAATGCTCTTAGGAAGTATAAATATTCCTGGCCACGGCTGCTGTGGCCTTTCCAGGCCTCCAGGGTTTGCTAAATATCTGACCTTCCAACAGCCTTTGGCCCAGCGCGAACCTGTACCATCTCCAAACCTTTTTAGTCGGTGCAAAGAGCAAAGCTGTTTGGAATGGTTCCATCAGATAGGATGCAATTCGCTTAGCTACGGATCAAGTGTGTGTGTGTGTGTGTGTGTGTGTGTGGGTACGTGTTGGTGGGTGTGTGTGCCAGCAAGGTCGAGCCCAAGACACTTGTCCCTCAGAGGGAGCCAGCTACGTGCTTCCTCCTGTCCCTTCCTTCTGCCGCGTTCCACTGATCTTACAGCATCGATCTGAACTCAGGCAGGGAAGCTAGCTGCTATCTACCATGCTGGGGTCTATAAAACACTGTAACACACACTCGGACACATAACACACACACACACACATTTTGTACTTGTGTTATCTGGATCCGTTGTGACCTTAAACCTTTAAAAGCCCCTGAGAGATTGTTGATACTGAGTTATGAGATGTTGCTTAGGTGGCTGAGGTCATTCAGTGGGAAATGTGAGAAATAAAACACTCCATGTGTGAATGGTTGTGTGTGTTGGCCCAGCGATGGACTGGTGAGCTGTACAGGGTGCACCCCACCCTTGCCCAGAGTCAACCCATGATTCACTGTGATACTTTTTAATCCATATTCACAGTATATACACAGCATTAACATCGATTATTATTTCTACCATTTATTTTCCATCAGAGGCTCCATGCCTCTTCACGTTCTGGCTTTTTTTTACTTTTATTCTCTCTCTCTCTCTCTCTCTCTCTCTCTCTCTCTCTCTCTCTCTCTCTCTCTCTCTCTTTGAGCCTGATAAGCCATCAAAGTGTCACGTCCACATGACACATAGAACACAGAATTCATCTGAAGTGCCATTATCCTCTACTTGACTAAATTGGTTATACTCCAGGACAGCTTCTGTATCTGCCATAACTGCTGCACTACCGGATCACAAATCACAGCTGTATGGAATTCCGTCCTACTCAGATTTTCCACTCAGCCAATCGTACTGATTTATTGTCCGCCAAACTTCCAGCCGGCCGATAGATCCGACTTTCCAGCCAGCTGTACATCACAAAGATTCATTCTTCACCCGCTGGACTCTCTCCATTCATCACAAATGGCCATTGATCATTCTGGTACTGCTGACACACACTTCCGCCAGCATGACTGTACACAAAGCCATGGGGAAATCCAGAGAATCCCTGTGTCACAGTTTCCTTCTGCTTTCATCCTGATTCAGTGCTGATATCCTGGCCACCACGCCTCCATTTCTTCCAGCATCATCTAAACATCTAGGGTCATGCTAGTGCTAGATCTTAGCATTTGAATAGGATAGATGAGAAAGAAAATGACATCGCATCTGAAAAGTCACCCGAGTGGACGTTTTCTAGATAGGCTCATTTTCATTTCTCTGATTGGTTGAGACCCTTCCTACCTCGATGTCTCAGCTTCACTGGATAGACGTCACCTTCGTGCCGGTGATGGAGGTGAGAGGTGAGATGATATTCGCTTCTCGTTTGCCAAGTCTAGCCTGAGAAATCATGTGCTTATGCTTCTGCTGCGATGATAAATCAACCAAATATGCAGCGATGCTGTTGGGGAAATGTAGCTGCTTGGCACTTTGCCAGCGAGGGGTTAAAATGTCTCAAATGAGTGGTGAGATGTTCAACACATTGGGATTTGTTGCACCTAATGGAGTTGTGCTGAGTTGTACTACTGTGTGTCGTTCCATCAGTGTTCAAAATTTAACATTTATCACCTCTGGAACAAAATAGAGTATTGGTGGTGCTATTGTAGTCAAAGAAAGAGAAAGAGAAAGTGCTATCAATCTCTTAGTACAAATGAGCTCAAAGACACCTATGATTGGCTGGTAAGTGACAGGGAGGTGCCCTGCCATCCCAAGTGACGTGCCATCCCTTTCCCCCTGTAAGAGCCCAGCCAGTTAGCTCACATGGACTCCCGGGCGCGGATGGCTGCAAGAACAATCTGGAACCTGTGATATCCAGGACCAGGTTGATATTCACAAACCAAATCGATGTGCCACTTGGGATCTTGCATATAGGTCCTATTTGCTACCTTATCCATGCTGTGTGGCAACGTGGTTGGGGAATACACCCTGGACATGAAACCAGTTCAACACAAGCATATCAAAATAAGCTAAAGAAAGCGACAATGCTAACTCAGCGATCTGACCTAACAAAGGCTATAAAATCATTCAGTTATTCCAGTTAGCGGCAGACAGTAAGCAAAATCTTACACAGACGCAATGGAGCGAAAGGATTGTTTCGCGAAGAATAACAGTTTCTAAAAGAACCAGAAACTAAATGTTTAATGTTAAACATTTCATTTAAATCGCTGCTAAACCTTTAAATCCTGTGTTCCATGTTTATACCCTCAATCCATTTTGATCTCCGAGATTTCGTCCCGCGCATCGATGAAATCACAGGTATAATGTTCTAATCTTCGTGCTTAGCTTAGACTAGAGCTTATGGAAAGATAGCGTTTCAGAGGAAGCAAATTGTTTTAAAAAGCACTCATGACTCCTCAGCTCCCGATGTGTGATATGCTAATGTAGTTCTCGCTCAGTATGATCAAACAAATGAAATCCCATAACGCAAGGCCAGCCCTGACTCGTGGATATTAGGTGCTTTATCGAGACTATTATGTGTTATTATGGTAATGCGCGGTGATAAATCATTCTCACTGTGTCCAAATAATTCCGACGTGATACGTGGATGACGTGTGGGGCACTGTGTGCTCTGCTCTTCACGCAAAAGTGCGAAAATATGCAGTGACGCTGGTCTCAAACACTAATCAGATGACAGCTACACATATTGGTTGTCAAAGGGCCAGTATAAATTAAATCTACATCAGAGAATATTGCTTTGCATATTTACTGAGGGATTTATGTGCAGGCAGCAGCAGGATGAAGGAGGAGGAGGAGGAGGAGGAGGAGTAAAAAAAAAAAAACACCCACAGAAATGGTTGCACGGCGTTACCAATAGTGCAGACAGGGCTTTTATCCCTGCTCCCAAAGGAAAACAGTGGGAGCTATTAAATTAGTATTGGACCATGTACTGAACCTTGCTGTCAGCATCAGCACTATGGTGAATGGTTTTGTTATTGTGGTCAACATATTGAGACAGATTACAATGTGGAGGACTAGATCAAGACCCTGAAAATATTAATGATGCTCGGCTTTGCTTTGTTTTTAGGTTTTCTGTTTTAAAAGCTCGGATCATGACAGATTTATATTAATGTGGTAGCATTAGCTTGATATACTATCGTATATAATAAGAATATGAATACATTATATAGAACAAACACACCAAGACTGTGATCCTATAGTAATTTTGTTACCTCCGCCAGGAAGGTTATTTTCTTGTTTTATTTATTTATTTATTTTTTGCCTGTTTGTTTGTTTGTTAGCAAGTTTATGCAAAACTTTATAAGATGATTTTAATGAATTGTCCTGGAGTACATCCCAAGAAACACATTTTTAAAGTATTCTTTAACGGTGTGAGATAAGACTTTTTGTTTTGTTTTGTTTTGTTTGTTTGTTTGTTTTGGGGGGGGGGGGTGTAGGTACTACAGCAGGACCAGAAGTGGGTGCTGTGTATGTCCATTATTTTCTGGCTTAGCAGAGGTTTGTGGTCTCCTGTTTTGCTTGATTCCTCTTCTGAGACAGTTTCCGTACTGCCTTGGACTTGTTTTGGTCTGATGGTGATCTTGTTATCTATACTTTGGAGCTTGCCTGAGGGTTAGTAATATTTGGATGGTGTTATTTTCTTTTAGGAAACAGTCTGATAATGCGAACAATACAACAATGAAGCTAACCAGATAAAGTAAAGGCTTATATTTGAAACGCTTTTTAAACTTTTGACTCATTTTTGTTTAGACTCATCCATCTTAAGGCTTGGTCTTGGCTAGCCCTGGTCTTGGCATTGGCAATCACGGACTTGGCTCCGTCAGCGTGTAAAGTTTGAAGGCTGTGAACATGAATCTTGCGAAACAAAGATAATGTTTAACCTGATATAAAAGGTGACACTATTTGCTTTTCTTCCCCATAAATAAAATTAACAAATGAAATTTGCTTTCATTTATAGAGCCGCCACTCCATGTAACCCACAGAGACCACATACTGTGCACAGGGCATGGAGAAAATGAATCATTTAATTTATTAAAAAAAAAAAAAAAAACTGTACTTGTACATTCAGTACTTTTTTTTTTTTTGGTCAGTTTTAAATAACTTTCTTTAATGGTACTCCATAAAAATTTTTTTTAGAGAATTCTACAGGCATCATAATGACTCATAGTAGCACTGTGCCACAATAGCAGTTTTCAGATTTTTATATATGAAGTTCAGTGTACTAAAGGCTGTGTCTTTTAACTCTTATCTATAGTTCTGTTAGTTGGAAGGGTAGAAAAAAAAAGTCCCCAAAGAAAGTTTTCCAGAAAGTACCACAGGGTGTCCGGTTGAAACAGATTAAGAACTTTAGTGATATAGCTGAGGCTGAGGAGGGGTGCTGGATTATTGATCCCAAGGTCTGGGGTTCAAGCCCCAATATCAGCGGGTTGTGACAGCTGCCCCCCCCCCCCCCCCTAACCCCCCCAACCAGTGCAGCTAACTGGGTTATCAAAGGCCAGCCCTGTTTCTCACTGTCTATGGTGAAAAGCATGTAAAAGATTGCTGATTTCTCTCTTTTTTTTATCACAGCCGACTCTGGGTAAGGGGCACATCTAGGGCCAATTTGGAACAGCCAAGCAGCCTGCTGTGCATGTTTTTGTACTGTTGGAGGAAATCAGAGTACTCGGAGAAAACCCACACAAGCATGGGGAGAACATGCAAACTCCACACAGAAGCACCTGAGCCCAGGAATCACACCCAGGCCTTCTTGCTGTGAGGCAGATGTGCTAACCACTGTGCCACCATGCCAGTTATAATTTATTCATGTAAAAATTACTTTTTTAATTGGCCACGTCCACTGGTAGTTTAACCCTCTGTTAACCAAGTCCCTTTCTAATTGTGTTAAAATTATTTCCCTAGGCAAAAATGTTGATTTTGGGCCAATATTTGAAAAAAATAAAAATAAAAATAAAAATAAAGATTCAAAAAAAAATTCTAGCCTGTTAACCCTTTTACTTCAAGTAGCAGATATGCTATGCTGGTTAATAGAGGGTTAAATCCGAATACAGATACTGTACTATACAGGTGCTTATACAAATCATGGCACTGCATTACACTTTTAATTCATTAATTATACAAGTTCTACTAGATAATTATTGTTTAACGAGTAGTTCTGCTTCATTACACCACCTTTGATTATTATCCCATCGCAGCATGCCAACATGTATTTTATTCCTTATCTACCAAAAAAAAAAACCTTTACATTTGAAACTATGTATAATAACTAACTTTATCTGTGAAACAGTGCATGCTCAAGCCACTAATCATTGTTAGAAAAACGGTGGACAGTATAAAGAAGTGAGAAATTGATGCTTGAGTTGATTCCTTTCTAGATCACACTGGAGCCAATTAGTGACAGTTGTGTCAGGAGTCTGCAGTTATTCTGCTAACGATGCTGTCTTCTTCTCTTTGTTTTTAAGTTTTAAAGCGTCTCTGGTGACAAGCTCATCAGATAAGGGTGAAAGGACAAGAACATTAGTTCTAAGATTCGGCAAAGGATGAAGTCTGTGATTGGATTCCGAGCTGGAGTTTAACCTCGGCACGTGAGAAGGATCGGCCTTCCGGGGACTAATTAATGACACGGAGGCAGACTAATAACGCTGTCATTAATAATCCTCACATGTTAATTAGAAGCCATTTCCTCTCGCCCCTCAAACAAAGCAGCTCCAAGATATCTGCTCTCTGTGGTGAAACACAACGGACAGGGAAGGCTGCTAGAAAACGCACTAACAGGGCTAAGCCCTTTCTTCGTTCTTTCAAAAATAGTACAACTTATAGTGAAATGAGGGTGGCGCTTTGGCATTGTGGTTAGCATGTCTGCTGACAGCAAGAAGCTTCTGGGTTTGGCGAGGGCATTTATGTGCATGCTCTTCCTGTGCTTATGAGGGTTTCTTCTGGGTACTCCGGTTTCCTCCCACAGTCCAAAGACGTACACATTATGCTGATTGGTTGTTCTATTTTTTTTTTTGTTTTTTTGATATATTGTATCAAGGGGCAGTGGGGGCCTGGTGGTACGGTGCTGGGTTACTGATTCCAAGGTCGGGGATTCAAGCCCCACTATCAACGGGTTGTCACTTCATGTTCCCCATGGCCATGTCTCTCACGGTCTATGGTGAGAGACATGTAAAAGAACCATTGCTGATTTTCGTCAAGAGTAGGCTGCATTGCCATCAACATGTTTCTGCTCTGCGATGGCCTGACGAGCTGTCCAGGGTGTACTCTACCCTCGCCCAGAGTCGGCTGATATGGGTGCCAGCCTCCCCGCGACCCTAAATGATGAATGCATGAATACTGTATTAATCCTGCAAGGGAAATTATTGCCTCTGCATTTAACCCATCCAAATTGAGCACACACACATAAACAGTCTCTCAGTTGGGGGTTATGTGCCTTGCTCAAGGGCACTTCAGCAATGAAGGTGGAAGGGAAGGTGCAGCTCACTCCCCCCCTGCCACCCATTTTTACTGCTGGTTTTGGGAATTGATCCAGCGACCTTTCAGTCCCAAAGCTGTTTCTCTAACCATTAAACCACGGCTGCCCAAATTGCCCCTAGGTGTGAGTGTAAGTGTGAATGATTGTGTGTGTGTGTGTGTGTGTTGGCCCTCCTTCACCCAGAGTCGGCTGAAATAGACTCCAGGCTCTCTATAACCCAAATGAATGGTTCCCAAACCTGTTCCTGGAGATCTAGCTCCTTTAACTCCTCTGCAAACATAATCATTCCTACGTGACCATCTAATCATCACGACTGTAGACTTTGACATGAAGACATACGGAGATGATTAGATCTGGTTAATGTTGGAGCAAAAGTCTTCAGGATGGTTGGGCTCCCCTGGTGTAGATTGTAGCTTGGGGAAACCACAACTGAATCAGTTTTGTCGCAGTCAGAAGGAAAGCTGTAACTCTTTGTGATATGACAAGCTTTTCTTAAGTCTTCTAGTTTCATTGTCGAGCTGTTGATGGATTAGATTTTCGCCCTTGTGGAGAATTCCGACTTGTTATGGTCTTATTTGTCCAGTGAAAATCCATCTGTCATATCAAAATAATAATATACTTTTCAACATCAGATCAATAGCTGAGGAGATTTGCGCTTAATGCCTGCATCTGTCTAGCTGTATAGCTACTCTGTCTGTTTAAATGCCACAGTGTCATTTTTAATTTGATCTGCAAAGAGTGTGGCGTACCAGTTTTGTAGATGCAAAGACGGCGGGTAACGACAGGCAGCCGGTGCTTGTTTAACAAAATAAATAAAAAGCAGCTCCAGCAGCCTCGAATTAGAAGTCCAGGAAGCCGATAGAGTGTACTTGGGTAGTGTTTGACCACTTTGGCCCCTGCACTGTACAGACTTAGACCCGCCACTGGATCGATACAGCTCAGCATCCCACGTGCAAGCAGTCATTAATCTTGCCATCGGCGCCCGTCCGCTAGTGGCTCTCTCAGAGGAGTGTGTACAAAGAAACACATCATGCTGTAGAGGCACCAAGACAATTTCCCCCGTAATCACCTCATGCAAAATTCATCTGCCTAGTGAGGGGATGGACGAGGGTGGCCACTCAGGTCGCTCTCTGGTGGCTGGACGGACCAACCAAGTCCCTCCAAACACACAAATTACATGAGCCGAGCAAATCAGAAGGAGAATATTGGAGTAAAAGAGAATGATGAGATTGAAGGTGCTGAAACCAATATAATTCCTCATTGTCTTCACTGAAATGGAACTAGACTCCAGGTTATTTCTCTCTCACACTCGCCCCCCACATATTCCCCCCTCCGATCCTGACACTGGATAAGGATTTGAGAGTTTGAGAGCAGCGTTTCTCGACCCTCGCTTTCCGAGTGTCACCTGTGTGGTCTCGATATCTCTCCCTTCTGCATATGCGGATTTAACTCTTCCCCACCTGGCTCGTGTTAATTACATCGCCATGTTTCCTGATGAGAAGAGAAGCTGTCAGGCGTTCCGCAAGCTCTATAAATCACCAAAAGGCAGCCTTGCATTCATCTGATTAGATGCAGGAAAAGCTGGAGAGCCTCTCACTCGCAGCTTCACTAAGATCCCAGGCCCAAGAGGCTAATCCCAAAACTCAGAGTGAGTGGGCTGAGTTTTCATGCGCTGTTCATTCTTTATCTCAAAATCCTGATCGAATCCCTGGCACACGGCGTACCACATCCGCTGTTTTTCCCCTTCACGCCATGCCACAAGGTATATCGCTAACCACTAGGGTCAAATTTGTCACCTAATACCTCTGTGAAATTGCTTTTGAATGTTTCGGCACTTTGCCAAGATGATATCGAAGGCAATGCAGTCCTGGTGAATAGACGTGTAATAGACAGCAATTAAAGGATCAAACATGAGCATGAACCGACTTGAAGATCGAAGAACTTGTTTGCACTTAGAAACAGTGTCATTACAAGCCGGCGTGTTATCATTAAACCAAAATGACCTGCATTTTGTTTTTTGTTTTTTTCCATGTATGATTGATTTTTTTTTACATAATACACATAGAGGGCAGAAAAAGATATTGAGAGATAAATGTTGGGTAAAAATATCACAGCAGTGTTGAATTCTGGGGAGACATGGTGGCGTAATGGCTTTTCCAGACACGACTGTGTGTGTTTGAGTGTTGGCCCTGCAATGGACCGGCGACATTGTTATACCAGCCAATTAGCTTAATGTGCATGTCTTTGGGCTATGGGAGGAAACCAGAGTACCCAGAGGAAACCCACACAGGCATGGGGAGAATATGCAAACTCCACACAGAAACGCCCTCACCGAGCCTTTATGCTGTTGGTGAATGTGCTAACCACTATGCCACCATAGTTCAACCAATGGTTCAAAGCCATGCCTCTGGTAGAAATTTTATGAAAACCTGCGCACAGGGTTTTGTTTAATCCTGCTATCAATCACACAAATAAACAAGTTTAAGGAAAAACAACCTCGTTGGTGGAGGTAATACAAACCTGAGCCATGCTGGCGTCAGTCCAGTTGGTTATCTCTCCTGTCTGAACCCCGCACTTCCTTGAATCTGCTGAATCTGTGATGCTAGGACTGCTGTGATTTCATTTTGAATATTGATATTTGAATACGGTACATGCATTTGTTTTGAATTTATTATCCTAATGTGTCCAGTTATATCGCTGTCAGGAAGGCAGAACATCTCCACTAGTTTAAGGAAATTGCCATTCCAAGGATTTATCTGTGCTACCACGGAATGCTAGGTTTTGCATAGCCATTACTCTGATAAGACTAATCGCCTGCCATAATACTTTTTGGCAATGCATCATCTCAGCCGCCGGTTTCCGCTACGATGTTTCTCCAAGGCCAATCTTATATTCAAATCTTTCCATTTATGAAAAATTTCTATATGTTCAGTTGATTTTTCATGGTCATTAAGGATGCTTGATGTTTTCGGTTTCCCCTCTTTAACACCATCTCTTGCAAGACCTCACTTTCTTTCACATCCACAAAAAGGATTAAGATGGGTGTGTCTTTGAATGGTTGACATGGGCGTGTCTTTGAGTGGTCGAGATTGGTGTGTCTTTGAGTGGTTGAGATGGGTGTGTCTGAGTGGTTGAGTTAGCTGTGTCTTTGAATGGTTAAGATGGGTGTCTTTGAGTGGTTGAGATGGGTGTGTCTGAATGGTTGAGTTAGCTGTGTCTTTGAGTGGATAAGATGGGTGTCTTTGAGAGGTAGATATAGGTGTGTCTTTGAGTGGTTGAGATGGGTGTGTCTGAATGGTTGAGTTAGCTGTGTCTTTGAGTGGATAAGATGGGTGTCTTTGAGAGGTAGATATAGGTGTGTCTTTGAGTGGTTGAGATGGGCGGGTCTTTGAGTGGTTTAGTTGGGTGTGTCTTTGGGTGGTTGAGATGGGAATGTCTTAGTAGTGGTTGTGGTGTCATTGAGAGGCTCCTTACCACATCAACCAGATCAACACAAAAACACCCACATTTCTATGTTTGGTTCTATGGGCACACCCACTCAGAGCTGGACTAATTTCCAAATATTTGTTCATCTGGTTGTCCATATTTTTACATATGTGTGTTGAACAGATATTTAAATTAAATCAGCTTCTGATAAAAGATATAAATAATACAATAAATAAATAAAAAGAATTCTGTACATATGTAAGATCTAGATAAGATAATCTACAATAAAAGAAAGAAGACTGCCGAGGTGGAAAGTATATAGAGTGTGACAGAATGACACAATAAGGAGATGTTTACATGAGTTTGTGTGTAGATGGAAGATATCGGAGGACTCTTCTTATTAAGACTGATTTATTCAGACACGTCAAGAAGCTTCAGTTGCTCGCGGGGGATCAAAACAAGATTTCCTATTGTTTACCCAAGATACAATCACTCCGAGTTGTCACGCTTTTTCTTTCGGTGAAACAAGAGACTTTGTGTGTGTGTGTGTGTGCGTGTGTGTGTGTGTGTGTGTGTGTGAGCAGTACACCCATCACCGAGTTTACCAGTCGATAATGAGGGATCCATCTAGTTCTCATCAGGTCTGCTTAGACCTGAAAGCTTCCAAATATCTCATTAATCAGTTATCAGTGTGTAATTATTTTTCATACGACTGAGCCACATTATTAAAAACGGCTCCTCTGCTAGTCCAGAACCGCCGGAGGCGCCGAGACTCAGGGCTAATTTGGATGTGTAATTTCATTAATATTGTCACACAGTGTTTAAGGATATCAAATATCCACACCACATTTACATTAGAGACACAATTCTCTCGGAACAGTGTGTGTGTGTGTGTGTGTGTGTGTGTGTGTGTGTTTCTCATATAACTAGTGAAACACTATAAGGATTTACGCTTTGTTTTTGTGCCAAAGAAGTAAACAGAATGAGCAGAAAGTGTCACACACACACGCACATACACACACACACACACACACACACACACACAACCTAACTTTAACACACTCACACACACACACACATACACACACACTCTAACACACACACTCACACACACACACACACACACACACACACACACACACTGTATGTACATACACACAGATTTGGGGAGTAATAGATTACATGTAAT
>JAQMYF010000008.1:20377309-20391017 GCA_030014195.1 Neosilurus mollespiculum
GTGTGTATCTATGTGTGTGTGTGTGTGTGTGTGTGTGAGAGAGAGAGAGAGAGAGAGAGAGAGAGAGAGAGAGAGTGTACGAGAGCTGCTATTGAGGATGCAGTGAAGCTGAATACATTGATTTTGCACATGAGCACATTTTCAACGCTGGAGAAATATTGAGCCGAATCGAGCAACGTGCGTTACTGATGCTCTGCTGTGAAGGCACACATCATCATAAATGGAGTACATCAACGATCCCACACACACACACACACACACACACACACACACACACACACACACAGAGAGAAGCCTATTAACATTCTCCTATACTGGAATACACCATCCTGGTATAAAAGGTTAAAAGTAAAACTCCTCCCTTATTTATCTGCATATTCATCTTTATAATTAAAACATAATTATGCATCTTTCAGCAACAATCTTTTTTTTTTACTTGGGTTACCTGTTATCACCATTACCCACAATGCCTTTTGCCCCCTGTGTTGATAGCAGTACAGCAGGATGCACTCCTGACATTATCTCTACTAATAGACAGTGATGCAGCAGCGCTTTAATCCTTTAATCTCTCCAGCCAGAACAAACAGAATGAGATGCTGAGATTGTTGCTTCTGCTATACATAGATTTATAGATCCACCATACGGCCAATAGTTTGTGCTCCCCTAACCATCACACCCATATACCCTCGTTGAGGGTCTCATTCTGGATTTATTCCACGCTCCGCTCTCTGTGCTCCACTCTCCTGTGAAGGCTTTTCACTGGATTTTTCCAGCATGGCTGTAAAGATTTGTATACATTCTGCTACAAGAGCATTACTGAGATCAGGCACTGAAGTCGGGATGTTGAGGAGGAGGAGGAGGAGTGAGGTGCAGACAGCATTCTAGTTCATCCCAAAAAAAAAAAAAGAAGTGGTAGAATTCCAATTTCTTGGGCTTCATCTTTGGGTAGCACGGTGCCATAGTGGTTAGCACACCCGTGTCACAGCAAGAATTCTCGGTGAGGGTGTTTCTGTATGGAGTTTTCATAATTTCCTCCATGCTTGTATGGGTTTCCTCCAAGTACATCGGTTTCCTCCCTTCCAGGATCCAGAATTTGATCCAGATCATCTCCAAAATTTAATGGAATCTTCCTCGATCAAACCTCTGCCTCTGGTAGAAATTCCATGAAAATCCATATGTAAATATTTGCATAAACCTGCTAACAAACACACACTCCACAGGTAAGGCATAACCACAATGGTGGAGGTAGCAAGTACATCATGCTAGCTTTTAAGCTGTTTTTTACTGGACTTGGCTTATGTTTTACATCAGCCTTACAGCACCCTTGTGACCAATCTGAATCATAAGAATCACAATTCCTTGTTTAGGGGTGGAGGGATTTTTCTCCTGCTACTTTAGTTTTAGCCAATTCCCACCCATCAAGTATTGCCTCCCTATCACACACAACCACCACCAGGGAGAGGTGTGCCCTGTCTATAACATGTGATGTTACTACATTTTTATGAAGTCCTCGCGCAGTCTCTGCCCATTTTGTACAAACGAGCTCACAGATGCCCATTATTGGCTGGTGCTGGCTGTAAGTGACGGGAAGGTGAGTGTATGCCATCCCTGCCTCCCATAAGAGCCCAGCCAATTAGTTCTCATGGACTAAAATCACTTTTTAGAAGAATTTGCATTACACGCAAGCTTAAAAAAATGTATGTCAAATTAAACTTGATGTGGCATTACCATTTGCGCTCAGGTTTGCTAGAATCACGCTAAATATTAGCTCATGGCAGTAAAAGATTCGACGGTGTCTGTGGATATCAGAGCGTGTTCACAGAAGTTGAGCAGAAAGGAATGTCACAGAGCGAGTGGTTTCTCTACAGCGTGCCAGATCTGTTAAATACACTCCTGCACTCGGAGGGAAAGTTGCTCCCAGCATTTTTTACTTTATAAATAATTTACCGTTCCGCTGTTTCTGTTATCCTATTATTTGGATTGGAGGGTTTGAAGCATAAGTAAATTTGACTGAAATAGAAAAGTCAGCCGTGTTATGACTTGTGTTTTTTTCACAGGGAAAACACACTTGGAGCTCTGATTTATCATTTCACACAAATGGGTTCAGTAATGCAAGCCCATATTCAGGGAGGTCGTAGAACTGTCTGAGATCACGGACACGGTGAAACCCATCATGACAGTGCCGAGGGAGAGTGTGTGTACAGGGTTTTGGATAAATATTTCCTCTTTATACCATAGCATGGTAGTATTCTGGATTGGGTACACAATATTTATGGAAGGAGTCTCCAGTGTTAGCACTTCCGAACAGTTATAAAGGTAATCCCCTCATACCGCTCAGGCGAAGAGCAACAGTGCACTGTGTCCTGAAAAATTTCATTGAATGCAGCGGAGGCATGGTCAAAATGGGAAAACGTGCATTTTTCAAGTTCATACTACATCCTTACTACATCCATGCCAGGTTCTCACTGTGTAAAACATTCATTCATTCACATTTACTAAGCCGCTTATTTCTAATTAGGGCCGCAGGGAGGCTGGTGCCCATCTCAGCCAAATCTGGGTGAAGGCTGGGTACAACTTGGACAGCTCGCCAGGCCTTTGCAGGGTCAACACACATACAACCATTCACACTCACACCTAGGGATGATTTAGAACAGCCAGCCTACTGTGCATGTTTTTGGACTGTGGGAGGAAACCCATGCAAGCACGAGGAGAACATGCAAATTCCACACAGAAATGCCCCGAGCCCAGGAATCGAACCCAGGACCTTTTTGCTGTAAGGCAGACATGCCAAACACTACGCTACCATGCCGCCCTGCATCATGTTTGACCAATCAGATCACACCACGCACTTACCACATTCTTATAAATCCTGCACCACGCCCTGTCCTTTCTCATTTGCTTACAAGTTTCCTTGTCTACATATCTATGTTCCACATGAAGGCATTCTTGTACTACACCAGTAAAGTCCTTACTATGTTGTATGTTTCTTTATCAAAACCATCATCAGTACATCCTTATTAAGTGCTTAGTGCATCCTGATTCAAAAACATCTGCACTACGGTTTTTCTTTCATGTCTAAAGTTCAACCACAGCATCCTTCATGTCCGTGGAGACCATACCACATCCTTATTGTTTTCTACCACATTCCTACTACGTTGTACAAGGCCAAACTCTTTTTTTGAGGATGTAGTGAGAACGTGGCTGAGTGGGATGATGAGCTGCTTTATTACCTTTCATGTGAGCCAGGTGGAATGCCAATTTTTGTTCCACAGGAAATTGTGTGTGTATTTGTCTGTCCGCAGTCCACGAGTGGCCGCTTGGTCCTGGTAAGTTATTACCTTTGGCGTGAGCTATATATTCTTCATGTTATTATTACTAGACATTTGAGAACTTACGGAAATTGTACTAAAGTAAAGTAATATTACATTTACATGAACTTTCCAATAGGTATAACACTGGGATCTAATTACATAATTACTTTTTCAAATTCGTCTTCAAGTTAGACAGAGCATGCATGTGTCCGGAAACTCAGAAGAGGTAAGTTTTTAAATATGAATTTCTCCACTAATGACATGGTAACTAATGTCATGACAGTAGTAATGTTATCAATGGGGGCAGTGGTGGCTCAGTAGTTAAGACTCTGGCTTACTAAGATAAAGGTCAGGGGTTCAAGCCCCAGTATCACCAAGCTGCCACTGTTGGGCCCTTGAGAAAGCCCCTTAACCCTCAATTTCTGAGTTGTATAAAAATGAAGATTTTTACTCTGGAATGTTACTCTGGAAAAGGGTGTCTGCCAAATGCCGTAAATGTAGTAGTATTAGCAAAAAACATGTCAGGCAGGTAATGTAACGCAATCTCACATTAGGCCCTAATATACACCAACAAGGATCTGACATAATATATACATATGGTGTCATACATAAAGGTCAGTGCACACCTGTGTTCACTCCACCAGTTGTTTTAAACTTTGCATCAGTGTGTATTCAACGATTAATTGTACTAGAGTCACAACAAGGCTGAAACCTCTGAAACTTCTCCGCCGACACTGGGTGAAGGCGGGGTACACCCTGTACAGCTGAGCCAATACACACAACCATTTTAGAGTTACACTCACAACCTGGGGGCAATTTGAAACAGCCAGTTAGTCTAATGGGCATGTCTCTGGACTGTCGGAGGAAACTGTAGTACCCAGAGGAAATCCACACAGAATGTCCAGAATGCCCTCGTGTGGATTTGCGAGCTGTTCAAGGTGTACCCAGCCTACGCCCAGAGTCAGCTGAGTGGTTCTGTGAATAAATTCATGAATAAATGAATGAGAGGGAGTGGTTTATTCTTTGTGGAAGTGGTTTATTCTTTGTGTATGAATGATGATGAATCCGTTAAATCCAGCACCCGGTTTTTTCCATCAAGGGATTTCTCTTCCGAAGGGTTCTTCTCAGATCTACTGGGAAACATCGCGTTAACTGTTTACACGGGCTCTAATGAGAACAAATCACTCGTGATGATAACGGATGGAAACGTGGACAGGAAACGTGGCTTTATCCTTTATTCCATCCGAAGCGACGTCTCTTGTAAAGCCTGTCAGGTTTCAGCAGATGTTTTTGATGGTGCCAGTCAATTGCAGGAAGGCGTTTCATGCAAAACTACTTGGATGTGAGCAATTACTTCTCAGTCGCTTGTCAAACATCCCACACACACACACACACACACACACACACACACACACAGATGTTGTTCATGCCTGTTAGCTTGAAATGACAGCATCTGGAACACATCCCACTGTCACACAGGAAGTTGGAGCCCCATGCCTTTTTTGTGAAAAGAGATTTTGTGTTAAAGCCTTTACAGACTCATGATATGATCCAGCAGCAGTCTGGAGTTCAGAGGTCATCTCTCGGGTATGTAGCATTTTTTCGGGGGGATTTTGTGTGTTAAAAAAGAGCTTATTTTTTTCCTCAGAGAAGCGTCTACACACCCGGTTACTTATTACACTCGGAACCCTACTCCGTGGAACCCCAAGCCTGAATTCTGTGAGCTACGCTGAAAGGAAAACACAGTAACACAGTATGCATTAGTGTTCTTGGGAGTGACAGCACCTGGCACTGTGGTTTCCGAAGCTTTAAAAACTTTTACGTTGTTTATCTTGGAGGGTTGAAGTTGATCTCTCTCTCTCTCTCTCTCTCTCTCTCTCTCTCTCTCTCTCTCTCTCTCTCCTCTCCTCTCCTCTCCTTCAAACATGCAGCACTGTGACATTTAGCTTCTAATGGAGATTTATGAAGTTATTCGAACGCCTCTGGTGTTTAAAAGTTTGGAATCCCGCAAACGAGATGCTTAGCGCCGGCTTTCCATAATGGGCTGTGAAGGCTGGAGCTCGGTGGAGGGAGTCTGAACTCTAATCGTCTTTATGTGTCATCGGTGCTCGTAGACAGCTCCCCATCTGTCATAGCCAAATACATCAAACACACACACGCACACACACACACACATACACTCACACACACACATACACACACACACACACATGCCCACACTAAAAGGCATTGATATAAAAGCCCCTATAGAAATGTTTCTTACTTGCAGACGAACTCCATTCGGTATCAGTGCCTTTTGGGGAAACAGTGTGTGTTGTTCTGCTCGCTGAGCGCGTTTTATGAGTAAAATTTTATAAATCATGTTTGCTCAAGCCTCAGGATACATTATACATGAGATGCCCTCGAATCTACATAACAACACCAAATGGGCCGCATTTTTCGCTTTCTGCACCATGACTATTTACCCTCATTAGCGCCGCTCTGCATGGAAACCTGTAAAGCCCGGCCCATTCGTTACCCGTTTACACAATATTCTGATTCTCATTTGCAAAACCATGCAATTCTCACGCATAGTTGGGTGCGCAGCGGTCCTCCTGCAGTACATATGTAGTCCTTATGTCACAGTAAATATGGAGGTGCACAGGAGAACAAACAGTATGGAGAGAACTTGAAAGTAAAGCATATCTAGTGTGATGTACTGGAAATTTTATTATGTTATGTTATGTTATGTTATGTTATGTTATGTTATGTTATGTTATGTTATGTCATGTTGTGTTATCATATGTTATGGTATGCTACAGTATGTAATGTTATGATATGCTATGTAATGATTTGTAATGTTATGATATGTTATGTTATGTATGTTAGATAGGGCAGTGGCTGCTCAGTGGTTAAGGCAGTGGGTTACTGATCCAAAGGTTGTGGGTTCTATCCCCAGTACCACCACTGTTGGGTCCTTGAGCTAGGCTCTTAACCCTCAATTGCTCATTTGTACAAAAAATGTTGATTATAAGTTGCTCTGGATAAGAGCGTCTGCCTCATGTCATGTACTGTCGAGTCATGTTATGTTATGATATGATATTTTCACAGAAAAACAACACTGTGTCATGTTTTTCATTATGTTGCATTACATTATGTTTTGTTATGGTATATTATGTTATGTTTTGTTATGTTACCTTACATTATGTTCATTATTGCATTTTATTACATCATGCTATGTTTTGTCATGTTATGTTGTGGTATGTTATGCTACATTACATTAAGTTGAGTTTCATTACGTTACATTACATTAAATTGTTATATTATGTTACATCATGTCATGTTTAGTTTTGTTGCAGTATGTTATGCTTCATTATGATGTGCAACAATACGTAATGTCACATTATTTTACGTTATGGGTGGCATGGTGGCTTTGTGGTTAACCTGTCCACTTCATAGCAAGAAGGTCCTGGGTTCAAGTTCCAGGCTCAGTGATGGCATTTAAGTGTGGAGTATGCATCTTCTTCCCATGCTTGCATGGGTTTCTTCTGGGTACCCTGGTTTCCTCCCACAGACCAAAGACAAGACATTTTACTTTACATTTTGTTACATTACATTATGTTACTGTAATGTATTTATGCAAATTTGCACATTAGAAACACCCTCCAGCCTTATGATGAAAAAATTTGGACATCACAATTTTTATATAATAATTATAAAATTACTTTCTAGTCGTCACTTTATGTCCCTCAGATAAATATAAACAACTCCCTTTAAATCTTTTGTGTTAAGATTTAGAGAACAACTCAGTCATGAATAAAGCTGTTATCCGGAGTAAACGATATCCAGATGTGATCCAGGATGCAGCATCTGGATGGCAGGAAGCCGAGCTATAGCCTCCACTGCGATGTGACAGAGGCTTCAGGGTTGAATGCTACACTGAACACCAGAATGCCGAGCAGAGAAGGAAAACCTTTGACAGCACCACAAGCATCATGCAGTGCAAGAAGGTGAGGAGGTGAGGAGGTGAGGAGGTGAGGAAGAGGCACACATCCAGCAGACCAGCATGAGAGAGCTGGACAGGAATTCTGGGGAAGATCCAGGCTCAGGCAGAGAGCCAGGTGAAGCAGCTGTGGATCGTATCAGGCGGTATCATCACCTGCTTTATCTGCCTACACTTTAATAAGAGCTATGTAGTCAGTAGATGTATATTTTTATTTACTAAAGAAATGTTTGAAGAAAATATGTTCTGTGTTTTTGGATTCATCACATAGAGCTTGCATTTCAGATCACTTTTAAGTGTATATACGTATTTATTTATTTAGCTACATATAAAACAAAAATGTTTCCAAAAAACTTCTAGAGCTTCAAACTTTTAGAAAGTTCATCTCCCTGTAATTTGTGTGCTTGTGCAGCTTCATGTGAGTTTTCGTTTTCTTTTTCTTTTTTTTTTTTTGCTTTTTTCCTTCCTGTCTCTCAGCATTCAGCCTGCATTCTAATTAAATAGGTGAGGTCGCACTGTTGTTTCACTTAATTCCATGCCAATGTCATTTCAGCTGCCGAGGTGAGACTCAATGCCAACCAGATCCGAGCCAATGAAACGCAGGCTGTGAATACGGAGAGAAAGGAGAAAAGCAATGTAATAAAGCTGCATTCCAACAGAAGATGTTTATTGACCATTTTTAAAGCTCCGGAGATCGAGTTCCAAGGCCTGGAGGCTCGTCTGAAAGCGAGAGAGAGAGAGAAAGAGAGAATGGTGTGGACGAGCTGAAAAGACAGAATAAAGGTTTTGTTTCGGGCTATAATAGAGAGAAAGATGTGGGTTTTTATATGGGTCTTGTTTTAATTCATACTATTTTTTCCAGATATTTTTCATAGCGCAAACCGTGGACCTTGAGGTAACATTAATAGCTGAAATTCCACAATGACACAAGCAGATAGATATACTGTATATACATAAAATCATGCAGATACAGGGCAACATACTTAAGGTCATGCTCACATCTCTGTGGCATGGTGGCATCACTGGTGCCACTGATTTATTATCATCTTCTTCTTCTTCTTCTTCTTCTTCTTCCGCTTGATCCAGGCCTGGGTCGTGGGGAGGGCAGCCTAATCAGTGAGGTCCAGATGTCCCTCTCCCAGCCACCTCCTCCAGCTCTTCCGGGGCACCACCGAGGCGTTCTGAGACCAGCCAAGAGACATAGTCCATCCAGCATGTTCTAGGTTGACCTCGGGGCCTTTTCCCGCCCGGGAGGTTTTCGGGAGGCATTCTATTCAGATACCCCAGCCACCTCATCTGGCTCCTCTCAACACGGAGAGCAGCAAATCCATGAGCTTCATATTTCATACAATCAGACTTTTAAGCAGCATCTCATGGGATTCCAGTCCATCCTGAAATACATCTCCAATCGCAAACAGATGTCATGTGACCACACAGCTGGCTTGCTCTTGGCCCACAACTGGATGAGAGTTGGATAGGGTTGCTTGCATTGGATCCTTTTTGGCACCGATTTGGAAAAAGAAACCTGCCTGTATGTAAATGGAGATATCACTTGAGGATTTCAGCACCGGAAAAAATGTGTACACCATTTCAGTTTGGGGCCAGATGTGACCCAGCTGTTACACCTCCCCAAAGGCTGGCTGATTATCTCAGAACGAGCTTGAGAGCTGTTATTCATCTCTTGTATGTTATTCCAAGAAAAGAGATAAATGTTCGCTTTCACTCACTAACACACACACACACACACACACACACACACACAGCACTAATGTTTATGACATGAAAAAATATTTTAATCGCTCACATGGTCTAACAGTCTTTCTTGTATAACATGCGAGCACACGACATTCTGGCAAAAGAAGTGAGATCTGCTTTGGACGAGCTGGAAAAAAAGCCAGAATTTTTTTTCTTTTTCTTTTTTTTATAAATATGTGTGAAACAAAGGCCTATTCTATGAGTAAGAATGCAGCAGTAATAAACCATCAATCTGGGCATAAAAGGGTTTTAATAAATCACAATAAATCTGCCTGCAGAAGCCGAGGCCTTTGGTGCCAGAGATGGAACGAGAGTGTAAGCAGGATGAGTGGACGGAGGCAACTGCAGAGAGAGGAAATGTTAGTACAAACCTATTTAAAAATAAAAAATCGTGTGGCACTGATGAAAGGAAGTCGTCACAGGAGCACTCTCAGGTCCATAGTGCTCTGGTGCTGGAAATGACAAAAGCTCATTCATGCCTCTTATCTGGCCGCTTCGAGGAGGTCTGCAATCGGCCCCTGAATTTCTACCAAGTAATGAAAGCTGGATGACTAAAGAAATAGATCTTAAGAATCGTCTGGAACATACTCTCTCTCTCTCTCTCTCTCTCTCTCTCTCTCTCTGTGTGTGTGTTTTGTAAAGAGTAGAGCAGGTAGCTCAGCTGACTGCACTAAAAGCCTCTGTGGAGTAGCTGAAGCAGAAGAGTGGCGGAGAAAGCACAATAAAAGCCTCCGGCTTCAATTATGTCTCATGGCAACAACGATGGCAGACTGTAACCTGTATTGCTTCCTTATTTCTTCTTTCTTTCCCCCCCCCTCTCTCTCTCTCTCTCTCTTTCTCTCTCTCTCTCTCTCTCTCTCTCTCTCTCTCTCACACACACACACACACACTTTCTTTATTTTTTTATTGCTCTTCCTTCGCCCTTTATTGCTGGAGAGATATTACACACCACCGCTCCGACCCATCACTCCTCCACTGCCCTCTAGAGGAACTATGAATTTTTAAAAAGACATGAAACTCAGGCTGGATCTTGAACAGGACACCACTGTATGAATGCCACACATTTCAAGGATAATAAGTATTTTATTTATTTCTTTATTTATTTACCCCTGCTCAGGTTGATGGCCTGGAGGCCCAGATGAGTAGCGAGGCTGTTGGAGCAGCTGGGGATTGAGTTGCATCGAGCTGAATGTGCTGAGAGTCTACAGGTTATCTGAACTCGGGCTTTGTTCAGTATCTGTCAGCTTTAACTTTAATTGCCAAGATATCGGAAAACAAAATCGATCAGCTTGGTGAAGCTGTGAGCAGAAACTTTGATTCTACAATACACAGAATGACATGTGATGACGTAATGTCATGTGATGACATGTGGTGACATGAGTGACGTGATTTTTTTTTGGGCCGTTTCCCACTCCTCAAGTATTGCCTCCCTATCACATGACCACCACCAACCAGGGAGTGGCGTAACCTAGGACACATCCCCCTCCGTGTCATGTTCTTCTGCCACCCACATCTCTATGAACTGCTTGCACATGCCCATATGGGGCAGCGTAACACACTCTGAGGAAAATCAATATCAGCCCCTTTTGTACACATGAGCTCACAGGCATCAATGATCGGTTGGGGATCACCCTGAGTGACAGGGAGGTGAACGTATGCCATCCAAACAAAAAAAATCTGATGTGCACATCAACTCTTATTTAATATTTATAACAACCCGACAAGACCTTCACAAAACTCATTAATTCGCCAAACTGCTCAATTCTACTAGGGTCGCAGAGAGGATGGAGCCTATGTCAGACGATTCTGGGTGAAGCTGGGGTACACCCTGAACAGCTTGCCAGACCATCACAGGGCCAACACTTGGCCCTTAGTTGTTGTTTTTTTAGGACATCGCAAGGGAGCATGGTGGCGCAGTGGTTAGCACATCTGCCTCACAGCAAGAAGGTCCCGGGTTTGATTCCCGGGCTTTAGGGTTTTCTGTGTGAAGTTTGTCTGTTTCCCCCATGCTTGTGTGGATTTCCTCTGGGTAGTCTGGTTTCCTCTGACAATCCAAAAACATGCACAGTAGGCTAATTGGCTGTTCCAAATCCCCCCTAGGTGTCAGTGTGAGGGTGAATTGTTGTGTGCGTTAGCCCTGCAATGACCTGACGAGCTGTTCAGGGTGTACCCCACCCTTGCCCAGAGTCGGCTGAGATGGGCGCCAGCCTCCCTGCGACCCTAATTAGGATTAAGTGACTTAGAAAATGAATGAGTGAATGAAAGATATCACAGCTCAGACACATACAGGTATCACTGTTTCAGAATTGTTGAAAATTAATCACCACCATCTGACCAATCAGATTTATTTGCATGTCTGCTCGTGGACTCTTATTTTTTTTCCAGAATGCTGCCTGGAGATGAGAAGTTTGTTGTTGAAAATGTTTTCCTCTTTATTTGATAAGCATTTGTCTTGCACTTGACGAGTTTCTGAAGATCATTTCGGAATGAGGCATATTTCCTTTTTTTCCCCTCATTTCAAAACCGTGGGGAATGCAAAATTTGCCCAGAGCCTACAGTGAAATACAGAGAAAATGGTGCTTCTGCATTGTTCTGATAAACTACTTCAGGCTCACAGCAACACTCTTAATGAGTCTACTTTAAAAGAGAAAAAAAAAAAAGCCTAACGGGATAATTGAACTCTTGCACTTGTGCTGTTGCATTCTTACTTTTCTTTGAAAAATGCAAAGCGGTGTACAATCATATACAGCGTTTTAATTTAAATACCGAAGCTGGGTCAATGGAGCTTCCCTTCCACCAGTGGACCAGAGAAGAGCGCCAATACTTTGTGTACAGCAACAGATAGGAAACAAACATAAAAAAGTCAACTATTTCATGGATGGAGGTGATAAACAGGCAGCTGAGTGTATCTATCATTTCAGCCAGAGACCATTAAGGAGACGTTGAGCTCCATGGAGCTGATGGCCTGTGCAAGTGGGGAGAGAGAGAGAGAGAGAGAGAGAGAGAGGGAGAGAGAGAGAGAACACAGGTAAAACATCTCTCCTCTTTCCTATCAGGCCAGCTAATGGTGCCTCAGCTGTTATGTCAGTTTTCCTGATATCACAGCCTGAAAGCGGTGTGCGCTCGTCTGACTACCTCAAGCCCTGGAGCTGAAAGCCTTTGACGAGAAGTCGAAGTGGAGCGGCGGACTCGCTGGAGCGCAGCAGGACACGGAGGAAGAGATGAAGGCCAAGGTTGAGGAGTTTAAGAGGTAAAATGCCTTTAAAGCCTTCGGTTTAACCCTTCAGGGTGTTTTTTTTTTTTTTGCCTTTAAGCCAACAGAATCCCTTCTGCATTTTTTATTACTCACCACAGCCATAAAGCTGCACTCAGTGAAACCTGTACTCGACTACAATTATTGGGTTTTTTTTTCTCTTCTAATTTGGTCTCACCAATTCCCAGACACCATCCATCTCTGGACTGTAATACCATGGCTACCAACTGGGAGGGAAAACAAAGACTTCCTCCAAGACAGGTGCAACCAGCCAGCTGGTCATCCTGCATCACTGGGAAGCGAAACACACTCGGAGGAAAGAGCTGTCTGATACTGTATACTCCACGTACAGGAGCCCACGCACTCCCACGAACCACTACTAGCACTGTGATTAACAAAAAAGAGAGAGAGAGAAAGAGAGGAAGAGGGAAAGAGAGAGAGAGTATGCCCATCTCACCCACATCTTTACAACTGCTGTTCATGTGGAGGCAGTCTAACACACAGGGAAAGCACTATCTGCCTCCCTGTCTGCATATGCTTGGCTGGTGATCGCTGTAAGTGGCAGGAAGGTGAGCATGTTAGCTTCCTTGGTCTCCCAGCTGCGGAGGAGCTGTGGTTGCAGCACTAACCTGGAATCAGGTTGATAGTCATGCACCTTGTCTATGTGCAAACTCGGAAGCCCAAGTTCGCCTGTTTTTTTAATGGTTGCTAATGTCCGGTGTCCCCGCCCTGCATAAGTATTTGCCCTTCTTGAACCTTTCCATATTCCTATCAAGTTTTATTCTGGAACTGGTTCAGAGATCATGTGTTCACAAACTAACCCATAATACTGAAGTGGAATGGAACAATATGCTGCAAAAGTAATTTGTAAAAAAAAAAAAAAAAAAAAACAGGAAAAATGTTAGTGTTATGATTATGATTGCATTAATATTCAACCCCTAGTGATGCATTCAGTCACTATTAGGATTCACATAATCAGCTGAATTGAGTCAAGCTGTGATGTCACGTGATCTCAATATTAATGCACCTGCTTCATACACCTAAAGAAGAACAAGGAGCAATCAGAAGAAAAAGTCCACGTGAAAGTTGTGGGACAGACACACATCCACACACACACACACACACACACACACACAGAAATACACAAACACACACAGTCTCGTTTCCATAACTTGTGGGGACAATACATACACTTGCATTAATTTCCTGGAGAAATTTCCCTAAACACCTGAAATTTCACTAACACTAAACATAACCACTACTTGCCTTACTATAACCTTACTCCAACCTTAAAACATCTTCACCTTAAAATGAAATGATTTACGTCATAGGGACTTGTGGTTTGTCCCAATAAGGAAGCCAAGTCCCCATAATGTGACTGTGTAAACAGATTTATGTCCCCACACT
>JAQMYF010000008.1:20391117-20405715 GCA_030014195.1 Neosilurus mollespiculum
TGTTATTTATATATAGACCACACACACACACACAGAGAGAGAGAGAGAGAGAGAGAGAGAGAGAGAGAGAGAGAGAGAGAGAGAGAAACACACAGACAGACAGACAAACACACACAGATACACACAGAGAGAGAGAGAGACAGACACACACACACACACACACACAAACACACACAGAGACTATACTGGCATAGTAGTCTATAATGGCAGACAGAAATACTGTGACCGATTTTACTTTAATGGATGAGTTAGTGTCCAGAATAAATGGGACGAGATGGTAAGGAGTAAAAAAAGTGACAGCCTTTATTAATTATACAGAAAAGCATACAGGACATTCAGGTGGGCAGGGGGCGACTTAATGGATGAATAATTACACAATGGCAATAATAATTAGAGAGTGAGGAGTTAGGTAAACACGGTTCTGAGTCAGTTTGCTTGATATGTCAAGGTCCATAAGAGTTCACTAGAATTCATCTTGGGACCAAAAGAATAAAGTCCACCACAAGATATATGAATCATTATCACAGGCATGCCATAAATAAAAGTCACCAGATTAATATTCATTAGTTTGGGGGGCAAATACTTATGCAAACCATTGTATATAGTGATCTCTTACAGAGAAAATGCATGTAACCACATTCACTCACTCACTCATTTGCTGAACTGCTTAATCCTCCTGGGGCCGCAGGGAGGCCTCTCTCAGCCGACTCTGGGTGAAGGCGGGGTACACCCTTAACAGTTCATCAGACTATCACAGAGCCAACACACACAACCATTTACACTCATACTCACACATAGATGCTCGGAGAAAATCCACGCAAGCATGGAGAGAACATGCAAACTCATCCTAGAAACGCCCTCACCGAGCCTGCGACTCAAACCCAGAATCTTATTGCTGTGAAATGTGTTGTTCATTTATTCATTCATGTAACATTTAAAAATATATACATATTATTTTTACATTTATTTTACATTTTATGCACAATTAATTTATTACATCATCTCATTCACACTGTCAAGTTTTAAATATGTCACATTATGATTGCAAAATTTTATACACACTGGTCTTCCATTAATTTAAATACGCTTGAACAAATAATACAACGAGGTATTTTTACAAGCACACACTAAAGGATTTTTCTATAAGACCATTTCCCGGCCCAGTTCACTGTATAATCTCCATGTCCATCCACCAGGAGTGCTACCATCCAGGAGGTTATTTCTGTTAAAGGACCATGCAAGTAAATAGAGAGCCATGCTGCTTTCTTCAGAGCCACTTTGAAGCCACTCAGTGCACCAACAGAGCGCTGACACTGAGAGGGGAAAATGACCATGCTGAATTATCAGCCATGTAATAACAGGGTAGGACTGTTTTCTGCTGTTCTCAGCACCAGGACAGATTGTTTTCTCAGAGAGGTCAGAGACATTTCCACCAAAAAAAAAAAAAAATAAGCATGCTTTAAATGACAGCTTGATATCTTCCTGAATAGCCAAACATCAGAGATGATTTATTATATTAGTGGTATGATCAGGGATTACATTCAAATTACACCCCAATTAAATCCATAAAGCTTTTGGAAAGATTATGTTTACTACTTTTCCAGTTCTTTAGAAGTGTTCATGAAGTTAAATGTCACATATTGAAAATGTTTTGCAAACTCTTTCTATATATAAAAATATATATAAAAGCCAGGAGTAAAAGACACATAATGCACTTGGCTAGGATTTGACTAATTGAATAAAGACAATCTAATTTCCATTTCATACCAACAGTTGATATATGAGAACTGCTGGTCTGTATGTTCCGATTTAATGAAGGAAAATTGGCTTACCTTAAAAAAAATAAATAAAAGTTAATTTAAACATTGCTGACTGATGCATGTGGAGGAGGAAAAGCCGCAAAAATTATTTATCGTAGGGATATTTAATTTCAAACAAACAGATTCAACTGAGGCACTGTTCTGCACAGAAATTTAATATTTCTCCACCTGATTAGAATTTTTTTTTTTTTTTAAGTGATTTTTCTAATCTCATGATTAACAGCAGATGAAACCCAAATTTAATTCAACTGCAGTTGGTTTTCCTGAGCGCCTTTCATTGCATGTCATTCTCTAACTCACCACAAGAGGTCGCCACTTAACTTTAACAAGAAAGAAATCAAAACTTGTTTCCTAGATTTCCACTGAGCTTATTCTTAAAGTGTCAAAGACGTGTTACTCTCGGCACTTTAGGAACGTAAAGCTGCAATAAACTTTAAAACGATAAGTAAAGAATAATCTGATGTAGGAGAAGGGAGAGCAAAGTGTATGCTACTTGGGGGAGAATCACACCATTGATCATTTTCCTATAAAAGCATGAAACCATGCTTAAATTCATTTTACAGTGAGCACCAAAGAGGGGGAGGGGGGGAGGGTATCGCTTAAATAAGATGCAGTAGAGCAGCCAGGTTAAAATTGGGAAAGAGGTTTCTTTTCCAGCCTCTAATCACTCCAAAATAATAAAAAAAAGGGATAGGTACAGCTGAAGATGGGAGTTAAGAAAAAAAAGTTTTATAAAGCACTGCATTGTGGGAGCATGTTTATTGAACTGGGATGATGCAGAAATGACAACCCAAAAAAGGTCAAATCCTTCAACAGCTTGCATCAGTCATACACAAACCGACAAATAGTGCTGATAAATTAAACCAAGATCCATTATGGTCTTCCTACACCTTGGACAAAAGTGAACTGGTCTTCTCCCAACCTAAAACAAAAATAAAACAAATGAGAAACTGTCACCATTAGCTATGAAATTTATGATTCATCTACTACCTGGTGCTGCTCCAGTTATCCATTGAGCTCTCAGCAGCAGAGCGCAGCATCCACAGTGTTTTCAGGACCTGACCACCTCTTGGTAAAGTGAAACACTGACCCACCCAGGAGGTGCATGATCCTGTAGGGAACATGCAAAACAAAACCAACCTGATAACTCTCAATGTAAACACTTGTTTCATGTGGAAAGTATAACTTTACAACCAGATAACCAGCCTCACCATCATCATTCTGACTGAGATACAAGCATGGCCCAATAAACAGCTTTTTAAACCAAGACAGAAATACAGAACTTCTAATAAACACTGAACTACTCATTTAACAAATCGATGCATTATTCTGAGTTCATACCAGTAACCTGGGATGCAAGTTTACAAACAAACGACACGGACGGTTTAGAGAATTTTTAAGTATAATATGGAATAGCACAGCCAGCTTCATCCAAAACTGAAATGCCATCAACTACAACTGCTGAACACTCATCCTTGCTGAGAAACACACAGACTATACTGATGGGTTGGTTCTTCAGGACCAAGGACAATCAAAAAAAAAAAGGGGTGTTGGAACCCAAAAGTTAAACTGTGCAACACCTTGCAATTCAGAACAAAGTTAGGAATGATTTCTTAATAAAATCATGGGTCACAACTCTCTGAGCACTCAACATAATTACTGAAATATCATTTCCACCTCATTTACTTTCTCCCACACTACAGGACCCTGGCCCGGTTCTGGAGAACCCCCTGCCCTGCACATTTCAGTGGATCTTTTCCACCTGCTTCAGGCATTTCATACCCGTTAATTAGCTCATCAGCTCCTTCAGGTGTGTCGGAGCAGGCGCGGTTTCGGGACGCGTGGCGTTACCTTTCTCCCACAGCGCAGAAAACGCGATGGTGGGCTGCAGACCGTCACTCATCACTCCGACCACTTTCGCCTCGCGGTTCGGACCCGCCGCACCGCACGCGCTCTCCACTGCAGTCCGGTACACGCCTCTCACTTCCGGGCCAGCGACACTCAGCTGCAGGTGGGACCCGAGCTCACTGCGCCATTCTCCCGTCACGTTACAGTTCAACACCTGCACCACCGCACGAAAGGGGAAAGTGCCTGTCTGGGTTAAAGTCAATACTCAACCTTAACAGTTATGTCTGTGACCCGCCTCACCGCTTCCTTTCTTTCAGAACCTGGAATTAAGTCTTGTCCGAAGATGACCTGACATGTCCCCAGCACAAGACCGCACAAACCCACAGCAAACAACTTCATAGTGGTGCAGAGCGCATGCGCAACAGTGCTCTGAGAGCAGCGGAACCCTGTTTAAATCTTAACCTCCCCACACTAATTGATTAATTGATCGCATGTCTAATCACCTCGAAACCCTACCCACCTTCAGTCTATTTCTTAAACCCTAAATTGAACTAAAAGTGCAGCTGTTTTTCCTCCCAAGAGCCAAAAATATACATCAAGTCAACTTTTTTTTCAGTTTTCACAAGCATTTAACTAATGACTGTAATATGTGAGAAGATATTGCTATGTTTTTCTAATCAATAAAGTCATTTTACTTTTCAGGAAAAGTATTGACCTGGTCAGGACGGTGGGTCTGGATATGGAGAGAGACTCATCTAGGGCAGTGGTGGCTCAGTGGTTAAGGTCACCAGCTCACCAGGCCATCGCAGGGCCAACAGTCACACAACTGAAGGTTTCCAGTTCAAGCCAATATACCAATATATCCAGTATCACCAAGCTGACACTGCTGGGCCTTGAGCAAGGGCTCAATTGCTTAGATGCATAAAAATTTGGATAAGGGTGTCTGCCAAATGCTATAAATGTACATATAAATCTTAGGAACACTGAGTGTGGAGCAGGAATACTCTGGATGAGATCCCAATTCTGGGTGGGACGGTGGCTAGTGGCATCTTCCTTATAGCAAGAAGGTCGTGGGTTCGAGTCGGCTGCATTAGACTCCAGCCAAAAGCAGTTCAGTAAATTAAATGAATTAATCAGCAATTAGGAGTTGTACAGGCTTGTTTTTGGCTAGATGGAGGAAACCATAAAGCCCAGAGGAAACCTATACTGACATGCAGAGAAAATGCAAAACTCATCACAGGATCAACCCTAGTGTCTTGGGCATGTAGGGAGGCAACAGTGGATGCTGCACCACCATGCTTAACAACTGAAAAATACAATTTAAAAACAACTCACATCTCAGAATGAAATTTTAATTTAGCACAGCCAATACACACATCAGTTGGATATCATTTACCTTTAACCCTGTGCAACACCCCATCCTGATTCCTAATAAAATAACATAAAGTAGGAGCATATATGGAAGTAGTTATTGTTAATATTATTAACATCTTTACATTTACATTTACATTTATAGAATATAGCAGATGCTCTTATCCAGAGCGACTTACAGAAGTGCTTTAAACTCATTTTCAGTGAATCTTTAGATTGTAGTGTCACCGTTTTATGTGTCAATTTCCTACTTTCAAGGAAATAATTATAAAACGGAAATGCCATTCCATAAAACCAGGATTTCTGCTTAGAAAATTCAATTAAATTTTATTACTGTACAAACACAGGAGAAAGCAATAGACATGGTCTGCAGTCTGTTTTACGTGAACGCACGCACGTGTGTGTGTGTGTGTGTGTGTGTGTGTGGTAAAGGCAATATTAAATCAGTCAGTGATGGGATTATTGTGGATTATTGTCCTAAGCGACAGGCTGTAAAACAGGGTTTGTAAAGCATCTCGGGACATTTGCTTTGCAGTACAGAGGAATAAAATATGATTTATTATCCACAGGAACATGCAGCCTATTAAAACCCGTCCATGTCCCCACGTGAATCGAGTTAAACTTGAATTGAAACCAATATGTGTGTAATTTTTCCCAAGTTAAAGAGAGTGGATTATTACAGAAAAATAAAGTTTTTAAATAAAAACTTTCCAGAAGATTGTTCTCGGTTTGTGCCGATATATCCTTGGTCTTCATGATGCTTATTTTTCATTCTTTATTTGCAAAATGTTTTACCTTTTCCTCCATTACAACCTTCTGGACTTTTGTATAAATTCATGACATTTAATCCCACTTCAATTCCAGACTATATTGCCAGACAATATGAAAAAAAAGGTTGAAATGGGGGTGAATACTTATGCAAGCATTCGAAATCTAAGTATTCGAAAGAGTCTAGGAAATAAGAATGATCTCTAAGAGCAGGAGGGATTTTTTTTCCTGCTCCATTAAGATGTTCTTGGATTTCATGGTTTCAATCAGTTACTTAAATTTAATTCTCCATGATGATGTGCTCGGTCTGTTAGAACCAGGCGTGGGTTCATGTTTGAAGTGTGTGAAAGTACAGAGGCAGGTGAGTTCCTGCTGATGATTTAACAGGCGTGTTGCTTTCATCATGCAGCACCTGAAAGGTCTTTGAAGGGCGAGGAGCTGATGAAGGTTGACAGGGTAATGCAATTAGTGCCGCTCGTCTGATCTCTGGAACTTGTAACATACAACATGATTAACCACGTTCTCATCAAAGAAGTCTGAGAAAGAAAAAAAAATTCTCTTGGGAACCTTTGTGTCTCTTGGACATGCCTGTTAAATTAGATTTGATTAAAAAAATGAATGAGTAAAGATATAATCCAGGTGTAATGGATGTTCCACTGGATATTTAAAGGGGTGGTAAATCTGTGTTTTTGTGATCAGCTGCATGGAGATTTAAAAGATCTGAAGCAAAATACGATTGGATTAATAAACTCACATGGATGAGAGAGGCAGGTGTAGATAAAGTGTGTGTTGGGGTGTGTTGGGGTGGTGTGTTAGCAAATCTCATTGATTCGAGTTGGCCTGATCGAAAGGCATGAAGTACCTCATATAATCACCCTTTAAAACCGTCTAAAAACAATCAACATGTCAAATCTTAAGGCTGATGAGCTCCAACAGCAAGAGACAACATTGGGTCACACGTCACACAAGAACAGGAAGCTGGAGGGACAGGAAGCTACAGTAAGTGCAGGGTTTTTTGGTCGTATATAAAAATCCAAGAAAAAAATAAAAATAATTAAAAAAATAATAAAAATCAAAATTCAGAAACTGACAGATGCATGATCAAAGTAATGAATATCACATTTTCCTGTCATTTTGATGTCTGATCTGAACTTTAAATCTCTGGCATGATGTAATAGGCTGCACGGTAAAGGTAAAGTCTTTTCAGATTTTTACACATCAGGCCTGATCTTATCCCTGTGAAACAACTAGGGCTAGTCCATTGCAGGTTACCTTCCCAATATTTTTACTGTTACCCATTTATACTGCTGTGTGGACAGAGGCACACTTATGGTTAAGACCTTGCCCAGGGGTCTTACCACAGTGGGGGTATAATGAGGATTCGAACCCACAACCTCTCGATCATTAGCCATTACACCACTGGGCTTAATATATAGGTTGTAGTGGGCATACAGCATAATTGACAGAAAATCTTATAAATAGGAATGCAAGGTGTTCCTAATAAAGTGGCCAAACATGCTTGTATATTACATTATATAATATTATATTATTTAGAAATCACAGATAGAATGTGAAAATCAGGACAAGAACACAATACTAAATAATACATTCATATATTTTTTTACAGGTCGATCCAATAATTAGTGGATATATTGTAAAACTCATCTGGGTTGCCAGATTGGGTTATTCCATAGTTTCTCGTTTGATTTGAAAAGAAAGCTGGTGGATGGATGGATGGATGGATGGATGGATGGATGCAGTGGTGGATGTAATTAAGGTTGTAATTAAGTTTAAACGTAATCTGCTTTGTAGCTTATATAACGGAAATGTTCCTGAAAGGCAGTCACTTCACCCTGACAACCACTTTATCAACCTGTGTGCTCTCCTGATCGGTCTCCCAAAGTAAATCCACCTGCAATTTCCACCACCCCCATCCTCCTCCTCCTTCCCCTCCTTCCGTAAGCTCTTTAGAAACGGAAACGATGTCGTGTGGAGGCTCGGCGCTCCAAAGAGCACACGCCAGACCAGAGCTGCTTCTCCTCCACACACTTCCATTAAGCGGACAGTTGGAGTTCGAGCACAGTGACTGCGGGGATCACCTGCCGGGTCATTCAGTTCATCATCACACGTGAGTTCTTCTTCCTCTTCCTCTTCTTCTTCAGATTCTCTGAGGGGCAGTGGTGAAATAATCAATAGGGCACCTAAAGGGCATTTGATTTTACTTCAGAAACACCCTAGAAGGCACATGTTCCTGTATTTAGTAGTCAGAGGGCACTTACTTTATTTCATGCACATATAGTGTGTTCATGACAGGAATGTCCATTCTGCAAAGTGCTTCTGCTTGGTAAGAATTAAACCCTGCTCGTACGCTGATCCTTTACCGATAAGATTGGACACCCTGTATAAGGGGAAGGCTATAGGGCAGTGAATGACTTATTCTTAACTGGGAGGGCAACCGTGAGGGCACTTTGTCAAGTTTTTTTATGTACATACGCTGTCAAAAATAGGGGAAAAGTAGAAGTCCATATCTGTTCCCCCAAGATACAAAAATCCCTTCTGTGTTAACCCATCCATCAGGAGCTCTCTTCTCACTCTGGATGTGTAGGTTTGAAACCATGCAGCGGAGACACACGACGCTGAGAGAGAAAGGTCGCAGGGGGCCGGCGTACATGTTCAGCGAGCGTGACACGAGTCTCACAGCCGAGGAAGAGCGCTTCCTTGATGCTGCAGAGTATGGAAACATCCCGGTTGTCCGGAAGATGCTCGAAGACTCTGAGACGCTCAACGTGAACTGTGTGGACTACATGGGCCAGAATGCTCTGCAGCTTGCCGTAGCCAACGAGCATCTGGAGGTGACAGAGCTGCTCTTGAAGAAAGAAGGTCTAGCACGGGTCGGTGATGCCCTACTCCTGGCCATCAGCAAAGGCTATGTGCGTATCGTGGAGGCCATTTTGGCACATCCGGCTTTCAAAGGTGGCCTCCGTTTTGCCCCAAGTATCTTGGAATGTGAACAGAAAAATGAAGACGACGACTTCTATGCATACGATGAGGATGGAACACGGTTTTCACGTGATGTGACACCCGTGATCCTGGCTGCACAGTGTCAGGAGTATGAGATCATACACACCTTGCTGGTTAAAGGTGCACGCATCGAAAAGCCTCACAATCACTTTTGCAAGTGCGCAGAGTGTGCCGAGAAGCAGAGGCAAGACTCCTTCAGCCACTCGCGCTCACGCATGAACGCCTACAAAGGCCTGGCAAGTGCTGCCTACCTGTGCCTGTCCAGTGAGGATCCGGTGCTGACGGCCTTGGAGCTCAGCAATGAGCTTGCACAACTCGCCAATGTTGAAACTGAATTTAAGGTGAGTGGACTGTTCTTCAAGCTATGAGGTTATAATCACAAATTCTTGATTCTGATTGGTCAGAGGGTGTAGTTTAATTTTCTATGACAGAAGCTGCAAAGTTTTGAATTATAGTCACTTTTGTTCTCATGCATACGTAAATTATTGTATGTTAAACGTAAATGTGTGTAATTGCTGATATAATGCAATGAGATGTTTTGTTTAATATTAATGGAAGTGGTCTCCAGTGTCAGCACTTTGTAAATCAGAGGTCTTCAGGATGGAAGAGCAAAAGAAGAAGTGAGGGACATGTAGCAGCTATAACATCAATCAGAACAGAAACTAACTTGTTTTGTGAACATTATAGCTATAAACATAAAAATGAAATAAAATTGGTGGTGTGGAGTGGTGACATGGTCGTGTAGTGGTGACAATTTTGGGAAAAAATGGGTGTGGTCAGGATTATGTTCACAGAAAAAATAAACAAAGGACACCAATTAGGTTACTTCTCCCCAAACACCAAAAATTGTTCATTCATTTATCATTCATTTATTTTCTAAACCCCACTCACAGCAAGAAGGTGCCAGGTTCGATTCCTAGGGTTTCCTCCGGGCACTCCGGTTTCCTCCCACAGTCCAAAAACTGGCTGTTCCAAATCACACCCCTGTGAGTGTGAATGGCTGTGTGTGTTGTCCTGCGATGGTCTGGTGAGCTGTTTAGGGTGTACCCCGCCCAGAGTCAGCTTAGATAGGCGCCAGCCTCCCCGCGACCCTATTAGGATAAAGCGGTTTAGAAAATGAATGAATGATGAATTAATGGATACTTTTTGGTGTTTGGGGAGAGCTATAGTAATCGGTGGTGTTTATTTATTTTTTCTGTGAAAAAAAATCCTGACCACACCCATTTTTTCCCCCTAAATTTTCCAAATTTTCACCAAACTTGGTGGGGGCCACTACCTTAACTGAGTCCCAGAGGTGATCTGATTTTGGAATGCCAAGGTCAACATTGGGTGACACTGTGGCCTAGTGGTTAGCACATCCACTTCACAGCAAGAAGGTCCTGGATATGAAACCTGGGATTGGCGAAGAAGTTTATGTGTTCTCCCCGTGCTTGATTGGGTTTCCTCTCGTTCCAAAGACATGCACGTAAGGCTAATTGGCCGTTCCAGATTGCTTATAAGACTGAAATGAGTGCTGATCAACATTAATAGGAGAACATACATGGAGTTTCAAATGAGACAATTACCTTTGATCTTGAGTGACCCTGAAATGTCAAACCCCAGCCAGTTGTAGAACCTATTATAAGACGAGTACATGGGTAAATAAAACTGGCACCCACATAGGAGCTATATGTTACATTATCCATGCTATGTGGTGGAGGTACCTTACACTTTATGAGTTTCCAGGTATTTACAAAAGGTACTAAAGGGGCAGATCACACCCTTCTGCCTCAGTGATAAACATTGCCACTTTTTCTCTAACATTGTGGATGAATCCTTTTGAGCTCACAAAGCTGTGGGATCCATTAAACCCTGACACTTTGGCAGATTGAGGCACTGTTTTAATCACGTTATTAAATAATGCAGTGGTAATTTCAGCCTCCTAGAGAGGCTTAATAGAATTGCAAAGGAACCACCACATTTTAATCTGTTCTACAGACTGATATCATTTTCGGATGATTTGGGAAAACGGTTAAAGGTTTGCTGTTGGTTTAACTTTGCTTCACTTTCTCTTTTGCCCAGATGAAGATGAAACCCTGTGATGACGTCATCGTGATTACTGCTCATACAATCTGACTGAAAGAGGTTTTCGGGGTTTCCAACATGCCGTTTGATGATTGAACAAATTTGAGGGGAGATTGCCGTTTCTAAAGAACGCACGCCACTCACGACCTGGGTGTCAGCTTGTCTTATTGATCGAGTGGGCGGTTAATTCAAGTGTCTGTATTGACAGCAGCATGTAATCACGCTGCGGTTATTCCCTAATCACCGGGCTCTGAACTCATCCTTTCACATGGATCAATACCACTGGAGAACATTTTTAAAAACTCTTTTTGTGTCAGAACATATCATAGGATCAAACTAAAAGAATGAGAAAAGAGGATTCAGAGATCAGAAAAAATAGCCAATATAGACCAGAGGATTTAAAACACAAAAGAAGAAAACTAGAAGACAATTCCAGATACAGAGAGTGAGAAGGACAGGATACAGGATCAGTAAGGAACAATAATACGAGAGGATGCACATAGAGCGCAAACCTCTGCCTCTACATAAACCCTGTAAACTCACGTATGTTTACATACATAGACAAGTTTAATGAAAACTTTTTTCGGAAACCTCTTCCGAATAAACTTTACTTGGTGGCATAAAGGTGGCACGGTGGTGCACTGGTTAGCACGTTCGTCTCAAAGCAGGAAGGGCTGGGTTCGGCTCCCCATCTCGGGGCATTTCTGTGTGGAGTTTGGATGTTCTCCCCAAGCTTGCGTGGGTTTCCTCCAGGTACTCTGGTTTCCTTCCTCAGTCCAAAAACATGCACAGTAGGCTAATTGGCTGTTCCAAATCACCCCTACGTGTGAGTTTCAGTGTGTGTGTGTGTGTGTGTGTGTGTGTGTGTGTGTGTGTGTGTTTGAATGGTTGTATGTGTATTCGCCCTGCGATGGCCTAGCAAGCTGTCCTCATGCAGAGCTTAATTCGAATGAAGCGGTTTAGAAAATGAATGAATGAATGGTAGCATGAAGGTTTATAGCAACTATAAACCCAGCTAAAAATTGATGTATTAACAACGTTGCTATAACGTTGCACAAAAGTTGTGATAATGTTATTTGCCGACCCCCAAAAATATTTTAACTAAATGTCTCAAAAACGTTGTTAGAAGATGTTTTTCACTCACTCATCATTTTACGAACCGTTTAATCCTACTAGGATCATGCCTATCTCAGCCAACACTAGGCAAAGGCGAGATACACCTTAAACAGAACGCCAAACCATCCCAGGGCCTGAAAATATTACAATAACATTAATTTTTAAGGACAGTGGGCATGCATATTGTAGTTTCCTTTTCAATACCTGCACGATTCACTGAAATGAAAACGCCACTACAGATGAGGAAAGTCATGCTAGGTGGCGCGCCACTGGTGCCCAGATGCATGTGACATTTTGGCACCATTAAAACAACACTGTACATAAAAGTCATGTACATGTTCTCAATAAACATTATGGTTTAACATTCACACAATGTTCAGATAATGTTTCGTGCAACCAACCAAATTATAACTTTTATGCAACGTCGCAATAAAGTCGTTCTCTCACCAGCTTTGTTTTTTTTCCCCTCTCTCTCTTTAGGTTGTTGTTGTTGTTGTTGTTGTTGTTGTTAGTGCCTTCATTTAAATCCAACCTTTGGTGACTCTATGCTCATAGAGTTTTCTTGGCAGATTTCTTTACAGGGCAGGTTGCCAGCACTTTTCCCTAACCCTCCACAGCACCTGGTATTCCCAGATGGTATCCCATCTAAGTACTAACCCTGGGGCACGATGTCCCCAATCTCTGCGATTCAAAAAGTGTGGAGCTCCGCGATTCATGAGCATGCTTAGAGCACGATTGGGGTATAAAAAGGAGGTGGCGTATATCCAAGATGAAACTTGAAGGAATCATGTTTCCAAGTTCATCAAGACCCCATACAATGGCGCATCAAATTTATGCTCTGTTAAGGTCTGTTAAGCTCTACTGCGCTCTACTACAATTCCCACATTCTGTCACGATTGGCGTCAAATTGTAATACATTATAATAATCAGCACGATCATCACGAATCCACCAAGGTTCTTCAATATCATCACGATTATAATGATCTCAAATCGTGGCAATAACTGACACCGTGCCCCAGTATAAACACCAGGTAACCAGGCCTGACCATACTTACCTTCTGAGATAAGACAGGATCGGGCCTCCACAGGGAGACCAGAGGGCTCTAGAAGTTACCAAGATGCAAAAACGCAGCTTGTCTTGTTACCAAGAAACAATAAAACTCCTCTATGGCATGTTAAAGCTTTACCTCTGGATGCCACAATGAGCTGATACTGGAGACTCCTTCCATAAGCCTTTAAACAAACAACATGGAACTATTGTCAACACTGGAAAACAAGGACAAAACTAAATCCCGAACTGAAGAATCCAGCCACACAGTCCAGCGTTGAATACTATAAGACAGAGATGAGTTTAAAGACATTGAAGAATCAGAATGATGAATGAAGACACAGGCTAAAGTGGTTGGATGGTAAGAATTGTATCAATTCTCTGCTTGCGTGTCTCTGCAGAACGATTACAGAAAGCTGTCCATGCAGTGTAAAGACTTTGTGGTCGGTGTACTGGACTTGTGTCGAAACACAGAAGAGGTCGAGGCCATTCTGAACGGAAACGTGGAGCGTACCCTTCTGAGTGACCACAGCAGACCCTGCCTGAGCCGGGTAAAACTGGCCATCAAGTTTGAGGTCAAAAAGGTATTGTACAGACAAGAAAATGGCTTTGCATTGATGATATTACACTGTTTGCATAGTTAATCTGATTTCTGTGCAGTTTGTGGCTCATCCGAACTGTCAGCAGCAGCTCCTCACACTGTGGTATGAAAATCTGTCGGGTTTGAGGCAACAGCCAATCGGAGTGAAATGTTTAACAGTCCTCGGTGTGATGGTGGCATTACCCTTCTTGGCCATTGCGTATTGGATTATGCCATATAGCAAGGTAGATAATTATTTATATTTTTCATGCAGAATCCTAAAGTAAGCTCTGGTACCCTAGTATTTTAAACCATAAATATTTCAATTAGGCGGCAAAGTGGTGCAAGACAGCACGAAGGAACACAGCAAGAAGGTCCTGGGTTTGAATCCCAGGCTTGGGCATTTCTGTGTGGAGTATGCATGTTCTCTCCATGCTTGCATGGGTTTAATCTGGGTACTCCAGTTTTCTCCCACAGTCCAAAAACATGCATATTAGGCTAACTGGCTGTTCCAAATTGCCCCTATATGTGAGAGTGAGTGTGAGTGGTTGAGTGAGTGTTGGCCCTGCGATGGCCTGGTGAGCTATCCATGGTGTACTGCGCCCTTGCCCAGAGTTGGCTGAGATGGGCGCCTGCCTCCCTGCGACCCTAATTGGAATTAAGCAGCTTAGAAAATGAATGAATGAATGAAATATGTGTTTCAAATGGAACACACAATGTTTGTATTTTAAAAATGACCTGTGTAGCTACACAGGAAAACACCATGTGAACTGATTTGCTAGCAATCTGATGACATGAAGAACATCAAGAACCGCTTAATCCTACTACACTGTGTGCACAATTATTAGGCAAGTGATTATTTTGACCATATCATCATTTTATCCATAATTTCCAACTTCAAGCTGTATAAACTTGAATGCTTATTGGATTTAATGCATATCAGGTGATGTGTATTTGTGTAA
>JAQMYF010000008.1:20414632-20433498 GCA_030014195.1 Neosilurus mollespiculum
ACACACACACACACACACACACACACACACACACACACACACACACACACACACACACACACACACACACACGTACATGTATGTATTTGAGTCAGTCCACACTAATAATAACTAAAACAGGGAACCAGTAGCCAAAAATCAGTTACATTTGGACATTTGTATTATTGTGCCAATGTGTGTAGTTTACAATCCTACAAAAGAGAAGGCAGACCAACCTTCCGTGTGGTGAAAAATTGGGTGCAAATGTGCAGTGTCACCACAATGTAACACTGTGACAGACATTCACCTGTGCACATGGTAAAACGCAGATGAAGAAGAACTCTTATGCCAATCTATCATAGCTTAAATTCAGAATGTCAGTTGAAGGTAAAAACACAGAGTTGGAAGTTGCAAGCTGTGATTTGGGGTTGATATGGAGATGTTTCTCTTGTGTGACACCGTAACACAGTTACACCCATTATCCAAACATTTTTGTGTTTCAAGCCCAGGGGCAAATCTCTGCCATAAATCTTCACGACATAAACTTTCTGTGTTCTATGATAACATACTAAAGCTACAGATGCAAAATTCTTAGGTATGGTTGCTAGAGATAGGGAAATTACATTGATGTAACTGCGTGACCTGTGACATGAAAAAGCATACACACAGTCTGCACCATACAAACACACTCTCTCTCTCTGTCAAATAAACTTTATGCATATATGTAACAATGTAACATGCTACACCACCCTCGAGTAACTGCGTTTCAAGCGACACTGATCGTCTATGTGGTTCGGTGACATGTTACACAGCTTTTTGCAGCTTTCCAGGAATTATAATGCTTTAGATTTAAACGCTTTAAACCACCGTACTTTAAAAATCGTCCATGATGTACTTCGATAGAAACCATTTACAGCATTCTTCTTTGTGAAAAGAATTTATTTGGCGCACTGTGTAACAAGCGACACAAACCGTGTAGATGCATGTGGTTAATCAAAGTACATATTTCTCTTAAACCATGAGGGAAAAAGCGAACATTTTCATCTGAAACAATGACTAGTTGAATAATGTGATTGAGAACTTACCTTGACCTCCGATGCGGTTGTATTACTCTCGATTTTAGACGATTTGACAGTCACCCTCACATTCTCGGCATGCACATAACTGTGTAACACAGCGGAAGTGTGTCATTTGTGTACATCCGGTGTGGCAAACTTGGGTGAAACTTCATCATATAAGGATCTTGTAATTGGGTACGTTTGCCACACTAAGTGTTTTCGCTTAGCAGACAACAGGTCCTCCAGCGTTTCGTTTCGAAAACAAGCACATAACTGTGTAATACTTGCGACGCCAACATTTAGAAACTATGCAAAGGTCAATGTACAGCTTTAGATTTTAATGTGCTGTTGACTTGTGTGCCATTTCTTGTTCAATGATTATTGCTAGGATGGTTGATAGGTTCCTTTGTGGTTCGCGAGTCGTGTGACGTGACCCGTTACGCTCTTTAAAAATGGGCCATATAACAACATCTGATCATTAAAATTAGATATTTCAGGATGAAAAAAGGAGAATTAGGGCTTGTTTACTGTGCTATGCAGCTATAAGATTGATTGATTTCTGTGAAAGAAACCTCTCACGTATCCTCCAAAGTTACCCCCTGACAGTGTTCCCGTTTTGGGTCGCCCTTTTAAGCTGGATTTTACACCTCTTTCATAAATAATTAATAGTAGACTTGACATTCAACATTTTCCTTGTTTGTCCCACTTAATCAGCATCAAGGTAAACCTTAGGAATGCTGTACAGAGCATTTAGTTGCGTTTTGGATAAAGACTGCAATGAGGGCCCCCTATATACTCATCATTAGCGTGGAATGACATGTATACGGCATGTAATACACAATCCTGTCACATTTTACACATAAGTAATAACAGTTGTATAAAATAAACAGGATGTTAACACTGTGTGGTGTTTTTCATTAGATGAGAAGACGCTGTATTTAACACCGGAGCAGGAGAAAGATAAGACTCACTTCATAGACAAAGAGGTCTCTCTCTCTCTCTTTTCTTTTTCATCTTTTTTTTTTTAATAAATTGTTAATTCATCCCTGATTCATGTGGAAAACCTCCGGGTAGTTATGCTGGTGTTATGATTTAAAGTTGTACAGGGAATTCAGTCCTGTCACAAATGTCTGCTTGTTCTTTTTCCTTTCCATCCTTTCATGTTAATTGGTTTTATTTCTACACTGGATTCACATCCTGAGTGAAAAATTCAAAATTAAGATTTTTACAATAATCAGATTTAGTATCTACTAGACCTGAACGGCACAATTTGATTGGTCTGTTATCCTGGGATTAAAAGACATTATCCTGAGTGGACAATGCTTTAATCAAAACAATGGACACTCACAGTTTTTCATGGTCACTTGAAGTAGGTGGCTTCATCATTCTCACTTTTAAAAATGGAAAAATAAACCATAATTGTGTTTTAGGTTTTTTTATTTATGTACCTGTGTAGCATATACTAAAACTATTATTCACCTCAGGATCAGTGGATTCATGGGTTATAGATCCACCTCAGTCATTTCTCTCCATTTCAGTGCTGTTTACTGTTGAAGCTGTGTGTGTTCTGAGTCACTGTGTTTTTGTGTCTCAGACAGGGCAGGAGCACGAGCTCTTGGAGAGCATGCCGCTGCTCGAGTGGTTCGCAAACAGTTACAAAAAATTTGGGGCGACGCTGGAGATCGTGACAGACAAAAGTCAGGAGGGTTCACAGTTTGTCAAGGGCTTCGGCGGGATCGGTGGTGAGAGCCATTATTTCGGCCTTCCACTCCACTCTTTTTTTACCCCCTTCTATCACCCCTTTCTCTTTCTTTTTTCATCCCTTGCTTTTCCTCCCATTGGCTTCAGTTCATTTTTCAAAACTTTCCAGCTGCCAGAGAGCAAATCCAGAGCCGTCATTACATTGTTCTACCTTGGGCTCCCGAGTGGCGCATCGAGAAGGTGCGCGTTTATCAACCTGAAGATCACTCTTTTAATTCCAGGTTGATGCCGCAGCCATCCACGACAATGAGTCCTTTGGAGCTAATTGGCCGAGCTTTCACAGGAGGGAGGGATGGCATACGTTCACTTCCCTGTCACTCACAGCGATCACCAGCCAATCATGGGCGTCTGTGAGCTCATTTGTACTAGGGGCGGATAGTGCTTTCCCTCCGAGTGTGTTAGGCCACTTCCAAATATAGTTGTCATTTCTGATCCAAGTTCAAATTAAAATCATCCCAGATACAGATTCTCAGTATCGTATTGTATATCATTCATTTATTAACCACAGAGCCACCACACAACCAGTTACACTCACACCTTGGGGCAATTTGGAATAGCCAGTTAGTCTAATGTGCATGTGTTTGGACTGTGGGAGGAAACCCACGCAAGCACAGGGAAAACATGCAAACTCCACACAGAGACGCATCATAATTTATTCATCTTAAAGAATGATTTGTTTAAATGTAGTAAATGAATAATTAGGTTTAAGCTTAATCAGTCTTCAGGTCTGACCTGTGTGTGTGTGTGTGTGTGTGTGTGTGTGTGTGTGTGTGTGTGTGTGTGTGTGTGTGTGTGCGTGCGTGTGCGTGCGTGTGTGTGCGTGCGTGCGTGTGCGCTGTTGTAGGAATTTTGCGCTACAGGGTGGATTTCCAGGGCATGGACTACCAGGGAGAAGATGAGGAGCTGTACGACTTGGATGACTACTAGGTAGTCGTGAATTATCAGCACAGAAATATAGGATCTCCCCTCTTTTATGACTTTGCGGACAAACAGGGAAAGAAAACGATGGTGAAACAGAACCAGAGAGGAGAGTGACGATTCGTAAACGCCCCCTTATGCTGAGCGCAGAGACCTGCTTAGGTTTGGGCCGAGTGTGTTTTGCTCCTCACCACATCATTACCACGTCACACAGCACCAGTACGGAGATGTCGGGAAGTCCTCCAAGTCGTGCACCATTTGTTCTTTCTCATTTTTCAAGCCTTCCTTTTTTTTATGCGTCATGGATTTGTGGCGTTTTTGATGCCGTACACAAAAATCCGAGAGGATTCACCATGCGCCGCTGCCTCAAGTTCATCATTCAGACCGCGTTCCTTTCATTTCTGCTGCGTTGCTATTTCTGAGCTGGTTAAATCTCTGTGAAGGACCACGGCGTAGCTGGATCACTGCTCCGGGCTGCTCATGACAGATCTGTGTCTCATTTTTAGCTTTTAGGAAACAAATGCACCAAACCGATCGAGTGCCTGAAAAGTTGAAATCTGACTGTGCAGGTAACCCAGTTCTGAACTCGGTGAGCTGGGATTCTCTTAACCGCAAGCTGGATTAGTGATTTTACTCACCGGATTTTACTGGAAGCACTATTCATATTCCTCTTCCTGCGCTTCCACATCCAGATTATTATTTTTAAATAGGCAATGTGGCCTAAAACTTATATAGGACCGTATCGCTTTCATTAAGGCTTTATTGTGATAAAACCCTGTTTATAATGAGAAAACACACACAGGAGACTCTATTTTTAACAAGCATTTCCTGTATTTTCTCATCTCTGTGCCTAATCCATCAATATTTTGTAGAAATCATTTGTTACATTTGTTCCACAGATATTAAACCTTCTCATTGTTTGCACTTTTTATAGTTTCTTGTCTTTTTGTTCATCACACTTTATACAGTTTATTTACATTTTTTACTATTATTTTTAATGTACTTAAATTTAAAGTTACTGAAATTAAAAGGTAAATAAAATACTCAAGTGAAAATTCCAAATGTTGCTGTTTTTAAACATAGTTCAGTTAAAAGTGACAGGTATATTGAAATTAAATTAACCAACAAAATACAAAAATTTGTGTAACTAAAGGTTTTTGTTAAAAAGAAAATTAGCTGACTAAAAAAAGTAGTTTGTGCCTGATATAATAATAAAAATAATAATAATAAATGACTTCATTTCTTTGATATACCTTTTTTAATTAGAATAAGTTTTCTTAAACTCTATGAGCATAAGTATAATATACAGTTAAATTTTTTTAATTATAGGTAATTATTTTGCAGATCGTCCCATTAGAATTTCTTAAATTCCCTTAATTTATTTTAGAAATATAAAAAATAGTGTAGTATAAATAAAAAAGACTAACATATTTCAATAAAAGTTATGGAAAGAGAGATAGATATATATTTATATATAATTTCCTGAATATGTAAAAATAGAGTGAATATGAATTATATATTTATATAATCTACTGGTAATTTAAACTGCTTTTGTTTTATATTTATTTTAATTATAGTTCTAGTGTGGTTTTTGTTCTTTCTTCCTGTGAAATTCCTTGGAACTTTTCCCAGATTTCTTTTTATCTCGTCAGCTTTTAAGTATACTTACTTAGTCTTATTTATTACCAGATTCTCCTCTTGTACTTCCTCTATCATTTTTTAATAACATTCACAGGCTTTTAACTCAAAGGTGGAAGAATTTACTCTGAAACTCGCCGCGCTCACGCGCTCTCTCACGAAACCGTTTCGCGTTGCTTCACATCTTCAGACTTGCAGTGAACAACCAATCAGAGGGCAGATGACCAAATGTATCCCGCCTTCTACGTAATACGTCGACCAATAAAAAGCTGTAGATTTTAATAGACATGAATTTTATTCATCTCATCCCTTCCGGTTGCTCCTTTCTGGCTATGACGTAGTTGGCAGTGCGCGCCCCCGATACAGGGCTGGGTTTCCATTTTTTTTTTTTTGATGTTTTATTTTTTTGCGGTGCGGGGGCACAACAATATGGAGTCGGACATGGAGGACAAAACGTTAGAGCTCGTGGTAAGTTAGAATATATAATAATCAACAAATAGATCCGTGTATAATTGTGTTTGCAATAATAAAAGGAATAATAGATTTTAATGTTAGTGCGATGGAGGATGTATGAAAAGATGGACAGGAGAAATAGGACGAATGGCCGGCTAGTAGCGTTAGCACCAACTCTGGGACAGTTTTAACATTAAACATATTTGGTTTGGAGCAAATTGAACAATAAAATGAAAATTACAATGTTTTATCTAGGGCTTATTAAACTGAACTGTGACGTTAATAATACAGAGTGTGTGGTACAACAGTTTCGTTGCTGTGTATTTGTGTGTGTGTAGTAAATACGCCTTTTAGAGAGAGAGAGAGAGAGAGAGAGAGAGAGAGATATATATATACACACACATTAGGCTATGTTACAGAAAGTCTTGTTGGGACACGTTTTCCAAAATCAATATAGTTTCATTTATTTATTTTTAAAATATTTATCAGTCTACATCAGGTTAGCTAGGCAGGGCCCTGTTCTTTCATAGCCTGGCGTTAGAAAGATTAAAATACCTGCTTAAGTCTTTCATTATAGAGCCCGGAATCCGTATAGAACAATCACGAATATCTTGCTGTGATAATAAAAATGAAGTAAGAAACACAACAAAGTATGAAGAACTCAAATTTCTAGTCAAAGCACTACGATACGGGGGAGGAGAGAGGAAAAAACTGCAGCGACGTTTTGTCGTGAGTGAAAGATTAAGGCCGAATTACAAATACATCCATATGTAAAATCAAGTGCACTGTTTAGAGTGTAGTAGCCTGCTTCAATTTATCCCGTACAGAGCTCGCGATCAAAGTGGACACAAAGCCATTTGGGGTTCAGCCTTTTGCCTCTATTGACTCAGCTAACTAAGCTAGCTAGGTTTCACTGCGCCATTATTAGTTCTATCCTCTCTCCAGGTTTCTTTAACACACAGTGGGTCTTTAAAATACATTTTTTCATTCGTAATAATCTTGTCGAGCATAAATCACACGTCTGATTATAAATTATTCTGTCAATTGTTTGTTGTCTCAGCGGTTGATTTTGCTATCTAGGTGTTAGCATAGCTTGCTAACTGCGTAGAAGGAAGTTAGCATAACGTAGCGAAGATATCACGTCGATATTAATATAACAATATATTAACCTCAGCGAGCGATTTTATCATTAATGTAAAATTAATCTTAATACAACCAAGTAAATGGGTTAATAGATAGTTTTATGGGTTGGAAGGTTGTGTGTTTGGCTAATTTACAGCATTGCTAGCTGTGCTTGTTAGCTCTTTTTTGTCGATGACAGATTATTTTATTGTTTTAATGATCGAAATAAACTGTTTATCTCTAGTTTAAAGTCACGTTATAACGTAAAGTGTATTGTTAAATTGTGTTACTTCGTGTGAATGGCTTTGTCAGGTAAACATCCTCTCAGAATTACATGTTTCATTTTAACACCAGAAATGTAATAAATTGATGATTTGGAGGATTAAAGTTCGCCTTGGCTAAATATTAAGAGTATGAAATATGAACATGGTGTATTGGTTTGTTCCCAGAATCCCTTCACGCTACATTTAAGAGGTTTTGGAGCAGGAAGTCTGGGCAGGAAATACAAATCCCACTCAAATACTAATCATTTCATTTCTATTTATTTAATTTCTATTCCACTGAAAGACTTATTGTAGCATACTGATAAAAAAAAATACTTGGAAATAAAGATGTTCTGACAGGAAGTGATGCTGCTGTAAGTTATTTTCCTGAAGTAAAAATCAATAAACTCAGATCTCCTCATCGCCTCGTTTACTCACTTCTATTAAATTCTCTTGATGGGTTTCTCATGTCTCGGCGTTACCTGTACAGCTTGAGCGGCTGTTTTGACAACCCGTTACAAACTGATTTGTTTACACGTGTCTGGTTTATGTTGCCACTTATCTGTCCAGCATTTTGAATAGAGTGTCACACTTGTTAACTTCTCGGGTTTTGCATGTTGTTCTGCAGATTGATTCTATTTTCACTTGTGCGTTGCTTGATATTTCAAACGTAACCTGAGTAACGATATTTATGAGACGTGTTTACGTTTTCTACAAGTCAAAATGCCAGACAGATGATAATTATAATAATAATAAGTTCAGATTACTGATCATTCAGGAATTATTCTGTTCACGCCTTCAGCCTTTTCTTGTACTCGTGTAATGCATCATAGATCTGTCTCTGTTTATGAATCTTTTGCTTCCAGCTTCACATATTAATCAATATCTCTAAAATATCTGCGTCTTGGTTCGTTTCATGTCCGTAGGCTCGTATCTGTCCATCTTGCATTCGTGTCTCTGTCCGTGTCTTTGATATCTCTGGCATAGTTCTTTTTTTCCCCCTGCCACGTTGTCCATGCTGCACCACCGGCGGCTTACAGTGTGGAGCATCCCTGCTTTCGGTGGGCTTTGCTTCCTGTTGCCATGGTTACAGCCGAGTGCTCTGGAGTAGCCGTCGCTAGGTTCGTCTTGATGGACAGAACTGAGGATGTGTTTCTGTGTGTAGGAGTTCTCTTTTTGAATTGCAGAATGAAGTGCGAGGCCATTGCAACAAATAGGTGAGATTAGAAGGGAGAAGTATCATGTGCATCATTTAGCAGTTTGACACATTGCCTTTACTGCCTGATTATCAAGTACATAGTGGCGAGTAAAGGCCACTGCCAAGGCTTTAATGTAACATAATACAATGTGTGCAAAAGTAGCTTTTACCTTGAGACTCAGTGTCCCAGAATGCAATGCACACTATGACTCCAGTCACAGCAGAGGTTTTTTTTCAGTTCAGTTTGGCTCAGCAATGTAAGAGATGATAAGGGTATTGGGAGCTTTGGTAGCCGATCTGTTTGAGCAGAGTGGACAGATTTATTAAAAACAAAAAAAGATTTCAGTTGGGTTTCCCTTACAGTATTAAAAAAAAAATTAAATAAATAAAAAAGCATTACAGGTTCAAGTACAAGGTGTTGGCTCAGCCATCTGCACCTGGGAGTCCATGGGGGCTAATTGGCTGAGCTCTTACAGGAGGGAGGGATGTTATACGTTCACCTGTCTGTCACTTTACTATCACCAGCGAATCATAGGTGTCTGTGAGCTCATTTGTACAAAAGAGGCGGATAGTGCATTCCCTCCTAGTGTGTTCAACTGCTCCCGAATGCGCAAGTTGAGGGTGCCAGCATCATATCACAGCAGGGACATGTGCTTTCTTATGCATCTCCAAGGTTGGTGGTGGTCGTATGTAATGGGGAGGAAATACTTGACAGATACAACTAAATTAGGGAGAGAAAACAACAGAAAGAACCTGGGACTGGATCTTGAAGACTTGTTCAGTTTTGGCACTGTGATTTCTCAGGCCATGTGACTTAAAAAAAAAAAAGCACTTGTGAGATCTTGCTTTGTTGAATCGTCTTTAAAAAAAAAAAATCAGTTATAACCTGAACTAAAAGCCATTTCCAAAAGGAAGGACAGGCTGCCGACATGATCATCGCTTTTACTCATTTGTGGTTCGAGGTGGCTGAAAAACGGAGAAGTTGGTCTTCACATGACTGAATGGAAAGCTGAAATGGTGCATGTGCCGTCTGAAGCGTGCACAGGGGAAAATCATGCTCATGTTTTGGTCAGCATTGTGCTTTTTCAGCTGCTGTCTCCCAAAAAAAAAAAAACAGGAATCAAGTCCTAACTGCACTGTGGCCCGCCATGTGGCACCCAGACGGACAACCTTTTGCTTTCTCTGTCCTATACCATGTTTATATAACCATAAGCTCCGCCCCACTCCTTCCACCTTCAACACCTACAAGCTTCTGTTGTCTGTACTGTCCTCAAACGTGGCACAAGGATCAAACTTACATGAGTATAACATCATATGACCCTGAGTGTGCATTTTATGTTTGTTAATGAAGTACAATGTAGTGTTCGTAATGGCATTATAGTGGCTATAAACACCACCCAGTCTTCAGCTGGTGGCGTGGAAACCATATCAGCATAAACAAGTCCTTTAATATAAAGCTGCTGTTGTAGAAAATTAATCTAGACTTCCTGGCCAATCAGAATCCAGAATTCTGGTGGTAACATTTAGTGCAGCTTAGGATGACTGAGAAAGCAACATGTATCTGTTTTTTTAGTTCATTCAAATCTATATTTTCCTCCTCCAGAACAATTCAGTTATGGACTCCCATACTGGAGAGATTTCCCCAAAGACCACCACAGTATTTAAGGTGAGACTGATTGCTTATCTACCTTTTAATACGAGTAAGTTTGATTTTATGAAGGTATAAAGAATTATTCACCAGCGTGGTGGATATCACAGAAAATTCACTGATTCTGAGACGCTTGATTATTTTAGTATGTACCACACTGAGATGTAAGGAAGGCAAAACTGAAGAGAGATTATTATGGTTTGTTTATGTATTTATAAAGCATGATCACGGTCATGTGAGCTTCTGGACACCATTTTGTTTAATTTCTAGGATTTCCAACTCAGTGACTGTTGCATGACGGTGGATTTTTGTCCGCTGGTTTTATTCAAGCGTTAGAGTTTGTGAGATGAATGATAGGTCATTTTATTTAATGTGTGAAGTATGATACGGAGAATTATCCACAGAGGCCAAAGGCTCACACTCTCCGATTCAGAATAATTCTCCACATCATACGAAAGCCGAATTCTATAATTGTTTTATCATTCATTCGAAATATTTTTAAAGTAGACACTCGCGTTGCTATGTTGCACGTGCCAGTTGTGCCATGATGATTCAGATTATCCTATAGCATCGATGCAATACCAAGAATTATTTGATGGCTTTTCAGCATTTAAAAACGAGAAAATGTCTCAAATTAATACTGAAACAATCAGATTTGGGCTATTCCCGTGTAGAATATACTTAACCTAAATATCATTATAAATCCATTAAGAATAAAATTAGTGGTGTGCTGTGCTATACAAGACTTTATTAATTATTTTTAAGAGCCACATAGACACACTTGTAAGGGTTAAATTTTTAGTTTAGGATGGAAACAAAACCGTAAAGCCATTTTTACTGAAAAATAAATGATGTATCCCTTGTTTGACTAGTCAGTCTACCAAACATGTGAACAGGCATGGCGTTAGTTTGGTGGTGGTGTACCTGGTGGGCTTGTTAGTAAATATACATGAGTTGGAATAATACAGTAATACACAATACAATGTATTATAATAATAATAAAATAAATAGAGGATGCACCGTAACCAAACGTCACCTCAAAACAGAATTACACTCAGTCCTCTCCAAATGAAATGAACTGCGGCCTGTTTTCAGATCACTAACGGCCCCCTGTCGGGTTCGAGGAAGCGGCCGTCGGAGGGCAACTACGAGAAGGAAAAAGATGTGTGCATCCAGCTCTTTGACCAGTGGTCTGAGGCCGACCAGGTGGAGTTTGTGGAGCATCTGATATCACGCATGTGTCACTATCAGCACGGCCACATCAACTCGTACCTCAAACCCATGCTCCAGAGAGACTTCATCACCGCGCTGCCAGGTATAACACACACACACACACGGTGAAAGTCAAAAAGAGAGATGGTTTTTATCAGATGTGTATCTCCTAGTAGGTGTGGCTCTCACTTCGCTTCCCTCTATTCTTATCTTTGTCGGTGTTCTGTGAAAAGGTGCAACATGTTCAGCAAAACTTTTGAAATCAAGAGTCTGTAGTACTTTTCCAGTCAGTGCTCACAGTGTAAGGGTGTACTCTCATGTAAACGATATAGCCGTGAAATAGTGCAACTTTTTCCCGGTTGTTTTCAGTTTTGGCTGACTTAAAAAGTGCACAGCCTCATCGAAGAACTTCAGTATAGATTAGCACGTGACCCTGCACTGGCTGTGTGTCATGTATTGTATTGAACCTGCCCTTAAAATTTAAATAAAACAAATCCAAGTTCTTTCTTTAATGACTTTTTGTGCATTTTTTTTTTTTTTTTTTTTTTGGTGTGTATATTTTACATGTACCCGCCATTTGATTGCCTCGAGTCCAGAGGGTCTGGTGCTTTGGTTTATGAGACAGCCGCTATTTCAGCCTGCACTATTAGTTTGAAGCTGTAGTGCGGATGTGTGTGAGATAGTGCTGGAAAAACCTGCGCCTTCCTCTACGATGCGTTCATTCCATGTCAGACCGGAACATAATTACCTGTTAGAGGTTTTGAATAATTAAACCTGGGGATTTATTTACTTTGGACGCGCATAACAGACTAGATCAGATTTCCAACTCGTGCTGATAAGGGAAAAACCCGTATTATCAGAGGAGAGATTATGTGGGAAAGTTGAATTAGTTATTGCAGGAAAAGTAAATAAAAAAAAAAAATACAGCAATAGATTACTGCATAAGATATATATATATATATATATATATATTTTCCCATACGTCCCCTGTAATACATAGTTGCTAACTTATTATTATTATTATTATTAGAAGAATTTTACATAGGAGTGGCTGAGGCAATGTGATTTTTTTATTATTATTATTTTTTAATATATATTATATGTGGGGCCGGTGGCGTGGCGGTTAGGGTGCCGGGCTCACGATCGAGAAATCATTGGTTCGAATCCCCGTTGGACCCCCACCGTGCTAAGACCCCTGGGCAAGGTCTTAACCACAAGCACACTCTGTCCACCCAGCAGTATAAATGGGTACCAGTAAAAATACTGGGAAGGTAACCTGTGATGGACTAGCGTCCCATCCAGGAGGAGTTGAACTCCTAGTCGCTTCACGCTACAGAAACTGGGGATAAGCACCGACCTGATGAGCCACTAGGCTCGGGTGTAAAAGCCCAACAGACTTGCCTATATATATATATATATATATATATATGTGTGTGTGTGTGTATGTATGTCTGTGTGTGTGTGTGTGTGTGTGTGTGTGTGTGTATACAATGTCATATTTCCTTCTTTTCCTAAAGGTAATATTTTTGTAGATATTACCTTTGGTGAATGAGTATTATTAGCTCTTTAAAGCGATCACATATTTCATCAGTGATTACTTCCAGCAACATCAGTGCATGCCCGTTTTCAAAGTGCATGTGAGTGTTATGACACTGGGCATGTTCAGAGACATGTTGCCTTTATGATTGGCTGTTCTAGCCTGGTAGTTATGCGAGCGTGTTGGATTGGCTGGGCTGCATCACTGACCTGTGTAGCATATCACGTTATCGGCCAGTGCTGAGCTGCTCAAACAACAAGTGCATAAATGGTGGAAAACATTTTCTTTTGTGTTCCTAAACCAATTGATGACAGGAAAGCCGAGTTGGTAAAACGTTAGCTGCGTAAGCCATTTTGGATTTACAGTCACGCTCATCTCAGGCAGCGTTCTCGTCTTTAGAGTCACTAGAATGTGACGTCTCACTGTCTCTACAAGAGACATCAACCCCGCCCAACGTTTTGATGTCAGTTCCGGGGAAAAATGACTGCTAAGCTGCTAACGTCTGCAGTACAGCCTCCGCTAGTAATCCACGGGATAAAATAACTAGTTTTGTGCTTTTATGGTCATTAATGTCCAAATAAGCATCTGAATCACTTAAAATAGTACATTCGCACGGATTATGCTGTAAGGAGGACCGATACCGGTACTCTTTTATTGATTTCTTTGTATGTCTCCCTATATCTATCTGTCTGCTTATCTATCTATTTATCTTTCTGTACCTGTCTATCTCAATTAATTAATTAAGCAACCAGTGACCACATAATCATGTGTGTCGTGTTCATCTCAAACATTCACTAGATGATTCAAGGGGTTAAACACTAATTCTCTCTCCCTCTCTCGCTCTCTCTCTCTCTCTCTCTCTCTCTCTCTCTCAAAACCTTCTGCCGTTATCGTGAATCGTCTCTCAGATCCTCACTGTACCCAAAAATGTTTATTTATCCAGCCTAAGAGTACGAGTGGTGTATTGTCTGTAGGTCATGGGAGAGGTTTTTAAAATTCACTCGAACAGGAAAACAGATTGGTGTTTATTTAGTAACGATCTCGGGTAGTACACATGAATCAGGTTTGTGGAGGCGGTATGATGTGATGACCTACTGATCTCTTTGTTTACAGTGGTTTTACACTACGTGTGTGTTTGTGTGTGTGTGTGTGTGTGTGTGTGTGATGCAGCTCAGGGTCTGGATCACATAGCAGAGAACATTCTGTCGTTCCTGGACGCTCGCTCGCTGTGTTCGGCGGAGCTGGTGTGTAAGGAGTGGCAGCGCGTCATTTCCGAGGGAATGCTGTGGAAGAAGCTGATCGAGCGCATGGTGCGGACCGACCCGCTCTGGAAAGGCCTCTCCGAGAGACACCAGTGGTGATGCACACTTTCTGTTTCGCTCTACACATCTTTCTACCCACCCGTACCCCCTGCTCCGCTCTTTAATCGGCGGCATCCGTTTCCACATCAGCGTGTTCCTGTGATGTGGTTTTCACTTTCACCCACAGCTTCACCTGAAATCCGCCGTGTCCCTGCTCGTCATGGTTCGTCACTCACAGAAAATACGTGTTTCTCTGTCTTACAGGGAGAAGTACTTATTCAAGAACCGCACTACAGAAGTCCCGCCCAACTCCTACTACCGATCCCTGTACCCCAAAATCATTCAGGACATCGAGGTGAGCGCAGGACAGGGACGCTCAGCACCTCCTCACTCTCGGCTGCAGTGGGAGGGGTTCTGTGGGGCCAAATGTAAAAAGAACATCATGAAACGTAACACGACATGTAATAATATTTGGGTTTGATGTAGTTTAGTTTTATTGATTTGTTAAATAATTAATTGGACAGTTTGCATAATTGCATTTCTAAGCAGTTAGTTTGATTTATTATAAAATTCATATTTAATAATTTAGTTTTTATTTATTTGCTTTTTCATTTCTTATTTAATTTTAGTTTATTTAAATATGTTTTAATATATTCATAAGCTGGCTTATTTTATTTAAGTAGTTGTTTACAAATATATTTTAATTTTTCTAATTTGTTTGTTGCTTTTATGTTTGTGTTCGTTTTTATTTGCTTTTTATACACTTAAAAAAATTTGTTTCATTTATTTGTTTTCATTGTTTATTAATCTAATTTAAGTGTATTTATTTAGTTAATTATTTTTTCCTTCTAAGTTTTATTTTTTATTTTTTGTTTGTTTTACTTATTTGTTCATTTTTTTAATTTAACTTTATTGCCTTTTTACTGGCCAAATATTTTTGTTTCATATTTTTGTGTTTGTGTGTGCAGAAATTAGATTTCAGGAAATAAATTATTAGTTTTTATTTAGAAGTAAACGAGGCGAGGTATTAAAGATGTGATGTGAAAGATGTGATGATGTCACTGCTGATGTATTAAAGCTATTTGCAGTGTTAATAATTAACACATCATTTCCTGTTTCCAGACCATTGAAGCAAACTGGCGCTGTGGACGACACAACCTGCAGAGGATCCAGTGCAGGTCTGAGAACAGTAAAGGAGTCTACTGCCTCCAGTACGACGATGACAAGATCATCAGCGGCCTTCGAGACAACTCCATCAAGGCACGTTCCCGAATCCCTGCCCCGCATCACGCTCCGATATGGAGAGTCAGGGTTAACGCGGAGTTAGTCTCAGCGTGACTGGTTTTATGGTCATGATTAAATCGGCGTATATGTTTATTTGTGTAGAATTTTTCTTTAAAAAAATTCATGATGTTGAGAAGTACCAAACAGTCGACTCTACGTCAGTGCAGGTTTTTGCCATGTTCAGTATGATTTTAACCAGTAGAGGGCGTTTTGAGCAGTTTTTAGATTTTTTTTTATATACAGCTAGTGTGTGGTCTGGGATGAACTGTTGATGGTGTGTGTGTGTGTGTGTGTGTGTGTGTGTGTGTGTGTGTGTGTGTAGATTTGGGATAAGCAGTCTTTGGAGTGTTTGAAGATACTGACAGGACACACAGGGTCAGTTTTGTGTCTGCAGTACGACGAGCGGGTCATTGTCACCGGCTCTTCAGACTCCACTGTCAGGTTTGTGTTGCCCCCCTCATCCTTTTCCCACGTTTTTTCAAGTCACCCTCCCATCTCACTGTGGTGAACAAATACGAGACATGTCCTCATTTTGCTTCTCTCGTCTCTCCATACAGGGTGTGGGACGTGAACTCGGGCGAGGTGCTGAACACTTTGATCCACCACAACGAGGCCGTGCTGCACCTGCGCTTCTGTAATGGCCTGATGGTGACCTGCTCCAAAGACCGCTCCATCGCGGTGTGGGACATGGCCTCGCCGACCGACATCAGCCTGCGCCGTGTGCTTGTAGGTCACAGAGCCGCAGTCAACGTGGTCGATTTTGACGACAAGTACATCGTCTCTGCATCCGGGGACCGCACCATTAAAGTAAGAGCTTCTATAATCTCAGTCTGATGGAGGGAAGGGAACTGATTCACGTTCAGAGGTGAAATACATTCATTTAATTTCTAAGCCGCTTAATCCTAATTAGGGTCGCGAGGAGGCTGGCGTCCGTCTCAGCCGACTCTGGGCAAGGGCAGAGTACACCCTGGACAGCTCGCCAGGCCATCGTGGGGCCAACACATGCACAACCATTCACACTCACACCTAGGGGTGATTTGAAACAGCCAGTTAGCCTACTGTGCATGTTTTTGGACTGTGGAAGGAAACTGGAGTACCCGGAGGAAACCCATGTAAGCACGGAGAGAACATGCAAACTCTACACAGAAACGCCTGGGCACGGGAATCAAACCCAGTCCTTCTTGCTGTGAGGCAGATGTGCTAAATTTATAATCACAGATATGTTAAAAATATATGATTCAGAGCCATTTTAAAATCTGATTGTTTCAGTAAAGTGCGAAAAGAGAAGTTTCTCAGTCTGAAAGAGGATGAAATGTGCAGAAGCCACGCCCCCTTTACTGGAATTGACTTGGCAGAACCCACACCTGGATAATCACATTTATATTTGTGCTGATCTTTATGTTTGACTAATTAAATGCTCTCATTTACATTTATGGCGTTTGGTAGGCGCCTGTATCCATGGCAACTTGCATTTATCGTTTTTAAACAACTGAGTAATTAATCGTGAAGAGGTCCACTTAAGGGCCCGACAGAGGCAGCCTGTAGGTACTGGGGCTTGAACCCCTAACCTTGGGATCACTAACCCTGAGCCACATGTACCTTCAAACATGTGTCCCGCCTCTTTTCATTATTTTTAAGGCTGTGTTTTTTCTTTTCTTTTCTTTTTTAAACTTAACTGTTAAAGCAGAAGAACGAGCAGCAGTCTTAACCTTGTGGTCATATGCATGATATCCAGCAGAGGGTGCTGTGAATCCACTGCATTTTTTATCCTGAGTCCACAGAGACTCTCCAGACTTCTGCGCTGCCAGACTGTGGCGTATCGGTTCACCTCAGCTGGATCCGTCTCCATGCCCTTGTGTCTCCCAGACTCTGGATTTTTCAGCCAGTCGGGATTCCAGGAACGCGCGGCCCTGGGAAAACTGCCAGATTGTCCTGCAAAGGGGGAAAAAAGCACAGCTTCCATCCTCTGAAAACATTCCACATATAATGAGGCAGGGCAGTGTGTGTGTTTGTGTTTCACATGATCCAGCTTTGCATAAGACCTTGAGCGCAGCATCTCCGTGACTGTTTTAAGATTGAACAGTGCCGGTCGATGACATGAGGTCACCAGAGTTTTGTCTTTGTAGGTGTGGAGCACGAGTACCTGTGAGTTTGTACGCACTCTGAATGGCCACAAGCGAGGAATTGCCTGCCTTCAGTACAGAGACCGGCTCGTGGTTAGCGGATCCTCGGACAACACCATCAGGTGTGTGTTTGTGTGTTTGTGTGTGTGTGTGTGTGTGTGTGTGTGTGTGAGAGAGAGAGAGATTGAGAGATCTGCCTGTCCATCCCTGCCTTTTGGTTTAAACATAATGAAATCATGTTGGGTTGAAAAGCACTGGATGTACTTACTGGCCAATTTAATTTTCCTCCTTCTCTGTTTTTGAAAATTTTGTCCCTCAGGCTATGGGATATCGAGTGTGGTGCCTGTTTGCGAGTTTTGGAAGGACATGAGGAGCTGGTGCGCTGTATTCGCTTCGACAATAAAAGGATCGTCAGTGGAGCTTACGACGGGTGAGAACCGCCCGAGAGTGAGACGTCCTGATTAATACAACAACTAGATGCTTAGATAAAGGCGTTCCAGTCTGTGCTAATGGTGATTTTAAATGCGTTTTGCTTGTTTGTTTAGTGTTCAGTTAACAGTGTCGTTCACATCAACCCAAATTTTCATTCTAAAAATCCTCAGTCTTGTTCTCCAACATGGCCGCCTACATAACGTTCCAGGGTTCAACTACTTCACTACCACTCACGTTCCTTTTGCTGAAATCCGTCAGGTTCTAACCGTATTTGTGATTCGTTCTGCTACGGTAATGTTAGCACAAAATATTTTATTTGAAATTAGCGAGAAGAGCAGGTAGGCATAAAGGTCGATTTGTAAATCAGGTGATTGCAAGATGTTCACTAACCATCGAATATACAAATATCGCATAACATTTTACATTCGCTTAAGTTTCCAGCTCTTTTTTGTTGCCATGAAGACAATATATAATAAGTCAGTCATCCATTATTGCGCCAAAGACACGTAAATGTGAGACCAGCATATTTTTTGGGGTGGGGGGTGTTTAATGCCACAAAGAATATTTGACTATTCAAAGATCGAAAATATATTTATGTGCCTGCATAATGATGATGATTATGATCATTTATTATCATTACTATTATTATTATTATTATTATTAATATTATTATATAGGGGCAGTGGTGGCCCAGTGGTAGGGTGCTGGTTCAAGCACTATCAGCTGGTTGTCACTGCTATCCCCCCAGTGCAGCTAACTGGGTTATCAAAGGCCGGCCATGTCTCTCTGTCTGTGGTAAGAGGCATCTAAAAGAACCATTGCTGTCGTTCGAAAAGAGTAGGCTGCCCTGCGATGGCCTGGTGAGCTGTCCAGGGTGTACTCCGCCCTCACCCAGAGTCGGCTGAGATGGGCGCCAGCCTCCCCGCGACCCTAATTAGG
>JAQMYF010000008.1:20457470-20467852 GCA_030014195.1 Neosilurus mollespiculum
AGTTAAACATTCATGCTGGATTGGCACACAGCCGCAGTTCCTCAAAGTTCTTGACGCGCCAGCAATCTGTCATTCAAGTCTAATTTGGCCTGAGGACTAGTGGCACATGCACACACTGTTCACGAGGTGAAACAATGTCCAGATTAAAAAAAAAAGTGTATTAGTAATAAAGATATTTATAATAAATCTGGAGTTCACTTGGAACTAGGAAAGACGCCAGAAGAATAATTAGCATATGATTGAATAATAAAGTGTAATTATTGACTGACTTAATTCAGAAGTTAACTAGAATGGAAAAAGAGACACTTTTCAGCAAAGTTATGTGCTGTAATGCACATCTGGATTTCTGTACAACTTAAAAACCAAACCATAACAATACAAGAAACAAGGAAGAAACCAAAGAAAGATTTGCTTTGCAAAAAATAATTGCTTTGACTTTTTTTTTTTGTTTTTTGTTTTTTTTTAAACATAATCGAACATGAATGTACTGATGTGTTTTATCACCAGATAATCCTGGAACACAACACAACCTCCTGCACGTGGAAAAACACCACCACTGCACTTTTAAGTAAGTCCTTTTTTCAAACTTTAAAGTATTTACTCTATCTGATATCCACCACTGGTATTAAAAGACTTTTTAAATGCATGTAGCTATCTTTAAAGTTTATCTTTACAGAAACTTAAAACAAATAATAAAATAAAATAGGAAATTCTGCTCAAAGCTGCTCAGTAAAGCTCCACTTTACCTTCCTTCCTTCCTTCCTTCTCCATGTGTCTATTACAGATTATAAAACAAAAGTCACCTGAACTCAGTCACCTCATGAAACATTTGGAACTTTCTACAAGTCACATGTTTAAGAGGAAGCTGCATCATCTGAACAGTTATGGAAAGAAGAAAAGGAGGTTCCTTCAATCTTAATTCTTTTCTTCTTATAATACTGTGATTATTACTACAATAATAGAGACTGGAAGTAAAGTATGTAATTAGGTGCAGTGTTGGCTCAGTGGTTAAGGCACTGGATTATTGATCTGAAGGTTGGTGCTTCAAGCCCCAGTACCACCAAACTGCCACTGTTGGGTCCTTGAGCAAGGCCCTTAACCCTTAAGTGCTCAAAAATGATGAATGTAAGTTACTCTGGATAAGGGTGTCTGCCAAATGCTGTAAATGTAGAATTATATTAGGTAAAAAGAAATCTAACAGGGTAGCATGGCCGTGAAGTGTTTAGCATGTCTGCATCACAGCAAGAAGGTCCTGGGTTCGAGTCACAAGCTTGCTGAGGACAATTCTGTGTGGAGTTTGCATGCTCTCCCTGTGCATGCGTGGGTTTCCTCTAGGTACTCTGGTGTCCTCCCACAGCCCGAAGACATGCACATTAGGCATCACAATCATGAAATTATCCAAGACTCACTCACCACATTTAGGTTTCCACTTACACCAAACTCTGTTCTTTGATGTACAAGTATTTTTCATCATCTGGCCCTCCATCCATCCTTTTCCCTCCATGCTTTGCTTATTCTATATAAAAGAACAAGACCTTTTTTCTTTCTTTCTTTCTTTCTTTTTTCCTTTCTTTTTTTTTGTTCTTTTTTTTTTTTTTTTTTTTTTTTTTTTTACAGTACAAGCCCAAACTAGAGTTATTTTTTTTTTTAGATGAGGTGAGATGAGTGACACTGAAAAAACATCTGTCACTCAAATCAACCCTCAACACCACTGAATGTCAGCTTCTAAAGGAAAATGACGCAACAATGATTAGGACCCATTCCACACACTAACACTCTCTCACTCACGCTCTTCATTTTAAAGGAAATTATGCATATTTGTGGTAAGATGCACTCAATTTATATAATCCCCACTTAATATTGATGCTCCTTGAGCATGACATTACATTTAGAGGAATTAAACAAAGTCTGTAAGGCACATACCTCAGCTGCTTCTGCTTATTAGGGAAAGTTTTGTCTTGCGCCACAGAGATGGTGCCCTTCATCAGTGCCTTTGAGAAAAACAATCATTATTATTATTATTATTATTATTATTAATATTATTATTATTATTTTTATTATTATTATTATTAATTTTATTATTATTATTATTATTATTATTATTATTATTATTATTATTATCATAAATAATAATAATAATAATAATAATAATAATAATAATAAATTGACAAATAACAAGCTGTAGTAGTTCTATATCACTTATGAGGATTAAAATTAATTCTAAAACTCACTCACTAATTTGCTAAACCAATTAACCCTACTTTGCCAACCCTGGTTGAAGGCGAGGTACACCCTGAGCAGCTTGCCAGACCATCGCAGTGCAATTCCTGTGCAATAATAAATCATGATTTATTATTAAGATGTCTTCTTGCAGCTCCAGCATCTCTAGTTTAATCCTGAGCTCTGCTGCCTGTGTGAAGTCGGCATGCTTTTCTGGTGTATGTGCAGGTTTTCTTTCAGTTTCTTTTAATTTTTTCATTCCTCCTGTCCAAAACCATACAGGTCGCTGCATTGGTTATGCTAACATGATTCCAGATAGGAATGAATCTGTGTGTGTGTACGTGGCATCCTGTGATGGACTGGTGTCCATGAGTCTAACCAGCATAAATAACTGCCCGATGACAAGTGAATGAGAACATGAATGAATGATTGCTTGTGTTGTTTGTTTAGTTGTTGCTGTAGTTGTTTAATTTCAGTTGTACCATGTCTATAACATCTCAGGTGTAATAAAGCTTTAAAGTTTGGGCCAGGAGATAAAACCATTATTGATATAACACTGATAAGTTATAAATAGACCACACTTTAAAAGTCCTGATAAGATGATAATCTTCTAGTGGTATTTTATTTGACCTCATAAATCTCTTTCTCTTTTTATCACAATCTAACAGGTGAACAGCTGGAGAGTCAGTGCTGTTGAATTTAATCATATCTTCCACTCATCCGTGTTCATGTCTGCAGCTCAGCGATATCTCTCACATTCCTCTTATAATGTGTCTGTGTACCCCTGCTTTCACTCACCTCACAGAGAAGTGTGTGTGTGTGTGTGTGTGTGTGTGTGTATGCGTGTGTGTGTGTGTGTGTGTGTGTGTGTATGCGTGTGTGTGTGTGTGTGTGTGTGTGTGTGTGTGTGTTGAGGGCAGTGCCTACATTCCTCTAGCATACTTTACATTCTTCGTCAGTCTGTGGCACTCTGCCCCATCTCTGCATTAGAGCAGAATTAAATGATTAGTTCTCATAACACTGCAGACAAAAGAGCTGTGATTACACAACTGTGCAAAAGTATTTGCCTCCGCCTAGTGGTAGAACAAGACAAATACAATTACCCTTAAACTCAGAAAAAAAAAGTATGATAAACCAGAATGACAAGGAAGGGTAGCTTTTATTCATTCATTTATCCTATAGGTCCGCGGGGATGCTGGAGCCTAGCTCAGCCTGGGTGAAGGCAGGGTACACCCTGAACAGCTCACTAATTCATTCTCAATCGATGCCAAAATGGCACTGGTTGAAATGTGCACAACAATGTGTCTATTTTTTGGAACTGCAGAGTTTTATAATCACGAAAATTCCACAGATGAAGCACATCATTCACATACCTACTTATTTTTGAGAGATTTGAGAATTGGATTCAACACAGAGGTGAAACCAATTAAAATCTATAAGGTACTTATAGTATACAACTTGGATGATAATGGGTTGTGATAAACGCACATGCTTCAGTAAGAGGAGGAAAGATGATCTAAGCTTTAAATGTGAGGTCAAAATGAACAAACTAAAAAAAGATATTAAACAGTATCATTCATTGATGTGTGGTAGCATGAAACGTAGTACTTGAATAATTATTACTCCAACTATCTACCTTCTATCTTTTTGAAAAGATTTTTTAAATTTATTAAAAGAAATTAAAATTTATAAATATTTAATAGCACCGTAAAGACAAGAGAGGGTGCAGTTGTATACCCTTTAATTTTATTTTTATTTTTATTTTAGGCTTAATGAAGTCTCACAAAGTAAGACAAATACAGGCCCTCAGCACAAGTGTTCAGCACAAAATAAATTCACATTAATTCTCCCGCTAATTCGATCCAGGAAAAAAATATAGTATTTTATATAATCATAGTACTTGCTCATGAAAGCATTATCCCCATCATCATTATTCTCCTATGGGGAGAATTTCAAGTAACAGGTGACAGTTTTTAAATTCCCAGTTTGTTTAAATCTTATTATCATTCCTAATAGAATTTAAACAAGACAAGAGATATCTGACATTGACAAATAATAATAACACAATCATACAATAAAATAACAAAATGACAAATAATATTTGTATTTTGTTCTGCAGTGTGCTTACTGTATTCATACATTCATACAAAATGATTGTTTGCAGTTATTTTTGATCCAAATGACTTGATTTATCACATCTGTTAGAATCAGCCGTATAAATAACTACAGGTAATTAAAGAGTAGCATAATTGCTTGGCAAAGATCTAAAAACGGCAGGATTTTGCTCGCACGGTGTCGCTGCTCTGTGAAAAAGCTCTCCTGAACATAAACTAGTTGTGCTTTTTCACCCTCTAATGGTTCTGAGAACAGTTTTTATTTTTCCTTCATAGGAACAGAGGCAACGATGATAGAGAGCCTGCTGTTCCAAGGTCAGCTCTAATGGATCGTTATTATCCAGCAGAGGGAGGAGTGGAAGTGTGTGTGTGTGTGTGTGTGTGTGTGTGTTGTGAGGAAGCCATGACAGTCCTGGATGCTCTGCACACAGACACACACCCTTTATGGATTATGCAGGGTTATTTTTCTTTTGTAAACGCAGGAGGATTAGGTCATGATTATATTCTAATTACGCACTGAACGCATGACGTTTGTGGCTCGTGTTTATTTTACGCATTTTCCCCCTTGCAATGGATCCGACAGCTTTTTGCAGGATGTCATTTGTTATATTTTCTGCACTCTGGGGCTTTGCTTCCAGCGTGACTCGGTACTCCATCCCGGAGGAAACAGCAGAAGGAACCGCGGTGGCAAATTTAGCTGCAGATTTAGGTTTGGAAGCGCGCAGCCTCGCCGAGCGCAACGTGAAGCTCGACTACATCCACAGCAAAAAATACCTGGACATTAACAAAGACACCGGAGAAATGTTTATAACCGAAAAGCTCGACAGAGAGCACCTCTGTCCCGCAAAGACATCCTCATCCTGTTTCCTTAAAATGGACGTTGTAATCGAGAACCCGTTACGCATATTTAATATCGAATTAGAAATCCTGGATATAAATGATAACGCCCCTCAGTTCAGGAGGGAGCGTATACCCCTGGATATCTCCGAATCAGCGAGGCCTGGAGAGAAATTTTCTTTAACCAACGCAGTCGATGCTGATGTTGGAGAAAACTCTATCAAGACTTATTTCCTGAGCCAAAGTGATGAGTTCACCATTGAGATTCAGTCAGGAAGCGACGGCACAAAATATGTGGATCTCGTCCTCCAAGCACCTCTGGACAGAGAAAGGCAGGTTGTGCATAGTCTCATCCTCACAGCTGTGGATGGTGGCACACCACCACGAACTGGTACCGCTACGGTCATAGTGAATGTACTGGACACCAATGACAATACTCCTCAGTTTGACAGGCAGGTGTATTCTGTCGATCTGGTCGAAAATGCCCTGTTTGGTACACTGGTGATGCAACTCAATGCAACAGACAAAGATGAAGGCACCAATGCTGAGGTGGCATACTCATACACACTGTACACATCTGAAAAAACCCAGGAAAAGTTCTCACTGGATCCCAAAAGCGGAGAAATCCGTGTGAAAGGAGTGATTGATTTTGAGGAGACGAGGAGTTTCGAAATGTACGTCGAAGCCAAGGACAAAGCGGTAAGTCCACTTTCGGCACAATGCAAAATATTGGTGTTTATTACAGACTTAAATGATAATTCTCCTGACATCACTGTTAAATCATTCAAAAGCTCAGTAAAGGAGAATGCACCCACAGGAACTGTGATAGCTGTGGTCAGTGTAAGTGACAGAGACTCTGGAGATAATGGCAAGGTTTTACTTTCCTTACACAATGCTGAGGTGTTGCCTTTTCTTCTTAACAAATCATCTGAGGATTACTTCGAACTGACCATCAAAGATCCATTAGACCGTGAGAAAAACTCTAGTTATGAGATCACACTGCTTGTTATAGATAGAGGAACACCTCCATTAACTGACACTGAGACCATTAGCTTGGAGATTCTGGATGTGAACGATAACGCTCCTGTGTTTCCTCAATCCTTTTACATGATACACCTTCCTGAAAACAATGAGCCAGGTGAGCTTCTCGGCTCTCTAACTGCACATGACCCAGACCTGAATGAAAACCAGTACCTGGTCTATTTTATAGTGGAGAAAGAGATCGCCAACACATCTGTTTCTACATTGTTTTCAGTGAACCCAGAAAATGGGAACCTTCATGCATTGCGTGCCTTCGACTACGAGCGAGAGAGGGAGTTTCTCTTTCACATTGAAACTCGAGACTCTGGCATCCCACCTCTGAGTAGCAATGCCACAGTGCGTGTGATCATTCTAGACCAGAACGACAATGCACCTCAAATTGTGTCACCATGGAGGGCTCACGATTCTGTTGTTGAACAGGTGATACCACGGGCAGCTGATCAAGGGTCGCTAGTGGTGAAGGTAATCGCACTGGATGCTGACTCCGCACAGAACTCACGTGTCACCTACCAGTTCCTCCAGGTCACTGATGCCTCGTTGTTCACTTTGGACCGCTACAATGGAGAGGTGCGGACTGCTCGCATGTTGACCTACCGAGATCCCAAACACCAACGGCTTGTGATCGTAGCCAGAGATAATGGAGATCCTCCACGGTCTGCCACAGTCACCATCAAAGTTTCCATTGTGGAGCAAGTAGTGGTCACGCAGTTAACAGAGACGACTGAGATGCCAGTGGAATATGACCTGTTCACAGATTTGAACCTCTACCTCCTGCTCAGTCTCGGATCTGTGTCTTTCCTGCTGCTTATCACCATTCTGGTAATCATTGTGCTAAAGTGTCAGAAGCCCAAACCCTCCATAGCAACTGTTCATGGTCGAAACAGCGTCGCCAGCCAGAGGAACTCGACTATCGGTGACTCCACCCTCATTTCTAGTGATGCTTACTGGTACAGTCTGTTTCTAGCAGAAACACGGAAAGGAAAGGTAGTGGTTCGACAGCCACTACCTAATGGCACTGGTTTCATCGTGTCCAGTATACCTCGGAGTGCAGCTCCCACAACCACCAGTGAATCAAGATCTTCCACACTGCAGGTACATCATACAAACATAAATAATTACTAAATACATAAGAACCTCAATGTGGGAAACTTCGAACTGTTAGCATTGTTGCTAGGTTACTAGATACAGGTCTGAGTTAAAGACAAGATAGAAGGAAAAGAAATACTGAATTAAGGATTGAAAAGGTTTCTAATACTTTGGGTATTTTGAATTTATACTGAAATTTGGGATTGACAATGCAGTGAAGGAGAAATATAAATACCAGATTTTATTTTATTGTTATCTAATCAGCATAAAAGTTAAATACAGATAGTTTGAGGTTGCTCACTGAGTCATATTTTAACTCTCTAGTGCTTGTATTCCCAGTTCCAACAGTATGACTACAACTGCAACAGAAACTCTGGTTTCAGAGGCGAACATTCTGGACTGTTTTCTATTTTACATTTGTACATACTGTATGTTTTTAGAAAGAAGCAGATTCATTATTAGCAGGTATTTGTACCTTGTGCATGAACTCTACTGGAAATACAATTATTATTAGTATAAATGCATAAGGTGGCACAGTGGCTCAGTGGTTAGCACGTTTGCCTCACTGCAAGAAGGGCTGGGTTTAATTCCTGGGCTCGGCCGTTTCGGTGTGGACTTTGCATGTTCTACCCGTGCTTGCGTGGGTTTTCACTGGGTACTCCGGTTTCCTTCCACAGTCCAAAAACATGCGCAGTACGTTAATTGCCCCTAGGTGTGAGTGTGAATGCTTGTGTGTGTACTGGTCCTGTAATGGCCAGGTGAGCTGTTCAAAGTGTACCCTGCCCTTGCCCCGAATCGGCTGAGATGGGCACCAGCTTCCCCGCGACCCTAATTAGGATTAAGCAGCTTAGGAAATGAATGAATAAATGAATTAGAGGAGAAAAAGTTTTTTCTTTATTTTAACTAACAACACTTACTGTTTCCAAACAGGAATCCAGCAGTGATCTACCTTGATCCTGAATCTTTCACAGGGAGAACGCTTATCTTGATTTAGTTGGAGAACTTGTGAAAAAATCTTCTCACTGACCAGCTGTTTTTCTTTAACAACAGCGACTGTGTGGCTAAGAAGACTTTGTGTGGCTTTAATAAGTCATGAAAAGACTCAGTGAAAGGAAGAAAGAAGATGGGTAAAAAATAAACTCTGGATTTGTGACAAGGCAAGAAGGGACCTTCTTATATTTTATATTATATGCTGCCTTTTTTTTCTTCTTTCAAATGGACCTGATCTATTATGCATGCTAAACCAGTGCTTATCTGGTCAAGCAATCTGAACTGGGCAAAATATCATCTGAAGAGCACAGTTGTGTGAACCAGGCATGGAGCTTTTTAAAAAATATATATTTTAATTATTGTGATATAATAAACTACAAAAGTCCAAATTCAAACAAGGATGTTGAGGTTTTACCCTACCCTAAACTTCACCTTATAACTTCTTTTACAGAATGTGTTATGCAAAGTGCTGAAATGTTGTGTCTCATATGCAGATTGACCCTACAAACTATAATAATAATAATAATAATAATAATAATAATAATAATAATAATAATAATAATAATTATTATTATTATTATTATTATTATTATTATTTCATTGTATTATTTTTTTAAATAAGAATGCATTTTGAAAACAAAATTCTATTTATTAATAATTCATTATACAAGAAGTCCGGTGATAAAGCCTTGTACTGCTCCACAGGCATAGGAAAGAATGCACAGAATATGTTCATAATAAAAGCCTGGAATATATACGATATATATAGCTCAGGTCAAATAAATGCTAACACTACCTGTCAGTACTTTCTACCTGCATCTTCTCCAGATTTGCTGCTCTTTAGTTTACAACACAAGACCCTAAACAATTTTTTTCTTCCTTGCTGCTTCCAGTGTATTGAGAATCCCAACAGTGCTGTAAATGTGCAGAAATGAGACATCCAGCCATGCATGGGTATGCATGAAGCTACAAAGCTTTAAAAGCAATAAGTAGCAATGAAATATTAGCTCATTATAGTATTACAGTTTTATTTGATGGTTGCGCTACCATTTAATAATGTATTGTATCTGCAGTAGTGAATCTACACTAAGTGCATTTCATTCCAAATCAGAATCAGAAAGTATTTCACAGAACCTTCCTGATTATTTAGCAGGATGTTAAGCAGTTGTTTACTTCTGAAACCAGCTGGATAATTAAGCATGTCTTCACTGGCATAATTAATCAAAACCATTGCAATGATTCTTGAAATGCGTACTAGCTAAAACAAAATAAAAATTAATCAACCAAACAAACAAAAAACTACTGTATATTTAACATGCATAGATCAGAATATTTTCTGGTCAGTCATGTGATCAGCACAGAGCCAATTATATGGGACTAGTAAAATTCTATTTTCTGCTTCTTAACCTGACCAGACTGTTTTTGTATAAAGAGTTGTATCGCTTTGTAATTTTTGGCAACATTTAAGCATTTAGAATTTCTGAATTTTTTTAAATTGTTTTATAGCTATACGAAGGGCAAATACTTAATGTTCATGTATGCATTATTAAGCCAGGAAGTGTAGAGTGTGCGTATGACCGCTTTTTGTGAAGTGCATTATGTTCCACTGTATTCATGCTGCAGTGTTAAAAAAAAAAGCCAAAATTAATTTAGCCATAGTTTGTGAGAAAGAAAATGATACATGAAGTAAAGGACACTGTAAAGAACTGCAGTGAATAATAGTTTTATTATATCATCATCCACTGGATTGTAAAAATATAACATTTTAATTAATTAGGTTTTGTGGGCTACACAACTCCTCATCTAAACCCAAACAAACCAAAAAACTGAGAGCACCAGCCAACAGCAACAATTTATCTGGTTGAAATATTTAATAATTCTTGAAAATTACAAAATATATATTCTTGCCATCAAATAATTTCCCTCCAAATTTTGCTACTTTATTTGTGATGTTATTCAAATAGAGTAGTTTCCTCAAAGTACACCACCAGTTTGTTTTTCTGTACTTCCGGTACATGAGCTGATATGTTAGTAGTAGTGGAGCCAATCAAAACATGTGGTTGCTCATATCCAGTGGATGTGATATTATATATA
>JAQMYF010000008.1:20505721-20516590 GCA_030014195.1 Neosilurus mollespiculum
GTGTGTGTGTGTGTGTGTGTTTGTGTGTGTGTGTGTGTGTGTGTGTGTGTGTGTGTGTGTGTGTGTTTGTGTGTGTGCTTTTTTAGGTTTTCTAAAAGTGGCCCATGTGCCTGGGTGCATCCTTGCTGGGGGCAGTGCCAGTTCAGCCTGTCTGTGCTGCCGCTCTCAGATGCGTTCATCTCTGTCCAAATTTAGCACACTTACATAAGGGAGGTCAGGAGAAAGGTAAGGGGCTCATTTAATCTTAATAACGAGACAGGAACCATCAGAACACAGTCAGCAGCCAGAGAAAAATAACTGACTTCTAATTAATGAATGAGTTAGACGTTCCAAAAATTAGTGCATTTTGGAATGTTATCAAAGACATGCTGTTCTGTCTTGTTATTTAACTGATGTGAAGTTTTGAAGACAGACTGTGCTGATCCACTGGGAAATGTTTGGATGCTCACTCATATGAAACTGTTTATTTCCAAAGAACCACCCCAATAACTCTAATCCACAATGCAGTAGTCAGGTGTCTGGCTGGGTAGCGTGTAAATGTATTTACATACGTTCACTATCTGCTATCAGAGTCACATGAAAACAAGCATGAGGGTCTCTACAGATAAAAACCTCAAATGCAGCTGCAAACACTGTTAATCTCATTTATTAATTTTCTGACCCGCTTAATCATAATTAGGGTTGCGGTGAGGCTGGCGCCCTTTTCAGTCGGCTCTGAGCGAGGGCAGAGTACACCCTGGACAGCTCACCAGGCCATCGCAAGGCAGAAACACGCCAAAGGCAATGCAGCCTACTCTTGACGAAAATCAGCAATGGTTCTTTTACATGCCTCTCACCATAGACAGTGAGAGACATGGCTGGCCTTTGATAACCCAGTTAGCTGCACTGGGGGACAGCAGTGACAACCCATTGACAGTGGGGCTTGAACCCCTGATCTTGGGATCAGTAATCCAGCACCCTATCACGAGGCCACCACTGCCCCCACTGTTAAACTTTAATTACAAAAAAAAGAAAGAAAGAGAGAGAGAGAGAGAGATAAAGAGAGAGAGAGAGAGAGAGAGAGAGAGAGAGAGAGAGAGAGAGAGAGATACTTTTAGTTGCATAGAGTGCACTAGAGGTCTTCTGTCATGTGCACACCAAGAAACTTGTTTAAGTCATATGGCCAAAAGACTTCTGATCTTCACAGTCAAATGTGAGAACATCTCATTCTAGATTTATTCTCTCTTTGCTGTTTTAATAAGTGCCACTCTTCTGTGAAGTTTTTATAAATTTTGGAGCATGGCTGTGGGGATTTGCAACAAAAGTTCTCTGCATTTAGGCAAAGAGGTACAGTTAGAATTACAGTTCATTCTAAAGGAGTTCCGTGGGTTAAGGTCAGGGCTTTGTGCAGGACAATAGAGTTCTTCTATTCCACCCCTGTCAGACCATGTCTTCATAGAGTTTATATCATTTTGTGCTAAAAAACAAAAACAAAAAAAAAAAAACCCAAAACAAAACACAAAAAAAAAAAAAGAAAAAAGAAAAACTGGACAAGTATGTGCTTACAACTTTGTCACAACAATTTAGGAAAAAGCTGATATGCTATTCTATCATTTCATGCATATGTCTATTTCAGTATTTTGGTGTACATCAGTTCATACATCAGAGGATAATTCCTAATGCTTTGAATTTGACTTCAGCATTGTCCTATGTTCCAGATTCACCTTGTTTTATCAGCATCGACATGCTCATCTTCTTTCCTTAGTTTACCATAGATTACATAGACTATTACTGCCATTTTTAGTTGTTATGGTGCAGCAAAGTGAACTCTGAAAAGAGAAATGTGGGCACTTATGAGTTATGACCCTACCCTGACAGGCCAGGGCTTTGTTTTCCTGTGATAAATATTTAGTTTCCCTCGACAGTTCTCTCTCTCTCTCTCTTTCTCTCTCTCTCTCTAATCTAAAGACTGTACAAAAAGTCTGTCACTAATATAATATATAATACGATACATATGCATATAAAGGCAAAGAAAAAATGTAAATGAGAAAGAACGTGATGTACAAAATTTGATTTAAACAATATTTCTGCTGAACCGGGGCATGATCACGACCTGCACGCTGAATTTAACTGAAAGAAAATCATAAATGTCATAATGTGTTTATGTTATCAGAGTCAAAACGAAAATTATTGCTTGTTCAGACATGTAAGTAAGGGATCCACGAATTGTTTATAATTTGAATCGAAGACAGTTTTGTTTGCGAAGTCTTGTGGTGCTGCATTGCCAGTAATTTTATGCAGTGGGAAAAAAAAATCAAAAATGATAGTAATGAGATAAAAAACACCATAAATAGAATGGAAAAAGGGAGCAATGGGAGGGGTAGTGCGCGCTTCTGTGTGTAAGAGAAACACACACACACACACACACAGAGAGAGAGAGAGAGAGAGAGAGAGAGAGAGAGAGAGAGCGCACCAGCAGCAGGAAACACACCCGTTAACAGAAAGAGGAAAGAAAAAAAGATATAGAGACCGAGGGGGCGGACAAAGAAAACATGGACGCAGCCATCGAGCATCTCCGTGCGTATCTCAAACGGGATTTTTCACCAAACCCTCGTGAAAACGCAGTGGAGAACAATTAGGTAACATTAATGCCGTGGTGGGAAGCGAGACATTGCTGCAAAGAGAGCTGATTTTTTAATCCATCGGCGGATTCCCGGAGCTTGAGATGGCTGTTGCAGGGAGATGTTGCAGCTGTGGGGAAAATGTGCCTCTTCTGTCATTTTTGACGGTTGTGCTCTGCTGTGGCCTTGCACTCGGACAAATCCGCTATTCGGTTCAAGAGGAATCTGACAAAGGAGCGGTCGTGGGTGACATTGCGCAAGATTTGGGGCTAGACGTTGCAAAGCTCTCGTCTCGGAGTATCAAGGTAACGGCCGACGGAGGAAAACGGTATGTGGACGTGAACCCAAAAAACGGTAAACTGTTCGTAAACGAACGAATCGACCGGGAAGCGTTATGTGACAAGAGTGGCAGCTGTGTTTTACATTTCGATTTGCTTCTCGAAAACCCATCCGAGGTACACAGCATCGAGGTGGAGGTGGTCGACGCGAACGACAACGCGCCGCAATTCCCGAGAGACGAGTACCAGTTGGAAATAACGGAGTCGGCGTCGCCCACATCTCGTTTTCCCGTCGAGCACGCGCTGGATCCAGATTTCGGGACCAACTCGGTTCGATTCTACCGACTTGAGACAAACGAGCATTTTGCACTCGATTCCAACAAACCGTCGCTCAACAGCAAGCACGTCGAGCTCGTGCTGAAAAAGCCTCTAGACCGAGAGCAGACGCCGTATCATCAGTTAATTCTGACGGCGTCGGACGGCGGCACACCAGCGCTGACAGGTACGGCGAAAATTAATGTGCGCGTCTTAGATTCGAATGACAACAATCCGGTGTTCGACAGCTCCGTGTACAAAGTGAAACTGTTGGAAAATTCACCGAAAGACACACTCGTTATTAAATTAAACGCCACGGATCAGGATGAGGGCACAAACGGCGAGGTGTTCTATTCGTTTAGCAGTTACACTCCAGAAAGAGTCAGGCAGGTGTTCAGCATGGACACTAACACTGGAGAAATCCGAGTCCGGAGCAATGTGGACTATGAGGATACCAACTCGTATGAGATGTACATCCAGGCCATGGACAAAGGACCAGCTGCAGTTGCAGCCCATTGCAAAGTGGTGGTAGAAGTGGTAGATGTGAACGATAATGTTCCCGAGATTGTGCTCTCATCTTTGTCCAGCCCAGTGCGTGAAGATGCCCGTGCTGACACCGTTGTGGCCTTGATCAGTGTGACAGACCGAGACTCTGGTCCAAATAAGCAGGTGACGCTGGAGATTCCAACAGGTCTTCCTTTTAAAATCAAGTCCTTCAGGAACTACTACACTTTAGTAACCTCTGCATTTTTAGACCGTGAGACCACAGCAGCCTATAATGTTACCCTCAGTGCCATAGACAGTGGCACGCCTCCACTATCTTCTCGGAAGACCATTCAGGTGGATGTGGCAGATGTTAATGATAATCCACCACGCTTTGAGCAGACCTCTTACACTGTGTATGTTACAGAGAACAATGCACCTGGAGCATCTCTTTGCACTGTCAAAGCTTTCGATTCAGATGTGAATGAGAATGCTCGCATCACCTACACTGTTCTGAATGACAACAACCATGGCATTCCTGTTACTTCCTATGTTTCCATCAAGCCAGACACAGGTGTGGCTTATGCTCTGCGCTCTTTTGATTATGAGTCAATAAGGGAGTTTCACTTCCAGGTAAAAGCACAGGATGGGGGAATACCACCCCTCAGTCGTGTGGCCACTGTCTATATCTATGTCATGGACCAAAATGATCACCCTCCAGACATTGTGAACCCTCCAGCTAATGGAACACGTTCTACAGAAACAGTGCCGAAGAACACTGAAGCGGGTGTTCTGATTACTAAGGTGTTAGCATATGATGCAGATGCTGGACGGAATGCTTGGCTCATTTATGCTTTGGATCAGTCAACTGATCAGGACCTGTTTAAAGTGCATGAGCACACGGGGGAGATCCGGACCACACGCCGAGTCCTGGAAGACAACTCAACCTCATTCAGCCTCATTGTGCTGGTGAAAGACCATGGAGAGCCCCCACTCTCCTCGACTGCCACCATCAACATAGCTGTCATGGAGGTGCCACCCAAAGTCACCCCTGACCCCAAGAGGATAACTCACCCTTACAGCACACCTCTCTTTTCCAATGTAACACTCTATTTAATAGTTGCACTCAGTGCCACAACTTTTGTCTTTCTGGTCACAGTGGTGGTGTTGGCCATAGTGAGATGCTATGCCTATTGTACCCAACCTGGCTCATGTTCACCCTGCTGTGTGTCTCAGAAAAATATACAAGACGGTGGATCTGGAGGAGGTGCAGGGTCTCAAGCAAATAACAATGTGGTCCTTCGCAGAGACCTCAAGGTCGAACCTCATTACATTGAGGTTCGTGGAAATGGATCACTGACCAAGACCTACTGTTACAAAACCTGTTTGACTGCCACATCAGGCAGTGACACCTTCATGTTCTACAACACGGGCCGGCCAATCAGTGGGACCTGGGGTTCGGAGCGCTTCTTTACAAGTGGCAGTGGTTTTGTGCGCAGGCTCAGCATGCCAGATGCCACAATACAGGTGTGTTTTAAGATAAACACATGCATACATCTGTGGAAAAAGGGATGTCCTAGGTGTTTTCATAGGTATACATGTATAGATGTTCTTGTTGGCAATAATTTGTTGTGTTAAATAGTCCTTAAAGAGCTTTTAGTTTTGATTCTAGAACATGGAGGCACAGTGATATAGTGGTTAGTACATCCGCCTTACAGCAAGAAGGTCGTGGGTTTGAGTCGTAGACTCAGCGAGGGCGTTTCTGGGTGGAGTTTGCATGTTCTCCCCATGCTTGCATGTGTTTCCTCCGGGTACTCTGGTTTCCTTCCACAGTCCAAAGACATGCACATAAGGCTAATTGGCTGTTCCAAATTGCCCTTAGGTGTGAGTGTGAGTGTCAATGGTTGTGTGTGTGTGTTGTCCGGCAATTGTCTGGTGAGGTGTTCAGGTTGTAACCCGCCTTTGCCCAGCGTCGGCTGAGAAAGGTTTCAGCCTCCCTGTGATCCTAATAGAAACATTCGGTTTGGAAAATGAGCAAGTGGGTGAGAACATGGAGAGTGTGTTATAATCACCGCATCAGTCATAGATTCTTCTACATGTGTGGGCCATTTCATTAGCGTTTTCCTGTTTGCTTGGTGTACTTCAGATTTGTTGGAACTTCTGGAATTGTTATACATTAGTGAGGAATAATGGGTTTGATTTTATTTTTAAGAGGATTCTTCCCATCAATACCCATGTATAGTATATATACACATGTTATATACTGTATTTTTCCACCAACTAGTGAAGTTACACAGTACATCATGTAGATGCTCCATATTTTACCATTGGTTTACATATTACTTGATTACTGCATGATGTTTAAGATGGGAATGTGTCCTTCATGTGCCTGACACAATTGAAACATTAACAGAGCTTTTAAAGTCTGTTTTTTGTGCTCTTTTTCTCCTAGTACAGTTTACTGCCAGCTGTACAATCATACAGGAGCTTTAAAAATGATGCAACAAATAGAATAAAACAAAATCTTTAAACAAACATGTAGACTCTAATACTAAAATATAGCATTGCAGCTATGATTTGTTATACATTTCTGCATACTTTAAATGAATATTGTTATTGTGCACAGTGTTTGTGTACCATGTGGTCATGTGTAATTGGTGTGAAGTCAAGCTCAGTGGAATGAACAGGAATATTGTGGGTCTGTTGTAATCAACTCCAACGTCAACTGGTGTGTTGCCCCATGGTAGACTTCCTGTGTATATGGCACAACTGGGATACAAATGGGTTGAGTAGTCAGAGATTCGGATGGCTGCTCAGTCTCACAGTAAGTGTGTGGAATTGCAGTTCAGTGCTTTAAGGCACGGTTGTTATCTGCCGTATTAGATATATTAACCTCCCACATTTGATTCTCTGTCTGGCAAATTAGATTGTGTGGTTTGTGCACATGCTTCCTCCCCTCTGCATTCACCTGATTAAATAATATTATTTATCCAATTTATCTGGGTCCCTCAGTAATGCTTTAGTGTAGCACGTACTCCCGACCCAGTTCTTTACTAGGGCAAATATAAAAAGACTGGCTGATGATCTCCATCACAAAGCTTTGCTTGTTGCTAAAGTGTATCAGTAGTTCAGTGTAGATATTTTGGCAGAATTATGAAGTGCATTTGTATACTTTTTTTGTGGGCTTTACATTCATGTTCTTTGTATAGACTTTCAATAGACTCCATTTTATTGCATCATACTGAACAGTCTGCTGATGCAGGACATAATTATCTCATGTGCTCAGGGCTTAATAATGGGAATATTGTGTGGCTCTGCAGGACGTAACATTTGGTCCAGTGCAGATGGTGCTGAATGTGGTTCCAGTAGCTATGTGGCTGATGCTCTAGGGGTGGAGGATGCTATAATATCACATTAAAAAGGATCAGCTGGCTACTTAAGATGATGTCATTCCATTAAGAGGAAGCAAATTGGATGAACTTGTAGGATTGTTATATAGGTGCCTGGAGGAAAAGGAATATGGTAAGAATAAAAATGTGTTTATGAGAATATGATGCATATGCAAAATGCATGAGTCTCTGAGTTTAAGGGTGAAGGTTGGGATAAAACAAAGACACGGTGGTAAATGTAGAGCCATCTGCTGGATAACTGATGTGGCAGTAATTCACTGGAGTAGCCCTTGGCTCCTTCCAGAGCTTATGAGGTCCAAACCTAAAGCAACACACATATGGACAAGCACATGCAAAATACAGCCACACAAGCCAACTGCAACTCCTTAAATCACAGGCCAGAGCTATGAGAGTCTCTTACGTATCTCGTACAGGGCTCCATGATTTATTGATGAAATTCTAACCCTGTTCCATCTCTCTCTCTACTTCTTTGTCTTCCTTAGCCCAAGGGACCAAATGCTGACTGGCGGTACTCTGCATCTTTGAGGGCAGGAGTGCAGAGGTAAGCAGGTATCTTATCTTCATCTCTCAGAACCTTTTCAGTCAATGCATCTTCAAAGCAGTACAGAAATCCAGTCCTTTCCATCTATTTTATTTTTACATTTATTTTCAATAATCTCTGCTGCGTATTCGGCTTGTAATTTCCCAGAGTGTTGAGAATCTATTTTACTTCATTTTTTGAATTCAGGAGGTTTTTTCCACAGTCTATGCTTTTATTGAATGTTTTAAAGGAGATACTCAAACACATTTATTTTACAGTTTTATGCTGAATCTTTGAGCTTTTCTCCAAACTATTACACAATGATTACAGAAAAAAATTAAATACTTTTATAAAAAAAACAAAAAACAAAAAATAAGTAAATCTTAAGGTACTGGAGCACAGCTTGAATCAGTAAGCTTAAGTTGTGTGACATCACAGTCCTGCAAGTCCTGCATAGCACAACCTGCAGTGAAGCCCGGCTATCACTGGCTACCATCAGATCACCCCGGTTCACTGTTTATCCCATTAATTCTCAATGATTACCGAATTCTGTCATATCACCAGTTTGACAGCCTAGCATCTTATTCCTCTGATGTGGATACTTTAGGAATCAATTCAGTTTATTAGGAGAGTGTTGAACCATACCAGTTGGAGCCGCATGATAGAAGCAGTAACCTGGAGGAAATGTCAGCTTGTGAGAGCAACTCAGGTCCAGGCAAAGTTGACAGTCGGTTAGGAAACACCCAGTGGTACATTAATTGCTGAAGAATACTCAGTAAGTTGGTCTGTAATTTTCTCCACCCATGCACTGTTACTCAATGCTGTGCTTATAAATCATGCATACTACTGCAAAACAAAAAGTATCAAACGCAGCATTTTTAATTATAACCTAAAAGGTCTACATGCACTTGCACATTGCAGATGTCTGGCTGTTATTCCTAAGGCCTATATGCAGGTTTCTAAAAGATCATTATGCTGTTAAACTGGTGACACATCGATAGCAACAACTCAAGCTTTAGCTACTAAAGTATAAGCTTAATAGGCTAATGTGCTCATGCTAACATATGCTGCTACAGGTCCATATACAGGGCATGATATTAAGCAGGTTTATGGGGTAATACATGTGGCCTTGCTATTCAGTCCAAAGATTTAGTCCATATTTTGTGCAGATAAATGATATTTGGCTATTCAGGATGCAAAGGTTTACTTTCAGAACTAAAACCCTGAATCTTTGTCTTCACAATGGCAAAATACAATTTCTCTTAATTAAAGGTTTCTTTCGGTTATTCCCGCTTATAAATAGTAATTTACACTTTTCGACCTAAACAAGAACAATAACAATTTAAAAAAAAATTATTTCTAAGCTTATTTACTCACAAGCACTCTTCCTCTAAACCGATCAAGGCTTCTAAGTCTTTTCTTTCTCCTCCCCATCATCTAGTTCAGTGTATGGGAGAGAGGCAGCTATCATCGCGAAAACATCCAAGTCACATAGTTGGATGTCAGCCTTTCCAAATGCTTTCTAACTCAAGGACTTGGAGTGGCGCAGGCTTTTTCTTTGCCTTCTTCCACACTTCGCTTGGATTGATTGTAGGAAATGTACCATCCTTTAGCATAGGCTGGTGCCCTACAGATATCAGAAGGTTCGAAGTTTCGTAGCAATCTTCAGCAAAGTGTTCGGAACATAATCACAGCCATTTTGTAGAGGCCCAGTTTGCTCTTATGTTTCTAATGAGTCCGTAGTTTTGCTTCTGGGGGATTTTTCAGCGAAGACTGCAGCTTGCAACAACGCACCTTCATGGCATGTCACTTAAGCCACAATATTTCCATTGTGATTGTGGAGCTGGCTACATCACAGTATGTATCTGAAAAGGCAGAAATCAAAATGGTGGCAGTACTTGGTTCACACTGTGACATTCATTCACTTACAGCTGGGCTCAAAACTGCTAATTTAAACAGAAATAATTGTATTTTTAGTCTTATTGAGTTATTTGTATATATATATATATATTAAACATTTATCATATGATACTTGAGGAACTCTGTTATTTCTAGCAGCCAAGAAGAGGCCTGGCTCTGAGTATCTCTTAATTTATGATATCCATGAATTGCAGTACAAATGATGACCCCCATAAGCTGCCTCAAATCAACATGACCAGTAGTCCTGTAGTAACCAATAGCTGTCTGCTTTTAATACACCCACATACACACACACACACAGAAAGAGAGAGAGAGAGAGAGAGAGAGAGAGAGAGAGAGAGAGAGAGAGAGAGAGAGTTATATGGTAGCTCAAGGCCTCCTTTCAGCAGTGCAGATATCTGCAGTGATGGAGGATATAGGTCATCAGCATTCTCTGTACCACATCCTCAGTCCTTCAATGCTGAGCATGAAGGACAAATAGCCTGATGAACAGGCTCTCTCTTGCTATCTTTCTCTCTTACACACACACACACACACACACACACACACACACAGCTTTGCATAGTTACACACTTACACTTTGGGTTTATATGCATAAATTCTCATCAGAGACCCTCAGAATAGATATTCTTTCACCTCATACCCTTGAATAAGATAACACACACAGAAGGTGACACCCCCCCCCCCACACACACACACACACATACCTGAAGGCCAGTCAATTTCATGCATTAATATAATGAGAAATTCCGCACATACACAGACAAACCTGAGAATAATACAACTCTTTTTGGTTCTTAATTTGAACAACTTGTCTCTGATCTACACAAGGATATTTAAATAAGGAATAGCAATTAGCTAAATATTCCACCAAACACCTCTGGAGGTATTAACTGGCTGCTCTCAGAATAGGCCTCTAAATTAGAGCTTTATTAAATGCAGGTCTACCTCCAGTTCAAAGCCAATAAAAGATACACACTGGGAACAGCTTTAAGGCAAATTAGGGCTTAATTTTAGTGATCCAACCAAGTCTGTCCAATTCTGTTTAAATCTACAGTGATAATGACAATACCACGTACAGGGCAGCATGGTGGTGTAGTCGTTAATACTTTTGCTTCACAACAAGAGAGTCCTGGGCTTGAGCTCTGGGAATGGCGAGGGTGCATTAGGCTAATTGGCTGTTCCAAATTGCCCCTAGGAGTAAATGTGAATGTAAATGGATATGTGTGTGTGTGTGTGTGTGTGTGTGTGTGTGTGTGTGTGTGTGTGTGTGTGTGTGTGTGTGTGGAAAATTCTCTTTGGAAAATGCAGTGATATAAAATCACATTCATTAAATTTCTTTT
>JAQMYF010000008.1:20661339-20673589 GCA_030014195.1 Neosilurus mollespiculum
ATATTATATTTAATGATATATATATATTTTTTTTGGGGGGGGGGGGGGTTGGGTTTTGCGTGTGTGTGTCTGTATGTGTGTGCTGAACTGGCAGATGTTCCTGTCTAGTACCCCTCTTTGTCCCGGTTTGGAGACAAAAGTAAATCCAAAACAAGCCTCCAATAGGAAGCCGAGCTCTTTGTACAGTCACGCAACCCCCACCTGCTCTTCACTCTGAAGAACCAAAGTATCACTTTCACAAAGAGAAAGTTTGCACTTTAAGATGCGCTTTTAGAACAGTTACATTTTTCATTTTATTTGTAGGCTACTTATAATTATTTATTTATTTCTTAATCATAATAATGGCTTGTACATTCACCGAGGTTTCTACTTATAAATTAATTTAGCATTTATGAAGTTAAAGGATTCCAGTGGTGATGGATTTCAGAATGATGCACAGACGGATAGCATTGTGTGTTGTTATCTGGATAGCGCTGCATCTGATTTTAGACATCCAGGCATCAGAACTGCTTTATTCTGTGGCTGAAGAGTCCAAACCCGGGACAGTAGTGGGACACGTGTTGAAGGATTTGAGCATTGAGGTTCGGGCGATAATCCACAGGGAGCTGCGCATCGTCTCGGAAACTAATGTTAAATATTTTGATGTAGATACAACCAGTGGAGCTTTAGTCATCAGAAAGGAAGTGGACAGAGAGCGCATATGTGGATCAAGCTCATCATGTCACATCCGCGCTCAGATTTTACTCCAGAAACCGTTAGAAGTGCATCATGTTATAGTGGAAGTGGTGGATGTGAACGACAACGCGCCGGTTTTCCAAACTAAGAACCTTTCTTTGGAGATTTCCGAAGCCGCCGCACCGGGAACTGCTTACAGTTTAGAGAGCGCACGAGACGCCGATGTGGGGATCAATTCTCTGCGCTCTTACCTCCTCAGCTCAAACGACTATTTTATTTTACGAGTAGAAACAAAAAGTTACGGCAATAAACTTCCAGTTTTAGTGGTAAACAAACCACTGGACAGAGAAAATCACAACTCTTTTCATCTCAACCTGACTGCATTGGATGGTGGAAAACCGGAGAAAACCGGAACTACCGTTCTCTTTGTGAACATCCTTGACATCAATGACAACGCGCCTGAGTTTGATAAGCCACTGAAAAGGATAACTCTTTTAGAAAACTCTCCTGTTGGGACATTAGTGACGTCACTCACAGCTTTCGATGCTGATCATGGTCTGAATGGAGAAATCTCCTATTCCTTTGATAAATACACTTCTAGTCATGTTCTACAAATTTTCTCTGTTGATCCTGACAGTGGAGAGATCAGAGTGACAGGTGTAGTAGATCGTGAGCAAGCACACATGTATGACTTCACAGTTCAGGCCAGAGACAGAGGCAGCCCTGCCATGGAGGGTTCCTGTAACATTAAAGTCGAGATCATTGACATTAATGACAACACCCCGTTTATTAGCCTTAATTCTGTCTACCATGTGCTCAGTGAAGATGTTCAACCAGGCACTGTAGTAGCCATCCTCAGCATAAAGGATGGAGATGCTGGGAAAAACGGGAAAGTAAGTGTTCATATTCCATCTGGGTTACCTTTTGAGATTGGTTCTTCTTATGAAGGCCATTACACCTTAATAACTGAACAGCTTCTGGACAGGGAAACCATGGCTGACTATACCATCACTGTGACAGCAAGTGATTCTGGCTCCCCACCCCGATCCGCACAGGGGTCCTTTGTGGTTCGTCTTTCAGATGTTAATGACAATGCGCCAGTCTTTTCACAGCCCTCCTACTCTGTGGATATTTCTGAGAACAATACTCCAAATGCTCCTATTCTGGCTGTGTCTGCTTTTGACCCAGATGTGGGTGAGAACTCTACTCTGACTTACTCCATTATGAATGGTGATATCCTTGGCTCCACCGTGTCCTCATATGTGTACATTAACCCTGAGACAGGACAGATTTATTCACTTAGAGCTCTTGATTATGAGCAGATTAACATGTTTCAGATTGTAGTGCAGGTTTGCGATCAGGGTTACCTGGCACAGTGTTCTAATGTCACAGTACATGTGTTTATTGTTGATCAGAATGACCACATGCCAAAGCTTCTACATCCTCCACTTCTTCCAGATGGCACTCTGAATTTTTTTCTGCCCATATCAGCTGACCCTGGCCACCTGGTTAATCGGATATCATGTGTGGACAGAGACAGCGGCTACAATGCCTGGCTGTTCTACAGTCTGTCTGGTCCAGATGCAGCATTATTTCATATTGGGGCCCATACAGGAGAGCTTAGAATTGCTGGCAAACTACTTCCAGAGGAACGTAAGAGCATATTCAACATCTCTGTGTTAGTCCAGGACAATGGGAAACCAGTACTCTCTAACACTTTTGCTGTTACTATCACTCTGGCTGAGAACACAGTGGACATTTCTTTTGAGCGCAGGAGCTCAGCAACCAGAAAAACAAATCACTCAGCAGATTTAGTGCTGTACCTCATAATTTCTTTATCCTGCATTATATCAGTGTCTTTCCTCATTATTATATGTATCTCACTTCGATGGCTGGGTCATCATGGTCATCTGACCTCCATCATGTACCGACTTGGATTTAAACACCAACACAAGAACCATCACCTTCAGCTCAACTCGAATGGCACTGTTAGCTTTTTAGAGGTTGTGAGAGCATCTCAGAACCCTCATAAACTTACAGACAAGCACTGCTTCTCAACCATGTCTAGTCAGAGTGACTTTGTGTTTGTTAGGACGCCACATGATGCCATAACCACAAGCCTGTCATGGAGACTGTTTGGTAGCTCAGTCTTGAAGGTGAGGATTATGTCGATACACCATTCCACTGTCAGGAAAATGAAATGTGGAGCATGGTAAAGAATGGTAAATAAATAAGTTCCTCTAGATGCACTATTTGGCACAAGAGAACATTGCCGGGGACGTGAATATTCAATGAGCCCTCGGGAAAGATAGCAGCACAAGACTCTCTAGTTTTCCTAGTGATTTCTCACATGCTGGCACAGCCGGAAAAATTTATCCATAAATGTATGTGCAAAAAACAGATGTAGTCAGGTTTGTCAGTTACAGTCATGATGTTAATACTAGCTACCATTTTTTTGTTTGTTTGTTTAGTTTTTGTTTTTTTTTATTATTATTATTTTAATAGCACTGTTATTTCAGTTCATGTTGTTTTTTGATCATTCATCCAACCTTGGTGAATATTAAGTATATGGAAAAAAAAGATTTGCTGCAAATGAATGTATTTGTTGATATCAGATGTTCTAATTTTAGTGTTTGATATAGACCATATATGTCGATTTATTTCTCCAATCTGTCTACTGGTGAATTTTTGGTAAGGATAGTAGCGATGCTTTTATTCAGATTTTTCCATTTGCACTGTTGGACCTTTGTTGTCAACCATCTTTAGTCGCAGTAAACATAAATTGGCATTACTGATCATTTATAATATTGTGTTGCATTACTAATACACCAATCTCAACTCTCAGTTAAAGAAAGCTTTGACAATGTACAAATTTTGTCCACAACCACAAGGCTTGAAAACTAGCCTGTAAACTAACCTGATTACTGTAATCTTGGCCAATATTTTGTTCAGTGAGATGTTACACATGTTACACATGTTCCTGGAGATGAGATTAACCTTCCTTCAGGTCTTATCTCCAACCAAGGTCTAACACACCTCTTTCAGCTGATCAAGAATTTCTTTTGTCAATGATTATATGGTCAGGTGGGCATGATAAGAGTTGAAGGGAGCGAGATTACCAGGAGCTGAGCTAGTGATCACCACAGTACATTACATGAAATCAAGTATCCCAGCAATTTCTGAAAAATTAGGCAATTAATCATCAGTGTAGTTCTAAATGTTGCCAGAAAAGCTTTTGTTCATGGGACGGCCTTGCGGTTTGGTTATTATTCTGACAGGCTGTTTAAAATTATACCATGAGTGTTCTTATATTGTCTGAACTGTGCTGTAGAGACATGATGGGTATTTCAATTATTCACACCCATACTGTTGAATCCCTCATTCTGTATCAGACTGGCTGTCTCATCTCACCAGCCGTCATCTCTATCCATTTCCTGTCCTTCACTCTACTTGCAGGTCTGCGGCTAACTGTACTGCGGCTTTAATAATTCAATTTTCTGTTTCAGAGCCTTCAGTCCTTTATAACATCACAGACAAGACACTCTAAGGGAACTGGATGCCAGTGTTTTGTTTTGTTTTTTCTAAAAGCAAATTTAAACCAAAGTGTTTCTCTTTTTTTTCCACAGCAAAAACCACCAAACAATGACTGGCGCTTACCTCCGAACCAGAGACCTGGACCTAGCGGGTAAGTGGATTATTGTCTTCATCAGTATCTTAGACAAAGTGATCTACAGTACAGAAATTAATGAGTTATTACTGAGCAGATATCGATTTAGATCAGCTTGCTGAACCACTTAATCCTACTGGATTTACGGGGAGGGTTGAGACTTTCACAGCTAACAATGGGTAAAGGCGGGCTAAACACTAAACAGTGTGCCAGTCCATTGCAGGGCCAACACACACACACACACACACAAAACCATTCAGTCACATTCACACCTGGGGGAAATTTAGAACAGTCTGTTGCATATGTCTTTGGACTGCGGGAGGAAACCGGAGCACCCGGAGAAAACCCACACAAACACAGGGAGAACATGTAAACTTCACACAGATATGCCCTCAAAACAGTACTTAAACCCAGGACCTTCATACTTATAAGGACGATTTTTTTCAATAGTTATGTGTAGAGATTCTCCAAAGCAAAGAAAAGGTCCTTGATGGAACTTTTTTTTTTCTAAGTCTGTGCCATTTAATCATTGCTTTAACGGTAATCCTTGTATCTTATTTCAATCATAAGTTGCTTTAGAAAGATATTTTCCTAACGGCTGTACATGTCAGCCTCATGCTGATTGGCGTGTGGGTAAATGAGTGACAGACACTACTATCCCTGTGTTCCAGCCAGCACAGGTTCCACACCCTGCAGCAGAGATGGACTCCATACGAGAAGTCCAGGTAGAGTGCAGGAGTTGGAAGAGGACAGTAGTGTGTGCTGTAGCTTGGCTTCACGTGGGGAGCCTTGTAGTTTTGTTATTTATTTATGTATTTATTTATTTATTTTAGAGCTGCTTAGTGTGTCTTCCAGCTCTGAGCTACTTACACACAGTTCAATAGTCCTGTCCTTACTGGTCTGTTCATACCAAAGGCATGATCTAGCGCTGCACTGTTGCAGACCTCAGGACTTTTGGATGTGTGTGTATTGCTGGAGACTCTGTGTTGCATCTTGCCCTCTCTGTAGGTTTATTGTGGCACTGTGTGTAGTGTTGCCTAGTTAAGTGCCATTTCTTTTTTTGTGTTTCTGGAATGGGTTTGCTTTGGCTTCCTCAGACAAGTTGTGTGTAGTCTGTCTTCGTAGCATAGAGAATATTTATGTTGTCTTGTTCTTGATTTGGATTTTATGTGTTTATGTGGGTAAAGATTCAAAACATTTAATAGCATGGGATAATCAGTAGTGTTAAACTCTATAAGAAATAATCCACTTTAGGATGTGGTGTTAGAGAAAATTAATCACTTGTTTCTTCGTTTGTTTATAACAGCACTTCCTAAAGTGTTTTTTTATTGTATTCCAATTTTACCAGAGCAATTTGGAAATCTAACTTATGAATGACATACTTTTTATCCATTCATTATTACAATCAATTAAAGTTATTTAATGTGAAACATTTATTAGAGAAGGTATCAGCTGCATATCATTCTCGCACCGCCCTCCCTTATTTTTTTCTCTAAATAAAATAATTGAATTCTCAAACCATATATCTGCCTGTGAATAAGTTGTTACTATAGAAACGATAAGTGCATGAATACGTATAAACCTATGTTCTGGTTTTAGCTGCCACTATTATCAGAGCTGCTTTTATTATAAACTAATCAACAGTACTGTGGTGTAAAGAACCAGCGATAAAGTGCCAGATATTAAATTTACAAGTGTTGCGATTTGAATGTTGAAGAAAGCTGATCGCTGATTTCAAACTGAATGCATACACAACATGAGCAAGAACAGAAAATCAATCTCTGTGTGTGTGTGTGTGTGTGTGTGTGTGTGTGTGTGTGTGATTACATTATGGCTGCCTCCGCTCACTTCAACTGCAGCCTCCATTATCCGTGTACTGCTTTTCGTTCTAGCACAAAATGGCTGCCTCTGCTCATCAGCCCAGCGTCTTCATGCCAAGGACAGGCGAGCATGAGTGTGTGGTGTGTCTGGGGTGGTGTGTGCATTTTTTGTGTGAGTGTAAGTGTCAGACATTAAACCTTCCTGTGTATTGCACAGAGCTGGGGCTCGTCCTGAAGAGGCTGGTGCCGGTGCAGTAGTGGGAACAGGACCATGGCCGAACCCCCCCACTGAGGCAGAACAGCTCCAGGCTCTGATGGCTGCTGCAAACGGTGAGCTTCAGTCCATTCTCTTCTGTTTGCTCGGTGGTTTGTTTTATTAAATTCCTCCATCACTCACTTTGCTAGTCCATTTAAGTCTCTTAAGAGAGATGTGAGAGATTAGAGGCTTAATTAAAATCTTATTGTAGCAAAGTACTGTAGAGGGAGGGTGAAGAACATACAATAAATTCATTATGCGGGTATTTATTCTGCACAATGGACCAAATCAAATATTTTACAAATATAGCCCTGGCCTGTAAATAATTGGGATGCCACCACACATGATGAACAAAATGCTACTGGAGGAAACCAGAACATCAGAACATGCATAACAGCTATAGTACGTAAGGAATTAGACTCTGAGCTAAGCTGTTATGTACTCAATAGTGTACAGCTTGTTGAATTATTTTGGTTTTTAGAATATACTTTATGCATATTGTGCAAGGTGATTGGTTCGCTATATCAGGATATTAAGCAGTTATTGAATGAAGTTTGTGTATGATATGGAGAATTGTTCAAATTTAGAGAGCTTTATCTAAATAATTCTCCATATCATACAAAAGCCAAATTCTATTAATGTTTTATTCACGCCCTCACTCACTCATTTGCCAAACCGCTTAATCCTGTTAGGGTCATGGGAGTCCTGGATCCTATCTCAGCTGGCACAAGGAAAAGGCAGGGTACACCCTGAACAGCTGGCAAGACCATCTCAGGGTCAACAAACCCACTACAATTCAAACTCACACCCACATCTAGGAACAATTTGGAACATACAGTTAGCCTACTGTGCATCTTTTTGGATTTTCCTATGTATATCTATATATTGGATAAAGATATATTGGATTATCTTTTTCTTATTTATTTTTCTTTCTTATTTATAATTCTTATATATATTATGATAATGACTGGATCGCACCGGATCCAAGAAAGTAATAATTTAATAATAAATATTAATATAAAGATATCTTCGGGCGGCACGGTGGTGCAGTGGTTAGCACATCCGCCTTACAGCAAGAAGGTCTCTGGTTCAATTCCCAGGTTTGGGGCATTTCTGTGTGGAATTTGCATGTTCTCCCCATGCTTGTGTGGGTTTCCTCCAGGTATTCTGGTTTACTCCCACAGTCCAAAAACATGCCCAGTAAGCTAATTAGTGGTTCCAAATTGACCTTAGGTGTGAGTGTGAGTGTGAATGGTTATATGTTGAGTGTGTTGTCCTTGCAGTGGTCTGGCAAGCTGTTCAGGGTGTACCCCACATTTGCACACAGTCGGCTGAGATGGGCACCAGCCTCCCCGCAACCCAAATGAGGATTATGCAGCTTAGAAAATTAATGAATGAATGAAAGCTATTTTTACCGCTTCCGCTAATGACAGGCTCCATAGAAGGGGTCTGTTTTTGGGAAATAAGAGACTACAGAATATCATAATTGACCAATTAGAATATCATAATAGACCAATCAAGTATTTAAATGATTTGTGTTATAAAAGAAAATAATCAGTAAGGTGGTAGTGTGATGGTTTTTTTTTTCTTTGTAGCAGCAGATCCTCAAGTGTTTCACCCCCTTGTACTACAGTAATCTACCAACCATTCCTTCTCTTGCTCAAATACTTTTTATCCATTCATAGCTACATTGTTGTAAAATGGACAGAAAATAAGTTAGTCCTTGATATTATGGATGCTATAGCAGATATAAATAATCATTCTCTCACCACAAATAAACACAGCTTGTCATGTTACCAATAACCCGAAAGACTACACACATTTTTCATCTGGTGTACAAATCTCTGTCAAAGGAGCTGTTACTATAGAAGTGATAATGTGTAAGAAGGAGAAATGAATCAACACCTTTCTGAACACAAAACGCAACATCGTAAATGTTTAGACGGGATTTAGCTGGGACTAAAATGACAGAGAGATTCTTCCAGATGGCGGTGTGAAGGGTGGTAGTGTATTAAAAAGACAGAAGTCTTTCTTCCTGCGTCACACAGCTGCAGTCTGCCTGCGAATGCCGCACTGCCTTATCAATCGGCCAGATCGTTATTTTCTTTCTGCACCATGATGAATTCGTTCACTGAGAAGATGACTCCACTTGCTGCTCATTTAGTAAAATCTCTGTAACAGTCTGCATAGAAAGGAAACTGAAGGCATTCAAGTTCCATAGACAAAGATGGCGTGTTAGTGAGCAACAAACCCCTGCCACATGAATTCTGCAAGAACAGAACAATACCAGTGTGGTGTTCTTTTTATGCACCATTAAATACGTAATAGGATTCAAGCAGAGTATGATCATGTGTGTCTGCAAGTGTGTATTACAGCATACATAATGCATGGGGGAGGGAAAGGCAAAAGCAGGTCACACACAGACTGCAGTGCAGTGCTTTATACACGCTTGAAGTCTGAGTTATTTCTCCTGCGCCAAACCGCCCACGCTATTGTACTGAATATGAGGAGTTTCATTTATTAATTTATTTATTTTTTAATTAAAATGATCAGCGCTTCAGATCAGCAATTCTGACAACAATGCATGTCCACTTAACAGCAAGAAGGTCCTGGGTTCTAGTCTTAGGCTCGGTGAGGATGTTTCTGTGTGGAGTTTGCATGTTTTCCCCATGCTTGCGTAGGTTTCCTCTGGGTACTCTGGTTTACTCCCGCAGTTCAAAAACATGCACATTAGGCTAATTGCCTGTTTCAAATTGCCCCAGGTGTAAGTGTGAATAATTGTGTGTGCATGTTAGCCCTGCGATAGACTGGTGAGCTGTCCAGGGTCTGCCTTTGCTCAGAGTTAGCTGAGGTAGGCTCCAGCCTCCTTATGACCTTGTTTGGATTAAGTGAGTGAGAAAATGAATGAATGAATGAATGAGAAAAGTGAGGCTGGTGAAGGAACAATATTTCTAACTGCACTAATAAGTCAGAACTTGTTTCATGAATCCTCCGCAAACATGAAAGATTAATAAAAGGTAAAGAGTTGGAGATATGAGTTTATGTTCTTTAAAAAAACAGAGAATACACCTATTTTTTGGTGAACTGTTAATAAGGACAAAAATAAAACAAATAATTGTTAACTTGCTGTAGTACAAGAGGAATAAAGCACATAGGAACATGCTATTACTGAAAATCATACACACACACACATACACACACACACACTGTGTTTTATTCATTCATTCATTTTCTGAACCACTTAATCCTAATTAGGGTTGTGGGCAGGCTGGAGCCCATCTTACCCAACTCTGGGCAGCCAGGGAAACACGCTGACAGAAATGCAGCTTACTCTTTACAAAAGTCAGCAATGGTTCTTTTGTATGCCTCTCACCATAGACAGTAAGAGACATGTCCCAGTTAGCTGCACTGGTAGGGCAGCAGTCACTACCTGGTGATAGTGGGGCTTGAACTCCTGACCTTTGGATCAGTAATCCAGCACCCTACCACCCGGCCACCACTGTGTTTTATTTCTTGCTAAACTTTTATAATATAAACATGAGTCATGCTAATAAATCAAACTGCCACTAAACAATTTTTTCCATTTTCTTCCCTTTTAACCTCTCTGTCTACCCTTTTACCCCTCGGTCTACCCTTTTTACATCTACATCTATTCTTTTACCCCATGTCTACCATTTTTAACCCTCTGACTACTCTTTTTACCACTCTGTCTACCCTTTTTACTCCTCCGTCTACCCTTTTACCTCTCTGTCCCCCCCTTTAACCCCTCTGTCCACCCTTTTTACCCCTTTGTCTATCCTTTTACCCTTCTGTCTACCCTTTTTACCCCTCTGTCCACCCTTTTTACCCCTCTGTCTACCTGTTTTACCCCTCCGTTTGCCCTTTTACTCCCCTGTCTACCCCGTTTACCTCATTGTCTACCCTTTTTAACCCCCTGTCTACACTTTTGCTCCTCCAACTCCTTCTCTACTTTTCACTATCCTTTACACCCCCTCCCCCTCCCCCATGCCTCTCCCTGTTGCTTTAGAAGCAAGTGAAGCCACAGCAACTCTCGGTCCTCGCTACAATGCTCAGTACATTCCAGACTATCGTCAGAATGTTTACATACCTGGCAGCACCGCTACACTAACGGCTAACCCACAGCAGCAGATGCCTCAGCAGGCTCTGCCACCTCCCCAGGCCCCACCCCAGGCTGCACCCACCGCTGATGTCCCCAAGGCTGCCCCGACCCCGGCCAGCAAGAAGAAGGTCACCAAGAAGGACAAAAAGTAAAACAGAATGACAGCATTAGATTAGATTAGACTGGATTAGATTAGATCAGATTAGATTACATTAGCAGTGGCAATCTGAGCATTACTTGTCTGCGCATGTTGAACTAGAAAAGGTAATCATCAGAGATTTCTGTAGTGCTGACAATATTTTTTTTGTTTTTCGATTGGTTTAGTTCTTAGACAGGATGCAAGAATAAATTCCCAGTCCTTTTTTTTTTTTTTTTTGGTAGATTGGTAGATTTTGTATCCTAGTTTGAAAACAGAAACAAAGTTAACAAACATTTCTCTTGTAATCCTGGTTGATCGCACTGCTGAACTTTACACATTGTTTGTCATGTAAAATTATTTTTCTTTTCTTTATAACTCGGACAGATGCTACTTGTTGTGATGAGAATGAAAATGAAATGTGTGGTGTATGTTTTTTTTTGAGGATGTGCCACAGCCCTGGAAAAAAAAATAATAATAACTTCTTTTACTTTTGCATGATCCACTTTTTAACCATAGTATTGATAAAGAACTATGCAGTGTGGGAAAAAAATGAGTCAACGTTTGAAGTGAAATGTGTTTACGGTATACGAGATGGCATTTTCCTCAATTAAAAAAAAACAAAAAAAAACACCAGCAGCAGAAAAATGAAAAAGTGTTTGAATTGTAAGAGAAAACAAAAACAAACACAAGATTGGATTCAGTTTCAATAAAGTTGTATAGCATTACGAAAACAATGCTAGCTTAATTATATATAATGATACACATAATGTTATTTAAACACCCACAAACTCAGTATAGTCTTATATATCACTCATATCGACATGCATCAAATGAAATATTTCCTAAACCTTGGATATAGCGGATGTTTTCTGAGTTTAGTTCTGATTAAGCATGATGTTCTGAATTTCTTAAGTCAAATTTGTGAAACGAGAAACATGGACAAATAATAATAGTCTAGTAATATTATTCACTGGATTGATGGAGAGATGAAGGAGATTACTGATGTTGGCAAACAGTACCAATTTTATTCTGTGACAATTCCTGTAAATATTTCTTTTTCCCCCACAATTCTATTCTTGGCCACCTTCCAAATTTGACTTTGTTACTCTCCTGTGTTCTGTAAAATCTAAAATCATGGTGTAAATAAGACATGTGACCTGTCTGTACAAACTTCAGCCACAAAACATCAGGCTAGCACAGGAATGTTCCAGTATTTTTTAGAAAAATGATAACAAAACAAAACAAAAAAACAAACAAACAAAAAAACACATGTAGTGCTTTAGATACAAAAAAAAATCTTTGAACTTACTGACTAACCAAACTGTAAATACAGCCTCACAAACTTTCAAGAAAACGCAATCGTAGTTTAGACCTTGTGAAATAAAAATAATAAATAAATAAATAATGTGCATATTTTTGTGTTTTTTTCCTTCTATTTGTCTTTATTTCTTCCAAACAAAAAAAGAGTAATGTGTTTTTAGCGTGCCCTTCCCACACCATCTGTCTCTCTCTCTCTCTCTCTCTCTCTCTCTCTCTCTCTCTCTCTCTCTCTCTCTCTCTCTCTCTCTCTGTC
>JAQMYF010000008.1:20728536-20748061 GCA_030014195.1 Neosilurus mollespiculum
ATACTTAAATGTGAGGAAAAATGAGCTAAATGTGGAAAAAGTGTGCGCTAAAACTTTGCAGTCCAATTTTTACATGGGGAAAATGAGCTAAATGTGGAAAAAGTGTGCGTGAAAACTTTGCATCAAATTTTTACATTTGGCGCCCCATACATCCCTAAGCATCATCGGATTGTCTGTTTTTCTTTGTTGTTGGTACTTTTCACACAGCCCCTTACCTCTCTCTCTCTCGCTCTCTCTCTCTCTCTCTCTCTCTCTGTTGCCTGCTTCTCTCTCTGCCTCTTCATGCACTCTGTCCACATAGATACGCATCCAGTGCTGGGGCAAAGCCTTCCTAATTTGAACTGAAATTAAGGACTGAGGGAGGGAATGCAGGTGGGAAGATAAAAGAGCGATTGGAAAAGAGAAAGGGAGAGAGAGACAGAGAGAGAGAGTACGAGAGACAGAGAGATGGAGAGAGAGTGCGCAAGACAGAATATGCGGATCAATATCTCTTGCTGCTTCAGCATGTAGAGGAGCGAGCGAATCAAAACAAACCAGGAGAGGAAAAACGAAGAGGTGGAGGAAAAGGAGGAGAAGCAGGAGGAGAGGGGGAACGGAGGACAGCTTCAGTCTCTTTGAGCATGGATATTGCTTCTCTTGCTTCTTATGACCAGAGCACGCATGACACGAGATTGCTCTTCTGTTCTCATCATGTGAGATCCCTAGATTGCTCACTCTCCAGAATGGATCCTAAGATCCACGGCATGAAGAAGAGGAGGCTTCTGTCCATGATCAACACAGGTACGTTCTGGAAAGATGCCTGATCTGAGATGGTGCAAAGTTTCAATGTTTGGTTGTCGTATCGCATATAAATCATGTGATCGTATGAAAGCAGTGCAGCAAATTAAGGTTCAGAAAGCAGCAAGAGCCTCAGACTGGGTGGACTTTGGAGTTTGGAGCTTTTTTCAGAGATGAAGGCTTGACTCGACGTGTATGTGCATGACATCAGGAGATGGAGAGAGCAGCGCTCAGGGAGACAGGGGTGTTTTATGTGGAGACATGGGATGCAGGAGAGGATGGAAGGAGAGAACGAGGGGGCAGGGTTGAAAATGAGGATGAGGATGAGGAAAAGTCATTGCATGAGTTATTGCACAAAGTGAGTAAATATGAAGAGGCTGTGTAACGTCCCACTGCAGCTAAGGTGTGATATATGGCTGAAGAGCACTTCAAGCACGCCACCCCCACCCCTACCCCCTCACACACACACACCTCCCAAACACCAGCAGATACCAGCTCTCTTTCTTTTTATCCTTAAGAAAATCTACTGCTGTGAATTATGCGTCAGTACATTTGTCAAGCTACAGCAAATTCTGCCATCGTTCCCGGCTTCCTTCCTGTTTGTCAGGGTTTAATAAAGTCATTAGCATTAATGCATAAATTACCCACCTGCTTAAGGTGAGCTAAATTAAGGAGAAGACAGCAGGAAGCTGGGCACAATGCCAATGGCACCAAGAGAGCACCAAACAGACACACACACACACACACACACACACACACATCATTTACCTGTCATGCTGCGTAAATGCATTTATCAATCTGAATGATGACAACTGAGTAATGGGACTCATGATATTCAGTCACAGATTGGTTCACAGACTTTATTACTCAGGTATTTTTTCCTCTCACTCAGTCACCTCTACAGGAAATGTCTAGCAAAATCAATGGCCTGAGTGATGTTCAGCTTGTAGGCAAGGAGGTAAAGTAGCAGCTGAAAAATATTTCACCAGCTACATTTTATGTTTCCTAGAGTATAAATATTTAATCGTTCATTTATTAATTCATTTTGGGTCACAAGCAGCCAACTCTTGGCAAAGGCAGTGTACAACCTGAACAACTTGCCAGTCTGTTGCAGGGCCAAAACACACACAACCATTCACACTGACTCCTATGGCAAATTTGGAGCAGCTAGTTAGCCTATTGCGCATGTCTTTGGGCTGTAGAAGGAAACCAGAGTACCAAGAGGAAACCCATGCAAGCATGAGGAAAACATGTAAGCTCTAAACAGGAATGCTTTTGCAGAGCCTGAGACTCAAACCCAGGACTTTTTCGCTCATAGGTCCAAAATAATAACCTTAAACTTTTTCTTTTCGATGACCATTTTGATGACCTTTCTTTGTACTACAAGTGTGCTAGCTCCCTAGCTCTTTAACACTAACCTTGTTTAATCATTACTTTTAATATTCCTATCTATGTCTCTGAATCACTTCGCACATTTTCCGAGACTAGTATCGACTGATATACAGTGATCTGATTGCTATGCTATGATGAGTCTTCATCCTGCAAAGCAAGCTTGCTGATCAGTATTCATAGAGTTCCACGCATCACAAGCCAAGCTGTTCATTCACACGCCGGACAAATGTATTTCCCGAAAACAAGCGCACTCATCACAATCACTTGGCACATTCACCTAGGCCAGTATGGACTGATATGGCCTCATCTGATTATTACGCTCAGGTGATTTTTCATTCTGGAAAGTGAGCTTGCTGATCAGTATTCACATAAACGCTTATCTGCAGTACCAAGCCAAGCTGTTCATTCATGCACAAGGTAACAAGGGCACAAAACAAGTACCCTTGTCACTTTATCTGCCCTTGAGCATTATGTAGTCAGACTTTGCCTCTCACTGAAACTTTGTCCTTTCCTCTCAGATGTACCACCATGGCAGAATGGCATAATTTCTGCTCTGGAGACCTGCTGAACTGGTTACTGTAGTGATGGGAAGACGGGCAGCTGATCTGGCTACTCCGGTGCCAGTGTCTGAAGTTCCAGCTTTGGTAGGAGTTCGTGATTGGAGGACAGCCAATGGAGAGGCAGGGCTTACCTGTACTCACCAGTGTAATGTTGGGGTACAAACTTCACCAGCCATACGGAGCTACCAAGATAGCCGTCCTGTCATCCAATCAGAAAAGAGGGCAATCATGCTGCCCAATGGGCACATCCCTATCGAAGTGGAGGGAAGAAAAGGACAAAAAAGGAGTGCTTTTTCTAAACATCGAAGCCTTGAGAATAAGGTAAAGAAGGGCGTGACGTTCCAGGGTGTGGACAATGATGATGACAAGGATGATGCAAGTGAAGGCAATAAAGCTGAAATGCACTGTGACACTCAGACAATCAAAACTGACACACATCAGGCCAACGGACGTACTAAAGGAAAGAAAGACTTCCGCTTTACCAATGGCAGTGTGGTCGACTCAGCAGTGATGGGTGGTATCAGCTGTGACATCAGTGAAGCAGAGTCGTCAACTTCGCGGCTCAAAATTGCAGTACACTCTGAGAAGAAGAAGATTCCTCCATGTTCACCTCCTCACAGATTTCCATTGAAAATTTGCAGCAAATGTGGAGGGAGACAGAATCCAGTGGCTACAGTTCTCTTCACCACCAACAGAGATGCCACTTCACCCTGTTCTGCTGGCTCGGAGAGTCTAAGATCTAGCCCTGCAGCCCCTCTGGTCTCCTCTGGTCTTTCTCCTTCCAAACCTGAGACAAAGAAAAACAGAGATATGCCAGTGAACAGAGGAAATGCAGTGACGTGGCCTCCTCCTAACCCAAATAACAACCAATTATTATCACCCACTAAGAAGGGAGAAGCATTAAAACTCTCTAAACATCAATCAGGCTGGAGATACGCTGGCCTAGGCCTTCCACACATACACAGGGACACTCCAATTAGTCACACATCATCTGCATATACACACACAGTGGCAGGGAGTGCAATTCAGGAGACAGGCATGCACACACACCCAGACCTCTGCTCTCATAAGCTGGCATCACTGTCACACACATTCAGTTTCCAGGAGCCAAGACCCTCCATGCTCACTCCATACTCACAAAAATATGCCAGCCTTAAGGCAGACTCCCAATCTATCGCCGTGAAAAACACAGACACCACACCAAAGATAAAATCACACACACACAGTAATATCCTGACACAAACCTCACACATTGCTCAGTCAAGCCATACTATCATTCATCCACAGACTTCAGCATCTGTCCATTCAACTATAACCAATAAGGATCAAAGCTTCGGGCAAAGTGCCAAATCTTTCGGCTCTTCGCACCCTCCAAGGGACTCCCCAGTCTCAAATGGATTAGAGACTGTCCAAAACACACACTCGAGGCCTTCAAGCTGCTTGCATGCAAATCCAAGCACTAAACCTCAAAGCACATTGCAAATCCCTTCCAGCACACATTCTAAAGCCACATCGACCACAGACTGCACCAAACGTCAACCTCCCCAAACACACTCACTGACCACTAACACATCCTCAGCCATTAAGCTTTGCACAGCCTTGTACTCCAAACCTTCTGTACCACTTTACCACTCTCTTCCACAAACAGAGGTCAAACCATTTAGCATAATAAAGAACCAACAGTCTAACCCCTTATACACCCCAAACATGAATGTCCATGCCAGCACCTCACTTAATTCATGTCCTGCCACAACACTGAGTCTTTTAACTCAGTCCAACACAGTTACAATCACTCAAGCATTTATGGAAATGTGTTCATATGGTATGAACAAGCCTAAAACAGACACACAGAGTCAGGCTCATGCACAATCAGAGGCTCATGTTAAGGCAGAGAAAAAACTGCAGGACAAAGTTTGGAAATCATCAGCAGCAACTTTTGGCTCAGCTAAATCTCCTTGTAAGGTAGCAACCAAAACTGTAACAGCTACAAAAATAGGTTGTGAATTTGTCTCAGACGCAGACAGTGGGAGCCACGCGCAAGCTAACTGTGAACTCCTTGCAACTTCAAGATCACAAACAGTACACCAGCAATCCACACCTCTGCATCCTGCCCATTCTGCAGCCCCCATAACACCTTCTGAGCCCAACACCTTGGCTTCACTCTCATGCCAACCCCCAAGACCCTTCCACCCACGCCCACTGCATCCAGCCATTAAATTATTAATTGAAGTCAGCGAAAACAAAACGACAAATATTGATTCCAATGCAAATCCATTTCTACTTGCTTCCTCTATGACCTCAGACCAGATCCACAACACGCAACTGCATCAAGAGTTAGAGACTATGTCACAAACAAGCATTGCTTTACCGGTTAGTGGTCCCGTCTCAAATAGTGGCTATGCCCTCACACACTACCACCCTCCCTCTTTGGTTCTGCTGTCACGCAGTTCCCCTGGGAGTAACAGGAGTCAGAACCTTCAGAAGAGACTTGAGAGGGTGGAGGCCAGTCTTCAAACCAACCAGGAGCGGGTGACAAACCTACTCAACATTATCCAGGACCTGGAGATGAGCCATGCACTCAGCAAAGGGTGAGAGAAAAAGATTTATGTGAATATGAGTGAAAGAGTAAAGGTGATTGAACATAGTATTAAGAATTGCTAGTCGAGTCATTTTTTTCTGAAACGTAGTGCGCTATATAATAAAGTTCAGCATTTTATAACTGTCTCCTGAGAGCAATTAGGAGAGAATTCAGAGGCTGAAAAATCACAGTGTTCTTTGCTTCATTTTTCTCCGCTCCATTTCCTGTTGCTCATCTCTGCAGACGCCGATGTTTCAGAACCGGCCAGGATTTAAGCGATTGCGCCACCTGCCAGGAAACGGCATGCATCATTTATAGGTGAGTAAAAGCACTAAAGATGACATTGTTTCCCTGAGGCCAAGTGTTTGGCATCCAGCCCTGCAACTCCACGCAAACTTATGATACCACAACAAATATGCTCGCCTACACAACTCTTTTTTCCCATCAGGGGTCCTGTGCTGATGCCAGAGCCAGTCCTGGTACTGGGCCAGAAGCACCAGTGAGACTTTTTAAACGGTGCATGCAGCATTTTGACTGGTTTGAGAGTCAAGTTATTGCATAACCTGACTTTATTTAATTCTAGGAGATGCCATCTGTTAAGCAGATGTTGCTGGAAAAAGGAAATATACAAGACCTTACCATGTGTAGATCAAAAGAGAGTTTGAAGTATGAGTAAATATAACATGTTAGTATCTACACAACAAGCTAAAGAAGCTGTGGTTATGTTAAAGCTTGCAAACAAGCCATGGATTGCCTCAATTAACAAAATGACAGTTGTAGCCAGTTTCAACCTAATGCCAGAGTTCAGTCTGTTACTGGAGAACTGCTTTAGCGTCAAAGCCTAAGATAAAGCAAGACATTTATGCTAACTCGGGACAGCACGGTGGTGTAGTGGTAAGCATGTCTGCCTCACAGCAAGAAGGTCTTGGGTTTGAGTTCTGGGCTCGGCTAGGGCATTTCTGTGTGGAGTAGAGGATGACATTTTTTTCGGGAATCCCACAGGTCACAGGATTGATGAGAGTCAACTTTACTATTAATCACATGATTGGGACGGTTAGGGATAAATAAGTTAACGGGAGCAGATGGTAGCGGGAACTAACCAATGGACAAAAAAACAAACAAAAAAACATAGGACAGGTGCCTCCATTTTGTAGTTTTCTTTCTATAAGCCTATACTGTAATGCAAGTCAAAAGAACTACTCGGCCCAGAAGCCTACAGTGCTTCTGGCTGCTGCTTTTCGCCAGAATTAAAAGAAGAACAGTACAGTATGTGAGATGTGAAGGTAATGCCTTTATGCACTTTTGTTCATTGAGGACAGTTCTCTTGCTTGGAGCAGGTTTTTTTTTTTTTGTTTAAGCAATTTAAAGCATAAAAGTAATGTCACTGTTTAAAGGAAACAAGTGCTCAATAAATTAGTAAAATACAACTTTATATGTTTTTAAGTTGGGTTGATTCAACCAAGGTAGGCATGGTGTGACCCATGTATTGTTTTCTTGTTGGGTTTTTTTTATTTGTTTGTTTGTTTGTTTTCCCTGTAGCTGACCTCCAAAAGATTAGAAACAGGGACTTAGCAGCTGGTCCTCCATAGAAAAACTATAGGGACCACAGGCCATGTTTAATATGTTTTGTGCCCTTTAGAGTTTTTTATTTGGATTAAGGCAATAAATGCCTTCCTATATTACCAGAGATTAACTGTTCCTGTTGCCATGTCTTTTGAAATAAAACTGCAGAACACAAAATAACCTAAAAAAAGAATGGGGAGAAGATCAAATCAAATTCAGTGTATTGCCTTAAGACTTAAAGATGAAAAAAATGGGAGTGATACAGGAGCGGGAGTCATTCTGAATGGGAGCGAGATGGGAGTGGGAGTCATTTTACCAGGCGTGGGATGGGACAGGATTTTTTTTTTACTCTGGCCCAGGATTGGGATGGGACAAGATTTTTTTTTTTGTGGGAGTAGGATAGGACGGGAGTGAAAATCCACTCCTGTGTCACCCTCTAGTGTGGAACTTGCATTTTCTCTCCATGATTTGGCAAATGGAGGGATGTAACAGTTTCATAGGAAGCTGACCACTGGAAGGAGTGTCACCTGCATGATTCTGCATACACAAGCTAACAGACAATTAAGTTATTATTGCCTGGTGTTGCTTTGATTTCAAGAGAAATCTCTCAGGCTATTTAGTGGTGTGGTCTGGATAGACAGCTGTGCTTTTCTGAAGACCCAGATTGAAAAGTTTGTTTAACCAATTTTATCAGAGAAGGAAAACAAAGTTCAGCAAGAAAAGACATTCCTATTATTATTTATAATTAAGATGTGATCTTCGTTGCCATCCCCAGTTTATGTTTAAGTTTTGCCATCTGATGATCTGCTGCTTGTGGTGCAGTGGGATTTATCGCTCGCTTCAGCTTTAACTAAAGACAGCAATGCAGCGGTACTTGAGTTCTTAAATCTGCCCTCCTTTCTCACCTCATCTGTACACTCTGCTCAAACAGATTTGCTTCCAAACTTCAAATTTCAGGTTAAAATCATCACAAAAGCCAGCTTGCTAGTCATTCTGTACATCAATTGCTAACACGGTTAAGTCTCTGCTATAACACGTGTAGGAGATCTATGTTGTAGTTATAGGACACCTGTGTTGTAGTTACATTATATTCCGGGATTTTAAGTCCAAATATTTCTTATCCCCAAGTACACCACAGTTATCAATCCATCCATTATCTGTACCGCTTCAATGTCACTTAACTTTGGGTGGGAGATTGGTTGCACCCTAAACAGGTCATCAATCTATGGGAGCTGTGGGCAATTTAGAGTAGTCAGTTAATCTAATATTATATAATCCGCTTGTCTTTGTAGCGGCTGCAAGGTGGTGTAGTGGTTAGCACATCCACCTCACAGCAAGGTTCTGGGTTTGAATCTCAGGTTCACCAAGTGTGTTTCTGTGTGGAGTTTGCGTGTTCTCAGGTGGGCTTCCTCAGTACTCCGGTTTCCTCCCACAATTCAAGGACATGAATATTTTTTAATTTATTTTTTTTCCAATTTCCCCCCTTCATTCGGTCGTATCCAATTCCCTCCCTTCAAGTATTACCTTCCCTATCACACGACCACCACCAACCAGGGAGGGGTGAAAGCATGCACATGCCCCCTCCATGACATGTAGTGCTACCACCCGCCTCTTTTTGAACTGTTGAACATGCGTATTTAGGAATGGTCTAACACCCTTGGAGGGAAAGCGCTATCCGCCCTTTGTACAAATGAGCACACAGACGCCCATGATTGGCTGGTGAACGCTTTAAGTGACAGGGAAGTTAGTGTATGCCATCCCTCCCTCCTGTGAGAACATTGCCAATTAGCTCCTGGTCATGGATGGCTGTGGCATCAACCTGAATTCGAATTCACAATCTCTGAGTTGATAGTCACGCACCTTGTTGATGTGCCACTCGGGAGCAAGGACATGAACATTAGGCTAACTGGCTAACTGGCTTTTAGCATAAACATTAGGCTAGCTGGCTGTTCCAAATTGCCCCTAGATGTGAGTGTGGATGGGTGTGTGCATGTTGGTTCTGCAATGGACTAATGAGCTGTTCACTTTGTACCCCGCCTTTTACAGAGTTGACTAAGATAAGCATCCTGTGATTCTAGTATGATTAATTGGTTCAGAAAATGAATTAAATAATGTATTTCTTTGGATATGAGTACCCGGAGGAAACCCACGTAAGTACAGATAGATTGTACAGTTTGACACAGAAAGATTCCAGATGCCTAACCCTCTTGCCCTACCATGACACTCTCATGCTTCTCTTATTTTAATATAAATATATTGTATGAATTTCCATGTGCCTAATGAGGTCTTTCTGTCCATTTCTCTTTCTCAGTGTGGAGTATGACTTCCGGCAGCAAGAGCGACAATTCAGGGATGTCTTAGCGCCTCTGAACTCACCGGTGAGAGAGATCTGGGAAGGGGTTAACATGGACATGCTCTCCTTTTTCGCCTTGGTTAAACAAAACCAGGCACCATCTCAGACCAACAGTTACATTGAGCCAGAAAGAAAGAGTAAAATCAAGAAAAAGAAACTGTGCAGGAAGATTCTGAGCTGGCTCCCTCGAAAGGCCCATAGGAAGTAGATGAGACTTGCCATGCTTCTTCGTCTTTAATTTCGACTCCATTCTGCTTTGAGATGGATTAATAGCAGAATCATAATCCATCCACTTTATTGACTCTGTTAGATCCAGGGGTAAAAGACTCAGAGCTTGAGATTTAGAAAGAGATAAACTGGTGAATTATAACTTCATGATATGACAAGACCTTCCATACCAAATCAGTGAACTGCATACCTTCCCATCATGATCTCTAAATTACTTCACCAAGTAGTGACATCATGTAAGGAACATGGAACTTCTAATGACCGTTCATGCTTGTTTAATAACTTAATAAGTAGATGAATATTAATATAACAGTTTGTTTAGGACTGGATGTTGGGTGAACTGGGATTAGTTATGGAGGCCAGATGTGGCCTCGTGACCCTGTGAACCTGTTGTTTACCACTTGCATCTTATTTCAGAACTTCAGAACAATAAACCAGTTGCAAAAGACAAAAAAATACACTCTGGTTATTTATGGATCTTGTTTTTGCCAAGTGCTAATATCATGCAAGTGCTCACTCATAACCTGATTATAGACAGCATATGAACAGCTCTGTAGAACATTTCTAAAATCAAACCCATGTGCCTTTACACAGGTACACATGCAGGTCTCTTATTTACCTGTCTTATAATGGGTTTAAGTCCTGGGCTCGGCGGGGGACATTTCTGTGTTTCTCAGACATTTCTGTTGAATCTCAGGTTCACCAAGTGTGTTTCTGTGTGTAGTTTGCATGTTCTCCCCATGCTTGTATGGGTTTCCTCCAGGTGTTCTGGTTTCCTCCCAGCCTCGCTGTGACCTTGGCAGGATAAAATGTTTCAGCAAATAAATGAACTAATGAATGTCTGAGGTATCCTAAGGTGGTTGAATGAGACTCAGTGCTGTCCCTGGTGGTGACTCAGAGGAGGTGTGAGCTCAAAGGTCCAAAACAATCTGAGGCCTTGTGAAGTTGCGTTTTTTAAAAGAAACTGAATTCATAAAAATATATTATTTCCATACACATCTATACATAAACCTCTGCATTCTTCTCGTTCTCTCTCTCTTTCACAGTAACACATCTATTCAAACCCAATGCATGCCCCAGTAACCTTCTGATGAATATGCTAGCACCAGGAGCAGAGTGCTATTTTGGAACAGGTTCATTCCTAACTTAGATCTTGAGAGAGAGAGAGAGAGAGAGAAATGAAAAACCAAACAGAGTGGCTCAGTGGCTGTAATCTCACAGGAGCTGCAAATGTCAAGAGCTTTGTTCAGTCACACCACAGGCTTTATGATGAAAAACAAACACAATTCACACTCTACAGAAGAAACATTAGTAAGCTAATAACCACTACAGGGAAGAAAGAAGAAGGAGGTAGACGAGTCAGAATACCTCTCTTTAGATATGAAAAAAAAAAAATCACCATAAACAGAATTCTGCAGCACTAGCACAGAGCGGTGGTGCTACTTTAATAAATGTTAAATGTTTTCTTGTCCTGTTTCTTGGTGTTTGTGTGTGTATATGTGTGTGTGTGTGTGTGTGTGTGTGTGTGAGAGAGAGAGAGAGAGAGAGAGAGAGAGTTAGTGGAGAGTTAGAAGCAGGTTAGTGGAGTGGGAGACAGTTACAGGATTAAGTGTGTGGATGTGGATCTGTTTATCTGTCCATGCAACACTTTTCTTCTTCTAACTCTGCTTCTATTTAATACACACACTTTCACACACAATATAATAATAAAATAATAATAATAATAATAATAATAATAATCTGTCAGTCAGTCATCTTATTCTGCTTAATCCGGGGGTCAGATCACGGGGGCAACAGCCTAACCAGTGAGGTCCAGACGTCCCCGTTCCCAGCCCAACCAAGAGAAATAGTCCTTCCAGCGTGTTCCAGGTCAACCCCGGGGTCTCTTCTCTGTTGGACATGCCCAAAACACCACACCAGGGAGGCGTTCGGGAGGCATTCTAATCAGATGCCAGAGCCACCTCAACTGGCTCCTTTCAACATGGAGGAACAGCAGTTCTACTCTCAGCTCCTCCCAGATGACCAAGCTTCTCACCCTATCTATGAGAGAGAGCCCCGCCACCCTGCGAAGAAAGCTCATTTCAGCCGCCTGTATCAATGATCTTGTTCTTTTGGCCTTTCAGCTCAGCTCCCTCTTCACCGCAAGAGACCCGTACAAGCGCCGCTTTACAGCAGAGGCTGCACTGATCCGCCTGTTGATCTCCTATTCCATCCTTCCCTCACTCGTGACCAAGACCTTGAGATATTTAAACTCCTCCACTTGGGGCAGGACCTCATTCCACACCTGGAGGGTGCATTCCACCCATTTCTGGCTGAGAACCATGGCCACGGATTTGGAAGTGCTGATTCTCATCCCGGCCGCTTTGCACTCAACTGCTGGAGGTCCTGGCTTGATGAGGCCAAAAGGACAAAATCATCTGCAAAAAGCAGAGACGAGATCCCATGGTCACCAAACCAAAATCCCTCAATGCCTCGGCTAGGCTTGGAAATTCTGCCTTTAAAAATTATGAACAGAATGTGTAACAAAGGACAGCCTTGGCGGACTCCTACCCTCACCAGAAATGAATTTGACCTGTTGTTACCAATGCGGACCAAGCACTGGCTCAAGAGGCACAGAGACCGAATGGCCCATAGCAACGGGTCTGGTACACCGTACATCCGGAGCACACCCCACAAGATAGCCTTCTCTAAATCCATAAAGCACACATGGACAAAAACAACATTGTTCCTCTTGAATCTGAGGAAAACTATCGTATGCTCCTCTCCAGTAGTATGCTCCTCTCCAGTACTCCTGCAATCGACTCTCCCAGGAAGGCTGAGGAGTGTGATTCCATGATAGTTGAAACGCACCCTCTGGTCCTCCTTTTTAAACAGGGGAACTACCACCTCGGTTTGCCAATCCACAGGTATGGCCCCCCGATAACAACGCAGTGTTGCAGAGACATGTCAACCAAGACAGTCCTACAACATCCAGAGCCCTGAGCTATTCAGGGCAGATCTCATCCACCCCAAGAGCCCGGCCACCAAGGAGCTTTTTGACTACCACGGCAACCTCGGCCCCAGCAATGGGCAGACCCACACCCGAACCCCCAGGCTTTTCCTCCTTTGCGGAGAGTGTGTTGGTAGGATTGAGGAAGTCCTCAAAGTATTCCTTCCTTGCAGTTAAGGTCTCCTGGGAACATTTGGCGGAGTCTCCTGTCAGAAGGGCCTTCAACTCCCACCTCCAGCAAAGCGACAACCACATCACAAATCTGAATGAGCCATATTTTGGATAAGTGACTCCATTATTGAGGCGGCATCCCATAGCTCATCTGTGCCTGTCATGGCAGTAACCACGGCATCCCCATGACTCTAATAAGACTAAGCAGTTATGTAGCTGAATGAATGAATAAATGAATTAATAGTAACAATAATAATAATAATAATAATATGGGTAAAATAGCACACAAATCACAGCAGAAACTTTCCTTCATTGAGGCAGTTAACAGATGGACGTCACTGTCCACTTTTGTGGTGCTTTCTCTCTCTCTCTCTCTCTCTCTCTCTCTCTCTCTCTCTCTATCTCTCTATCTATCTATCTTTCTCTCTCTCTCTCTCTCTCTCTCTCTCTTGCTCTTTCTATCTTTCTATCTCTCTCTCTTGCTCTCTCTCTCTCTCTCTTTCTCTCTCTCTCTCTCTCTCTCTCTCTATCTTTCTATCTCTCTCTCAGACATCACATTTTATTCATAAAAGCTGCACATACTATAAACTGTGACACATAAGGAAGCAGACTTACTGATGGTGTTACCTACTCATAGCTTCTGTCAGAGAAATTTAATTAACCAATCCAACAATCAGAATTCAGAATTCAAGAGCACTATAGGATATGAAGGTACACATTTTACACATTGAGTTCATGTTGGAGTTTATGTTGTTCATGTTGCTGATTTAAAAAAAAAAAAAACACCATCCTTCATAAGCACAACTTAAATTCAGTTCCATGTAATTTCACTTTCACACCCTTTGTTTCCAAGACATTAAATTCTCATGAGACTAAACACACACCCTTGCATTTCTTTCTCTCGCTGTCTCTGTGTCTGTAAATGGAATCATATTTGTTTGCTTGTGAGCTTCTTTAGTGACTCGGTGTGTTTTGGACATGCAGTGTAGATGCTTCCTTTCTGCAGGGACAGAGTGGGCGGAGTTTGACACAAGGACACACACTTCTTTCCTCCATCTTTCCCTTACAAGCATGGAGCTCCTGTCTCCGCAGGGTGCCATCCTCCCGAATGCAGGCGCTGGGGCTCAGAGCAACATCTGTGTGCTGGGATGGAAATTCTGCAGTCACCACGCTGAAGATGCAATGAGACAGAGCGCAGCACAAATCCATGCACTCACATAAGGATATTAAACATGGATTTAGGGGAAGCCAAATAAAGAAAATAAACTTTATGTCTGAGTTGTAGTTTGTAGAGCTCCATTTTACTTATTTTTCCATTTTTTATTATTATAATTATGTTGTCATCCTAATTTTTAATTTTAATTTGAACAAAGAGGAGTAGGTTTATGTTAGCTTAGCTATGGTAGCTGTCACACCCATGCCTGATTCACGTCCGACTCTCACGCCCACTGTTTCCATTCTCCAGAGTGTTAATGATTATCACCTGCACCTCGTTTCCCTGCACTAATTAGGTTCCCTTTATAACCTCCAGTAACATTCTTTCTAGTGTCTAGCCTTGTTAGAGCTGTCAGCTGTCTAAGCGTCTCCTTTTCACTATTTCGTACTCCGGATTACTTACCCGTAGAAGTAGCTCAGGCGAAGATTCCCTCTCCTGTATTCAGCTATCCCGTCTCATCTCCTGCAGCCTTCAACTTCCGTCAAAACTTCTCTTGAAGTTTTCCCCACTTCCTGGATCTGTGTATCTCCTTCACGTTTGTTTTTGTTACCCCCTCGTGGCTTGTTTTGTTTTCCTTCTTTAGTGTGTGTTTATTTCACGTGGTTCCCAAATCCCTTTGTATATTAGTTATAAATAAAGATTTATGTTCGACCTGTTAAACCCTTGTCTCTGGGAGTCTGACATAACAGTAGCTATATGTTTTTAATATATAACCCACATATCAGCATTTTTCTGGAAATTACTTTGATGTTCTGATGCTCTTGCTGTGATTGGTCATTGTGTGGGTTTCCTTTTGGGTACTGTGGTTTTCTCACATAGTCCAAAGACATGCACACTAGGCCAATTGAATGTTTCTGATTGCCCCTGGGCATGAGTGTGAGTGTGTGTGTTGGCCCAGCAATGGTCTGGCAAGCTGTTCAGAGTGTACCACACCTTATTGGATCAAGCAGTCCCCCCCCCCAATAAATTTAGGATAAAATCCCATGTACAACTTGTCTTTCCTCTGGACTGTGATGACCTTTCAAATGTGTCCTCCATGCAGGATTATTAAAGATCATGGCACATAGTTTCCAAACACACACACACACACACCTGCAGATATATTGTATCTGCATCAGTATCTTGCTGCAAGCCTTGCAACGCTCCAAGCAATATGGAACCATGCTGAAGGTGACACCCGGGCTCTCACAGCTTGTTAAAGCAAATGAGAATGATGGACAATGACAGGATGACAGCTCCGGGACAGACTTGTAATCCGCACTAATTGACCCACAAGTGCTACCGAGTGAGAGGAATGGTACTGACAGGAAATGTCCTTCTGACATCCACTAACACATCAGTATAAAAACATGGAGTTACATTAAAACACTCACTAACACACCATTAACGCACTAATACAGTACTGCTCTAATTCATTCATTCATTCATTTTCTGAACCACTTATTTCTAATTAGGGTCGCGGGGAGACTGGCACCCATCTTAGCTAACTCTGGGCAAGGGCAGAGTACACCCTGAACAGCTCGCCAGGGCAGAAACACGCTGACGGCTCTTGACGAAAATCAGCAATGGTTCTTTTACAAATCCTCTGACCATAGACAGTGAGAGATATGACTGGCATTTGATAACCCAATTAGCTGCACTAGGGGGACAGCAGCGACAACCCGCTGATAGTGGGGCTTGAACCCCCGACCTTGGGATCAGTAATCCAGCACCCTACCACCAGGCAACCACTGCCCCTTAGCTCTAATTACTAACTAAACTGAAATAAACTGTGCTGTGAGATGTCTGATCATATATGGATCACTTCTCTACTTGAAAAATGGTGTCAAAATAATATAATAATAATAATAATAATAATAATAATAATAATAATAATAATAACAACAACAACAATAATAATAATAATAATAATAATCCCCTCCTTGAATCGGCACCTTATCGTGGTGGAGGGGTTTGCATGTCATAATAATCTTAGGAACTATATTGTTGGGGCATGCTGGGTCACCCAAGGCAAACAGGTATTAGGTGAAGGTCCAGACTAAGCACAGTTCAGAAGACCCCTAAGGACAAAACAACAAGTATGCAGTTTCCCTTGCCCTGATGCGAGTTACCGGGGTCCCCCCTGGAGCCAGGTCTTGGGTCGCTGGCTCTTGGAACATGGAATGTCACCTCTCTGGCAGGGAAGGAGCCTGAGCTGGTGTACAAGGTTGAGAGATACCAACTAGATATAGTCGGACTCACCTCGACACATGGCTTGGGCTCTGTAACCAGCCATCTCAAGAGGGACCTTATTCCATACTGGAGTTCCTCATGGGGAGAGGCGGATAGCTGGTATGGGCATCCTTTTTGCCCCTTTTCGTTCCCCACATGTTGAGGTTCTGTTGACGAAAGGGTAGCTTCCCTCCGCGTCCGGATGGGGGGACAGGTCCTGACTGTTGTTGGTGCTTATGCACCTAATGACAGTTCAGAGTACCCAACCTTTTTGGAGTCTTTAGGGGGTGTGTTAGAGATTGCTCCCCCTGGGAACTCCCTCATCGTTCTGGGAGACTTCAACGCCTATGTGGAAAATGACAGTGTGACCTGGAAGGGTGTGATTGGTAGGTACGGCCTGTCCGATCTGAGCCCGAATGGTGTTTTGTTGTTGGACTTCTGTGCTCGTCACGGTTTGTCCATCACAAACACCATGTTTTGAATATAAGGGTCTCTATAAGTGCACTCGGCACCAAGACACCCTAGGCCGCAGTTTGATGATCAACTTTGTAGTCATGTCATCAGACTTGCAACCGCATGTTCTGGATACTCAGATGTAGAGAGGATCTGAGCTGTCAACCAATCACCACCTGGTGGTGAGCTTGCTCCAATGGCAGGGAAGGCCACCCTCCAGATCTGGCAGGCCCAAGCGTGTAGATATGGTCTCCTGGAAACGTTTGGTGGAGTCTCCTGTCAGATTGGCCTTTAACTCCCACCTCCAGCAGAGCTACAACCACAGGGGTGCCTGCAGGGCTTTCTGTACAGCTTCTAGTTCACTTTTTTCAGACAAGTCACTAGAAATCCTCACAATTTTAACATGCCTGTGAATTTTTGTCCCTGACACCTGAATCCAGGTGTAAAGAAGTGTCCTGTAATCTGCTCTTCATGCCACACTAATGTAAATGTGTTTGGAGGTGATGTTGGCTGAAGCTGGTGGTGTCAGCGTATAAAAGTCTGTGTAATCTGATTGAAGTTCTGATCTCATTCTCTGTTCTGATCTCATCTTCCTGTCTCCTTGTGTGATAGAGTGGCTCTTAGCGGTCTGGTCCTCTTCTGATCAATCTTAATAGCTGCCATCGTTGTTGTCCTGGTCATATGTCTCCAACTTGTGCTGCAGCAATGTTAAACCAGCTCGCTCGAGGAAATTTATTCAAATCATTTAGGTAATGTTTTGAGAAAACCTCAAAACATTACCTAAATGAGTAATGTACCTTCTGTGAAGTTTTGTATTAAAAGTGAAGGAAAACCAAACATTTATTAGTGTAAAAATATTAAAATGCATAACTGGAATGTTCTCATCGGAGCAATTCTCTCTAATGCTGAGCAGTCGCAGTGTGACAGAAAAGACTAAAGCCCCATTTGCAACTCATTTCCTTTGGTGACCTTCCAGAAGAAGCAGCACTGCAACCACCAGGAGAAAATGCATTCATTAACATTTTTGCCCTCATGCTATCTCACAGCCTCATCTGCCAGGACATGAGGAGGCTTTTTAGGTGGCATTTTACTGCAAAGGTCACATGACCCCCATTCCAAGGATGAATTTATAACCTGCGCATCTATTTTTCTCTTTTCTAAAAGCATTTTAAAAAATTCTAATATTTTTAATTTCTAAAAGAGTGACATGTTGGAATGTTTATTATCCAGTTACAGTTACATTTAACCCTCAAACTGATGTATTGAGTACCTACTTCTATTACATTAAGACCATCTTAATGATTTAATAATTCTACTTATGCCATCACAAGCATTATGAAAGCCAAACAAATAAAACTCACTTTTTTAACCATTATTGACGCCTGCTATATTGTTACTTATCTACCACATTATGGTGTCAATCTAGCAACCGAAAATCCACCATGCTTTACGTCAATTAGCATTTGAATACGTCAATTAGCACATGAATTAACAAAGGAAAATTGAAGTTCTATTTTTACATTTGTAGAAATGAATAGAATAGAATAGAATAGAATTGAACATAATAATTTTATTGTCGTAAAATGTACAACGAAATGAAAGTTATGTTTAAACAATTTGTTTAACTCTTAAATTAAACATTTACATTAAACATTAATATTTACATTTACATTTTTTAAATTTACTTATAATAAATAGGACATCTTACATATGTTAAAAATAATACAAAAAGAAAGCATCTTTTTTGCATGAATTATGCTATATAAATATTAAAAAATAATGGCACCCATAAAAGTTTAAACATTTTAATTTTCAAATGATTCCTATTTAGAGGCAATTTATTATGTTAATAAACTCTATTGTACTTTTGGCAAACTTAAAGTTACAGCTTTATTACCTCAGTTAAGAGGTTTTGTTTTAAACTCTGTTTGTGTTTGTGTTTGTGTTTGTTACCAGGATTATGCAAAATGTTATGCATGGATTTTAATGAAATTTCAACCAGAGGCAGGAAAGACTTCACTAAATTTTGGAGATGATCCAAATTAAATTTTTTAAAGGATTCTTTAACATTGTGAGTATGATGATTTTTTTTAGGAAGTGTGGTACAGCAGGCCCAGCAGCAGGGAGTGTTTTTTTTTTTTTTTTTTGTATACTTTGCTGGAGTTTGCCCTCTCTGAGTAATATTACATATTACAAAAACATGCACCATGTCACCCTTTAGAAGCTTTGGAGTTTTATCCTAAATTTAGTAAATTAAAAAGAAAAAGAAAATCTCTAAGCTTCCCTGACCCTAAATGTCACCCAATCAGTATATCACTTAAGTTACATTGTTATGACAATTAAAAGAAACTTATCATGTTTTATGATAAGCAAGCTAGATTAATTTATATTTATAATAATTGGAAATGTACTTAAAGTCCCTTTTAGGCTGGTTTTAAATGTTAATTTGTAAATAAAAACACATTGAATGCTGATTTTCCATTGTGGATAAACTCCACATGGTTTTTATGTCCTGGTTTATTTCCTCCACACCATCTGTTTGGCTTATTTATAAAGTCCCAGAGTGAAAGGGGGGCATGAGAGATGGCTGGAAAATATCCATTTAAAAAAGACTTCACAGAAGTGAACATCATACGTTTCGGAGCTCTGGGTTCAAAGAGTTTGGGATTTGAAGCGGATATTCTGGTTCGCAGTTTTGATCAAGATTATGAAATAAATTTCCACTTGAGATAGTGAAACCTGTTTAATTTACTTTAACCCATTTTATATGATTTAGTGCAGAGAAGCATGGGACGGTGCTAACAATAAAGTTTGATAGAGTTGAGTTTGTGACTTCTTAGTTGACTTTACATTCTAGGTAGCCTAGGGTTAGCATTTCATCTTCATAAATTATCATTGCAAACGTATATAATATATATATATATACAGTACAGACCAAATGTTTGGACACACCTTCCCATTCAATGAGTTTCCTTTCTTTTCATGACTATTGACATTGTAGATTCACACTGAAGGCATCAAAACTATGAATTAA
>JAQMYF010000008.1:20778202-20788256 GCA_030014195.1 Neosilurus mollespiculum
TTTGTTTGTGTGTGTCTGTGTGTGTGTGTGTGTGTGTGTGTGTGTGTGTGTGTGTGTGTGTGTGTGTGTGTGTGTGTTGCTATCCGCACCACTGCGGAATTGAATAATGCATTAGGTCGCTGCTTAGCATGCAGAAGTTTCTCTCACTTTCATTGACAGTCCAAAGTGTGTTTCTGATGGAAACCCAAAAAGATCATCATCATCGTTCCACAGGCACGACATGAGCAGAGCTGGCCTTCATTAAATTCCAGATTTAAAGAGGAATTATGTGAGGAACATCAGGAGTCAGAGAGAAAGAAACTTTTAACATTATTAACCAGCGCACAGTAATCACTGAGAGGGTTACAGTCTGAACAGGTCTCCAGTCTATTGCATTACTAATACAGAAACAAGCAAGCATTCCCACTCACATTCACACTGAAGGAGGATTTACCATAGGCCTAATGACCTGATGTACATGTCTTTGAACTGCTGCAGGAAACCAGAGTACCCAGAGGAAACCCATGCAAGCACGCAGAGAAAAAGCACACACACATGGGGCAGTTCTGACAATGGTTCCAAGGTGTGTTGGACCGCAGTGACATCATCTTGACACTGTGATGATGTTCGCTGTGTGTCAGCCTCTAGCTGCTTTGTAGCTGCCTTGTTGTTGCCATTCTGCACCATGATCAATACCATCTCATTACAGCCACCGTGTCTTCACCTACTGAACAAAAGTGTTGCACTGCTGACATTTTAAACCGCCTTTAAACCGCCTTCAAAACCATCCCCAAGTGAGGCTGTTTTGCCACATTTCCATCATATTTTGGCATTACAACTTGTTTTGGAACCATGTTAAACCGCAGTCAGAACTGCCCCCATGTGAGGTGTGCTTTAGAGCTTTTCCTCTTCCAGTATGGTTCGCAGTGAAACATGGGGATGGTGACAGGAGCATTATGTTCAGATTTATTCCTGTCTTCACCCAGTTCCTTTCAGGTTTTAATCAGAGATTTATATTTTTTTAATAACCAAACCCTGAATGTGAATATTTATACAAGAAACTGGTCATATTCCTATCTGTATAATATCATAATCTGCTGGCAGTCCCAGCTTGATGAAGCCAAATGGATAACGTTATCCGCAAAAAGCAGAGATGAGATCCTATGGCCACCAAACCAGAACCCCTCAATGCCCCGGCTGCACCTAGAAATCCTATCCATAAAATTATAAACAGAACTGGTGACAAAGGACAGCCTTGGCAGAGTTCAGCCCTCACTGGAAATGAATTCGACCTGTTTTTTACCAGTGCAGACCATACTCTGGCTCCAGTGGTACAGAGACCTAACAGACTGTAGCAATGGGTCCGGTACACTGTGTCTGTATAGGAAGATGAATACATGGAGTATTTATAAAACTGCTGTGTGGGACAGAACGGTTTGGACGTTTCGGATGGAAAGTGCTTCATCAGCGGAGTAAGCGAAAATACTGCTGAAAGTTTAAGGTGGATGAAGGTCTTTGCGTTTGTCCAAAGCGTCCTGTTTCTCAGGAATCATCATGTATTATATCTAAAAAGAATACATAAAAAACATAATTAAATTCCTCCAAGCTTCAAACAAGCCAATGCTGAGCTTCTTGTCAGTGATGTCTCTCTTCTCTTTAAGATCAGACAGTGATATAATAAACAACCTCTTCGTCAGAGTAATAATAAATCTGCTACACTCATGTGATGTAGCACATGTATACTAATTAATCTCTTAATTTGAGAAACAGGCTAATGAAATTCACAGAACAAATCATTTGTGCATAAACATAATGGCAGGACAGATGAATTGACTTCTCCTTCTACACTGATCTTTTCTTTCTTATTAAACCTGAATGAAACCGGATTAACACCATGTCTGTTAGCATTGCTGCTTGTTGCCGTAGCAACACAAGGTGAGAAAATGATAAACAAACTAATTTTTATGCTCATGCTTTTAAAACCCAGTAGGCTGAGTGTTCTGTAAGATTTTTAGATGAACAAATCTGCTTTACTCTCGATGCTGCATTCTCATTGGTCAGAAGGTGCCATTTATTCATTCATTGATTCATTAATCCTACTAGGAAATGCTTTAGCCTATCTCAGCCAGGGCAAAGCAGGGTGCACCCTCAACAGCTGCCAGTCCATCACTGGGTCAACAAACACACACACACACACACACACACACACACCTATTCACACTCACACTCACACCTAGGGGCAATTTGGGACAGCAGATTAGCCTAATGTGTTGGGGGGGGGGTTTTTGGACTGTGGGGGTAAACTTGAGTGCCAACACCTTCACCAAGCCTGGGACTTGAACCCAGGATATTCTTGCTGTGAGGCAGATGTGCTGACCACTACATTTGTTTGTTTGTTTGTTTGTTTGTTTTATTTTTCTTTTAATTTATTATTATATTATTATTCATTAAAAATTGTATATTTCTTTTTAGAGAGCAGAAACGAGAGGCTGGTAAGAAGTGTGAGTGATAAACATAACCAGCTTGTTTCATTCATGAGCATTAAATGTAACTATAAATGAATAAATCACGTCACACAGCCGTGATTATTTTCTTCCTCTCGTGTTTGTGTCAGTGATCGTACACTGGCGGAACCCCTGAAAGTCAGGCTAGCATTCAATGCTATGTGTAATAGCAGCTGATTTCAGTCGGATGCTGCAATTTCTTTTATCACCTCTGAGGAAAACCTTAATGACCCTGATTGGTCGGTTTCTGTCCATAGCTAGCCTAATCATCAGAATGATGTGTTCAGCCAGTAGCTAGTAAACATTTAGTGTCTGAATTGTCTTGTTGCTTAGCGACACATTTCTCAAAGCATGAACGTGTGGTGTGTTCACCGTCCCATGTCGGAATCCCGACTCAGTGTGTGGGTGGAAACTGGCAGAAAGAGAGAAATTACAAAAATCTTCAGAGAATAAAAGCAAGAATATGACATTTTCTCTCTCCCTCTTTCTCTTTCTCTCTCTCTGTCTCTCTCTCTCACTCTCTTTTTCTCTCTTTCTCTCTTTCTCTCTGTCTCTCACTCTCTCTCTCTCTCTCTATGTCTCTCTTTTTCTCTCTTGTTCTGTCTCTGTCTCTCTTTCTCTCTACCCCCCCCCCTCTCTCTGAAGCCACTCTCTGTTTTCTCTATAGTGGCTTCTCTGCTTGGAGATGGAGATCGTGGTTTCAGTGATCGGTTATATAAATGTAGAAATAGCAACTCCTCGCTCACACCGACTCAGTTCTCTCAGACCCTCTCCCTCACTTTATTTCTCCATTCTGGCTCAGTGTGGAAAAGTGTGTGATATGAAGAAGTCTGTATGATGATGATACAAGAGAATTTTAAGGAATTGAGGTTTGAATCTCTTTAAACTGATTAAAACTCATCAGTAAGATGACAGTTAGGTGAAGTTTAACTTTAAATAATTTATGAAAGAATTCTGAATGGTTGTGATTCCCTGGTATCGATCCGTTGGTGAGTTCTGATTGGTCAGAAGGATGTTAAATACTTTTCTCTAACAGCAGCTCTGAATGTACAGCAGGTTTATATTGTGTTTTTATTTCTATAGCAACAACTCATTAACAGGGACGTGGGCGACAGAAACGTGTAATCAGTGATTTGGTGACGTTTTCTGTAAGGAGATGTTTATATTTAACGAAGGAGCCTCCAGTGTCAGAGCTCTGTACCAGGAGGAGAGAGAGAGAGAGAGAGAGAGAGAGAGAGAGAGTCTGGTGAAGGAATGATTGGTGGCAGCTGTAACAGAAAGTGAGAACAGGGGTTGGTTGGTCTGGGGTGCTTTTAAAATGTGCTGGGATTTGGCTTGTTTGTGGAGCATGTGCACGGGTTTCTATGGTGATCATGGACAGCCCATCATTAACCATGACTCTAACCGGTTCCATTAATGGGGAGATAATGAGAGAGACAAAACAGTCGATTTATTTCTGTTGTGGGTGACTCAGGTGAGAAACACACACACACCTGTAGGATGAATACCCAAAGCTGGATTCCATTTATTGTGTGTGTGTGTGTGTGTGTGTGTGTGTGTGTGTGTGTGTGTGTGTGTGTGTGTGGTGGGGGTGCACACTCTCCAATTTTAGACTGGATCAGAGCTGACACTGTGTGTGTGTGTGTGTGTGTGTGTGGTCCCTCATTTAATTTTTAAAGCACATGTCCTCCCTCTTTATGTAATCCTCTCCTTCCTCGTCCAGGTTATTTTTATCGTCTGCATCTCTTCACCAGCACTCATCCCCTCATCTCTCTCTCTCTCTCTCTCTCTCTCTCTCTCTCTCTTTCTCTCTCTTTTTTTCTCTGTTTTCAAAATAATTTAATATCAACAACAGGTATACAAATAATAAAATATGTATAATGCATGTATTATCTTTAGATGAAACTGAAACGGTGGAGGCAATGGTGGGAAATGCTGCCCTCTGGTGGTTGTAGTTCTGAACTTCAGTATGCAGAACAATTTGGAGTGAGAGAGGAGAACCCTCCTTACATGGAATATTAAATCACACATTTATCTTTAGAAAAAAAAACTATTCTAAACAGATTCCTTAAATAAATAACAGTACCGAAAATAGTCAATGCTATTTTCTTGAATGCTAATTTTAGCATAGACTTAGAATCTATGTGAAGTAAGGTTAACTTAATCGAACCACATGATGGACATAAAAGACAAGAAAAAATTTAAGAGAAAACATTTATTATATTCTGAATCATTTATTGCAAATAAATTTACCCTGAACTTTTTATTGTTTTGTTTGTTTGTTTGTTTTGTTTGTTTGTTTTGGTTTTTTTGTTTGTTTGTTTGTTTGTTTGTTTGTTTTTCATTCATTTTCTAAGCCACTTAATCGTAATTAAGGTCGCGGGGAGGCTGACGCCCATTTCAGTCAACTCTGGGTGAAGGCGGGGTACACCCTGAACAACTTGCCAGGCCATCACAGGGCCAACACACATATAACCTTTCATACTCACACCTAGGGGGAACAGCCAGTTAGCCTAATGTGCTTGTTTTTGGACTGTGTAAGGAAACCGGAGTACCTGGAGGAAACCCACACAAGCACGGGGAGAACATGCAAACTCCACACAGAAACGCCCTGAGCCCGGGAATCGAACCTGGGATCTTCCTACTGGGAGGCGGAAGTTATTTATTCATTTATTTTATTTTATTTTATTTTATTTTATTTTATTTTATTTTATTTTGCATAATTATGTTGAGTGTAAGTTTTCCAGTGCCCAGATTTTTCTCGATTTTTTTTCTAATTATTAAATTCTACATTTTGCCACATTTTCATATTTTACATTACAACTCACCCTATATTATACTATTCAGCAATATCCACTGAGCCTGAGTTTAATAACTGTTTTAGTATATACTACACAGGGTCATAAAAAAGTTTTTAAATAAAACGGTATTTTTATGGTTCATATTTCCTTTTTTCAATTGACTCAAGCATTATCCCGAATTTACGGGGTGTTTAATGTCTATAATTCTGAGACAGCGAACCAATCAGATCACGCCATTCCCCAAGCCGCGTTGTTTTCTTTAGTACCATGGATTAACCAGCAGAGGGCAGCACAGCACCAGTTCTGAGAAAAATTCTTCATAGGGATTGCAAAACATCTGAACGTGAAGTGGGCCAGAAAGCGTGCTGAGGGAAAGAGAGGAGAAAGAAACAAAGGGAAGGTTTTCTCAGTTGGTATTCACGCTGTCTGTAGCCTTGAGCGTGTAATCTGTTCACGGCCTGGTTCTCTTAAGCTTTTTTGAAGCATCAGTTCAATTTTTGGATTGCTTCAGCTACTTCCAGAATTATAAAGCTACCCAGGGAAAAAAAAAACACTTGAAGTGGTTTAAATGAGTTGAGTGTGAACACACCCCAACACTGTGGCACGCTGATACTGAACACCTCAACATGCCTGAATTCATCTCTAAAATTTGCATAACCTTTTGCAGCTATTTTAAAATCAGTGGTGGAATAAAAGTTTATGAGTTCAGGCTTCAAACAGATCAAACAGTAGCTGATTATAAGACAGATGTGTTGAAGCCATTGTGTCAGACACACTTTCTACTGGAGATCCAGTGACGTTTATTACAGAATGATATTCTCTGATAACTATTAAAAATAAATAATAAAAGCTTCTTTACCTACTTTCGCGTCAATTTCCATCATCATGTTAATGAGACATCCAGCGCAGACGTTGTGGCGCACTGGTCATGTCAGGGCATTAAGCAGGACTCAGAGCTGCAATTCATGTCCCAGAATGAATTGCAGCTATAGAGACACAGCTGAGTCTGGACTTGGTGAGATATTGATCTTTGATATGACATGAACATGCGATGTGGTGTTGATGAAAATCTGTTTGAGCCAAGCGTACAGAGGAGGAGGAGGAGGAGGAGGAGGAAGGGTCAGACTGAAGCATTAAAGCACCGCTGCATTGTTGTCTTTATGTAGAAAGGATTTTTGAATTCTAATGCACTTCTATTAGCAGGACTTCATGGGTCGTGTGGGAAGGTATTACTAAAAAATCAACTTGGATTATCGATACAAATAAATGTTTAATGTAAGGGTGTTATGATAGAAAAAAGTGGAAGAAGTAGGTTTTGAGAAGGGATTATATAAACAAGGGATGAAAGAAAAGGCAGAGGTGGAGAAGAGTGGAAGATAAAAGAAAAACATAGGCAGTGCGAGGGAGGGAGAGAGAGAGAGAGAGAGAGAGAGAGGATGAGTTTGAGGAACATGGTTATGATGAATGCAGTCAGAAGCAGGTCAGACAGAGAGAGAGAGAGAGAGAGAGAGAGAGAGAGAGTGGGAGGAAAGAGAAACCAGCCATACAAACACTGCTCCATCAGTGTGAGAGATACTCTGAATCTGAGTGAAGTTTGATTGTGTATCTGGGTGGAGATGGGTGTGATGTTCGGGACATTTTCACTCCCAAGTACGCAGGTGCCGCGTTCTCACTGCAGGTCAGGTAAGAACACTACTGCTAAACTCTACTACTCACTGAAATCCATCTATTTCCATCCAGTTCACTTTACTTTACTTTACTTTACTGTAAGAGTCTGGATGTGAGACTGGTATGACTGAATTGGCGTAATGCTTAGCCCGTCCGTCTCACAGAAAGAAGGTCCTGGGTTCAAGTCCTGGGCCGTTTCTGTGTGGAGTTTTCATGCTCTTCCGGTGCTAGCATGTGTTTCCTCTCGGTCCTCCAGTTTCCTCCATGCACATTAGGCTTACAGCCTGTTCCAAATTGCCCCTAGGTGTGAGTGTGAGTGTGAATAGTTGTATGTGTTGGTTCTGTGATGGACTGATGAGCTGTTCAGGGTGTACCCTGCCTTTATATAAGAGTTGGTTGAAATAGGCTCCAGCATCCCTGTGATATTAGTAAGATTAAATGGTTTGGTGAATGAATGAATAAAATGTAAAACCTGAAAAGAAAATTAAACTATTCTTCTGCAGTTAGTAATTTTATTGTTTACCCCCAAACACTCTCTGAATTTAAACCACATAATTGTATAGGGTTTCCTCGACTTCTCGCCCTTAGAAACATATATGAAAGGTAAATATAGTTACTCTTGGATCCTATGCTTATCCCAAGGGGGTATGTTAGTGTAGATTGTATCTTGACGGAGAAAACTGGAGTCCTGTTCTACCTGAAGGAGATCCCTGAATCTGAGAGTGTCTATGTAGAACAAATTCAGTTGGGTAGAGAATATTTCCCCAAATATTATTAAATTAGTCATTTCTGAGTTTCAGAGTCTGACTGTTGATGATGCTACCGCCAGTCATTGTCACAAGAGTCCATGAAAACTTGGGTCTGAACTGGACTGTGATTCTTGAGGGGGAGTGTTTTGAACATTTTGAATGTATCTTCTGCTTAACACAGTAAATGTGATGAAAAAAATGGAAGAATGTGATAATTATCCCCTAACACTGATATTTTTCTATAACAATTGATTGATTGATTGTTTGATTGGTTGAATGATTGGTTGATAAAAACAACCTCCTGCATCTCTGTAAACAAGAATTGTAGTAAAATTCGAATAAACACAGGTTCCATTTCCCAAGATGCATCTGTGTGGCAAAGAGAACCTATCTTAAAAATTCTTTTTGAGCACCGTCGTGCATCTAACGATCTTTTTCCCCCCACATTTTTGAAGTAGCATGTGGCGCTCCAGGCTCCATTCTTCTCTCCACAGTTTAATAAACACATCAGGTAACTGCTTCCTCCAAATGTATTAAGCTTTCAATTGGCCGCGAGCTGCTTTTTAATGAAAGAGAAGGAGGGGGTGGGGGATGAAGCTGCAAATAGATGATAAGAAAATAAAATATTGAAAAACACAGTTCCGAGTGGAGGAGGAAGAAGAGGAAGATGAGGAGGAGGAAGAGGAATCTGGTTGGAAGCGTTATTGATGCCGCTGCTGAGCTGCTGAGTGTCAGGAGGTGAGCAGACAGAGATGAAGAGCAAGATGTAAAATTCAAGGATCGAGCCAAAAGTATTACGAGTTTCTGGGCAGTGAGACAGGAAGCGAGTTTGAAGTGTGGAATGAATTCCTCAGGGGTTCGTGCCTGTGTGTGTTCGCCCAGAGAAAACATATTGTCTCATCGCCTCTTACGCAACACGAGTAAAAAAAAGTCGACAAACTCAGGTCAAGTTATTCCGAATCTAAAGAGCTACATTGAAGCTAAAAAAACACACACACTACTGCGCATTAGCATGATGTATCTTAATAAATAAATCAGCGACAGTCTTTACTTCCATAATGTCAAGGGTCACAGGGAGGGTGAAGCCTATCTCAGCCAACTCTGGGCGAAGGCAGGGTCACCTTGAACAGCTCACCAATCATTCACTGGGCAACACTCACACACACAACCATTCATACCCACACTCACAGTGAAACAGTCAGTTAGCCTAATGTGCATTTCTTTGGACTGTTTGAGGAAACCGGAATACCCGGAGGAAACCCATGCATGTGTAACGGAGTTAATGTATAATCTGTGTGACTCCACTTGCTATCTCTCACACTGCTTTATTTTATTAAATACTGATAGTAAAACTGATTTATTTCATGTTTACTGAACATACCCCTGCAGATTAGGGTCGTGCACCCCAAAGATAGCAACAGATTTGCTGCGTGTCTTTCTGGTAGGTTCACAGGTTATCAGCTCCATAATTACTTTGGAGTATTTACCTTAATTTTATATATAAAGGGATGTTGGTTATCTTTTTGTAAAACTTGAGCTCCCTATTGGTTGTCCTTTCGTGAAAAGTTGACGGTGCTTTTAATTATTTATTTGTAACGTGATAAGCACAATAGGTGTTGGGTTAACTATCTAACATCCTTTTTTTATTTTATACTCTCAGTGTGAGTGCAAATGTGTGTATGAAACCAAGACTGACTTTATGGATATTCCTCCACCAGGTACGGCAAGTGGCAAGAGTGATACAGTTTTTCTCATTATTACACAATGCAAGAGAGAGTACACAGCCACTACACAAGCATGGGGAGAACATGAAAAACTCCACACAAAAACACCCTCGCCGACTCGAGCCCAGAACCTTCTTGCTGTAAGGTGGACGTGCTAACCACTACACCACCATGCTGGCATGCTACGTCTAAAATAAATGCTTTTTATGCTTACTCTTCAAAATAAAAAAAACTTTTATATGTAGTTAAGCTTAACGTGCTAGCTCTTCTCTCAATTCACTTATTCTTCTCCTCTCCTTTCCTCCTTCTCATTTCATTATACTCTCTCTCTCTCTCTCTCTCTCTCTCTCTCTCTCTCTCCTGTGCGCACTTGGTCACACACACTTTCTCTTCTTGTTCACTTTTTCTTTCTATCGCTCTCTTCAATTTCTGTCTATCACTGCTTCAGTTTTTTCTGACTCTCTCTCCATCTGTCTTTTTGTCTATCTGTCTGTATATACAATACACACACACTTTAATAATTAGCATATAAATTGTGAGACACACCAGTCAACAGCATGACTCACCATTGTGTGTGTGTGTGTGTGTGTGTGTGTGTGTGTGTGTGTGTGTGTGTACTGAGGCAGTAT
>JAQMYF010000008.1:20810234-20836257 GCA_030014195.1 Neosilurus mollespiculum
CTTAGAAAACGAGATGTAATATATATATATATATATATATATATATATATATATATAAATATATATATATATATATATATAAGTACAACGCAAGCGAAAATGTGTGTGAGTGAAAGACTTAGACATTGAGACAGAGGAAAAAAAAATATTTAAATGTATGCACATGCTTGCTGAAATGTTTACATGTGAGCATAGGTTATATGTGCGGATCAACACTCTTGCTCTTTATACAAACTAATGAGCTGCAGACTAACTCTACCACAGCGAGTGGAGCCTATTAAGTAGTGTAATGTACTGTATCAAACATTGGAGAAAACTGATGATCGGACAGACACCATGGACTCCCTCCTTGCCCAGGAACGTGAAGGATAGCAAGCGGATGTACCCCTGCTTCTCTCTGTCACTCTACAATTTAGCCATATGCTAACAAACTGAACCCTTCTGATTTAGTGGAAACTTTCTTTCTTAAATGCTCAGATGTCTCTTTCTGCTGTTTCTCACTTTATAAACTCTGCAAACTGTACAAATCTACAACAAACAGGAACTTGGAAGGGCCATATTCAGTCTTTTGGAGCAATGACTCAAGGACTTCATCTAGCTGTGAAGGACCTGAACTACATAGTGACACTGTTTGCTGAGAGTTTTGCATGTTTTAACTTTCAGCTACTTGAATGTTGGCTAATGTAATGTAATGCACAAGCCTGATGTGTTGATTTATGCATTAAATGGCTAAATCTTTTATTTATTAATTACAGTTGGAATCTGTAGAAAAAGTTTGGATGTCTTGCTTTGTGGTGTATTTATGGTATTGCTTCTGATTAATCTTCTGTGTCTTCGGTTTGTCTTGTTATGTGTCTGTCAGTCTGACAGACCCCATACCATTGGGGGGGGGGGCGTGGCGGGAGGGGGTGTTTGTGTGGGTCGTTCTGCTTTCACTTCACCTAGAGACAATCCAGCTCAGTATTTTTTTTTCCATTTATCATCTTAAAATACGCATCCTAAATAATTTCATTAATATTCTTGCTCATAAATCATAACAGAAAGGAAAATAGCCACATAATGAGACATAGTGAGACAGACAGTAATGAAGAACCTTCCAATGCTGTATAATGTGTCGTCTTATTCAGATATTGGAATTAAAAATTTGTGAACATCTTTAAAGTCATGTCTTTGTTCATTCATTAAAATCAGCAAAGCCAGTGATATTGTACATAAATATGTTCTTCATATTTAAAGAAATGCTTAATGTGCTTAATAACAGAGTTAGGTCTGTTTTCCAAATTATTTCAATATGGTAAGGTTTTTATTTGCTTATATATTTACTTACTCATATATTTACTTACTTATATATTTTCTTATTTTGTGGTTGTCTGTTTATATGCTTTAATCTCTTGAATCTCATCTGGGTAATTTGTAAATAAGTGATTAGTTTAATAAGAATCAGTATAGAGTTTACTGAGAACTTTCTCAAATACAAGGAAATTGTATTTTTATATTTTGCATTTTGTATGCTTGGTGCATAAACCATTAAAATCCAATATTAAGTAGAGAAACAATCAAATAAATAGAAGAAAGAAAAATATAGATGGAATATTTAAGACAAATTAATTATAAAATGTTTTCATGTTCATAAAATCAGATGTTGTTGTTAAATGTGACCATGGCTGTGCCAACTAAGTTATTCTGCGACTTTAATAATTATTTTTAATAGTAATTAAAATTAAATTTTATCAAAGACTACTGGTATCCTAATGCATTACAGGGTTTATGGGATGTGTAGTCTTTATATAGTTTGTTGTAACACAACAATAATATTAATTTCGTGATTTTTATTAAATTTACAGTCTATGTATTAAAAGCGTGAATTAATAGAAGTATACTTTTTCCAAGAAAAAAACCCGGAAATACACCTCTTTGGCTGACACAAATCGTCCCGCCTCCTTTTGTTGTCATCACTAATCTTTTATTGGTCAATTTCTTGGAACGCCCTTAAGTGGGCGTGTGGTTGGTAACGAAGGGAGCCGTATGTCCTTCCTCGTGTGCCGTAGACGAAGAGGTTTCACTACAGCGGCTCTTCTCACAGGTAACATACATACAGCGTGCAAGCAGAGATGGACGCTGAACAGATGGGCCCACAGACTTTCCTTTACGGTAAATTTCATATTTTTTTGTTATTTTACACGTTACGGATCAGCTGCCTGATTGGGGTTTGATGTTGGAATTATGAGTTTTATCTTGACTTGCTAGCTCGGAAAACCGTTATTTAGCGCGTGCAGATTTCTCTGACTCTCACCACCATCGTAAGTGTCTCTGAAAGTTAAATAATGAATCAGAGTGGTGATTTGTTCTGGCTGTCTCTTTAAGGTATCATTACGATCAGAAATCATACTTTAGGTTGCAGTAGATTCTTTTTTTTAGTACGCCTTTTCCCCCTACACACGTCTGCCTCCACGCGCGCACACGTGTGACGCGATTTTCAAAATGGCGGCGGCGACGGCCTTCAAAAGCTTCCAGAAGAAATAATCTGCTCTCACTTTGTGTCAGGAATGATGACGTATGTGTGACTATCTTAGTTTTATGCTTACTTTTGGTTTTAAATAGTTATAAATGTAATAAAGTACTAATAACGATATGTGGAACACGCGTACTTGTGTTGTGTCGCAGTTGGTATGTAGATTTTTGGCCTGATGTATATTTTTAGGATTTTATACTCGATTTGTTTCATGATTTATGTATTCGGTGAAACATTTCGTACGAGTTCAGAACTTCGACGTTTTCGCAAGACTGCGCATGCGCACACGCCGCAAGCACGTGGGGACCTACTGTCTAGGTCTCAACTCGTTCACGCGCTTCTCAGAGATTTTACTCTTAGCTTAAAGTCTTCATGCGGTTACTTACAGTTCCATGTATTATATCTGAACATGGTGTTGAACTATTTTACAGGCTGCGAGCTGAAGGAGGGAAAGGAAGTGACCTTTAACCCTGAGGATGACGACTTCGAGCACCAGTTGTCCATCAGGATGGTGTGTACATACAGCACGATTTTGTTGGATGTAGAGTCTGATTTAACGATCCAGAGTGAGGTGTTTTCATCAATTTAAAGCCAGAGTCACACCGAAACCACCATGGCTGTGTCTATCAGTGTTTTCTTAGAGTGGTTTTTTAAGTATTCTGCACAAGTGTCAGTAAATATTGTTAGCATGTGGTGCTAATGTATTAGAGGGTTGCTAAAAAGTAAAACACCCCCAACAATGTAAAAAAAAAAAAAAAAGAGAGATTATTTTTGGTAACAGTATCCAGTCTGATGAAAATTTAAACTGAAGTTTACCCCTGCAGGCGTGTGTCGATCCGGCCACCAAAGACGAGCTGAATGTCGTGGAAGTCGAGGGCCAGGACGCCGAGGGTCAGACTGTTAAAGCCATCCTGGCCACCCTGAAGCCGTCCACCATGCCGAGTGTGAGTGTCTCAGACCGCCTTTCTTTGTGTGTGTGTGTGTGTGTGTGTGTTTGAAGTTAAAATGGAGTGGGATATGGCTGTGTTTCAGGTGTGTCTTGGCGGGTTCGAGGTCAGTCCTCCTGTGGTTTTCCGCCTGCGCACCGGTTCCGGTCCAGTTCACATCAGTGGACAGCACCTCATCAGTAAGTGGTCCTGTGTGTGCATGCTGATCAGGGTTTAGACAAGTCACACAAGCAACATCAAACTTGGTAAACTGTCTCAGACCTGTGTTCGGGTGCCAGTATTTTTAGAAATTAGGACTTGGGTCACTCAAATTCCTCAACGGATCAGATGGTTCTCCCCCTCCTTTAATAATAAATAACAGATTTCCAAATCTGGAATGACCTAATTAGAAGCCCTGCCCCTTTTTGCTCATTTTACATTAGCCATTTTTCTTCTTGTCTTATTAGACTCCACTCTCGAGATGTATCGCTGTCTGTTCGTCTTGGTTTAGAACTCCTTTTAAGACTTTAGGAAACAGAGACTGTACATTTTTTTGGTATTGTAGTGATAAGTGGAGATCAGTCTTTTGATGAAGATGATGAGGAAGAGGAGGAGGACATGAAAACGGCTGTGAAGAGAGGAGCTCCGGTCGCCCTGAAACCCTCAGTGAGTGTTCTCTAGCAACTCACCTTGCTCAGTGTGTTGGGGGTTGCATTACTCTTTAATCTGACTTGCGTTTGAATGTAGAAAAAGATGAAGCTGGAAGAAGAGGAGGAGGATGATGAGGATGATGACGACGATGAGTGAGTAAACCTTTCTGAGGTTTATTTGTTTCTATTTTAATAGGAGTCTGAATCTCTTATTTCTTTCTCAGAGATGAGGATGATGACGACGAAGAGGACGAGAGTGAAGAAGAGACGCCTGTGAAAGTGAGCATTTGTCATTCATACATGAGTTTGTGTCATTGTTTAAAAGTAAACCTGGCATATACACTGGTTTGGTGTTTGTTTCTCAGGCCAAGAAGCTGGCAGCTAAACCACAGACTCCTGCCCAGAACGGCAAATCCAACACCCCGGCGCCCAAACAGGTGTGTGTCCAGAATTTGTAGAACTTAAGCTCTGTAATAATAAAAGAGGAAGGGATTATTTCACATTACTGTGCATGTGTGATACAGATCTGTAGTCAGGTCTGACTTGGGTTCCCTGTGTGGGTGAAGTCAAAGAGTAGACCTGATAAAGGATTAGTGAGTGTGTGTCTGAGAGAAATGTTGTATTTGGTATTAGTTGGGTTTAAGGAGTTGTATCTGATTTAGCTCTACCTTAAGTTCTGCAGTGAAGATTATTTATTTTGGGTTATTTATCTCTTCTATTGTGTAGGATATAAACAAACTCTTAAAGCACACCTCTGGAACATGATTGGTCATAAGGTGTTAATTGATTCCTTCTTGCTGGGACTCCTTATCATTTCCATGGTAACAACTTTCCTTGCCCTTTTTTTTTTTTTTTTTTTTATATAAAGCAGAACAAAACGCCAGACGCTGCAAAAAAGAATGAGAAGAAACCACAGACCCCAAAAAGCCCGCATAAGACACCGAAAACCCCCCAGGCGCCTCTTAGCATCCCGGAGATCAAGGCCAAGATGATGGCTACCGTGGAGAAGGTGTGTTTAAACATTCTGTAGTATGTAAAATGTTTAGAATAAAGCTTAAACTGTTTGTGTGGGGGTTTTATTTTTGCCCAGTCAGCAGAAAAAAGTAATATTTTTTCATTTCCATGTATTTTATCATACGTTTATGTGATTAAAAAAAACCTTACTAACAGTTTGCTGTGCCTGCGCACACCAAGCGGCGTTTTAACTATAAATGAACTTCAGCTGTGTCTGATTAGGAATTCAGTTTCATACATCATCCACGCTTGTGCAGCGAGCTCCGAGCCCCCTTATCCCTGTCTTTTTTTTTTTTTAATAGTTTTTAAACTGTAAATCCTGCAGCTTTTGTTGAGTGTATAATAAAATATCTTTTGAGGTGTATTAATCTAAATTCTAATAAGCAAGCCGTAAAAAAAAAAAGCGTTTTCTCTCAAACCGACAATGGAAATATCCAGATACTCAGTTCAGGTGTGGGAGTCGTTTAGCTGACGAATCTCCTGAATGATGGAGTAATTAACGCTAATTATTAATCTGTGGAGGAGTGATGGTCTCCACTGGTCACTAATTGCAGCAGTAATTAATGGAGTCAGCAGTCGGCATTACGATTCACAGATGACTAGATGAGAGGGCACGAGAAAGTGTGCTGCTGATCAGAATCTTAAATTCTGTATTTGTGCTTAATGCGCATGTCTGCAAAAGGGTGGTGCTTAAGTACAGACTTCATGGTGTTTTAAATAACTTTGTCTTAAATTTAAGTCACTAATCATCACTGTAGTGACACTATTAACATGAGCTTTGAGGAGTATTTTTAATTATACTTTATTGTTCTGGAAAAATTGGATGACACGCTTTTATTCCTATCCACTATTCAATTCAGATTTATTTGTATAGCGCTTTTTACAATTGACATTGTCACAAAGCAGCAGTAAAAGTAATTTTAAAAGGAATTTAAACATTTTCCAACAATTCCTACATAGGTGGTGACACTAGGTGGTGATGTGCACATACTGTATTACAGCATGTTTTTAGCTAAAAGGCTGAACTTAAAGCAAATGTAGCATAAATGTTTTATTGAAATAAAAAATAATTTCCATTTGTCCACATGTTTATTTTTCTGATTTGCTGATTCACTTAGGCTCTGCCCCTCTGGGTTCCAGCGTTTTCTGCAAAAGGAAAAAACGCATGTAAAGCTGCTGTCAGGTGTGTGTGAAATAACTTTAAATGGTGTGTGTTTGTAGGGAGTGTCACTACCCAAGCTTCAGCCCAAGTTTGAAAATTATGTGAAGAACGGCTTCAAAGTAACTGACACGAAGGTATTTAATGCCCCCCCACCTTTAATACACTTCCACTAAAATAAATTTACCTTAATGGTAATGTAATGAAGTCATACACATTGGTGAATGTGTAACTAAGTATTTGCCTTTTACACAGGTGATTAATGAGCTCTGGCAGTGGAGGCAGACGGTGAAGAACTAATCAACATTTTTGCTTGGTTTAAATTATGCCTTTTTTTTTTTTTTTTTTTTTTTACCCTTTTCTTTTTTTAATTTCTCCCTCCTGAGTTCTGCATGCTGTCCATGCCATTCCTTCTGAATCTTCCTTTTAAAGTCACTTTATTCCACCTGTGTTCAGTATTCCCCCCTCCCCTGTGATTCGGTCTTGCCGAGCTACAACATCGTTCCGTCTCACAAGAAGAGCTTCAGATGGTTTCTTTTATTTTTATTTTATTTTAGCGAGTTTTCAGTTATGTTCAGAAACTTCTGTTCGTTTCTGGTTCCTCTGGGATGCCACATGACGTGTATTTTCTCCTGATGTGTAAATCGAATCATGAGTGCAGCTAAGTGATGTCATTTCTGAACATTTCTACATCATGCGAGTGTGAAATGTAAGAAGCTACACTTGTGAATATACTGTAAAATTGCACAGGTCGGATGTTTAACTGAGGAAAAAACGTTCTTAACAGAGTCGGGGTTCAAAGAATCGTCTGTTTCATTTTGGAAAAAAAGTAACTTTTACTTGACAGAAATAAAGATTTGTTTTGGAAAAAATGTTGACGCCTGGTGTAATTTTACTCTTTGACGTATTTCACTTGTTCGGAGGCGATGCTTTGTACATCACTTTAAATATTTTTTTTTATGTGGTGGTACATAATCCATTTTATGATTAAGAAAAAATTTGTTTTATAGTTTAATACAATTCTAAAGAATTATTTGTAATAGCTGTGGCTAGCATCCATCTTGTTTGCATCACTTAGTAAATTTTGTTGCACATCACAGGTAATATGCTAATATATGCCAATATGATCAGGCTACTCATTCTGTGTATAAAAAGCTAGCATTGTCATTATATACTACTTTAAAATAAATTTCGCTAGCTTGATATGAAACTGCATTTTAAGTAATATAACACTGATATTTATAGCTAGCTTAGTTGGTTATTCGATTGGATAATTCCATTGTAGCAGGCTTTTGATTTAATGATTAGCGAAAGTTAGCTTGCTAGCAAGTCAGTCCAGTCGATTGTCACAACGTGATTATCTTCTGTAAGCCGACTTGCTACTAAACTGCTTTACTAGTTTGAATATTACGGCATTAACTTATACCGTCGCTTAACCTGGATAGTGGTTTTTTTTTTTTTTTTTTTTTTTTTTTAATGAAATAAACAATTAGCTTTGTTAGCTAGCTTACTCGAGAACTCCAACTTTAGCCTTGCCAGGTTACACTGCTCATAATCTTATAGTCGCTGTTAGCTACTATTCATCATACAGTTGGCGGTTGTTTTTAGCAAAATAGTAATTTATTTTAATTACATAATGTCTTTTTTTTTTATAAAAAAAAAAAAAAAAAAAAAAAGGCAAAGTTGGTAAAGACACTCCGTGATTTCTGAGGTAATGTGTTAAACACGATACACATCCCTCATAATTCATGATTTTTTTTATACTGGAAAGGTTGTTGTGTCCCTTAAAAAATCCTCGGAGTTGTGAGAGGAAGAACTGTGTTTGTTTGTTTGTTTTAGTGCAGCTGACTCCATGTCCGGGAGGCTGAAGAACAGAAGACTGACTGGATTGCACGAGCTGATTTTACCTCAGACCCCTGAGGTGTGTGTTTGTTTTTCTTTTTATAGAGGGGGAAAAAACCCTGTTTTAATTTGTTACATGTGCACGTTTTGAAGTTTAAGAATGGCAGGGTTATTTATTTATATCAAAATAGAAATAAATTATATATTAAGTTTATTTTTTTACTGCAAAAAGTGGTCAATCTATCCTTATTTAAATACCATATAATAGTGATGTATTAAAATACACACGAATAAAAGCCTTCAAATTGCTTAAAGTGGACGATATTTATTTATTGTCTGGCGAGGGTGGAGAAGGGTTTCATATTTTTCCACATTAAAACTGGGAAAGCTATTTTTGGTGATATGTGAAACTGCTGATGAGTCTAAAAGGCAAAATCTTAAATATTTGTTTTTATGGTATGTGGGTCAAGAACAAATTAGGGTTTTTTTTTTTTGTTTGTTTGTTTTGTTTTGTTTTTAAATCCTCTATAACAAACAGCAGGTTTTCCGCCCTATAAAATTAAGTTACAGGCATCAACCACTAGGTGGAGCCAGAGCACTGCAGCTCACTGGCTTCTACTGTACACTTTCCGTGAATGATGTCATTGTCCCTGTGGGCCGACAGGAGGGCCTGTGGAGGTCAGAGGCCTTCCTGTGTGGATTAGCCGGGTTTCTGAGTGTTTAATAATGGCGGCTGTTAGCTGTTAAACATCCAGAGAGCTTTACGAAACAGTACGGTGGACTCACCTATGCAGTATTTTAATGTTAATGTTAAATCGTTTTATAATGGACGGTGCTCCCATCCATTTGCCCCCACCGTCCCTGTCTTTCACTCTCATCGAAGTCGGTCAATTCCTAAGAGTCAGCACTCAGGTGGGAAATTGGCGGCCATGTTTTACGATCCCACAGGGCCTGCATTTACCTCGTCAAGGTCCTAAGTGCTTCAGTGCTGCGGCGTGCATAACGGGGTTCAGTTAACACGTAAGTGAAGTAATGATTTGGAAAAGAACAAGACAAGGATGTGAGAAGCCAAAAAAAGAGGGTTTAATTACATTTTCCGTTATTTACATATGAATTACAATACAATGTATAATACACCTCATTTGGATGCATCAAGAAACATCTTAAACATTTGATTCACCGCTGTAGAACTTGTCTTCATGACAACCTACAGCACTGTACAGCTGTTTTCTTATCTCACAATTTATTCCATATAATGCCTCATGATTTAAATGAGATGAGCATCATCACTAACGCACACCGCGATTTTGTCGAGTCGGAACGCTATGAATTTTGATCAGTTATCCACAAACTGGACCGTATGACATCAACATGAGACTTCCAAGCACAAAATTCAGGTTTGAATTCCAAATATTTTAGTTATACAAGTACGCTGCACAAACATTAGCCAGACAACTAGCATAAAGGCACCGGAAATGCTAAGCAATATACTCCATGCTAATATTTGTATAAAATATATAAATAATCCTGCTTTGAGTTTGCTAATTCTCATCATTCAGCCTAAAAAAGTGCCATAGCAGCCAAGATAAACCTCTCGTAATGCTAACGTTGCCTTGTACTAGCTATCTGACATTAACCATCTAACTGACTTCACCAGAAAATGATCTAACATTACAAAAGCTGTTATATTAAATGTAATTAAAAGCGTAAGCGATGCGGCTGAACACCAGCTACATGTTACATGATGTAACTAAAACCAGTAGCTAGTAATTGTGTTTTCTAGCAAAAGCAGTAACTTTATGCTTTATATTGTACATAATTTGTATTTGATGATTAAAATGTCTAGGTATTTTGTAGAACCAGGAGCCGAATTTGCTAACACGCTAATAAATATTATGCTAACTAGTATGTAGTAATAAAATATAGCTACTTGTAGAAATATAACACCTATTTTGTGTGATAAAGATCAGTTTCTGTGATTGTTAGCAAGCTAGCAAACCTCTTATTAGAGTATAATGTGTAAAGTATATGAAGACTTTTATATAAGAGTTTTATAGATTTTTATCTCAGGATATTACTAGTGTAATCATGACGTAATCGCATGAAATAAAGCGTGAACTGCATTGTAATCCTGTGCTTGTAGTGAAATAAAAGGAGAACCTTTTTGAAAGACTTTTTTTTTTCTTTTTTTTCTTTTTTTTGCTTGCAGTAAAATAGTTTGCAATTTAGCTAGTTTGGTGATGTCATACGAACTCAAGATTGTGATTGGTTGATTAAACATCAACGTCATACGGCAAAATCGTGGTGCACTTTATGTCAGCGTTAGAAACTAAAGATGAAACAGCAGAGTAGCCCTTGACCCTTACTAAAATGTAAGCAGTCTTGTTTTTTTTTTTTTTTTTCGTCGCGTGTGTGTGATTCCTTGTTAGCTTTATGCTCAAATTGCCCATTGCAGGGGCATTGGGGAGGTCCCATTCTGAATAATTTATCCTCGGTTATGTGTCTCTGTGGCATTTCCTCAGCATGATGAGATGATGTAAAGAGAGAGAGAGAAAAGGATGAGTGTCACTGGAGCAGCGCTGCATTCTCTGTTCGATTTTGGAGCCCGTCGTCCACCGCTCCAGTGAAAACGTCTTTGAGATGCAGCGTGGTGTTTAGAGAGCGAGGTGTTGGTGTAGAGGGGATGTTGGGGAGGGGGTGTTGGGGTATCGGGGGTCTCACGCCAGGGCGGTGAGCTTGGCACCCTCCTCGCTGGCCCACGGCTGCAGGTTGTGCAGAGCGAACAGGGATGAGTTGTGCATACACAGCGGGTCAGCCGGCAGCGGTTCACTCAGAGACTTGTGGAAAGCGTCGTGCTGAAGCTGCATCATCAGACGATTGGCCTGCTGTCGCTCAGCCTCGCGTTCCTCTGCCGTCTGCCGTCTGATAAACGAAAGCACAGAGAAAGAGGCCGTCAGAGATCTGGACTTCACTTTCACTTCGTTATCATTAATCTATACCATCTTATATTATAATGTTTAACTGAACGCTGGCTTTTTTTCTCACAGATTCCAGGATTTATATTATATTTATTTTATTCACTATAAAACGCTTAAAATAATAAAATACCACAGTGACATTGACAACTGTAACAAAAATTCTAAATAATGAGAAATTTATTTATCCCTTTGATGGTTTGGTAACCTGTTCAGGGTGTGTCCTGCCTTCGCCCAGCGTCGGCTGAGATGGGCTCAGCCTCCCCATGACCCTTGAAGTATTAAGTGGTTTGGAGAATGAGAGATTTAATTGTTAGAATTCAGTTTAAGCTGATAATATGAAATAATAATCATTAAATATGTGCTTAAAGGAGTGTTTGAACATTTGATTTAGGATTAAAGGAATTTGTTTACTGAAATTTTCTGTAGAAGATCCAGATTAGGGAATTTTTAAGATCATTTTCATATTAGACAATTTGTAAATAGTATTCTCTGATATTTGAGTTCTGTAGTGTCAAATATTATAAAAATAAAATACAGTTGAATTTAATATAATGAAATTTAATGGCTGTTTGTGTACATCAATTAAATATATACATTATGTAATAAAAATTACATGTATAAAATTATTTAAGTGTAAAAATTAATATAGAAATACAGTTCTTATAAAATGAATTTTATGTATTGATATTTCCAGGTGACGACTTTGTATGCAAAAAAAAGTAAAATTAAAGTTTTATTATTTTAGTAATTATGTTTAAATATTCTTCTCAACACTCTTTAAGCAGTGAAGTTTTCTCCACTTCCTGAATGGGTTCGGAAAGCAAACACAGTGTTGGGGAAATAATTTAATAAATAAACCCTCTTTTTATATATTTATAAGTACAAGCTTTACGGGTTCCCCTCAGGGCCCAACAGAAGAGCGTGTTCTCTTCAGGGTTCTAGATTGTGTGGTTTTCTCTCCTCTGTAGGAAACACAGTGCAGTCATTCTGCTTTCCATCCTAAAACCTTAAAGAACCTTTTTTTGTGTGTGTGTAAACAGCTGCGTTTTACTCAGAAATCCCAGACATTTACTAAACAGATTAAGGAACGGCTGCGTGGTGAATGTATGCCACGAAAAGAGTTGTGGAGGTGGAACATTCGCATGTTTTATTGATATTCAGAGGTAATGAAGACAACATGGCTGCAGACGTCCTGCTTTCTCTCCGGGACTGTGTTTTATTTACACTCGCGTTCGATTCAATTAAACCTGCTCGAAATCCTTCCCTACTCCGCCAGATCACATCCCACAGGGTGGTGGTGGTGGTTTGGGGGGCAGTATGGGGTTAGCATGGTGTTAGCATTGTGTAAGCCCTTGGTTATACAGCTGTGAGTGGAAATCTTTGTGCCGGTGTAAGAGCTGCACTTTTTTTGGCATCTTACTGCAGTTTATTTCCCTCTGTGTGAGGACTGAGTAACGATCACATGGTCAGAGATGAAGCTTTCTTCTGATTAGATTTTTGACCTGAGCACTAATTACCATTTGTCAACCACATACACGGTATAAAAATAGTCACATGATGGTCACGTGACCCTCACATGAAATTTCACATACTAGACATTTTCACAGGTTGTGAAGGTCATATGGATTAATTTTTCCGCAATTTATTCATTTTCTAATTACAAGTGATAGACTTGACGTGACGTGCCATGTATGTATGTGCACACGTGAGACAGAGAGATGGTTTATTCCTCAGTTGCCGTCTCACTGCATCACACGTCAAACATACCAGCTGCTGATTCTGCAGAATAAATTTTTTCTGCAGTTTTTTTTTTCGACTTTTCATTTTAACGCTGATGATTAAAGTTGATCATAAACGTAAGATGGCTGGAACCAACAGGGCTCGCATTAAAAAAAAAATATATATATATATATATATATACACTCTGAGATGAAGTCATAAAAAAGCTGCAGCTTGTGAGAATGTTGGCATCAGTTAAAGAGTCGCCATGTTGAAACTCTGGCGAATCCATCACACTCAGCGGCCTGTCATGTTCGGGTGATTGTGTGTTCGTCATGTCGTAATCAGCGCCTACGCCAGATGTGGATGTGTGCTGATGTTTTGCCAGACATCAGCATCAGAAGCTGTGACTGCATTCTTCTGTTCTGTAATGAAACACAAACGCCGTCTAAACATTTGCCATCTACTAGAGCAGTGAACTTCAGTTTTCTCGGTGATGTGATGCAGTTCTAATCTGTTTCATCGATGTCACTGAATCCGCTATGATGCAAAATGGTACTATTTCTACTCAACAGTATGATGTGATGTCTTATGATAAGTCTTAATTCGATATGATACGTCTTGATTCAATATGATATGATTCGAACAAAAGTCATACAGCATGATTCGATTCAAGGGTGGCACAGTGGTGTAGTGAGTAGCATGCTTGCCTCACAGCAAGAAGGTCCTGGGTTCAAGTCCCGGGCTCAGTCACGGCACATGTGGAGTTTATGTTCTCCCAGTGCTTGCGTGGGTTTCCTCCCGGTACTTCGGTTTCCTTCTACAGTCCAAAATGTTCATTAGGCTAATTGGTTGTTCCAAATTGCTCCTAGGTGTGAGTGTGAAGGGTTGTGTGTGTGTTGCCCTGCAATGGATAAGTGAGCTGTTTAGGGTGGAAACTGCCTTCGCCCACAGTCCGCTAGGATAGTCTCCAGCCTCCCAGTAGGGGAGTAGGATTAAGCAGTTCAGAAAATGGATGAATTCAATTCAATACAACACAATATGATTCAACTGAAAGCGAAACTTTATAATTCAGTGTGATGGAGATTGATTCAGTGTGATATGATCTGATTCAATACTAAACGATACGTTTCAATGGAATAATCTCGAGATTCTGAATCTGTGATTTTGATACAAAGCGCAACTGTTTAATTTCTAAACATACCACTGGAACGAATACGATGCGATTAATTTACCCCAATCGAATTTTGTTGTTTTGATCAGAATTTCAGTAGCGTTCATCTTACCGCATGAATCCTATTAACAATCGACTGATTCATTTTGTCTTGATTCATTTCAGTTATGTTTTAAAGTGAAGCATCGATTCGACTCTTTGTTTTGTTCGAATACATCATGGGCTTCTTCTGATCCGAGCACTGAATCTCTAGGTTAGTACAGTACCATAAGTTCATTGTGTTTCTATAAAAAAATATATATACAAACCTCTGTCTACAGATTTCGAAAGAAAGTTAATAGTTTAATTCTGAACTGTTCTTGTGTTGCACTGTAATTGTTGCAGCTCATTTCAAAAGAATGGAACATCTCTTTTCTTCATAGTGTATTTAAAAATGATGCAACCAGCAACCGATCAGAATAACGTTATAAAAACATCATGAATTTCACTTTATATGGAATTTTTTTATTGCATAAACAAGTACATACACCGCTGATAAGAACACTAGTGCAGAAAAGGGTACTGAGTACTGAATCCATGCTTCGATGGTAAGAGATCATCTTTGGATAGTGCAGTGTTGCTTTACATATTACTTTATACCCAGTGCAGGTAGAAAGGAGTCTGAAGGCCCGAGGGTACATCACTGTTCATACAGCCTACAGTGTGCGTGTAGACATGAAGCCTAACAATCAGTAGTTAATAAATCTTTCCGGATTTATTGTTAGAAATACTTTTGAAGCGTGTGTGAATGTATGTAGGTTATGTAGATATTTTTTAGAAGTCAGATGGAACATTCAGGATTTTTTTTTTACTTTCACTCAGCAAGCTGCTCCAGCAGGTCACGTGATTATCCTTTTAAAATCATTAAAAAAGTTTTTAATAAATCACATGGATGATGCTTATAGATGTAAGGTATGTAATATATTCTGTTTTATTGAGTAGGGTAATATGGGAGAAATATTTCATACTCTTGATTCAAAGGTGTGAACTTTATTAAAGAAACTGCAGATGTTACCAATTAGCAAATTAGCTGTGGAGTAAAACATCTGGAGTAAAGAGGCATTTGTTTTTTCAGATTGATTTAATTAATATTGACACACAATTTAACTAATATAAACTATAACCTTTCAACATTTTTATAAAATGCAAATGTGTGCTTCTACACGGTTTTTTAAAGTCATCTGAGTGACGTAACTTCCGCCAATTTCAGCTTTCTAAACCATTTCTGATGACGTTTGAAGCGCGCGATCGAAGTACAAAAATATTTTGGCTTGTGATCTTCAAAAGAACGGATTCTGTTCTGCCTTGCTCGCACCTCTCTCTCTCTCTCTCTCACCTCCATTTGGTCCTCCTGTTCTGGAACCACGTCTTGACCTGCGCGTCGGTCATCTTCAGGGTCTTGGCGAGAGCCGCGCGCTCAGCACTGGCCAGATACTTCTGCCGGTGGAAACGCTTCTCCAACTCGCAGATCTGCGCGCGTGAGAACGATGTGCGCGGCTTCTTCCGCTTGGGCGGCGTCCGGTTCTGATACGGGTGACCGATCCGCCGCGCGACCACCGTGAAGGGCGTCAGAGCCGCTGGAGAGGACGGAGGAAGGAGGCGTTTATTCCAAACCGGAAGTGTTAAACCATTACACGATCATGAACAAGATCATAATGTGCAAAAAAGAAAGTGAGCTTGGCATATAGTAATATTATAAATAGTATAATATAGAAATGGACAAGTATTTCAATTTAAATATTTATGACTCATAGCTTGATGATGCCTGTAATTTATTAATTAACTATTATTAGTGATATAGTTTGTTTATTATTTACATATGCATTGTTTCTTCATTAATTATTCCCCGACATGAAATACTCTTTTTTTTTTTTTTTTTTTTCAATGAAGGTTGCCAGATCCTCTTGCAGAAAAGTGATGGAATTTACAAGCCACACTTCACGTGTGTGTGGTTTTTTTTTTTTTTTTTTTTTTGGGGGGGGGGGGGGGTGTCACACGTTATTCACCTGTCTTTTTTCCCACACTGTTGACTTATTCATTCTCTCTCTCTCTCTCTCTCTCTTTCTCAAACACACACGTGCCGGTTCAAAAGTGTACCATACTGCCGTGCACCATCACCTGCTTTTCACGTGTGATCACATACTCACATAATCACATTTTAAAAAAGAGAACCAGTGTGTTTTTCTTTTGTTATTTTAGCTCTAAATATTTAGCTACTGCATCATATATTTAACCTGAAAAGGTGCATATATGCAGGCAGGTGTATGTTTTTCAGAGTAAAAAAGTCCCAAACCTGTGACAAGTCAAAAATTTGATTGTATCATATCCTACTTATTAATATTTACACATAAAATAAAAGCAAAACAATTATTTACGACGCCATATTCTTTCCTGAGCTCAATTTACTATCATCTGTCACTTTTTTCCTTATCATCACCCTGAAAGTGTGTGTGTGTGTGTGTGTGTGGATCATATAGCGGAAATCGTTGTTAATAATTTATGCCTCGTTTTCACTCAACTTCTCCCCAGTGTTTTAACAGCGGAATGTTTGCTGCTGTTTAGCGTGAAAGGAAATAAAATGCTGTGATTTCAGAGGGCTACAGAATAGCTATGTGGCAAAAATACAGTGAAATATTTTATAAAGAAACAAACCACAGTAATTACAGTAGTGTGCAATGAAGATTATACACCACTTTTGTATAAAAGGGCTCCTAATACATTACTTCTCTATAATTTTTTTGGATCAAAATGTATTGAACAATGCTATTGTAGGCAGTGAGAGCCAAAAAAAATTCTGACGAGTATATTGAGGTAAAAGTATGGCTAATAAACAAAAAGAAAAAACACTGAAAATACCAATTTTTCAGAAAAATTGAAAGGTGTCGCAATTTTTTTTAAACTCTTGCATAGCATGAATGAATTTCAGACCATATGGAATGGTTTAGTGAGTGAAGAAATTAAAGAAATCTGTGAACAATATACCTGAAAGGTTAAATGCTGTAATCAAAGTAAAGGGTGTTCACACTAAATATTGACTTTTTTTTTCCCTCAAAAAAAGAGACTTATTTTTGTTATTACTATATATTGTTGTTTGTTTACTTATTCTCATCAATATGATCCAATATTACATGAAATAAATACTTGAATAGTACTTGGTTTTTGATTTATCTTCATTTTGTTAAGTGTATAATCACTACTGTAGGTCATGAGAAATAATAGCCTATGAGCAAAAAAAATTATTTTTGGGGTGTGTTTGTAGAGGTGAAAAAATAATTTAAGGTTCTTTTGCAAAGTGAAGAATTATTTAAAAATAGATGGTGATCACTTGAAGGGGAATTTTTTTTTATCATTAAAGTGTATAATATAAATAATTATTATAAGTTGCAAGTTAAATAAGATCTATAAGGGAAAATTTTATTGAATTTCCAATATTTTCCATCATTGCTGGACAGGCAACATAAATAGGCAATTATGCACCAAAATCTCTCTCTCTCTCTCTCTCTCTCCCCCTTTAAATTGTGAGAACCAGATTCAGGCCTGTCGGGCGACCATAAATAACCCTGCTGAAATATTGATACGTTTTTTATAAAGTGCTTGGCCTTTTTTGTTCCATAAAGCGGATTGGTGATGAATGTGTGTATAAGAGACACCGGGGGAGGCTTCGCATGTGCGTTTAAAGCGGAGCTAAACTCTTAAAACATGGCAGCGTTTTTGATTTCTTTATCCATTTGCCATCCTTTTAAAAATCAATCTGCGCGAAATATGGCGCTGATTTAGCGCAGCGCGCGCACACGCGCACACACACACACACACACACACACACACACACAGCATTATCTATTTATGAATTTGCGCTGAATGTGAACCAGCTGCTCTTAATGGACGCTAATATAGGAGCTTAATGCTGATTGTAAATTTGTTGTTGTTTTGCATAAATTACCAAATCATGAATATTAATATCTGAATATTTTTATAGCCTAATATTCTATGTACTTCTGAGGTTTACTATGATTATTTCTCTGCTATCACTACGGTATTTTGTGTAAACTACAGCAGAAGTTAAGTCTTTGAAAATTCTGAGAAAAGGATAGAAGATTAAATTTCAGATAAATACAGCCACAGCACCGTTACACACTCGTGAATTTAACGGCATAAATACATACATTACTATTAGCCGCTACTGTTATGGGACATCAGCTCATACAACCTGCAGTATTTATTCTCCCCATTTATGAAACTAAATTTGTATTTTCCACGTAAAAATCTCTACTACTAACCCCAGGAGAGTGGACATTTTATTAATTGATGTATACACGGTGCATTTTTGAGAAATTGACATGCTCTAAATCCGATGTCCCGGATTCCTGATTTCAGTTTCATCTTTAAACAGATGAAGACTGTGCACTTAAATCAGACTAACAGGCTTCCAATATATACACACACTGTTAGCTCAAATATCTCAGTTTCTCTACAGACTTCAGCTTCCTCTTGAAATTATTTTTCAATTTCCTGAATACCCAAGCACTATTTATTATCCATATCTATGCAGTCTTCTTCTGCTTAAACGCACACACACACACACACACACACACACACATATATACATATATATATATATTAGTTTGTGCGATATTTTAAGTTTGGAGTTTGAGTGATTTCGGATTTTTTAAAGGGAAAATATGAGCTAAAAGATTCAAACGTTAAATAAAAAGAACGTATCATTGTGCTTTATTCTTCATAAACAAATCAAATTCTCTGTTTCAGTGCCACAGATAAATTCAGATGTGCGCACATCAGGAGTGAGTTCATCTGTTTTAAATGATTAATCAAGCTCTGGTTGTAGATGAGTTCCAGCTGGACTTGTGCGCATTTACGCGTGTGTTTACGCACCGGCGTGCACGCGTTTTATAAAACGAGCTGCTGGTTTGCCTGTAAATAATGATGGTGATGATGGTGGTGGTAATGATGATGGTACCTGCAAAGCGGTCCTTGGCGAAACGCTGGCTGCTCTCCATCCACGGGAAACCGATGCCGCTGAGCGCGGGGACCGCAGGGGGCACGGCAGCGGTGAGCGGCCTGTGCGCCGGAACTCGGATCACACCTCCAGGCGCCAGAGCGAAGTTTGGGCCGTACGCACCGGATTCATCATAAGGAGCGGCCAGACCGTGAAAAGAGCCCGAGAGAGCAGGGTAAGGACTCGGGCTGGCCGCTCGGTGTCCGTGTGAGCTGTCCGGACTGTTCTGTGTCGAGTTCTGTTGCTGCTGCTGTCGTTTTTGGTTTTCCGGTTCTCCTCCGCTGAGGATCTGATCGATGCCGAAGCTGATGGGTTCATGTTGGCCTCCCTGAGATGTTTGACCCGTGGGGCTGGAGCCTGACTCTCGGTCCATCCTCTCCTCTCCTTCCACAAACCGTACCGAATACCCTTTTGGGGATTTATATTCCAGTTTTAGATGACTAATAATTTTTCATTATTTACTCAGAGCTGCAGGAAGTTAAATTCCTTTTCACTTTCAGCCATGCAGCGGATTCCGGGGGAAGCTCCAGCCTCGATCCGTGGATGGAAAGTTTTTTGGCAGAAGGACTTGGACCGGTTTCACGCACAAGTCCCAGGTCTGTCTCCTGCTCTTTAGCCCCTCCTATCTTAATTCGTTCACCTCTTTTCTGATTGGTCACTTCAGTCCTCTTCTGTCCTGATTAGTGGACGCTTTATGACAGCACTCCCTGATTGGTCCGGAGTGGAATTTCTTTTTCTGTCTCTTTAATTTTTTTACCTCCTTTCAGTATCCCACGCGATGTCTTCATATAACTGTTTATCTGTCGGAGATTTTAAAGTGTTTTTAAAGTGATAATTGCTTTTTTATTTCTGTTCTTTAGTTACACTTTATTGCTTCATGGTTATAAAATGCGAAACGAACTTGCAAGAAATGTGTGATGGACTTTTGTTTCCCGTGTGTGTGTGTGTGTGTGTGTGTGTGTTTGATGAAAGAACAAAATGCACTGATGTTCTCCAACCGTTTAGGATTAATCAGATGAGCGCGAGATGTCTCTCACGAGCTAATGCTATGGTTTTCGTGTGTGTGTTGCTGAATCGATCGGTCGGATGAGAAACTTGAGATGGTGTGTATTAAAAGCGGCGTCATTAGAAAACCATCCGGACTTCACATCGCCTCCAGCAGCGCAAGGGATTCTGGGCTTTTTCACCACCACACATTTATTACATGAAAGGAAAAATACATTCATACTTTATTTATTCATCCTACTGTGGAGTCGACTTTAATTATTAACTAATTAATAATTTTGATATAATAATAATAATAATAATAATAATAAACAGTGGCTAAAATGTGAAATAGTTAACATGGAAATAATGCCCACATAAGCTAATACATTATTTTATTGGCTGTATAACATTTATAAAACATTTAGAATAAGCAATGCATGACACCATAAAAGCAATCTACAGCAAAAACTGTTACAATTTTTGTTTTTTGTTCAATATTTTCATTAGAAATCAGTATTAGTTAATTAGTATCCTATAGTTGTTAGTAATCTAGTAAATAGTAAATAAAACTTTGATCTTTATTTACATACGTATTTAAAATTCATTTTACAATTTTTGTTTTGTATTTGGAAGGAAACAAGAATCCTAGTGGAGAAGAACAAAAGATCTAAATTATTTTCTGCGGGTTAAAAGATGAACTAATTTATCATTTGTTCGTTTAAAAATTATATTTATATTTTTTTCCCTAAAAGCAAATCTGAATGTTTATGAAACATTGTGTTCAACAGGGATTTTAACACGGCTCTTAACTGGAACAATTAGTGAAGCACGAAAACTTGTCACGTCCAATTACGGCGCGGTTTTAGTGTGTGTGTGTGTGTGTGTGTGTGTGTGTGTGTGTCTGGGACACTCGATCTGCTGCCAAAGTGCATCCGTGTAAAAAGCGGCGCTTAAACCAGATTAAGTTTTTGGGCTCTTTTCGGCTCAAAGCTGCTACGTTTGATTAACTTCAGGGGGCTGCGGAGGAGAAGCAAATCTGGTTAACTGTGAAGGAGTTGATATTTTAATAGACCATTAGCGAGTGCTGCTGATGCTAAAAAGCTCCTTTCCCCTGAGAGAGAGAGAGAGAGAGAGAGAGAGAGAGAGAGAGAGGCGCGGGGGGGCGGTCCTCAGTCCAGTGGCTAAAGATGTTCACTTCATTCCACTGTCACTTGGTGTTATGGTGAGTGTCTCGTAGCCAGAACTAGGGCTCTGTCTCAAATTGCATCATTCTGTAGTCTGTACTGTAGTCTACACATTAAGTGTATTTTTTTAACCGCAGGATTAAATTAAAATGCTATTAAGTACAGGCGACTATTTATAGGAAAAAGCATATAAAAACAAGCAGTTCATTTGTTTCAAACCATTGCTATGACATCATTGTATCATCAACTACCTATCTATAGCAACATATTCTATGCAAACGAAGAGACAATGTGGCAATGTGCATATGGTCAAGGAGAGAACTAGGTACCATATTTGACTATCCATCCTTTATCTGTACCACTTGTCCATTGACAGGGAAGCTGAAGAACATCCCACCTGACTTTGGGTTACACTCTGAACAGATCACCAAACTATCTCAGTCACCAAGCCTTTGTATCCGGTACTATATAAAAATGGTGCAATCAGATTAGTGTAATATCTCCTAATAAATAACAATTATTCATTGAAGATGAGGTGGACATCTACAGCTGAGAGGTCCACAGCGATATCCACCTTGCCTTTGGCGAATAACTGTTTATTAACTATTCAAAATATTTTCTTGTTTCTGAATTGTGGAAAGCCACCAGTGAATTATTGATATTCATGTACAAGCCGATTCATTCACCTTTGACATCAGATAAGTAAAATGATTATTGAACAATTGTTATGTGCTAATGTTCTTTAGAATCCTCCGCATAGATATCATATAAGAGAGATCGGTTATGTTCCGAGGCAAACGGCTACGGAAGGAAATGACATAGGATTGGGTGTATGGGTCCCCCTCAGGGGTGAATAGGGTGGGATTGTATTTGGGCCACCTTGACCTTGTTTCAAGGACATTTTAAATATATTGCACTATATAGTCTGGACCCATGTAGTCTATTAAAACAATATACAATTAAATGATTCTGTCTTTACTTGGTGGTGTTAGGCCTCTTTTGGGTGGGCCTAGGCCTATTGGTCCCCTTCACTGCCTACATACCTGGTCACAAGTATTATTATTAATATTATTACTATAATATTATTACTGCATATCGTTAATTCATTAATTTGCTGATCCATTAAATCCTATTAGTGTCGCAGGGAAGTGGGAGACTATCTCCACTAACTCTGGGCAAAGGTGGGGGAACATCCTGAGCTCTCCAGTTGATTGCAGGGCAACACACAACCATTCACACTCCCACTTGGGGGCCATTTGGAACAGCTAGTTAGCCTAATGTGAATGTCTTAAGACTGTGCGAGAAAACCAGAGTACCCAGAAGAAACCCTTGCAAGCACAGACAGAACATGCTAATTCTACACAGAAACACCCTCGCTGAGCTTGTTAAGTCGAACCCAGGGCCTTCTTTCTGTGAGGCGGACGTGCTAACCACTACACCACCGTGTCGCCCTTACTGCATATCACCTGGCTCATGTAACTGTACTGTATTTATCATCAGCGTATCTCAAATATATGCTGCGTATAAAGTTTTTGAAAATATTATTTTTGTGTTTTGGATTTCCGTCCACAATAACGAAGCTTTCTGACATCAAATAACATCCAAGCCAAAGATAATGCTCACGGGCGTCTTTAAATCATTTTGGTGTGGATGATGGTTTTCACGGACTAAATGTATTTAACTTAACTGAAGTGCTAAAACATTTTCACACTGTGATGTATAGTATGTGTGTATGTATAGTGCGGTTTCTTTGAAAGCTAATATTCTAGAGGTTAGCTCTGTGAGCTGCAGGCAGTTATGCTAACGCTGACACACAGTTTTCTTACAGCATAAATGATTCAGATCCATACCGAGATGTCCTCTGCATAACTGCTGCGACTCACACAACACAATTTAATCGTAATTACTATCCTAACTATGGTGTTCTTCTTCTGCCCCTCCCCCAAATCCCGCCTACCGCGTATAAAAGTAATTATCAAGAACATGTGCGCGAGCTGTCTTGCCCCGCCTCTACTTCTCTTCCTGCTTCTTTTTCTTCTTCCTTCTTCCGCCCTGGGCGGTGTTTTTATTACACGCGCCTGCCCAACGCTCCAAAAATCCGTAGGCTCGCGCGCTTTCTTTTTGAATAATAAATGACGCGCAATACATAAAACTGCCGCGACGCTGCGATATGAAAAGCTCGCGCAGTAAGTAATAGTGCATTTAAAAGAGAGAGAGAGAGAGAGAGAGAGAGAGATCCGATATGGTTTTTATTATCAAAATAAAAAAGAGAGAGATGGAGAGAAGTGAGAAGGAGAGATAAAGATAGATATAGAAATAGAGAGATCACCGAGGCTGTTATTGCAATAAAACACACACACACCGGGTTTGAGGAAAGTCCCTCCGAGCGAAAAGCACGCGCTTTAATGAAAGTGTAGCGGCTCGCGCCGTCTCTCCGCTCCTATAAAATATTAAGTAAAGCGGCCCATAAAGATAAAGCGCGTGCACCGAAACGGCCCTTTCACTGCATTCCCTTTGTGTCCTCGCGCTGTTTTTCCAGCTTTATTATCCGCGCGCTGTAATGGAGCCGCTTTTAATTTAGTTTATACAGAGAGAGAGAGAGAGAGAGAGAGAGTCTAACACTGTTCCTTCTTTCTTTCTGTCCCCTCCTTTATGTTCCTTTTTGCCTCTGTTTTTTAGACGTGTTCTGCATTTTTGTTTCTTTGTTGTTTATTCTTATTTTCTTCAAACTTTTTATTTATTAATTTTCCTCTTTTTCTTTCTTTTTTCCTTCTTTCTTTCTTGTTGTTTTCCCTTCATTCCCGATTTTCTTTCCAATTTAAAAATATATATCCAATCAGCTTTTTCTCTTTCTAGTTTGCTTTTCATTTCTTTACTACATTCATCCTTCATTCTTTTTTTCTCTAAAATCTCCTTTCCTTCTTATTTATTAATTTTTTCCTTTAATGTCTTACTTTTCTGTATCACTTTTTCTGCCTTCTTCTTTGCTTCCTTAATTCTTTTAGGGCGGATTGAAAAAAATCCCAGTTTCTCATCAGAACTTTTTGAAAAACCAAATGAGGCACAAGGGTTTTTTTAATAGACAGATGAGGTAAATGGTAAATTTAAAGATAAATGAAGGTAAAGTGACTGAAGCTAGGAACTTGAGGTGACTTCCATCAATTTGTTGAGAAGATTTTTAAATAAATAAAAAAGAATAAGTAACAAGAACCTTTTTAGTAGAACTTTGTTTATTTAAATTTTCTGCTTCACAATACACCCTAGAAGAGCAGTCTTTTACATGTACATTTAGCATGTATGAAACTATGAGCTATGACCTGTCTATAGAACAACAGCCTTGCAGTTCCAAACTCTTTGGAAAATAGTTCTATTTCAAACAGAACTAAACCAATATCACAATCACAGCATCTAACACCCAATTACCTTCTGTGTCATTTTTACGTTGTCTGAGGCATTTTCTAAAATTTTGAGCATGGCTTACCAATAAATAAATTAATAAATAGATGCAGCACCAATTTCCGGGTGCAGGCGATAAAAAGAAACCAATAATTTTTTTATCCATGCTTACTTTTTATTCCTATTTAAAATAAAATTGCTTTTTTTGTTTATGCACACTGTGTGTTTGAAGATTCAGATTTTACTCCCAGAATTTTTATAGCAGTAATTGGGGGGGGGGGGGTGTATGTGATCTCTCTCCCAGTAAATGATGATGATTTTATAGATTGCACATAATGTTCAACAATTTGTCTTTCTCTCTCTCTCTCTCTCTCTCACACACACACACACACACACACACACCCTCCACCCTTCACCTACTGACACGCACCATATGGTCACACATGAGTGGAGTGTCACTGTAGACGACTCCATGGACTAGTCTTACTCTGCTCTCGATATGTACAACAAATCATTTCTGACACACATACACACACACAAAACATGGCCATTATAATGATAATGATTGTTGTTATTCCTCTTCTTATTTATATTATAGTTATTAGCTGTTTGTTTGAATTCGAGTTGAATTTATTAGCTTTAAACTTCTGGTTGAACTGCTTGGTTTGTTAGTTATTTCTTATTTTATTTCTGTCTATCAAGAAATCGTGTCAAATGACATGATTTTGACTCTTGCGTCCTTATCCATAGGGTGTGTGTGTGTGTGTGTGTGATGGGGAGGAGTAAGTGTGGGGAGACAGGCAATGGACAGCTGTTTAAGACAATGAGGACATGCTGCACAGTAACCTGCTCACTGGGAGCATTTAGCAACAAAACACTAAAGAGGATCTGCCTGAGGGAGCAAACTGATCTCTCTCTCTCTCTCTCTCTCTCTCTCTCTCTCTGTCTTTGTCTGTCTCTCTCTTTCTGTATGCACCCATCTCCCTCTTTCTGTCTCCCTCTCTCTCAATGCCTCTTTCTCTCCCTTTCTGCATGTCCTTATCTCTCTCTCTCTCTCTCTCTCATTCTCTCATTCTCTTTGACCGTCAGTCTCTCTCTCTCATTCTCCCTCTTTGTCTCTGTCAGTCAGTGTCTCTCTCTGTCTGTCTGTGTGTAGTCATATGAAAAAGTAAGTGCACCCCATGGAAATTGAATTTTTTCAACTGATCCTTAAAATTAGAATCAGGTGTTCCAGATTAGGTGCCATTAATTAGAACCTCCTGCAGGTGGGACCTCTCTTATTTAAAACAGAAATCTAGTCCTTCAAGTTAAACCTGTTCTCATTGCTATCGAAGTGTGTGGTGTAATTGTGCCAAGATATAAAAAGTTCTCTCAGAGGCTTCAGAAAAAAAATGGTTAGATACCCATGAAGATGACAAGGGAAAGATCT
>JAQMYF010000008.1:20857436-20867775 GCA_030014195.1 Neosilurus mollespiculum
GGAACGTAAATTGACTGGTAAATTGAGAGCTTTGCCTTCTGGCTCAGCTCCCGCTTCACCACGACGGACCGGTACAATTTTTCAAAAATCATCCATTTCTCAAGAAGGTGTTTTTATTTCAAAGAATACCTCAATTGTCGAAAGCATTACAATATTCTCCACAAATGGAACATAAAAACCTTTAAGATTCCTTGAAGGTTATAGGTATAATCCAATAAAACCAAGACTGGTTTAGGTGTTCCAACTAGACCCACCACTGGGGTTAGTTGAAACTTGGCTTGGGTATGTTGGAACATCACATATTGTACTGTTTTGGAACTTGATTATAACTTTATTGTTCTTGAGAAGATCCTTCTCATTATGCATCTTCATGACATAACGGCAAAGTCATTTGCTACAGCACACTACTGCTTTCTTCTGCTACTGCTCTTTCAATGCCATCAGGTGGGGTCTGGCCACAATTTGTTTTATGCTTATAATTAAGACACAGACTGGTATAATGATTTTGCTTTAGCATTTTGATTGTCGGGGGTTAGTTGGAATAGTGTTTCAACAAGCCCCCAACATGTTCCAACAGACCCCTGTCCCCATGTTTCACCTAACCCCAAGCAGTCATCTTGCCCTTCCATGCACACCATACAACACAGTGCACTCCAAAACATGTTTTTTTTTTGTTTGTTTGTTTTGTTTTTTTGTTTATTTTTTTTGTCTCATAATATAGCTGAGATATAAGGCTTTGAGGCTTTGGGGGAAAGTCATATTCAAATGCTGGCACTCTTCTGCTCGGACTTTTCTTTGTGTTGAAATATTTAATAAGATTGTCAAAAATCATACAAACCTTTTTCTGCTGAACACCTATTGTTCCTTCTTCATGAAACTACCATGGCAACTGAGGGCTAACCCCAAGTCTCCCATAAAACTTGTAATGTTGTAGAAACGTTTGTGAATGTTATCGTCTGAACATCCAGAACATTACCTTAAAAGACAACTTTCTAGAACTAAAAATAGCATCAGAAGTAATTTTTTAAGTGCTGTCTGAATAAGAAAACTTTTAAACAATCCTGCAGCTTTGGGACCGAAAGGTCGCTGGTTGGATTCCTGAACCAGAAGGGGAAATGTGTGGCGTTGGGAGAGTGAGGTGCACCTTTCCTTCTTCCACATTCATGGCTAAAGTTCTCTTGAGCAAGGCACCTATCCCCCAGCTGCTCTCTGGGTGCCATAATGTGTGTGGCAGCCCACTGCTCCAAGTGCGTGTGTGTGTTCACTTTGGATGGGTTAAATGCAGAGGCAATAATTTCCCTTGCGGAATTATTACAGTATAGCAAAATCAAAAATAAATGTTGTTTTAATGTTCCAAAAGGTAAAGATAAGTTATAGAACTCTAACACTGAAAAAAATTCCTTTAAATACAAATGTTGCAGAAATGTTGTTGTAACGTTTATAAATGTTATTTATATCTGAGCGCTCTGAAAACCTGTCATGTTCTCCTAACGTAAACATTAAATCTTAATTAAAATGAAATGACATGAATACATTTCACTGGTAATGTGTGCTGTGTTGCAGTGATCATTAGCTCACTACTAAGTAGCAGTGATAAGCCATAGCTGTGCTAGTGGCAGTTAGCATGATCTGTGTACAGTAATGCAGCAATTAAGGAAACAGAAGCTATTTAAAAAAAGCTCCAGAGATAAACGTTGGTCCGTGTCTCACGTCCATTGTCTCTTTTGTCTCAGCTGCTGGGTAACAAGCGGAGAAAAAAAAGGCAGTAATTGGTTTTTAGTTTTAATTTCTTTGTGTTTAACACAAATCGGCGAGTTGTATTAACGTGGAGTGGGCCAGCATAATAAGTGCATGTGACCTGCAGGAATGTTCAGTCATCAATCCATGTAGAAGGTCTAATGACATGCCCTCATCTCAGACACTTATTAAGGGCATCAGTCTCTCTCGCTCTCTTTCTCTTTTTCTCTCTCTCACGCGCACGTTCTAGCTTACTCTCCTTCTTCTCTTCTCTCCTAAGGAAAGCTAATTAAAATAACCATTTGGAAACCCAATGTCCTAATTGCTATTCCCATCATCGCTGGTCGATTGGGAGGTTTGAGAGAAAGAGAGAAAGAGAGATGAGTGAGAGAAAGATTGATAATGAGATAATGAGTCATTAGAAGCCTACATTAGTGCCTAATGCTCTCTCAATCAGCTTTCGCTCTTCTGTCTTCTGCTCGCATTTTATCGCTCTCTCTCTCTCTCTCTCTCTCTCTCTTGGTCTCAGTCCATCTTTCAGTCATGCCATTCATCTTCATCCATCTGTCCATCTTTCAGTCTTTGTCCATCTCTGTCTGTCTTTTATATTTAGTGTTTACTTTCATTCGTCTGTTGGTTCAACTCTTTGAGCATTCCATCCCTCCTTCCATCTGTCCATCTTTCAGTTCATCTCTCTCTATCATTTTCTCCTATGGTGTGTCTCCGTCTCTCTGAAACGTCTCGCTGTCTATCCACCCATCTATCATTCTTTTTCAATTTCTCTATCGGTTTATCCATCTATCAATCCATATTTCAATCTCTATCCGTCTCTCTGTCCATTCACCAAGCTCTCTGTCCATCCTTCCCTGAATATGATAACTTTCCTCCATCTGCCCAGCTATTTGTCTCTGTCTATACATTCACCTTGCAATTTCTGTCCATCTTTCTGTCCAGTCAGGTATTTTTTTTCATCTCTGTACCCAATTTCCATTCTTCCATCATCCATTCATCTCTGTCCATCTTTCCATCCATCCTTCTTTTTCATCATTCTATTTATCCACTCCTATCCATATTTCCCCTTTATCTTTGTCCATTCATCCATCCATCCTTCCATCCATTCATCCATCCATGCATTTATCCATCAATCTGTTTGTTCTCTCTCTCTCTCTGTCTTTCTCTCAGTGTCTGACAGTTTCTCCACCACTCTTTCACTCTTCATCAGTTTATCCCCCTCTCTCTTTCATATATCCATCCCTTTGTGAATCCTCCCATATCCCTGTCCATCCATCCACTTCCTTGTTCACCTTTTTTTTATCAATCTGTCCATCCAGCCATTCCTCAATCCATTCACTCCTTCCACACTGACTCGTTATAGTCATCTTTTGGGTGTTCGTTTCTCCCTCCATCTATCTGTCCATTTCTTTTTTGTCCATATCTGTTCATCTGTCAGTTGATGGATCCAGTTTTCCATCAATTCATTAATCTGTCGATGCATCTATTTATGATTTCTCTGTCATTTCATCTATTTATTGGTCCACCTGTCTATCTCTTCATCAGATCGTCAGATAATCTCTCCATCAATCGGTCGGATTTTTCTCTCTCTCGCTGGTTTTTATGAACTGGAAAGCTTTTAAAAGTCTTTATAAAGTAATAAAAACTCTTTAACTTTTATCCTTCTTTATTTTTTATGTTTCACACACACACACACACACACACACATCATACGAAGTGTGTGTGTGTGTGTGTGTGTGTGTGTGTTGCTCCACCTACTGGCCACACTTCACTTTACACCTCCTCTTATTAGAAAATATTGCTGACCACAGATTTTTCTTCTCCTCCAAAATATTTACTTTGAAGTCATCATATTGAGGTTTTTTTATTTGATTTTTATTTGATAGTGTGATATTGCTCGGTGTATTCATATGCGTCTGAATAACAGACAAATCTGCAAGAGACACAGAAGTGACATTCAGGACGACGTTACTGAACGACAGAAGACGAGAATAAATGAGTTAATGGTAGAGTTATTCCATGATCACGGATCTGTTCCTGATTGCATCATCCTGTTTACTGAACTGATCAGGACCACTGTGTGTCTTTCTTCTGCAATCACACGCTTTCCTGTCGTTTATGCAAAAAAGGCGATTAGCGGGAAGTTAAATGACTCCAGGAACCGATTCCGGAAGAACATAATCATCACCATACAGCAAACCTGGACTTCAGAGAAACAGACAGAGAGTAGAAGAGATAGACAGGGAGGAGGAGACAGACAGGGAAAAGGAAAGACAGACAGGAAGAAGGAAAGACAGATGGGGAGGCAGACATGAAGAAGGAGAGACAGACAGGAAGAACCAGCCTGGGAGAAGGAGAGAGAGACAGACAGGAAGAAATAGCCTGGGAGAAGGATAGAGACAGACAGGGAGAAGGAGAGAGAGACAGACAAGGAGAAGGAGAGAAAGACAGACAGGGAGAAGGAGCAAGACCTCCAGACATCTAAAAAAGACAGGGAGAAGGAGAGACAGACAGGGAGAAGAAGAGACAGACAGACAGGGAGAAGGAGAGACAGACAGCGAGAAGGAGAGAAAGACAGACAGGGAGAAGGAGAGAGACAGGGAAAAGGAGAGAAAGACAGACAGGGAGAAGGAGAGAGAGCACCAGACATCAAAAAAAGACAGGGAGAAGGAGAGAAAGACAGACAGGGAGAAGGAGAGACAGACAGACAGGGAGAATGAGACACAGACAGACAGGGAGAAGGAAAGACAGACAGGGATAAACAGACAGGGAGGGACAGACAGGCAGAAGAAGAGACAGTCAGGGAGAAGGAGAGACAGACAGACAGGGAGAAGGAGAGACAGACAGACAGGGAGAAGGAGAGAAAGACAGACAGGGAGAGGGAGACGCAGACAGACAGGGAGAAGGAGAGACAGACAGGGATAAACAGACAGGCAGAAGAAGAGACAGTCAGGGATAAGGAGAGACAGACAGACAGGGAGAAGGAGAGACAGACGGGATAAACAGACAGGGAGGGACAGACAGGGAGAAGGAGAGACAGACAGGAAGAAACGGATAAGGAGAGAAAGACAGGCAGGGAGAAGGAGTTACGGAGAAGTAGACTCCTTTAATAATGTAATAATCTTTATATAATTATTGTAATATTTATAAACTACTGCACTTTTTCAAATCCAAATCAATTTATCTTAAAACAAAAATCAACAAATATATTAAACATGATCTGGAAAAAAATATTATTCATTTAATCTGAAGAAAAAGAGACTAATCATCTGAGGAACTCTACGGAATTATTTCTCTTTTTTTATTCTATTTTATTAATTATGTATTTATTCCTTTTTATTTTCAGCACAAATGGAGCGATGGAATGGTTCTTCAGGAACCAAAAAGCACTTTAAGAATAAAAACTGTTTCAGAAACTTACTCCAACTAATTTATGATTTATTTCCCCATGTTTGTTTGTTTGTTTGTTTACACAACATCTTTTTATTGTATTTTCCTCTCACTTCTATGGAAGCTGGTTTCCACTCCTCGGTAAAAACGGATTAATGATTTTTAAGTAATTTGATGTAAGGTGTGTAATACCCCACTGAGATCAGGAGGAACCTGAGTGTCGATTTTTGTTTTAGGCTCGTTTGTGTTGCTATAAATGGAAAGACGGAGGAGACGTTTCCTCATCAGTGTCACGCTGTGTAGGTAGGCACGGCGGCGGTGGCGGCGGTGTTGGTGACGGTGCTGAAGGCCATGGGCTGAGCTTGGATTAAAGTCGCCGCTGCATGATTACGGTGCTTGATCTCCCGGTGCATCTGACACCACGAGCAACTTACACAGAAACACGAGATCAGGATGTCTTCACACAGACTTCCCTAAAACGCACACACACACACACACACACACACATACACACACACACACACAGTCTGGTTTCCATAACTTCAGCAGACAATGTACAGACATATTAATTTCCTGGAGACCGATCCTTACCTTACCGTAACCTTTCTATAACCCTACCGTAACCCTACAGTAACCTTAAAAAATTCATCTTAAAGTCTTCCTCTTAAAATTGAATCATTTATGTAATGGGGACTTTCGTTTTGTCCCCATAATTTGACTTTACAAATAGACTTAGGTCCCCACAACATGTTGAATACCTTGATCACACACACACACACACACACACACACACACACACACACACACACACACACACACCTCTTAAAGGAACAGTAACAACTGTATTATCTAATGTAATGTATACTTAGACCCGCCCCTTCTTCAAAATGGAAAATGGCGCCACCCCTTTCAAATTCAAATTCAAATTCAAATTTATTTGTCACATACAAATTATACACAGTACAATATGTACTGTACTTAGCACTCGATGCTGAGTGTAATTGTAATACTGTGTTCGTGATACGATGTCTTTACTGTCCTATTTCACAACACATCTGACAGAAATATTAAATCAGTCTCCTAATAATTCATCCGCCATGTTTCATTTCCAGAAAATCGTAAGGTTGGACGCATCACGTTTCATTTCCAGAAACGACATCTGCCTGACCTGTACCGCTTCATAGTTTTATTTTCACTTTTTTCCTGTCAAACTCCTTTACCCTGTCTCTCTCTCTCCTTTCTCTTTCACTCTTTGTACTTTGCTGATTATGAGCCACGGCACTCACCGGGATTTCGTACTTGTACCGTAAAGCCACTCTCATGGACAGGGTGACGGGAGGGACACAGATCCCGATGCCGGTGCTTGCCATTAGCGCAGGGCCACAAACATCCACAAGAGGGAGGCAAAAGCTTTCACCGAAATTAGATGAGGTTCTACAGGCGAAGCACGGAAAACACCAAAAAGCACAACAGCCTAAAAGAGAGGCAAATGTTATTCATGAGTCATTAAATGCCCACTGAAGTTTGAAACGTCATACAGTACGCTTCCCATTTTCAGAATTTAAACATCCACCCATCCATCATCTGTACCGCTTATTTGTCAGCAACGTGGGAAAGCTGGAGCCAATCCCAGGGGTTACACCCTCAACAGGTCACCAGTCCAAATGTGTATGCATGTTGTTCCTCTGCTTGGATGGGTTTTCTCTGGGTACTCTGGTGTCCTCCAACAAACCAAACATGTGTATTCGGTCAACAGTTTACTCTAAATCACCCGTGAATGTGAGTGTGAATGGCTGTTTGTGTGTGTTTATCCTGTAATTGACTGGTGACGTGTTCAGGGTGTATCCCCACCCCCTCTCACCTGAGGTCAGCTGGGATTGGCTTCAGCTTCCCTGTGACCCTTATGGATAAACACTACAAATAATGGATGGATGGATGACCCTCCATGTATGACCACAAAGACATGCCCATATACGTATGTCCAGACTCAGGCACTCCTACACTTTCCTATATAGACTCAGAGACATGCCAACATTTCCTCATAAGGTCAAAGGTTCCTGTTGCCCTGCTCTGAGCCAATAGAAAGGTGTTTATTACATGGGCAACGTCGGACGTCTGGACTTGGCTGTATTTAAGGATTTCCACTTACATGACTGCATATCCTGGCAGCAGTGGCACAGTCCTGAAGACCACTTAGTGACCCTTGCCACTGCCTTTGGCTGCTGCTGGATCATGACAGTCTGGGTGGCCATGATGTCCGGCTCAGGTTCTCTGAGAAACAGAAAAGACAAGGATTTTTCAGGTAGAGAGGTCAAGCGTTCTTGGGTGATTTTTTTGTTTTGGTTGAACTAGAAGCCTGATTGTGTTTATTTTTGTTGTGTATAGAATTCGAGCGTCAGCGCTGGATCTGTATAAAGATCTGCCCTTGGGCGGTGATGACATACAGAAACAAAAGAGTCCTGGATAATTTCGACCTGTTTATCTGGTTTAATGTTAGGTTTTGTCTTCTCACTAAAGAAAGCCATCAGCTGACAAGTCCGGGTATTTTAATCATGCTATATTTTTAAATCAGGTCATTAATATTAATAATAATAAATATAAATATAAAAATAAATACAAACAGAAAAAACAATATATATCAGGCAATTCATTCAGATAGTCTCTTAACCCAAAATGAGGATCTTTATGCCACAGATCATTAAGCACGGTGTGATTTAACATCAACACATTTAGAAAGAAGGTACTGCATACCAAAAGATTTAAAACTGATTTAATTTCTGAAATCAAAATCAGAACTCTGAAGCTGAGACGAGGAGAGAAACCCTGGGCTTCAATTCTTCATTACGATCGCATCAGATCATTCGCTCCTCAGCGGTGTTTGTTTGTTTAACCATAGCTGTTTTATCATTTATTTATTGAATAAAAATCTTTTTATGATCTGTTGATCTTACCTGGATGAAGATTATCGAGGATGAAACTTTACTGGTTCCACACAGAGAAATTTCTGAGTTACAGCAGCAGCAGGAGGTAATGAATCAAATTCAGTGTTCTCTTCCTCATTACATGTGTAATGAAGCTTCTTGGAGATGTCAGTGTCTTACACACACACACACACACACACACACACACACACACACACAGACACCACGTGACAGATATCTAAAAGCAGAACAACCTGAACATTCCTCAACTCGATGAAGGAAGTTTCTTTTCTATTATATTGTGAGGTTCCATTATCTCTGTGCTCTCACTCCGATCTGAACTTTTCTCAGACTTTCTCAGGACCTAAAAGTACAAATCATTCTGTGGGTCTTTATTTATTCCAGTTAACTCCTGTTATTGGATAAAATTATCACACTACATTTAATGACATTGGCAGACACCCTTATCCAGAGCAGGTTTCATTTCTATCTCATTTATATAACTGAGCTGTTGAGGACTAAGGACTTTGCTCAACTGCTCAACGGAGGCAGTCTGGTGGTACTGGGGCTCGAACCCTCCACCTTCTGATCACTAATCCAGACCCTTAACCACTGAGCCATCACTGAACAGTAAAGTGCCATTAAAGGGTCCCTGTGGAGAATTTGTGTTACTAGCTCATTAGAACGATCACGTATGACATCAGTGGTTCTGTCACGCAATGTAAGTCATTGCTCTTGTCACTACTAAACATGCACAGCGACATGTTTCCAGCCCTGGTAGTGACGCAAATTATTTTGTCCTTTGGGTTGGGCTGCGAGCAGCAGGCACCAGTCTAAGATAACACATTATTGGCCAGTGCTGAGCTGTCACCAGGAAAATGCCGGCGTGCAAAGCACAAACAACAAATGTAGAAATCACAGAAAACATAACATCGGCACAGGCCATACTGTATACATATAATACAGGTTTTTCCCTTATCAGCGCGAGTCGGAAATCTGATTTATTCTGTTATGCGCGTCCAAAATAAATAATAAATCCCCAGGTTTAGTTATTCAAAACCTCTAACAGGTAACTATGCTCTGATCTGCTCTGAACATGGAGTGAACGCATAGTAGAGGAAGGCGCACACACACATCCACACTTCCGCTTCAAACAGTAATATAATACAAAATAGTGCAGGCTGAAATAACGGCTGTCCCATAAGCCAAAGCTGAGCAGCCCATGCTGGAATACGCAACTAATTCAACCGCACCCACTGGACTCGAGACAGTCAAAGGGAGGGTACATGTAAAATATACATAACATAACTTTGGCATATGGGCAGTACATTCTTTAGCTCATGGATGTGTTCAGAGCACGAACCAACATTTCTCTTCACCACTATCGTCCAATCTCCTCCCAGGTGTTCTGTATTACATGATCAAATATTTGTCCCTCTGCCTGGGAGAAATAACACCATATAGATGTTCATAGCTTCTTACAAATGCACATAAACTCTTTTTATAAAGTTCTAATAAGACAGGGTGACCCAAAAAACCTCCACATTGCAAACCTAAATAGAGAAATTACCGGCTCGGCACACAGAACGTATTTCACATCATGGCAGTGAAAACAAAAACAAAATGTATTTTAAAGTCTCTAGATAAGTGTAGTTGGTTCAGTAATCAGGTAACCCGGACTGTGGCAGTGCATTCTGGGAAGTTTAGTGCGAGGCAGACATGTCGTGTGTGTTTGTGTGTGTGTGTGTGTTGGGGCTCACTACATACTAGAGCAACTGGCTCATTCACTGAGTTCATTTGATGGTAAGAATTTTTAAGAATTTGATTCAAATAATAAAAATGATTTATTTAGATAGAATTGAACAGTTATTCCACTCGCTCTGGGTGCATATGTTGACAGCTGGTTGGTGTGATGATTCAAGCTTGTGGAGTTGATGTTAAATACCTCAGTGTCAGGTTTGTACTGTAAAATAATAATAATGAGATCACGCCGAGGTGGCAATATGAAGCAGCATTGTTGCTGTTACCTTGCTGGAGCTCAGCTGTTTTTTTAAAAAACATTTTAAAGAATTTTAAATACTTTTTAATCCATTTATATTTCGAGTGAAAGTTGTTGAACCAGTAGCTTTTACAGAACCATCAACACCTTCTGACCAATCAGAATTCAGAATTCAAAAATGCATCATTTCACACAAAGTAATCATTTCAAATTCAAATTTATTGGTCACATACAAATTATACACAGTACAATATGTAGTGAAATGCTTAGTACGACTGTC
>JAQMYF010000008.1:20881148-20896540 GCA_030014195.1 Neosilurus mollespiculum
TATAGATAGATAAAGACAGACCCCCCACAGCATTCAGTAACTCATGAAAGTCCAGAAAAACAACCGACCAATCACTGCCTTGCAATCCGCTGGGAATTATCCAATCATTTACATCATTTAGTAGACGCTCTTATCCAGAGCATCTGGATAAGAGCAATCAGCTGCTCCCATGTCTCCATGCTCGTGCATGACCCTACCTTGTGGAGGAGGGGGCGTGGCTTTGAAAGGGTCGCCGAGGGGAAGGGAGGGTTTAGCCGGAATCCTGATGAGATGCTACTTGAAAGTTTTGCAGGCTTTCCACTTTAGCAACCCCAGTTTTAATTGATTACTTTCTTTCAAAGCGACTCCGACAGTAACTCTTTCTTTTGCAACAAAATGGCAAATGTTTCTCAGTAACCTGTAAAACAACCTGTGATGTGATTTTGTGGTCTTTTGCCTCATTAACCTCCTGAAAGAGAATAAAGAGGCCCTGGTGAGGGAAGGGTGGGTGATCAATGCTATAATCTAAGTAAGAACAGGAAGTGACCTGTTTCATGTTTACATGGATAAAAAAAAGTCTAGCACGTCATTGATGAATACTAGAAGAGGAATGAACCACTTCAGGAAGTGTGATCCCTGTAAAGGTCATCACTCGAGTACAGGGACATTTCACTGCCTTGCAACAGATTATTTACCCAAATCAGCCAATCTTGAATGTGTGTGTGTGTGTGTGTGTGTGTGTGCGCGCGCGCTTTACACTCAGCCTTGTTCTTGCAGCAATCACAGATTCCACTGTTCCATTCGTCAGACTCTCTTGACTCCAGCACAGGCTGCGGCTGCTTTATCACCATCTTGTTCGCCATTTCTGCAGCAAAAACATACAAATGACTTGTGTCCGAGGTGAACCGGTTTTATTCCACGAGTCGGAAATGAAGATCCAGCACCAAGTTCTTTCTGTTAAACCCAAAATACAGAAAATAAACATAAAAGTTTTGCTGATGGCATCAAGAGTAACATCACACCATCCTCCAACCAGTCAGTATAAAGTACGTGGGAACAAAAAAAACAAAGCAAAACAGCAGTCTTATTTTTTATTTTTATATTTTTAATTGATTTAAAGATTATCCCAAGTTTACAGGGTGGATAATCTTTACTATCCCGAGAAACCGAACCAATCAGATCACAGCATTCATTGGAGAATATACTCAACTACAGGATTCAGTCAAGATATTCATTCATTCATTTTCTGAACTGCTCAATCCTAATTAGGGTCACGGGGAGGCTGGTGCCCATCTCAGCAGACTCTGGGCAAGGGCGGGGTACACCCTGAACAGTATTATCAAGACATCAAAATGTCTTATAATAATAATAATAATAATATTAATATTAATTTATTATGACCCTGCAATGGCCTGGTGAGTTGTCCAGGTATACCCCGCCCTCACCCAGATTCGGTTGAGATGGCGCCAGCATTCCCGAGACACTCATTACAATTAAGCGGCTTGGAAAAATTAATGAATGAATAAATGAATGAATGAATAATTTATTATTGTTGTTATCATTATTACTGTTATTATTAATAATATTATTGTCATTATTATTAATAAAACCTGCAAGAATCAGATTCCAGTTGGAAAACTTTAAAAAGATCATTAACAGGCTGCAAGTAAATCCTAATTTTTATTCTTTCTTCCTTTTGTATTTTATTTATTTATTAATTGTACTTATGTAATGTAACAATAATATTTTATAATCTGTGGAAATCATCCAGATAGTTTATTATTAATAATTTTTATACTCAGATTTTATTTTATTTCAGATTTTTTTTTGCCTTCTGCACATGAAAATAGAAACAAAGCCAAGTGTAAAACTTTTCATTTCACTTAAATACAAATCTTATCACTCCACTGTAAACATGATTCTCTCTGATGGTAGATAATGTGGCTTACCTGTGACTGGACACCTGTTAAATTCCCCGAAACGGATTTACAGCTGCACACAAAGGCTCCAAGATTTATATGAAGAAACCACCGGAAAAAAAAAAATCCACCTGAACCTGTCTGACCAGAACAGCAGGGCGCGGTGCGAGGTGAAACTAAGGCCTAAGAGGAGCATGGAGACAGAAACATATTTACTAATTACAGTACAAAGAGACGAAATCAACTTAAACTTCTTTTAGAGCAAAGCTGAGTGCTGCCACAATTCAGGGCAGGACGGCACACAAGGAAGATGAGAGAGACACAAACAATAATGGATGAGGAAGATGAGAAAGATGAGACAACAAGAGACGAGGGAGATGTAAGAGACACAAGCAACAAGAGACGTGGAAGATGAGAGACACAGATGACGTGAGATGAGGAAGAGAAAAGAGACAGATGACATGAGATGAGCTAGAGGAGAGACAAATGACATGAGACGAGGAAGATGAGAGAGACTCAGGCCCGTGACTGCTGTTCATGAAATTTTATACAGTCTCTATTATTATTATTTTTAAATCAGCAAGAAATAAAACAATGTTTGTGACATGATGGATGGATGGATGGATGGATGGATGGATAAATTAACAAAAATTTTAAAGGAACCAAAAGAATTATGAACAAAACATGGGAGTAAGTGAGAAAGAAAATGAAATAAAGGAATGAGATGAGAACACAAGTGAAACCGAGAATATAAAAACAAGAAAAGAAAGATAGAACAAGACAGAAAGAAAGAAACGCTTGCATGGGATTTGTCTAACCTAAAAGAATCGATTCAAAGAGCCGACTCACTGATTCATTTATATTAATTATTAGTTAAAAATTTATCTTCAGGATTCTGAAGCTTTGCATTCTGTCAGCTGGAGAAGACGAAGATCTCGTGTGTGTGTGTGTGTGTGTGTGTGTGTGTGTGAGAGTGTGAGAGAGAGAGAGAGAGATCTTCAGAATGACAATTTAAATTTGCACTCTGTGTGAGAGATCAGACCCTACAGTTGCCCCCTGACACCGAACCGGAAGTGACTGTGCAATAAACAAACAAACTTCTTTAAATTAATTTTTTCTTGATTAAAATGTACTTTTCTTTCTATTTGTGTTTTTTTAATCATCCCAGGATTCCCCTTTAGAACTTTATTTACTGAATTATTACCTTCTGTGCTTGTGTTGTGGAACCAAGTTTATCCCAGGCTGAGAGGTGCCAAATAAAAGCCAGTGAAATACACATTCTGTCCAATGGGATGCGGATAACTTAATCACGTGATCATAGCTAATTACAATCAGGTTGAAGCCACTTAGTCGGGGTGAAAGGTAAGTGACAGAGAGGCGGAGGAGAAAACTACCGACATGGATTGGAAATGAAAAAAAATGGAAGTGAGAGAGAGAGAGAGAGAGAGATGCCTGGATGAGAAAAGTTTACCAAAAAGTGAGTAAACCTGAGGTTTTGTTGTTGTTGATGCAGCAGCAGTGTTTCATACAGAGCTGGGATTTTAATTGTGTTATTGTGATTGTGTTATTGGTGTATAAATGTGTGTAAAGGTATTTGTAGCTGTGTAAGTGAGTGTTGGTGGTGTGTAAATGTATTTGTGGTGTGAACATGCATGTTGTAGGCGTGTCCTCATGTGTACTTAATACGCATGTGATCGTCATTGATGTGTAAACGGCTGTTATTGGTTTGTACCATCGACTGTAGAAAACATGGACAGCTAATATTTCTAAGAAGTGAAGCCCCAAAAGGTCTCGCGCACCTGTATGTATGGTGTAGCCCCGCCCATCTCCATAAATTACAATAACACACAAATCAGGCAGTGGTTGCCCAGTGGTGGCCTGGTGGTAGGGTGCTGGATTACTGATCCTAAGGTTGGGGGTTCAAGCAGGATGTCACTGCTGTCCCCCCAGTGCAGCTAACTGGGTAATCAAAGTCAGCCATGTCTCTCACTGTCTGTGGTGAGAGGCATGTACAAGAACCATTGCTGATTTTGAAGAGTAGGCTGCATAGCCGTCAGCGTGTTTCTGCCCAGCGATGGCCTGGTGAGGGTGTTCTCTGTCCTCGTCCAGAGTCGGCTGAGATGGGCGCCAGCCTCCCCGCGACCATAATTAGGATTATTAAGCGGTTCCAAAAATTAATGAATGATGAAAACAGTCTAATTTCCTTTTCACTCTTGATGTGTAAATGTGTGTTGTTGATGTGTGTGTTATTGGTATTAGATGTTTACATCATTGTTCTGGATAAGCTTCTTTGCTGATGTTCATTATTCTCTCATTATTGTGATATTGTTTTTATACAACGATTCCTCCTCAAAGAAGACTTTAATTTCGAGTGATGTTTCAGATGTTCTGTTTATTTTTGCTCTGCTAGTGCTAACCAATCCCAGAAACGCTAATCTCACTGTATAACTCATCAGCTGCCCTGCTAGCATACTCATACTGATTGATTGATTGGTTGGTTAGTACATTCCTGTATTATTGTGCTTCCAGTAAAACCGGCCATTTTTTCCAGAAAACCACCCCCACCCCAATCAGATTCGAGTACAGAGAGTACCTGTAAGTGTGTTATTGATGTATGAATATAATCTTAAGCACAGCCACAACCAACTGGTTACTGATGATCTTTTACTGTAATAATATATATATTTTTTGATGTGCCGTGATGCTCTTTGTCCACTAGATGGCGAACAGCACTAGTGAATAAGATCCCAAACAACTTTTCTTTTTACTGACTTTAATCTTATCTACACCTCTGAGTTCTGGACTGTGATTGGTCAGAAGGTGTTGATTAGTTTTCTAGAACAGCGGCTCTGATATTATTGCAGCCACAAATCATTTGCAGGTTTATATTAAAACAATATATCAGTCTAACTCTCCAGCACTAGAGAATTTTCTATAAAAAAAGGGAAATATTTCGGGTCATGTTGATGGAAGGAGTCTCCAGTTCCAGCACCTTTCTAACTGTCTGAGATTAAACTTGAAACTTGTGTTCTCTTGAGTTTAGGATTCTTTGACGTTTCTCAGTTATGTGGTGCATATAAACAAACTATCCAAGAAAGTCCACCAACAATTTTTTATTTATTTTTTTTAGTTCAGAGTAAAACCGTTTCCTTTTGTTTGTGGGAACTTAACATTTCTACTGTTGAAATGTTCATGATGGCATTGTTTTGTGATTGTTTTTTTTTTTTTAACATGCACAGTCTGCAAATCCTGTTCTAGTTCCTGCCTAGGTGGACTTTTTTTGTGAAGGTTGTAGAAACTTCAAAGGGAGAAAAACAAATTTCAGCTGTGCTTCTGAACAGGATGGTAATTCCTAAAACATTCATAACTGATCTGCAGAAAAGTCTTAAAACATGTAAAATTACATTTAGCTAATGTTTTCAATTGATTGTTAACCAACCAATCACAAGCTTTGGGAGGTGACCGAAAGAACAAGATTGCGAATACAAGTGGCTGAAATGAGCTTCCTTCGCAGGGTGAGAAGTTCTGTCATCCGGGAGGAGCTTGGAGTAGAACCGCTGCTCCTTCACGTTGACACGAGCCAGATGAGGTGGCTCGGGCATCTGATTAGAATGCCTCCCGAACTCCTCCCTGGTGTGGTGTTTCGGTATGTCCAACTGGGACGAGACCTCGGAGCCGACCCAGAACAGGCTGGAGGGACTATGTCTCTTGGCTAGTCTGGGAACGCCTTGGCATCCCCCCGGAAGAGCTGGAGAAAGTGGCTGGGGAAAGGGACGTCTGGACCTCACTGCTTAGGCTGCTGCCCCCACGACCCGACCCAGGAACAAGCGGAGTAAGATGAATGGTTGGATATTCAATCAGTGAATAGATATGTTTCAAACCCCGCTTTCATTTTTATAATTTGGATTGCGTTAGACTCTAAATAAGTTCAGGACTCTAAATAAATCTTTTAAACTACAATTATTAATAATCTGCTCAGGTTTCAGTGAATCAATTCATTTGTCTCACCAAATAGACTCTTTCAGCTCTCAAATGATTTGCCTGCCCCCCCAAAAAATGGATTAACTGTGAGAATTTGGTTTGTTCCTCTTACTTAGTAAAATCTTACTTTACCAAAACAATACTGTTACTTTATGAGCCATTATTTATTTAAGACAGAATCATAAAGAATTAATACAATACATTTTTGACTGGCGTTAGGTTCCTCCATATACAGAAGGAAACAAACACCATTTTTTATTTCCTCTTTTTATTTACATAAAATTAATAATTTGCATAAAATAACATTTATAAAAGTGAGACTGTATAAGAAAAAAAAAAAAAACTATGATAAACAGTATCTACAGCTATTTCTCCTCAATGTTGGAACCTTTTTTTTTTCTTTTTTTTTTTTTTATAAGGGAAAAGAAACAGCACAAATGCAAAGTATTATCTGGGGTTTTTTTTTTTTTTTAAAGTAAAGAATGGTAGGAATGCGATGTAGAGGAGCTGATGAAGAGGATATGGTTGGCATCCAAGGTCAGGAGAGTAATGCTCAATCAACAAGGTAATTTCTATTTCTCAGAGAGAAGAAAAGAAACTAGACAAAGGTGTGACGTGTGTGAGAGAGCATCTTATAACTAAACGCTCCAGGTCAGTGGTGGGTGTTTGGGCCTAAAAACAAAATGGCGGATGTTTAAGTGGAGAACAATGCACTGATCCCTGAGAGCATCACGCTTTAGTACACTTCAGAGACAAATCCACTCAAGCTCTCTAAACGCTCTCTCGTTCTGTAAAACGAACAGGTTTTTTACATCAACACAAACGTCCATTACAATAAAAACAATACAGGACAAAAGCAGGCACCGTAACAATAAAAAAACGAGTACAGCTGAAAACTTAACGCATTGCTGCAGGTCAGCCAGAGATGCCGCCCCAGTGCGCTGATCTCAGAACCGTAAGAAACGTCAAACTGCTCCCCGATCAGCCACAAAGGAAAACCTCCACCAGCTCGCTGCTGCTATTGACATGGTTCTAATCAGGCATGGGTATGGGCGTGGCCCTGGCACTCAGACGTACTCCTTGGAGCTGCTTGGGGGTCGGGACTTGGGATATTTTTGGGGGGACGAACTCTTCCCAGGACAGGTCGCGGCCAGTAAACCACCGCCGAAAACCGTAAGGAACGTTCCGGCCCAAGCGACGAATATGGCGGCACCGAATTCATACCTGGGGGTGAAAGGGACAGAGATAAAGAACTAAAAAACAGAACATAACACTTGATACAGAACAGACATGATCTAGGCTTGTCCTCCATACCGGACATCTTTTAACAACCAATACCACACAACACAATCGGACCTGCTTTCATGTAGCTCAGTGCTACATTGTCTTACTGTAGTGAATAAAAATTCTTAATATTTAGTATCTTTTTTTTAAAATAACCCCAATGCATATTAAAGTAATTGTTAGTTAAAACTCTAATGCTAACTGTGTTTTTATTCATTCATTTTCTGAATCACTTAATCCTAATTAGGTTTCCGGGGAGGCTGGTGCGAAGGTAGAGTACACCCAGGACAGCTCGCCAAGCCATCACAGGGCAGACACATGCTGACGGCTATGCAGCCTACTCTTGACAAAAATCGGCAATGGTTCCTTTACATGCCTCTCACCAGAGACAGTGAGAGACATGGCCGGCATTTCATAACCCAGTTAGCTGCACTGGGGGGACAGCAGTGACAACCCGCAGATAGTGAGGCTTGAACAACCGACCTTGGGATCAGTAATCCAGCACCCTACCACCGGGCCACCACTTCCCCGATTTTGTTTTATTTAATAGAAATGATTTATGTTCTTTGAACGGCTGCATGTGGGTTATTTTTCTTTGTGTTCTTGGGATTACCGAGGAATAAATGCATCACGCAGTACAAGATAATATCACAAAGCTGGAGGAGGAGAAAGAGGATCTCAAGCCAAGCGCTAATCACACACTTACTTTGTGTTAACCGGAGTGAAGGGACTGTAGAAATCCCGGATAATCTGGTAGGAGAAATATGAGCAGGCAATGATGGCACACAGAGCTATAAGAAAAAAAAAAACAAAAAGATAGTTAGCATCATGCTACATGACTAGCCATGCATCTGTAACGTTGTCAATCTAAAGCTACGGCTGAGGATGAAATGTCCATGGTGTATCAGAGGGACGTTTTTGATTTCATTAGCTCGGATCTCTTTAAGCTACCATGTAAATATAAAAAAAATACTATTTTTCTCCCTGCTTTAATTATTATAGTTCTCAATAAATGTGCCTGTTAGTATGGCAATTTATACAATTATATTGACTTTGTTTTATAGAGCAAATACATAAATAATATATTATAGAGCAAATACGTACATAAATATTTTAATAAAAAAAGCCGAGCTTGTTAGCACAGCAGTGCATGACCCATGTAATGACATCAACATTTCATAATCATGTGGGTGTGAAAGGCATGACCTACCTCCCAGCAGAAGGATGATCCCACCAGTCATGGCGATGCGTGCTTTTTTCACTTTATCATCGCCACCACAGTTGGTGCACTTCATTCCCATGGAGGCCACGCCTAGTCCGATCACCGTCAGGAGGATACTGATGATCATCAGAGCACGAGTGGCCTGGAGAGCAGCTACACACAAACACACACAACGTTAAAGCTTTGACTCTGACGCTTAGTTATTTATTATTGAAAGGTCACATGGGACACGATGCTAGAGATGGAGAGCAGCCGTTCTTTATGTTATAAATCAAAATGTCCTGCTTCAAATTCACAGTTTGTCACAAACAAGTGATGAAAACTTTCAATCCACAGAAGCACCAACTTAATAAATAAACCTGATACCACAAGACATTTCACTAATAATCATCTGAAACAAAAAGAGATTCCCGTATTAGTTTAATCACTCAATGTGTGTGTGTTGGTGCTACATACTTGGTAAAGTGACTCAGGGTGTTAGAATGGCACCGGAAAATTCAAACTCAAATAAATAAAAATAGGCCCCTCCCTTTCCTGGTGTGTGTAAGAGGATCTAGAGCGACACCAAGATGTTTCACCAACATTTATAAAATTATTCACAACCATCATCAGATCAGGTCCAAGGTGGAATCCCTTGAGGCAGCCAAGAACCAGGAACTACACCAAGAACCTTTCGGGTGCTGGTGACGCGAGTGTGTGAGGTAATTTTACACCATTTCCAATGGTTTCATGTTAAGTGGATTTCATGGTAGCAAATTTGTTCATCGCTCTGTCGTGAATTAAAAGCTGTATCTTTTAAACCAGTCACTAAATCACCGTGTTTGAAGCGAGAACAGTTTGTGTGGCTGCTGGGTTCACCTGCCGCTTTCTGTTCATACAGCAGCTTTTGTTGTAGATCGTTTGAATGAATCGCACACAAGCTTGGGTGAGGCCAAATCCCACCCCCCCGTACTCAGGTGCAAACCGGTTCTATCCAGAAGTCTGAGTGTGTGTTCTGTTTGCTCATGAGATCTAAAAATGTGAGATCTAACAAAACAGGTCTGACCGGTTCGAGTCTCACGGAAGGAGAGAGAATCAGGTTTCATTGTGAAGACCAAGGACTTCTCTGCAATCAGCCCGCATACCTACCCTATTAAACAAAAAGAACACGTTTTCAACGAAATCCCACAACCCCGGAGGCTGGAGCTTCTTCAGAAAGCCGATTCAGATTCCTCGTAATGGCCCAGTTTATCACCAGCACCATGTATTTGTTTGTTAAGGTCATAAAAAAGGTGTATAAATGATAACGCCTTATCATTCCTCGATAACAAAGTAAAACAAATAAACGCTCCAAGCCAAGCTGAGAAAACGCCATGGATTTCTGGAGGAATTTACTTTTAAAAAATAGTTTTGGAAATTGTGGAGGTATTTAGAGGACACTGAGTGAGAGTGTGTGTGTGTGTCAGCCATGTCTTGACCACCATTTAACATTTGCATGGGTTAGGTAGCTTTCGGAATCATGATGCAAATCTGGCCCCACACCCTACTACTGAAAACCTGAGAGGACTTTCCACCTGCCGTGGATGAGGTAGAGGAGGAGGAGGGAAAGAGCTGGAGCAGGAGGTGGAGCAGAGCTGTTCTGCTATATAATGATTTCTTTACTCATCACACAACTCCAGCAGATCCTCATTATTTCAGTGAGAGGAAAAAAAGAAAATTTATAATGGACCTCAAATAAATAAATAAAAATCACAGACGGTGTGGGGGGAAAAACATTTCCACAATCCCCCGTCCTTCATCTCTATCATTTTACTCAAAGCACGAAGTGCAATTAAATAAACTAATGATTGTTTTGTTTGGATTTCATTTGTCCCATTCCTCCATTGTTCTTTTTTAAGAGCTGAATGTTCCCTTTAACCCTGAAGCACTGATGTATTTCAATTGTCCCGTCCCATTCCAGCCCTCCTCCACCTCCTCCTCCTCCAAGGAAAAAGAGAGAAACAATAAACCATAGCAACCTACAGGTGTGTTACCTGGGGGCAGGGCATAAAACACCTTGCACTAACAGGTGAATCATCAGGTCTATTGTTTGAAAGAAGGGAAGAAAAGAACCACGAGCTTCACTCCACTATAAATGTTGTAACTGCTCGTCTCCCTATCCACTGAAATAACTCCTTAATTAAAATCCATTTAAAAGGGAATGTGAATTCAATTAAAAGGCTGAAATAAATCCCACACCTCAAGGACAGAGACCTGGGCAGAGTCCAGTTTAGCGGATTAGAAAATAAGTTACAACTTCGTGCCACATGATGAAGCCTGAATAATTATTTATCAGAGTGGTGCGAGGTGGAGCGCGGTTCTGCGCATGCGCACGACACTTCTGCGGCTGCTCCTTCGAGCCGTTTTCCCCTGAAGGGTTAATCACCAAGCGACAGGTTTCATAAGATCACGGACACAAGAGGTTAAAAAAAAAAAAAAACCCGAACAGGACAATAAAGATTATTATATTCATGTGTACATTAGAACCTACTAAGGCTAAACAGCAGTTCAATAAATAAATGAAATAAATTATTTAGCTAAAATAAACAAACAAACAATTAAAAATAAGTAACTAATGACATGTTAAAAATACTTTTTTTTTCTTAAACGCGCTACCTGGACGTTTAATTATGACTGAAGGATTAATTTTGATGTATAAAATGTTTTAGTAGTTAATTCTTACAGTTCAGCTGCAGCATGGAGTCGTAGATTTTGCACTGCATCTGTCCGGTGCTCTGGAACGCACAGGACATCCACAGGCCCTGGTACATGGCCACGGCGGTGATGATGTTATCTCCAACGTAGGCTGACATCTGCCACTGGGGCATGATGGTACCGGCTATAATTCCAACAAGCCCGAGTACAGCCAACATAAACCCCAGCAACTGTAGCCCTTTATGCGCCATCTTCTTTAAACTGGTTTTCTTTTTAAATAAAGTTTCCTGAATCTATCCTTAAAAAGTGCAAAAAGCCTTAAAATGGTTTTAAAAACTTCTTTTAAAATCCAAACTTTCCTCTTGAAGCGTTTTCCAAAATGTATTCCCCTGAAGGTCCTTTCTGATCTGAGTGCAAATGAGGCACCTGATCCCAGAAACCACACCTGTACGAATAAGCCCTGAGAAGGCGGCGGGAGCGCGCATTTAAAGGACACGCGCTTGTGGGGGGCACCGAAAAGTGGGTGGGGCCACGCAGCAGTTTCGCCTAGAGTCACTACTGCTCTGTGATTAGACCAGATTCCGGAAGCACCTAAGGACGTCACCGTTTCGAAGATGAGTAACGTTTCGGCTTTGAGGAAAACAGAGAAAGAGAGAGAATAGTTTTGGGATTTTTGAATCATTTCAGTGAATCATTTGACTCGACTCACTGCCATGTCTCCTAAAGCTCTACTCTTCTTATGCTAAACAATGTCTGAAACTCCTTTATGAAATCTTATTGTATCACTGGAATTTATTAAAGAAATAAATATTGTTTTGTCCAAATTGTGAGTCGATTTAAAGATCCGACTCTTTCACAAACGACACATCAGGTGCCGGAAATACTATTTAGGTTTATATCCTTTTTTTTTTTTTAGTTTCTGATTAGTTAAACTTGATTCATTAGAATTGAATCAGTGTCTGTCTGTATTTCATTGCGATTCGATTAAATGAAATTAAACACAATACAGAAGGTCTCCATGATGAAACTTCTGTATAATCTCAGAGATTTGCTAAAAAAAATACACATTGTGTTTATTTTAGCCTCTAATTAAAAAAATCTTCCAATTCGCCATTTAGCTACCGGGCTGATGGATGGGCGAGCCGACAGGGTGTACCCCGCCATCCACCATGATTCGCTGAGATATGCTCCAGCCTCCCCGCAACCCTACTAGGATTAAGCGGTTCAGCAAATGAATGAAAGAATGAATTATTTAATAAATCCTTTGAATAATTTAGTAAATCATTTCGGTTCTGTTTTATTTGCCGTGATTTGAACAGCAGACACTCACAAAGCAGCTTTACACAAACGTATCGATCGATGGCACATTCAGGATATAAATGTAGAAAGTTATCCATACTGAGGACGCCAGAGGTGAGACATAATAGGAACTCTAAGGTGACATGAGGGAGAAACCTTGACAGGAACCAGACTCTAAATGGATCCTGTCCTCTTCTGGGCTCCCAGGATAGAGTGATTTATACATCAATAACACATAACTTTAAACTACTGTAGAGTGCTAATTGTGTTACCAGGAACTTATGAGACTGAAGTGTGTACATGATGATGGAGACTTGAGCTCAGGAAGAACATCCACAGCCATCTTTATGATTCTACTATATGTGCAGTGATGTCATCGTGATCTCTGTCCATGTTGCAGGACCTCCTGAGCAACAGCCAGGGATTTTCAGATGATGAGAACTCGAACATAAGTGGAGAATCAGCGGCAATACAGCGCTCAGGATTTAGCCTGTGATGATGACGAAAATATGACTCTGAGGAATCTGAGAGGACTCGTGCCTGAGTAAAATAGAACACTATCCTAATGTTCAGAAAACCTTTAGTGTGTGAAGGTAAAATTCCTGGAGTTATCTGGGAGAAAAATAAACTTCCACAAACGCATGGTGAATATTAATGTTCAGATTATTCATTGAGCAAATTTACTAACAACCTTTTTTTTATTAAAGGAAACTGAAGTGAGATTTTTCCTTAGTGGGAAGGACACTGTTTATATGCAGAGAGAGAAAGATAAGGCCAAATTACAACATTCTGGAGAAGGGTGGCATGGTGGTGTAGTGGTTAGCATGTCCACCTCACAGCAAGGACAGAGAAGGTCCTGGGCTCGAGTCCCAGGCTCGGCTCAGGCATTTCTGTGTGGAGTTTGCTTGTTCTTCCCATGCTTGTGTAGGTTTCTTCCAGATACTCTGGTTTCCTCCAACAATCCAAAGACATGCACATTAGGTAATTGGCCATTCCTAATTGCCACTAGGTGTGAATGGTTGTTTGTGTGAAGGGTTGTGGGTGTGTTGCCCTACGATGGGTGTCCCCAGGGTGTCCCCAGCTTTCGCCCAGAGTTGGCTAAGGTAGGTTCCAGCCTCCCTGTGACCCTGGTCAAATGAAGCGGTTCGGAAAATGAATGAATGAACAAACCTTCTGGAGAAGCTTGAATCTGCCCTTGACTCTGTTGTCATATCTAACAGCATCAGAATCCCTCTCTCACTGTCTCAATCCTGCTTGAAGTCATGAGATTCCCATAGAAAAGCACCAGGACTGGTTGGATGAAAATAGACAGAATGCCAGCTCGTTATTGGTAAGATGTAGAACAGCAAACAAAAACTTGAGATAGGCTCCAACCTCCCTATGGCTATAGTAAGACTCAGCAGTTTGGAAAATGCATGATTGAATGATTTTATTTATTTATTTGTTTGTTTGTTTGTTTGTTTATTTATTAAATACCCATAATGCTCTGAAAGCATGTATCAGTTGCTGAGGAATGCAGTTGTTGTATAGCATTTACACTGAAACCGTAGCGTAATGAAATAAACCACGTAACATTCGCTCTGTAACATCGTCTGAGGTCCCACGTGCTCGCTGTGTGTTTGGCGTGTAAACATCAAAACATGCTGGAGTTCGTCCTCCAATCACGTTTAATATCCATAGAGGTTATACTTGATGTCTTGTTCGCTTGACTACAAAAGTGTATATATACATGCATCCCGACCACACATCCGTAATCTCATTCTTCCACAAATTCACAGGTGCACGCTTGTATAAAAGGCGTCCTTATAGCTTTAGAATTTCTCTTCACTGAAACCATAAACATGCTCTGACACGACAACTCACCTGAAGACCGGGTGTGCTGAGGTGTGTAACGCCTCCCCTCGACCTCCTCACATCAGTGTCTAACCTCATTATTAAAGAGCTTGAAGCTGAATGAATACCATCCCCCAGAGCCATGCCCCAAAATCTATTAGACGGCCTTCCCAGAAGAGTGGAGATTATCATCACAAACACAGACAGGGATCAATCTGGAACCAGACTCATTAAGGATATATGGGTGTGCTGGTCAGGGGTGAACAAACTTTGGGTTATGGTGTGTGTGTGTGTGTTAATTTCATGATATAATTTTAACCCCAGTGTAGAAGCTCTTTATCTTCTTCGTATCTTGACTTGGTGTCTCTGTTTTCTGAAGTTTCCGTCACACACACGCAGCTTTGGTGACTTTTTCTATTTTAAACGGGCCATGATGTAAAACCGCCACAGCCGCAGTGCAGAGAGCTCTGTTCCGCTGTTCCTCTGTAACTGCTGGAAAACTTTATCTCTGTTCAAACTTTTCACGCTTCAGTTTTTACTCAGTCTGAATTTCTTAATTCATCTCATATGTAGAGAACAAGAGTAACCGAGTTTCCACAGCAGCCTTTAGGGAATTTTATAGTGTGTGTGTGTGTGTGTGTGTGTGTGTGTGTGTGTGTGAGAGAGAGAGAGTAACAGAGTGTGTGTGTGTGTGTGTGTGTGTGTGTGTGTGTGTGAGAGAGAGAGAGAGAGAATGTGCATCTGTGTGAGAGTAGAGAGAGAAAATGTATGTGTGAGAGAGTGTCTGTGTGTGTGAGAGAGAGAGAATATATATTGGCAATACTGTACTGTACTGTATATGTATATATACAGTCATGCTAATAAAGCTTATTAAACTGAAACTGAGAGAGAGAGAGAGAGAGAGAGAGAGGGATAGTGTCTGTCTATGTGAGAGAGAGAGAGAATGTGTGTGTGTGAGAGAGAGAGAGAGGGAGAATGTATGTGTGTGTGTGTGTGTGAAAGAGAGAAAGTGTGTGTGAGAGAGAGAGACAGAGAGGGGGAGTATGTCTGTGTGTGTAATAGAGAGCCAGCGAGCATGTGAGCGAGGGTGTCTGTGTGTGTGTGTGTATATGAGAGAGAGGGGGGAAGTGTGTGTGTGTGTGTGTGTGTGTGTGTGTGTGTGTGTGTGTGTGAGAGAGAGAGAGAGAGAGAGAGAGAGAGAG
>JAQMYF010000008.1:20911796-20922660 GCA_030014195.1 Neosilurus mollespiculum
CAGCAACTTAAAAACACTTTTATTTTGAAGTGTTGTGAACGCAGCGCGTTGGGCCGAATGTCCGCGTGTGTCCAATACAAACAAGGCAGCGAGCCAGGCACTAACTTTCACTCATTGAGAAATGTTTCTCTGCTTGCATGAAACCCGGCCGATGTCCCGCCCCCGAGAGCCGTATACCCCACCGTGATTGGTAGGTTTTTTTTAGCTCCGCCCACAACACTGTAAAGTGCCGTATATATCAAACTCGCGGGCCGCACTAACATTAAACTTTCATATTAAGGCGGGAGCCGCAAACTATCGTCCTGCGGGCCGCGAGTTTGAGACTCCTGTTTTAGATGAAATAAAGACAGCGGTGAAGGAACAGGTGTTGGAGCTGCTTTAACATAAACACCAACAGGGAGTAACGCATCAACAATCTGTTGCTGAACACCTGGATGAGGACAAGTGACGATACAGATATGCTGGAACAGATGAAGCGCCCCCTGGAGGATAGGCTTTAACCTGATGTGAGTGTGTGAGTTAAACGTGAGGCCTCATGCCGCGCTCGGCATCTAAAAATGGCCGAATTGTTTCTACTGGCAGATTGAAACTTAATGAAACCGATTAGAGAGATTGGAGCATGTGGTGCAGCCTCCTGACCTTCCCTCTCTCTCTCTCTCTCTCCCTCCCCATCTCTCTCTCTTTCTCTCTCTCGCTCTCTCTCTCTCCCCCTTTCTCTCTCTCTGTCCCTCCTCTCCCCCTCTACTTCTCTCTTTCTTTCTCTCTCTCTCTCTCTTTCTTACTCCTGTCTCTCTTCCCACTTTCTCTCTCTCTCTCTCTCTCTCTCTCTCCCCATCTCTCTCTCTCTCTCTCTCTCTCTATCTCTCTCTCTGTCTCTCTTTCTCTCTCTCTTCCTCTCTCTATTTCTATCTCTCTCCCCCTTTCTCTCTCTCTCTCTCTCTCTCTCTCTGTCCCTCCTCTCCCCCTCTACTTCTATCTTTCTTTGTCTCTCCTTCTCTCTCTCTCTCTCTCTCTCTCTCTTTCCTACTCCTCCCCCCTTTCTCTATCTGTCTCTGTCCCTCCTCTCTTTCTGTCTCTCTCTCTCTCTCTCTCTCTCTCTCTCTCTCTCTCTCTGCGGTGTTTGATTACATCTCTAACTGAATGTCCTCTGCGTTTGTATGAAACGGAAGATGCGTGTCTCTATACCCGTCTGGAGATCAGTGCAGGAATGTAAACGTCACATGCTGCTCTGTGTTCGTCTTCATTATAAACAGCTGGTGTGATGAAGCTGAGACATGTTTACTACTCCGATAGAGTGGATTAAAAATAACAATAAATTAAAACCGACGCAGAAGGAGGAGGGATCGATTGATTTGACTAAAATACAGTATGATTGAAAATAAATGAATTAACATGAATGCACAAAATAAATTATTAATTAGTTAAACACTGAAATGGCACACAGCTTAAGACATCACCATCTGACCCATCACGTAATCGATATGCTTTTTTCTGTTCAGTGAGCGTAAAACTGACAGATGAACGCGCACGGATCTGCTTATCCCACAAATCTGAGCTCCTCCTCCTCTGACAAAGGCAGAAGACTAATAAATCTCTTCTTATTCAGAAACTCTTCCCAAAGTAAAGGCGTTTCTATAGTCATGGGTAAGCATGGGTTTCCTCTGGGTACTACAGTTTCCTCCTAAAGTCCTAAGACATGCACATTGGCTGTTCCAATGTGAGTGTGAATGGTTGTATGTGTACGTCTGTGTTGGCCCTGTGATGGCCTGAATGTTCAGGTTGTACCCTACTTTCACCCAATATTGGCCGAGATAAAAAAAACCCTAATAGGATTAAGCGATTCAGCAGATGAGTGAGAGAGAAACTAACCTGATACCTAAACAGATAAAAAGCAGGATGTGCTCCTTTAATGAATAAATTGTTCTTGTGGTGTAAGAGGAATAAAACTCTTTAGGGGGTGTGGCCTTATTACATCACTTTGTTGTTGGTTATCGTCCTGTACCAAGATTATTGCACAGATCATTATTAATCATTCACTCTTGGAGGTTCACTGAAAGGTGAAGTTCTATATAGAGAACCTCACCTGGAACATTATCTGAAATATGAACCCTGTCTCGTAGTTCTATACTGAACCTTTAAGTTTCAACTCAAGATCTGATATCTCTTTATATATTCATTCACGTGTCACAAATGACACATCACCTCTCTCTCTCCACCATATTCTCTCTCTGTCTTTCTCTTTTGTTCTCATCGTTTTGCCCTGTGTCTCTACTGTTGTCTATCTTTCTCTCTCTCTCTCTCTCTCTCTCTCTCTCTCTCTCTCTCTGCATCTCTTTATTTTGTCTCTTTTTTGCTTTTTGCCAGGATTGAAGTGCATCTCTGTGTGTTGTCGTACATCTCAATGCAGTTTCCAGAGCACACACACACACACACACACACACACACACACACACACACACACACACACACACACCTGTACGCAGAAGTAAATGGTATTGGATCTCCATATATTTTCTTTTTCTATCTGACATTGGGAAAAAAAGGTGAAAGTTAAGGAAAAATCATACTCTTCTCTCTCTCTCTCTCCCTCTGCCCCCCCCCTTCTCTCTCTCTGAGGGTGTTTCCACACTAAGTGATGGTGATTATGTGGGTCATGATGAAGGGATGGAGCACTGTTATTATCAAGAAACCATTTTGACAAGTCCGCGGGTAGCACTCTCTCTCTCTCTCTCTCTCTCTCTCTCACTCTCTCTCTCTCACACACATACACACACACACACACACACACACACACCATGGAAGAAGAGGTTCCCTCTGCATTATCTCAAACAACACAGTAAGACATGCACTGGTGAGTTATTCCGGGTATTCACTCCAGCCTCCCTGTGACCATAGTAAGATTAAGCAGTTTTGAAAATGAATGAATGATTTACAGTTTTCTTGGCCTGAGTAACGAGGCCTATTGTTTGGAGTAAAATTAAAATTCTGAGATTTTATAACTGGAATTCTTCAATTCTTGTTTTCTTTTTTCTAAATTAATTTGCTGCAGAGATTGTTTTCACTTCAAAATTCAACCAACGATACCATATGAAACTCACATACAACTTTTAAAAAACTTTTAAAGGTTGCATACAACTTCATGAGGATTTCAGCACCACGGACAGCTCAGCCACACCTCCTCAAACTCCTCATCATCATCGTCATTATCAGCATCACCACACATGGTTGCTTTAAGATCTCGCTCACCTTCATTGTGCACAGCTTTAAACTAAAACAGCAGAAACATTTAAACCTTAATGGCTTTAGGCCACACCCCCGACATGATGAGCGACACCACTTACACAACAGGGCAGGACTTACGGACGTGTAAAGGTAGCCCTCGCTGTTCATGCCCAAGTATAGTCCTGTCTTTGCCCCCTGAATGGCCACGATCCGCAAACCCACAGGAATCAAGTTGAACTGAGCTGAAACACACACACACACACAGATTTATTTATTAAAAACCACTAAACCTCTCTTCTCTCTTCATCTGATCAATAAAAAGTTAAATAAGCCAATCAGATGGATGCTCAGCACCAATAAATCTTGTGAACTTGGGCACCGCAGTCCTCCTGAGATCCTCCTGAAATACAGGATGTGTTAAAAATTATATTTCTCTCTCTCTCACACACACACACACACATACACATACACTTTTTGAATTTATTTTTGGCTACACTTTTTTATTCATTCATTTCTTTATACACTCCTGTCTCACACACTCACACACACACACATGTGTGAAAGTGGTGTGAGAGTGGTGAGGTGTTAAACACTTGCCACTGTTCCACACACACAGAGTGAGTGAGTTCCAGCTCCAAATTAATTATCACTGAAAACACACTGAGAGAAGGACAAGACGAGACCAAGAACAGAGAGGAAATACAGAGAGAACACACACAGAACATAGGCAGAAATGAAGAGAGAATGAGAATGTAGGCAGAGGGAACGCGGGCAGAGATGCATAGGGAACACAGAGGGCAGAGAGACGGGTAATTTGGGAGGAGATGTAGGTGAACGTGGGCAGAGGTGCAGAGAGAACACTGAAGGAGACGCAGATTTGCTGAAACCTGATTCGGCATCAACAGGGAGGCCGAAGCCTATCTCAGACAACAAAGGGCGAAGGCGGGGTACACCCTGAACAGCTCACCAGTCCATCGCACGGCCAAGACACACAACCATTCACACTCATATACACATCTAGGGGCAATTTGGAACAGCCAGTTAGCCTACTGTGCTATGTCTTTGGACTTCTTTGGAGGAAACCGGAGTACCCAGAGGAAACCCATGATAGCACAGGGAACATGCGATCTCCACTCAGAAACACCCTCACTCACACTGCAAATTATTTGGTTCATATCAAGATAAAAAAAAAATGATTTAGAAGTGTTAGATAATTTATTTTAAGTGTCCAACCTTACACTATAATCTTTATTCTAGATTTTACAATCCTAATTCAAGAAATCTTTCTGCATGGACAGATAACTGTACTCAAAACAAGTGAAATTATCTGTCCATGCAACAAGATTTCACTTTACAAAATTTCCTGAATTAAGATTGTAAAATCTAGAAATAAGATTGTAGTGTAAGTTTGAACACTTAAAATAAGAAATGAACTCTTTAAACAAGATAAATTATCTAACACTTCTAAATGTAATTTTTTTTTTTTATCTTGGTAAGAACCAAATAATTTGCAGTGCAGGACCCAGGAACCCAGGACCTTCTAGCTGTGTGGCGGACGTGCTAACCACTACACCACCGTGCCGCCCCATGTTTAATAATTTCTGTATAAAACAGGCTCGTCTGGTTCAGTGTGGTAGCACTGATTATAAGTGAATCGGGGAAAATCTTTAGCGTGAGGAAGAGTACATCTGTTTAGGAACATCTGTTGATAGGGAAACACATTCAGTTACACCAGTGAGAGCTAACCAGTTAGCTAACGAACACTTAACGGCTTCATCACACTTAGCGAGATGCTAAGCATCTGGATTCTCTCTCTCACACACACACACACACACACACTTACAGAAGGAGCTGTTCTCGTCCCTTGTGCCGTCCATGGTTCCATCCGGCTGCATCTGGAGGTAAAAGCCGTGCTGACTGTACAGACGGGTGACGATCCCTTTTAACTGAGGCTCTGTGACACATAAGAACACACACACAAACACACACACACACACACACACACAATGTAAAGGTTCCAGAGGAAACACACTATTTTAGGTTTTCTGTTACATTAAGGGCAGTCAGTGATTTTACTGACAGCCAAGTAGACAGTATAATTGACAGGTGAATAAACCCACCTCCTTATCCTGATTGGTTGAGTATTGGTGGTCTGTGAAAAGTTTCATTTATTTACAGTCAGAAGCACCAGTAAGATGAAATGAAACTTTATTCATTCATTCATTTTCTGAACCGCTTAATCCTAATTAGGGTCGCGGGGAGGCTGGCGTCCATCTCAGCCAACTCTGGACGAGGGCAGAGTACACTTTACACTCTGGACAGCTTGCCAGGTCATTGCAGGGCAGAAACACACTGACAGCTATGTAGCCTACTCTTGATGAAAATCAGCAATGGTTCTTTTACATGCCTCTCACCACAGACATTGAGAACCTGCCAGTATTTGATAACCCAGTTAGCTGCACTGGAGGGACAGCAGTGACAACTCGCTGATAGTGGAGTTTGAACCCCCGACCTTGGGATCAGTAATCCAGCACCCTACCACCAGGCCACCACTTCCTCGTGCTGAAGTTTTATTTATTTAAAAAAAATTACTGACCGCACCTTTAAACCCACATCATGGGAGATCATTAGCCTGCTGTCGTTATTTTCAGGGAGAAAAGAAGCTCGTGTTCTGTGCTATAAAAGATGGATTAGCGCCGGGAGAGTGTTTGTGACCGAGGGAACAGGAGGAGAACGGAGTCTGAATGTTTTATGAGCAGCGTCCCTCAGGACTCTTATGTGTTCATTCGCGAAAGCAAAGAGGTAAAAACTGACAGTAGTGCAGCTCTAAATCTCAGGTTTACATTAATGCACTCGTTCTTATACAATAGTGGTTTCTATAGTAACCGCTCATTCACACACAGGGATGAGTACAACAGTGAAGTTTTCTGTAAGGGAGAAGAAGGTGTGGCTTATATGTCTAAAGCTATCCATCAAAGGAATGAGGTGTAGTGAAGAAGGGGGCATGGTCTCAGGCATAACTTTAAAGATGGAGGCATGGCCTTTGTGTCACTGGGTCACTTCTAAACAGAGAGGTGTGGTCTCTGTCAGTACTACAGAATAAAGCGTGGTGCCTGCGTCAGTGTGTCAGTTTTAAAGAAGGGGGCGTATTCTCTGTAAAAGTATCAGTTCTAAAAAGGAGGCATGGTCTCTGTGTCAGTACTAAAAGAGGAGGCGTGGTCTCTGCCACAGATCTAAAGAAGGAGGCATGGTCTCTATGTCAGTGTGTCAGTACCAAAAAAGGAGGCGTGGTCTCTGCGACAGCTCTAAAGAAGGAGGCATGGTCTCTGTGTCAGTGTGTCAGTACTAAAAAAGGAGGCGTGGTCTCTGCGACAGATCTAAAGAAGGAGGCATGGTCTCTATGTCAGTGTGTCAGTACTAAAAAAGAGGCGTAGTCTGCAACAGATCTAAAGAAGGAGGCGTGGTCTCTGTGTCAGTGTGTCAGTACTAAAGTAGGGGGCGTGGTCTCTGTATCAGTTCTTAAGATTGAGGCGTGGTCTCTGTGTCAGTGTGTCAGTACTAAAGAAGGAGGCGAGGTCTCTGTGTCAGTGTGTCAGTATTAAAGAAGGAGGTGTGGTCTCTGTCAATGTATCAGTACTAAAGAAGTAAGCATGGTCTCTGTGTCAGTGTGTCAGTATCAAGGAGGGGGGTGTGGACTTTGTAAAAGTGTCAGTGTGGCAGTACTAAATAAGGAGGTGTGGTCTGTGTCAGTGTGTCAGTTCTAAAGAAGGATGCGAGGTCTCTGTGGCAGTGTGTCAGTATTAAGGAAGGGGGTGTGGTCTTTGTGAAAGTGTCAGTGTGTCAGTATTAAATAAGGAGGTGTGGTCTGCGTCAGTGTGTCAGTTCTAAAGAAGGAGGCGAGGTCTCTGTGTCAGTTCTAATGAATGAGACGTGGTCTCTGTGTCAGTGTGTCAGTTCTAAAGAAGGATGCGAGGTCTCTGTGTCAGTGTGTCAGTATTAGGTAAGGGGGTGAGGTCTTTGTAAAAGTGTCAGTGTGTCAGTACTAAATAAGGAGGTGTGGTCTTCGTCAGTGTGTCAGTTCTAAAGAGGGAGGCGAGGTCTCTGTGTCAGTTCTAAAGAATAAGGCATGGTCTCTGTGTCAGTTCTAATGAATGAGACGTGGTCTCTGTGTCAGTGTGTCAGTTCTAAAGAAGGATGCGAGGTCTCTGTGTCAGTGTGTCAGTATTAGGTAAGGGGGTGAGGTCTTTGTAAAAGTGTCAGTGTGTCAGTACTAAATAAGGAGGTGTGGTCTTCGTCAGTGTGTCAGTTCTAAAGAGGGAGGCGAGGTCTCTGTGTCAGTTCTAAAGAATGAGGCATGGTCTCTGTGTCAGTGTGTCAGTTCTAAAGAAGGATGCGAGGTCTCTGTGTCAGTGTGTCAGTATTAAGTAAGGGGGTGCGGTCTTTGTAAAATTGTCAGTGTGTCAGTACTAAATAAGGAGGTGTGGTCTGCATCAGTGTGTCAGTTCTAAAGAAGGATGCGAGGTCTCTGGGTCAGTTCTAAAGAATGAGGCGTGGTCTCTGTGTCAGTGTGTCAGTACTAAAGAAGGAGGTGTGGTCTCTGTGTCAGTTCTAAAGGAGGTGTGGTTTCTGTCAATGTGTCAGTTCTAAAGAAGGAGGCGAGGTCTCTGTGTCAGTTCTAAAGAATGAGGCGTGGTCTCTGTGTCAGTGTGTCAGTACTAAAGAAGAAGGTGTGGTCTCTGTGTCAGTTCTAAAGAATGAGGCATGGTCTCTGTGTCAGTGTGTCAGTACTAAAGAAGGAAGCGAGGTCTCTGTGTAAATGTGTCGGTATTAAGGAAGGGGGTGTGGTCTTTGTAAAAGTGTCAGTGTGTCAGTACTAAATAAGGAGGTGTGGTCTGTGTCAGTGTGTTAGTTCTAAAGAAGGGGGTGTGGCTGTGTGTTAGTGTGTCAGTATTAAAGAAGGAGGCGTGGTTTCTGTGTCACTTCTATTCTGGTTTGCCTGTACTGTGACTTTTTATTTTTTTCTTTCTCTTTTCTGAAACTCCTTCTCCTCCCCTCTGCTCTTCTCGGTTCATTACCATCCTGGTATCCCTCTTTACTCTGTGTGTGTGTGTGTGTGTGTGGGTGTGTGTGTGTGTGTGAGCTCTTTTAGCTTCTCCATCCTGACGTAAGAATCATTAGGCCTCATGAATTACAGCCATTAATGAGAGTCATTATTCTCTCACACACCAGCGAGTGAAGCAAATTATTTGTATGGTTCGTGTTTATCGAGACTCATTTTCTCCTCAGAGAAGGGAGAAGATGAACGTGAGAGAGAGAGAGAGAGAGAGAGAGCGTGACAGGATGAGCACTGCAGAGAGCTGCATGGAGATCGAGGGGAAATGGGGGGGAGAAAAAAGAATGAAAAGATAAGAGCAAGAGAAGAAGAGCAGAAATAATCAGTTTCAGGAGAGAGAGCAGACGTGTTAGAGAGAGAGAGAGAGAGAGAGAGAGAGAGAGAGAGAGAGTGAGCGCGTATTTACTTTTGTGGTCCCAACCTTCATAATCCATTCTGATTCTGATTTATTTCTGTTTGTTATTTTAGATTTGTAGTATTTTATGGCAGAATATTTTTTATATAAACAAATACAGTAAATAGTATTTTGCTGAATAAATGTCACTGGGTATATCTTTGCTTAAAACAGGCCGTTGCTGTGTAAAACAGACCGTTGCCATGAATAACAGGCCGTCGCCGCATATGGCAGGCCGCCGCATATGGTAGGCCGCCGCCAAGTATATCAGGCCGTCCCCGCGTAGGACAGGCTGTCGCTGAGTATATCAGAACATTGCTACGTAAAACAGGCCATGGCTACATAAAACAGGCCGTCACTGTGTATAACAGACTGTCTCTACTTAAAACAGGCCGTCACTGTGTATAACAGACTGCTGCTGTGTATAAAGGGCCATCGCTGCGTTAAGCAGGCCGTTACTGCGTAAAACGAGCTGTTGTTGCCTAAAACAGCATATATTATAGAATATAATATTATATAATAATAACTATAATTATATAATACAATCCTGCATATAATAGACTGAGCCGTAGCCATGTAGAAGAATTCAAACGGTCTCGGCTGCTGATCTGGTGAATTTGATTCAGAATTTGATGCTTATTTTCTGGTTTATAGTAAAATCCCAAGTACACACGTGCCAGTTTAAGAAAAACGTGTGTTACATACATCCTGATGTTTACAGCTTGACATCAGGAGGCGTACTGATTCACGAGAGTCACTGCTCACTGCGCCGCATGCCGTTATTTCACTACAGCTGGTCATAACTACATAATAAACTTCTTCAGAGTGATTGGCGACCACTCTGCTCTGCATCGTGCATCACCCTGTCAGGGTTTATTTCACAGTAATATGTAGAACCGCTCGCTGTCCATCATCCCTGACTTTTCTCATCCTTCTGACAGAGAGAGTTTCATTTCATTAGCAATACGAGAGATAACGTCTCAGACATGCGGTGCACTTTACAAGTTCCTTCACATTCCTCCTCCCGACAGTATTTGATGGTTCATCAGTCAGAGATGGCGTTTCCGATGAAATCATTAACACCACTGTCATCAGGACAGGAAACGGAGGAACGGGGTCACTGTGACTGCACCGCCGGAGATCATTTCCCGAGAACAGAACATATACGAGTGTTTTATTCCTCTTACACCACGGAAAGTTGTAGTTTTTATGTACAGGATGATGATCAGCAAGACGGTCGTGACGGAGTGATCGAGATGCTGATGTGTAGCGGAGTGATCACAAATCACGCTGAGGGGGATTTAGTTCACCATTTTGATGATTCACTGTACATCATCACACTTTATCGCTTCACACAAAATACTGATTTCAATATGATTTACTCTTTTACAGATTCTACTGATGACGTATTCCATAGCAACCACTACTATAATAACACATACAACCAATACATAACAACAGGAAACCGAGTACGGTGGTTCTGGGATGTAACTGTTCCTTTAAGGCGCACTGCAGTAACCTGAGGTTGACCCTCACTGACGGATGGACGTTTGACCGGATCGATTGTCTTTCCTCATATTAACCTTGACTGTGTCCTACAATCTTGTCTCACTCTGTGTGTGTATGTGTGTGTGTGTGTGTGTGTGTGTGTGTGTGAAGTGCCACAGTTCCATCTCGTCTTATCTGGTTTAGAGAGCAGTGTAATTGCGAGCTCCACTCCACTGAGCAGCTGAGGGCGTTTCTCACGCCGCCATCGGAGGTGAACTTGGAGACAGGGGGCTTCCCTCAGCGTCGATTAAACACATACAGTTTCCCACCAATCCCTGTTCTCCATCTGTTTACTGATTTCACTTGTTTATTCCCTCTTCTTCTGTCCCTCTCTGTCTCCCTCCCTCTATCCCTCTCTCTCTCTCTCTCTCTCTCTATATATATATATATATATATATATATTTATATCCCTTCCTCTATCCCTCTCTCTCTCTCTCTCTCTCACCCTTGCTCTATCTCTCTCTCTCCCTCTATCCACCCCCTCTCTCTCTCCCCCCTTCCCTCTATCCCCTCTCTCTCCCTCTCTCTATCCCTCTCTCTCCTTCTATCCCTCACTCTATCACTCTCTCTCACTCTCACTCAATCAC
>JAQMYF010000008.1:20938904-20950667 GCA_030014195.1 Neosilurus mollespiculum
TGCTTAGGCTGCTGCCCCCGCGACCCGACCCCAGAACAAGCGGAAGAAGATGAATGAATGAATGAATGAATGAATGATTGAATGAAGTCGTACTGGTGATTAATTCAGAAAGCTCTGAATCTTCGATTTTAAATAAATTTGTAATTTTTAGCTTTGATAAGTGGCTTTAACTTTATTTACATTCCTGCCTCCCCATTATTTTTTTTTTCAGGATGAATTACAGGAATTTGGCGCGGGATACAGCTGGCCTGGATCCGGAGCGACACTGTAATGGAAAACCGACCACCCGAAACCTTTTTCATCAGAATTCGGTGATTTAAAGTGAGCATTGTGGCGGACGAGTCGGAGGAAGGAAGAGAGAGATTATAATTCCCACAGCAGCGCGATATAATCCGGCGTGATGGTATCAGTGCCGTTCTGTCTCACGGATACCCGGGCATATCAGTGAAGAGTGTTATATAAATAGAGCTTCGGACACTCGTTCAGTGTCGCTGACATTCACGCTGACCCGGATTTTCAGTTTATTTTAAATTTATTGGTGAAATAATGCCGTGTTACGTTATGACTCGCTAAAATGTCAAGGACTAAAGAACAAGAGTACGTCTGATTTAATATGGAGTATAGTTTTAAATGAATAACACACACCGTCTTTAATTAAACAGTAACACATACTGCGTCGTGCTGTTTGAGGAAAATAATCAGTGACAGGGTGGCGTGATGAGGCGGAGTCAACGTTACATCACCAAATTATTTTACTTTCTGTTAAAATTTAAACAACATAAATTTATCACTTCCCAAGAACATTTTGAAATTAATAACAACATGTGTTCTCTAACACTCGACCAGTAGCATTACAGTTTAAATAATGATTTAGCTAGCATTAGGTGAACTTGCTAACGATCGAGGGCTAACTAACAAACGATGGCGAGCTAATGTTACCAAGCCAAAAAACAAATGCAAGCTAGTATCTGTATGCTAGTTAATGTTGCTCGTGCTCACTAGCTAACTAGCCTACTAGTTACCGACTATCTTATGGACTAACAACGATTAGCAATGCATAGACTTGCAGATTTACGTAGCTAACTCATTTATTTAATGTTTATTATTTATAAGTCACTGACAAAAATAGCTAGCAGTAGGTTGAACCCTTGCTAGTTGGCTAAAAAAAATTTTTAGCAGTAGGTTAGCAAAGCAGAGCTGATCAAAGTAGCACAATAAAATATTTGTTTATTTGTAAATATTTTCTTGCTTCTGTTTGTGCTATGCTGCTTCATCTGCCGTGTTCTCCAGTGACCTGAAAACAACCTGCAAGATTTTTATTTGGGTTAATCTGCTCATTTGTATATTTATCTGTAAACATCCTGTCGCCGTGGTTCAGAAGCAGTCATTGATGGAGTTAGCATGTAGCGCAGAGTTACTGAGCTCTTTATTACACATCTCACTTCACAACCCGCTGAGCTCCATAAAGTGCAGAGAGAAAAAAAGAGAGAGAGAGAGAGAGAGAGAGAGAGATCGCGTCCATCTCACCGTTAAAAAACCAATTACACAAAGAGCAGTAAATGCAGCAGGAACGCCGCGTCTGAGCGATCGTCCTACAAGGTCACCGCTTCATTACCCAGCAAAGCGGACGTGAACAAATGCTGTCATCTGAGGTGTAACGCCACTAATTAATGATGTATTCCCACTCGACGTGGTGCTGTGATTCCATTGCTCGTTTAGGCATGTCCAGATTTGATCTCCACATTGAAATAAGAACAGTAACAGGAAGCAGCCATGTTTCAGTCTTAATGATTCCATGGTAAGCTTTAGCATTCAATTCGTTTCACATTTTAGAGGAATATGAACAGGATCATCTTTTCTCTGCTTCCTTATAGCCCTGATTCATCAAACTATCTGATAAATGTATTAATAATAATACTCACTAGTAAATTGACTACCTCAGTGTATTCAAATCAACTCATAAATAATAATTAAATAGGGGGGGGACTTGGTGGAATTGTGATGATCTTGAGGGAAACTTGGTGGAATTGTGATTATCTTGAGGGAGTTTGGTGGATTTGTGATTATCTTGAGGGAATTTGGTGGATTTGTGATTATCTCAAGGAAACTTGGTGGAATCGTGATGATCTTGAGGAAACTTGGGGGAATCGTGATGATCTTGAGGAAACTTGGTGGAATTGTGATTATCTTGAGGGAATTTATTGGATTTGTGATGATCTTGAGGAAACTTGGTGGAATTGTGTTTATCTTGAGGGAACTTGGTGGATTTGTGATGATCTTGAGGGAACTTGGTGGATTCATGATGATCTTGAGGGAACGTGATGGATTTGTGATTATCTCGAGGGAATTTGGTAGACTACTCCCGGCACTGGCGAAGTCGGCTGCTGTCACAACTGCTCCTACCACTTTTTTCTTTGTTTTTGTTTATCAAGTTAATTTTTAATTCATGAAACCAGCAAATTCTTCAGCATGGAGTGCATTAATTTCAACAGAGATACTCTTATTTCTATTGGTGTACAATGTACTCACGATTTGAAGTTTTTATCCCCGGGTCCAAGCTGGCTGAGGGAGAACAAAGGATGGGACCCGAAGCAGCAGCCTCGGGGAAAACAAGCCGGCGTCAGGTACAGGCTAAGAGTTCGTGCACACGGCACACCTCTGCTCAGCATTCCGCTCATCAATGTCCAGTCTCTGGAGAATAAGCTTGATGACCACGCCATCCAGCTGACCAAGTTCTTCTCGGTTCACCACATGGACAGAACACTGAAATCAGGAAAGTCAAGGGGAGGCGGCGTGTTTTTAATGGTGAACAGTAGCTGGTGCAATAGTGTGAGCATTGTTCCTCTCACACGCTCCTGCACACCCAACCTGGAACTACTGACCATCAAATGTTGTCCTTCTTTTCTTCCTCCGGTGTTTACATCAGTCATAATCAGCGCCGTTTATATTCCACCTCAGGCAGACATGGACACTGGTTTATGCAACCTGCATGAAGCTCTCACACAGCACCAGACTCAGCACTGTGATGCTGCGCTTATTGTGGCGGGGGACTTTAACAGTGCCAACCTCAAACGCGCAACTCCAAACTTTTATCAGCACATCAGCTGCCCCACCAGGAGTGAAAGGACACTGGACCACTGCTACGCAACAGACAAAGACAACTACGAGGCACAATCTCGCCCTCCGTTTGGGAAGTCTGATCTTCCTCATTCCAAAATACAAACAAAGGCTCAAGCAGGAAGTTCCGGAACTGATAAAAAGCACACAGTTACACATAGACACGGAGATGTCTATGTGTAAAGCACACAGTTTTCCCAATATTTTCATTTAAATGAGAAATAAACACTGCCGCCTGAAAGTCTGGAGGGATACAGGCTTTCCTTTTACACAGTCCAAGAATGTATAAAAGTATGAGCTCATCCACTGTCAATTGTTGACCTTATATTAAACTGTTTACAAATGTGATGTAACGGGAGGCTAGCATCTGAATTCTGAAAAAATGGTTTTATATATTGTTTCCTGTTTTGGGGGTATTTACAATTCAGAATGGGATTTATTCAACATCCCTTCGACCTTCATGTTTTCCCCTGATATCAGTGCATAGTGAGGAGAGGCTATCCCCCCCCCCTACACACACACACACACACACATACACACACTCGATCATCTCGGTGGGAAAGCTCCTGCTAAGCAGGCGTCCTGCCAGACTCTGTGAATGCACATATTAATATGAGATTTCTGAATCGGATGGGAATCAGCCCACAGATGCTCCGCATCCAAGAGCATGTGGGCCTGAGAGAGAGAGAGAGAGAGAGAGAGAGAGAGAGAGAGAGAGAGAGTGCGTGGGAGTAAAAAAGGAAGAGAATGAATGTAGCCACTTGTTTCTAGACAGAAATATCCAGTTTCCAAATTTCCAAAAATTCTTGTGTATCCTCACTCGTCATGCTCACTCCTCTATCATCCGTCCTTGATGTACAAATAAGAGAATTGGGACAGCCAGCAAAGATGGCAGACCACAAGCGAGAAGTGAGGAAATGACAAATAAGGCTTTTGAGAAGCACATATAAACTCAAGGTCGTCTTTACTTCCTGGATTATTTTAGCTCCACCTTCTCTGACTCCCCTCTGGTGTTGGGAAATATGTATATTTTTGAGATCACGGTGACGTCACACACTGTGTGTGTTATGCTTAGGCCAGGATCGTGATCTGGTTGTTACTTTCTAAATTAGTGTCCCTCATCCACCACACACAACTTCCTTCCACAACAGTTCCAGAGTCGGGTTCAGAGCCGGTACCTCGCCTCAAACCGCCTCTGTACATTTCGATAGCCAAAAAAGCGATTCTCGACACAAAAACTGGTTTGAGAGCTGCATGGACACTTTACTGTTGTACAACCAAGAATCATTTATGTCAGGGACTTCGGGGCGGGATTATCATGATCAACACGATCCAACAAAAGAAGAACCAGAGCTTCGGTGTGGATCTGTAGCCCATAGGAAAGCAAACTGGTTCTTAGAAGGTTCGGCATTAGAACCAACTCCAAACAGCACCAGCACCTGAACCAGCCCCGAGTTCACGCTGATGGAAAAGTCAAAGTTCATAGCGTGCGTATTCGAGACCCTGTCCAGATATTAAACCCTACCTGAATTGTAAAAAGGAAAACATTAAATAGAAGCTTCTGGTATCCTGTGGAATTATGAATTGGGGCTGGAACCAAAGTTTGCTTCAAACTGGAAACGCCAGAGTCTGTTCTACATTCGTGCACCATGATCATGTGACCACGTGATGCTAACGTCCAGGATCAAAGACAAAACAAACCACTAGAAACTCCATCTGTGGTTATTTTAAAAAAAGTTCTCTGCAAGAGTTTTATCAGTTCATTCACTCCAGTCACAGGGAGGTTGGAGCCCATCTCAGCCCACACCTTGATCTGCTTGCCAGATACACACACAACCATTTAACCACACAACCAACACCCAGTTAGCTTACTGTGCATGTCTTTGGACTATGGGAAGAAACTGGAGTACCCGGAGAAAACTCACGCATGCACCGGGAGAACTCAAACCCAGGACCTTATAACTGTGAGGACACCATGCTGCCCGTGTAAGTTAAAGGGTGTCATTTATTACTTGTAAACAAATCCAGTCTGAAAGGGCTTCAGGAGAATCATACATAAGTATTGCACGGTATGTCATTAAAATCCTGTATTTTTCCATCAGGACGCGGGCAGAGCAGACGGGTAGGAAAGTACAGCTTTGTGTTTCGCGTTCTGATCATGAGAACGAGGCTGTAATTAAGGAGAATAAAAATGACAAAAGATGTGAACAGTATACGCCGCCTCAGACGTTTTGAAAGAATCCAGAACACCCTTCTGTGCTCGAGCGAGCAGATCCATATGTTCTCATCGTAATCATTTTTAGTGCTGCAGTCGAGGCGGAGGATAATGTCAGGACACAAAAGGGGGCGGTGCTAATCGACTCCGCATCGGCAGTTAGTCATTAAGAGATGTGAGCATACAGCTGTTACGGGTTGAGCGAAATGTGCGTCGCCCGAGCGGTTTAAAGACATTAAGCTAATGATGTGTTACAGTATATTCCACAAGAGTTCCGTTTCACAAGCAGGAGGAGACTTTGAGGACGAGATGATGTTCCTCGTCCTGGCTTGATGAAAGGGAAAGTTCTTCAGCGTTGCACTCACGGCCGAGAGCGCTTTCATTCTCTCCAGGAGCGCTGATTCGAATCCTCGACGCTCCGCTGACCGGGGTTATTTGTACCCAGAATTACAATGGTGTGATTTTTCACTCTGCTGTCACACTCATCCTCCAGCTATCTCACACACACACACACACACACAGGGCCTTCAGTGACTTTTATTCTATCAGTTTAATTTTGAAAGTATTTAATGCATAAAAAGACGAGAGAGAGAGAGAGAGAGAGAAAGAGTCTCATACTGTAATAATTGCCCGGTGTTATGGTGTTACGGTGTTCTCTGTACAGTCACTGCTCTGTAAGACTGAAAAAGTGGGCCTGATTGTAACTCCATATATGGAAATGTGGGCATGACTAGGAACAGAAGGAAGTCATTAGCATTTGTTTATTATATACCTGTCCGTACAATTATATCACATAGCAGCCGAAACATTTTAACTTTTTAACACAAATCTTTTTAACACAAATCGTGGGCAATAATACCCCCATACACACCTAAAAACTAAAGGCTCCCAAAGACAGTTACCCCTTAACCATAAACTAAATACCATCTCAACTGTAGATACCTTGCCCCAAACCTAAACATTCCCTCTAACACCAAAATTCTGTAGGGAGGGGGAGATGGAGAGAGAAAAAATTGGGGAGGGTGGAATAAAAGAGATGCAGGGGGAGAGAAAGAGAGAAGGCGAGAGAGAGATGGAGGGGGGGAGGTGGGGAGAAAAGGGGGATGGGGGAGAGAGAGACGGGAGGGTGGAGAAAAAGAGATGGGGAGAGAGAGAGAGAGAGGTGGGCAGAGAAAGAGATGAGGAGAGAGAAGGAGAAGAAGAGAGATGGAAGGAGAGAGATGGGCAGGGTGGAGAAAAAGATAGGGAGAGAGAGAAAGATGTGGGGAGAGCGAGATGAAGGGGTAGAGAGGTGGGAGAGAAAGAGAGATGGGAGAGAGACAGAAAGATGATGGAGAGAGGGTGGAGGGAAAGAGAGATGGAGGGAGAAAGGGGGTGTAAGAGAGATGGAGGGAGAAAGGGGGAGAGACAGATAGTGGGGGGGAGAGATGGTGTATTACTGTCAAATTCTAATCCTTTTTTTTTTTTTCACTAACGTCACTGGAGTAATTTCACTTCAAAGCTTTTAATGTCATTGTTAATTAGAGGAATCGTTTACAATCACAGAGAAATAAATCATTTACAATAAATTTTAATAACCACAGAGAGAGAGAGAGAGAGAGAGAGAGAGAATCTGGCACGGATCAGACAAACCCAGAATAAACCTCACACTCTCCATCCACATTCCTTCATCAGAGAGAGAGAGGGAGAGAGAGAGAGAGAGATCAGCTACCCCTCCACTACTGAATTCTTACCATAGTTTCTTACAGAAATAATAATTTATTATTTATGTATTCAGGGGAATATGAGGTCACGCAGTGGTGCTTGAACATCTAAAAGTCAGACTGTGTGTGTGTGTGTGTGTGTGTGTGTGTGTGTGTGTGTGTGTGTGATGTTTATAAGGAGACATGTTTACATAATCAGGGCAGACGAGGCCGCTCCGACCCCGACACGAGGACAAGTGTTCATCACCCGTTCCAGGAAATCCTTTTAATCTTTTTATCCGTGACAGATTGAAACACTGAGTGTCAGCTTTTCAGATCCTTCATCCCATCATGCTTCGAATTTTTCATCTCTTCCACACGTTCATTGTTTCTCTTTAAATACTTCTCTTCATCCCCCTCTTTATCCCTCTCCTCATCCCCCTTCATCCTCATCATCTTCATCCCCCTCTTCATTCTCATAATTTTAATCCTATCTTCATCCTCATCATCCTAATCTATCTCCCTCTCCTCATCTTCATCCCTCTCTTCATCCTCCTCATCATCTTCACCCGCCACTTGATCCTTCTCATCATTTTCATCCCTCTCTTCATCCTCCTCATCATCTTCACCCCCTCTTCATCCTTTTCATCCCTCTCTTCATCCTCATCATCATCTTCATGCCTCTCTTCATTCCCCTCATCTTCATCCTCCTCATCATCTTCATCCTCATCCCTCTCTTCATCCTCCTCATCTTCATCCCTCTCTTCATCCTTCTCATCATCCTCATCTTCATCCTCTTCATCTTCATCCTCCTCTTCATTCTCATAATTTTCATCCTATCTTCATCCTCATTATCATCCTCATCTTCATCCCTCTCTTCATCCTCCTCATTGTCTTCATCCCTCTCTTCATCCTCCTCATCATCTTCATCACCCTCTACATCCTTCTCAATATCTTCATCCTCATCTTTATCCCTCTTCATTTTCGCCCTCGTCCTCATCCTTCTCATCCTCATCTTGGTTGCATGTTAGTGGTCTGAGCTATATATTTTATTAAAGCTACTGGAATGTTACAAAAAAAAAAAATTAATTATTTGATTTCAAAATCGCTGACAGCGGCTTTAACAGAGCGACTCGGTGAAATTTATTCATTTATTATTTTTTTTAATGCAGGTGGAATAAACAACGTGAAGCAGGAAATTATGTGAAATTAAAACAGATTTTTATTATTAATATTATTATAATATAATTTTTCTTTCTGTTAATATTTAATTCACAGTTTATTAAAATATTACACTAATAAACGGTCAAGCTGACGCTTTATCTGGGATTCATGCATCTATTTTAATCAGTATTTTTATTTATTTATTTATCTGTCTATCTATCTTTTTATCTATCTATTTATCTTTTTCTTTCTTTAAAATATTATTATTATTATTATTATTATTATTATTATTATTATTATTATTATTATTATTATTCTCAGTTGGAAATCTTGCTGTAATGGTGGGAATTCCTCTCAGAGAGAGATTTACTATATGCTGATGGTGCGAAACCACTTCACACCCTATCAGCCTCAGTGTGTGTGTGTGTGTGTGTGTGTGTGGTTGTGTGTGTGCATGAGCCGAAATCTTTCTGCAGTTCTGATGGTTTTACTCGAACCGTGACTATCACGCCTCACACAGAGTCACTGGTAATTGTGTGTGTGTGTGTGTGTGTGTGTATGTGTGTGTGTGTGTTGCAGTGACGCATGCAGACACTGCCCCCTGCTGGTCGTTCATTTAACTTCCAGTGAATCATCAAAAAGTTCAGAGGATTCAGATGCAGAGGTGTGTTTGTTTGTGTGTGTGTGTGTGTGTGTGTGTGTGTGTGTGTGTGTGTGTTAATGATGCTAGATATAACTGCGATTCAACTCATAATTCCTAATAATAATTCCTAATTCAATCTAACCAGCTTTATTTGTTCGTTTTTTTGTTTGTTTGTTAATGAATATCTAACAATTAATCCTGCATACCTGAAGCACCACCCAGAGCGCATGTTTTCCAGAATTGTGATATATAACAATATCAAGTGTATTTCCAAATACAACCGTGTGTGTGTGTGTGTGCGCGCGCGCGCATCAGGATCTGACCAGTGAAACAGCTGGATTTCTCTCCAAGTCATTTATTATTCCTGTTCACATTCCGTCACTTCCATATTTATAATCATACAAAGAGCTAACAAGCTGAACCCCGAGCATGCTACAGTACTCCTCCTCCAAAACATTTCTCCATCTTCTCCATCTTCTCCATCCTCTCCAATCTCTCCATCTTCTCCATCCTCTCCAATCTCTCCATCTTCTCCATCCTTTTCGATCTTTCCATCCTCTCCATCTTCTCCATCCTCTCTGATCTCTCCATCATCTCTGATCTCTCTATCTTCTCCGACCTCTCCATCCTCTCCAATCTTGCCATCTTCTCTATCCTTTTCGATCTTTCCATCCTCTCCATCTTCTCCATCCTCTCTGATCTCTCCATCATCTCTGATCTCTCCATCTTCTCCGATCTCTCCATCCTTTCCAATCTTGCCATCCTCTCCATCCTTTTCGATCTTTCCATCCTCTCTGATCTCTCCATCTTCTCCGATCTCTCCATCTTCTCCAATCTCTCCATCTTCTCCGTCCTCTCCATCTTCTTCGATCTCTCCATCCTCTCCAATCTTGCCATCTTCTCCATCCTTTTCGATCTTTCCATCCTCTCTGATCTCTCCATCATCTCTGATCTCTCGATCTTCTTTGATCTCTCCATCTTCTCTGATCTCTCCATCCTCTCTGATTTCTTCATCCTCTCTATTCTCTCCATCCTCTCAAACTTCCTCTTCTTTTCTATCCTCTTAATGTACTCCGTATTCTTTTGAACGACCTGGAGAATGCAGTGTACAAAAATGTGGCCTTGTGTGACTATGAAGTCCAAACCTTTGTGGAACCAGGCGGTGTTAAATGAGGTCTACAGAAGAGTTCCTGTGTGCATCATTAGCTGATCCAGTTAGGGCAGTGGTGGCTTAATGGTTAAGGTGGGTTACTGATCCAAACGTCAGTGGTTCGAGCCCCACGATCACCACTGTTGGGCCCTTGTATAAAAATGATAATTGCAGTTGTGCCAAATGCTGCAAATGTAAATGTACACTCACAAAGCATCACACGCATTGTGTGTGTGTGTGTGTGTGTGTGTGTGTGTGTTGGATTACGCAGTAGCAGTATTTCTCCAGCAGATGGCGATGTTTCCTTATTTATTCTCTCACACCACGCCGATAGTCACGTGATCACAGAGCAGCTCAAAACATTTCATCAGCTTTATCAAATTCTCTTTTTTTATTCTTTAAACTTTTGTCAGAAAGAAGCAAAACGAAAGCTTGGATAAAAATAAAATAAAGTGTGTGTGTGCGCGCGCATTATAATATTAAATATATATTTTAAGCTCAAAAAAACAAACATTTTGCAAGAAAGTTGCGTTTTCCCTCTTTTCTCACATTTTATTTTATATGATCAGTTAGTTGTAAATAATCTTGACACTCTTCTTCCTATTCATGTTTTCTTGTTAATTTTTTTTCCCTCATATAATATTTGGGGCGCTCAGGTGTAACCTTTGACCTCTGCGTGTCTGTTGAAGAGTGTGGGATGGAACAGGACCATCCAGAATAATCTCACACACAAACTGACAATTCAAACTTTGGTATGATTTTCCTCGATTAGAACCCACTCAGTGTCGGGACCCCTGAGTGTCGCCCCCCTTTATGTTCAGCCCAAATCTTAAGGGTCAGTTCGTGGATTTTGCAGAAAATTAAAACTCTTTGTCAGTTAGTGACTCTGCAATACACAAGAGAAGAAAGTTTGTTTATGTATATGTTAGTTCTTTGTTTTTCTGGTGGAAATGTTTAACAGACTGCTTTAAAAAAATTGTAATTTTTTTTTTTTTTTTTTTTTTTTTTTTACAGCTGCTTAGAATTAATGTCCGATTTCATTACTCTACTTTTTAATATTCCTGAACTTTATAACCCAAAAAACTGGCAATAAAAATGTGCTGTTGAGAGAGAGAGAGGGACAGAAAGAGAGAGAGTGAGAGAATGAAGGAGAGAGCAAGAGAGAAAGAATGAGGGACAGAGAGAGAAAGAGAGAGAGAGAGAGAGAGATTGAGGGACAGAGAGAGAGAGAGAGAGAGAACGAGAATGAGGGACAGAGAGAGAGAGGGAGACAGAATGAGGGACAGATAGAAAGAGAGAGAGAGAGAGAGAGAGAGAGAGAGCGAATGAGAGAGAGAGAAAAAGTGTAAGAGAATGAAGAACAGAGAGAGAAAGAGAATGAGGGACAGAGATAGCGAGAGAGAGAAAGAGAGAGAGAGAGAATGAGGGACAGAGAGAGAGAGAGAGAAAGAGAGAACTGAGGGACAGACAGAGAGAGAAAGATAATGAGGGACAGAGAGAGCGAGAGAGAGAGAGAGAGAGAGAGAGAATGAGGGAGAGAGAGAGAGAAAGAGAATGAGGGACAAAGAGAGCGAGAGAGAGAGAGAGCGAGAGAATTAGGGACAGAGAGAGCGAGAGAGAGAGAGAGAGAGCGAGAGAGAGATTGAGGGACAGAGAGAGAGAGAGAGAATGAGGGACAGAGAAAGAGAGAGAGAGAGAGAGAAAGAGAGAATGAGAGAGAGAAAGAGAGAAAGAGTGAGAGAATGAAGGACAGAGAGAGAGAGAAAGAGAATGAGGGACAGAGAGAGCGAGA
>JAQMYF010000008.1:20960522-20977167 GCA_030014195.1 Neosilurus mollespiculum
CACACACACACACACACACACACACACACACACACACACACACACACACACACACACACACACACACACACACTACCTTCAGTTAATCCTATAACGTAATTTCCGTGCTTTTACGCTACACCTTTAGCCGACCACCACTCGGTTCTCTTCTGCTTTACTGCATTAGGTGATGAGATCAGAAGGATATTACATTATTTATACGGATGCATTAGCAGCGCTTAATGCCAAGCGCTTGGTTTATGATGGTGCCCAAGTCTGACGATTCTTCCGATACCATTTCCTGCCAGTAAGGTTTTGGTGGTTTGATGCTAATTGAGTCTAAATGTCATATGCAGATGATGGAAGGTCTGAGTGCACTACCAATCCTCATAAAAGTTCCTACTATGAATCTGAGAAAGAAAGACCACTGAACAACTGCTGGCCGTCTCCTCAGACCTCAGATTCACACAGCCCACAATTGCAGTTTGTATTTATTTCTATGATTTACGACGTTCCCAATCAACACGGCAGCAAGTATGAGACGACAATTAACTTAAACAAATATATTTAAGAGATGCATCGATATATGTTTATAAACATACAAATGTGACAAGGGACAGTTAAAAAATAACAGAATTAGATATAATCTTTGTATATCATGCTCACTAGCTAAATTGCTAAATCACTAACTACCCAAGTCGCACATTTGTGTCTGGTCTCTGCTTTGCTCTGATGGTGTTTCTGTGTGGAGTTTGCATGTTCTCCCCGTACTTTTGTGGGTTTTCTCTGGGTACTCTGGTTTCCTCCCACAGTCCAAAGACATGCACATTAGGGTAACTGGCTGTTCTAAATTGCCCCTAGGTGTGAGTGTGAATGGTTATGGGCGTGCGATGGTTTGGTGAGCTGTTCAGGGTGTACCCCACCTTCGCCCAATGTTGGCTGATATAGTCCCCACCCTCCCCGTGACCCTAGTAGGATGAAGCGGTTCAGTAAATGAGGATTAAGCGAAGACAGTTTGATGAAAATGTTTTTTGAGAGTTGGATTTGATTTTTTTCACCGATCACCAAAGTGTGTTAGGTAGGAACATGTGATTTTATTAACACACAAACCCATACACACACCAGACACAAGCACTGCAGGTAATGAATCACCTGCTTGTACTTAACAGCTTTCTCACATCAAAAGCTATTCATCAGCACTGGCGCAGAAACACCAACCCAGAACGCACCCCGTTTCCATCTGCTAATGAGCTCCCTCATGTCCTGGGGAACTCCCTTACACCTTTACCTGTCTCACAGAGGGGTGTGTGCATGTGTGTGTGTGTGCGCTAGAAGACAAACTAAAGTCTGTTAATGAATTAGCTAGTCACTGTTGGTGAACTCTTGAATTCGCTCCCAGTAGCTGAGATGAAACCTGGTGTGTGAATCTGATGAATAAATGTATAATTCTGGGCTCTTAAACTCTTTAAGTTCTAAGCTTGGTTTTGCTGTAGCTAGCAAACTGCGCAGTTTTCATTTCATTTCCAACTCTTTTGATAATTACAGATGTTTGGACATTTTGTTGGCCGCAATCTCTTTCACTTGTGTACATGCCTCATCTCATGTTTCACTTAGGACTAAACTGATCTTCAAGTCAGACATTTTTTTTTGGGACACGGCCGAATTTAGTGAGACGGAAACAACCAGCCCCGAGGAGAACGTGTGTGTGTGTGTGTGTGTGTTGCGGTTATCTTCTTTCTGCTGTTCACAACACTATTTTTAATTATTTATACATTGAAAAACACGGATCACAGCTGGACAACATCACGGCTGCTGTTCAGAGGCGAGGCTTCATCTGATCTGCAGATGGACACAGTGAGACAGAGAGGAGACAGTGAGACAGACATTGAGACAGAGGCAGACAGTAAGACAGTAATGTGCACAGTGAGGCAGAAATAGAGGTGGACAGACTGAGACAGTAAGACGCATTGTGAGGCAGAGAGGCAAGCATTGAGACAGAGAGGCAGATAGTGAGACAGTAAGACACACATTGAGACATTATAACTGATGGAAACAGGCAAAGAGAGACTGACATGGAGAGAGACAGACAGAGAGACCCAGAGAGACAGATGGAGAGAAAGGTGGGCAAAAAGAGGGGCAGAAAGAGAGAGACCAAGATATAGTCAAAAGAGAAAGTGAGAGAGACGGATACAGAGAAAGACAGACAGAGAGACAAAGGGAGAGAGACAGTCGTACAGTGAGAGAGAAACAAAGAGACAGATGGAGAGAGAAGTAGGGGGTGCATGAAAGAGAGAGAGAGAGAGAGAGAGAGAGAGACCAGGAGGCACAAGCAAACTGAGACATTCATGCAGTCAGAGAGACAGAGGGAGATGAAGAGAGACAAACAGCCAGATGGAGAAAGAAGTAGGGGGAGGAAAGAGCGACAGCAAGAAAGAGATAGAGAGACCCAGAGCACAGACAAAACGAGAGAGAGAGAGAGAGAGAGAGAGAAAGACAGTCATATAGTCCGAGAGGGAGATAGAGACAAGCAGAAAGATAAAAATTTCTCTTATTCAGACATGGTGCCATTATTTATTTTTATTTTAAAGCTCAGTGATATGAATTAATCACTGATAATTTAATGTGTTCTAATTTGAGCTGCCTGAAGTTGAGAATCACGATATTTAATTATATTTACACTGCAGCACCGCTGAGCTCTGGATTCTGATTGGTCAGAAGGCAGCTCTGACGGTGGTGAAGCTACGTTACCGTTTCTCTAGCAATCGTTTACATACACTCTCCACGTGAACGGAGTGGGAAATGTGCGAATTTTTGTTAATGATTATGATTTCTCTGTAACACGTTCGAGCGATGCCCTTCTTGCTGATGATGTCATAACGAAGTTATTTGTGTTGTGAGATGACGAGTACGAACTCGTTCTTCAGCTTCATTTGGAGGTGATGATTTTAAGATGACATCTCAATCCGAATGTCGGCTCTGTGCTTCTCTCTCTCGCTCTTCAGACACGTGTTTACTCTCGGCAGCCGTTTGACGTTAATCACATCAATGAGTCCTTTGCTAATAAACCCTCACACTCCCTTTCATTACTCTGTTAGCACTGTTTACTCTCTCTCCCTCTCTCTCCCCCCCTCCCCCCCTCTCTCAGTAAAAGGAGGAGGTTGAAGAGAGGGATGTGTCCCTAAATGTCTCCATTAGGTCCCACGTGTCCCATATTGGCCTCATTCGAGCACTTACACAGCCACTTTAACCCTGCACGCTAATTAGCATCGTTGCGTCCCATTGAGCCGAGCTGTTTCTCTTAGATTGTATTAGTGATAGAGTCGTAAACAAGCCTGGTTTTCCAGACCGCGGTCTGAGCGGATGTCTGAGGAGTCAGTGTAGGAGTGGAAACGTATTAAAGGCGCCAGTGTCTTCATCACCATTTTCATCCTCACCATCTTCATCAATATCATATTCACCATTATCTTCATTACAGACCTCATTACCTTCTTCACCATCATCTTCACCACCATCTTCATTATTGACCTCATTGCCTTCCTCACATTCGCCATCGTCTTCATCACTGTCAATACTGACTTTATGACCTTCTTCACCATCATCTTTCTTTGTCACCATCTTTAACATCATCTTCATCACCACCATCATAATCATCATTACCATCTTCACCATCATCATCATCATTACCACCATCATAATCATTACCATCGTTATCATCATCATCATCATCGTTACCATCTTCACCATCATCACCACCACCATCATCATCATCATTACCATCTTCTCCATCATCATCATTACCACCATCATAATCATTACCATCATCATCATCATCATCATCATTACCATCTTCACCATCATCACCACCATCATTATCATCATCATTACCATCTTCACCATCATCATTATCATTACCACCATCATCATCATTACCATCTTCACCATCATCATCATTACCACCATCATTATCATCATCATCATCGTTACCATCTTCACCATCATCATTACCATCTTCACCATCACCACCATCATCATCATTACCACCATCATCATCATCATTACCATCTTCACCATCATCATCATCATCATTACCATCTTCACTATCATCACCACCGTCATCATCATCATTACCATCTTCACCATCATCATTGTTACCATCTTCACAATCATCACCACCAATAGTTTTATTCTTACTTGTATTTTTCTCAATGCTAAATTTATGTGCAGTATTTGTTTCTTAAATGCAATTTTGAGGGGGCTCTGAGTCCAAGAATTTCATTGCCAGTAGTGATGTTTCATTGTTACCTGTACATGACAAATAAACTTGAAACTTGAAACACCATCATCATTACCATCTTCACCATCACCACCATCATTATCATTACCACCATCATCATTATCATTACCATCTTAACCATCATCATCATCATCATTACCATCTTCACCATCATCACCATCATCATCATTACCATCTTCACCATCATCATCATCATCACTACCGCCATCATTATCATTACCATCATTATCATCATCCTCATCATTACCATCTTCACCATCATCATCATCACTACCACCATCATTACCATCATCATCATCCTCATCCTCATCATCATTACCATCTTCACCATCACCACCATCATCATCATCATTACCACCATCATCATCATTACCATCTTCACCATCATCATCATCATTACCATCTTTACCAACATCATCATTACCATCATCATCATTACCATCTTCACCATCATCGTCATCATCATCATTACCATCTTCATCACATCACCACCATCATCATCATCATTACCATCTTCACCATCATCATCATTACCATCTTCACCATCTTTATCATCATTACCACCATCATTATCATCATCATCATCATCATGGTTACCATCTTCACCATCATCATCATCATTACCACCATCATCATCATTGCCATCTTCACCATCATCATCATCATCATCATCATCATTACCATCTTCACCATCATCACCACCATCTTCACCATCATCCTCATCATTACCATCTTCACCATCATCACCACCACCATCATCACCATCTTCCCCATCATCATCATCATCATTACCGTCTTCACCATCATCACCAGCATCATCATCATCATTACCATCTTCACCATCATCACCGTCATTACCACCATCAGCACCATCTTCATTACATCTCCATCACTGTTTGTTCCATCATTTATTTTTACCACAGATTTCAACACCTTGAGCTCTTATGAAGTTTTTGAAGTTTATGAAATTTTTGGGCGTGGCTAAATGTAAATAAGTTGTTTGTTTATTTATCATTAATCAGTGTTTAATTATTAAATAAAATTCTGTAGTTTTTTAGTTTGTTTTGGTGAACAGCTTCACACGAATCTGAGTAAACAAAGATGAGCCATGTTGATGGTCGTATTGATCAGAAGACGTTTAAGAAGCTGATGGATGTTTAAATCAGCGGAAACCTTCCCACGTCTCCGCCTCATCATGGCGGCGTGAATGTAGTATATTCTGTTACAGTCTCACATAGGATTTTTCAGCCAAAACATTAAATCATGTAGAAACGGAGAAGACTTTATTAGAATTATCAGCAATCTGTTCTTCTTCTTCGTTCTTCAGAGGCATGCATGACCCGCTCACTTCTGGGTTTCTGATTCTGCGCCGCTGTAGGGTCGTAGGTTTTAAACTCAGTGATGGATAAATATGAGCGGAAGAAGAAAAGAAAGCATTTATTTATCATTAAAAATGGATTTTATAATCAGTGGTGGAGTAAACAACAAAGTTTAACATCAACTAGAGATGGGAGTTTTCATCGTTCACTTCATTCAAAACGTTTTTTGCAGATCATTCAGATTGTTTTTTATTTTTATTTCTTGTATTTGCCATGAAAACGAATTTAACTGAAGCGAGCTGTAGCTGGTGAATTTTTTTATGTCCTCAAAAACTTGATTGATGCAAAAAGAACTTGACGACAGTGTTGATGTTGTGTTGACATGGTGTTGACGTAGTGACGGTGTTGACGTAGTGTTGATGTAGTGACAACGATGTTGCCGTAGAGGCGACAGTGTTGATATGGTGATGACAATGTTGACATAGTGACAACGGTGTTGACGTGGTGTCGACGATGTTGCCGTAGTGGCGGTAGTGTAGACGTGGTGTTGACGTAGTGATGACAATGTTCACATAGTGAAGACGGTGTTGTCGTGGTGTTGATGTAGCGACGTTGTTGATGTGGTGTTGGCGTAGTGACAACGATGTTAATGTACTGACGACAGTGTTGACAATGGTGTTGACGTAGTGACAATGATGTTTACGTAGAGATGATGGTGTTGATGTTGCGGCAAGGGTGTTGACATCTGTGTTGACATGGTGACAGCGATGGTGACGTAGTGCAACGGGGTTGACATAATAACGTAACAATGTAATCAAAATGTAGGGATTTTTTAAGCGTAATTTTTTTTTTTTTTTTTTTATTAATAGCAGTCTAAATATATTTTTAAAAAAATATAAATATTATTTCAGAAATAGATTTTTCCTATAAACTGGAAATTAAAATGTTTTTAATTGTTAAAAAATATATATATATTTTTAAACGTACTAATGGACAGTCATGTGACCTCCACTGTCACTCACTGTACTTCCACCATCAGTCATCTGACCTTCACTGTCACTCACATGTCACCCACTTAGTCATATGACCTCCACTGTCAGTCATGCAGCGACTGTAAATGTAAGTCACTGAAAACTCTCTCTCTCTCTCTCTCTCTCTCTCTATCAACCCTGAGTTGTGATGAAGCGAGTGATTTATTACAACACTGGCTCCGCCTACTTCCTCCTCCTATGGACAGTATTGATGTGTTATTACTTTAGAAGATTTAGAGATGTGTAGTCTCAGCTTGGACCTGCAGCTCAATCACAGGCCTCGTCACACACACACACACACACACACACATAAACACACACACATATGATCTATCAGTGATATTGGACCCTCCTCACACTCTTACACCTTCATTACTCGTGTGGTTCAAGCCTTTGACCACGCCTTCTAATCATTATTCTAGCTGTCATAGGATTCCAGCGTCTTGTTTTACATTTACGGCATTTGGCCCCTTATTCTGAGTAACTTACATTTTTATCTAATTTATACAAATGAACAGTTAATGGTTAAGGGCCTTGCTCAAGGGCCCAGCAGTGGCAGCTTGGTGGCACTGGGGCTCCAGCAAAAATTCTGCAAATACTTCACATTGAATTACATTAGATATGGTGCTGAATAGCAGAGGCATGTTTACAACATTGGTAAATATTCACACATCCCTCCTTTATTTTCACAATTTAAAGCATATTACGATTTTTTTACACCCTGGTTCTCTGTGCTGAGGCCACGCCCACTCCAGTTCATTGTAAGTTTTATACGTTTTATTTTTTTGGAAGTCACGAGGTAAAGGGTGGTGCAGGATCTCCTGTAATGATGGAAGAATTCTTAAAATATTACAAGATGACATCATGCATCCACTCGAGTGCAAGGAAAAAATATCAAATAAAAAAATCTAATATATCAAAGCGGCGGTTTAAGGAAGTAGCACAGCCTTTTAGAATGAATTTAAATTCTTGTTAGTGTTTCTATTTCTGTTCTGGTTTCTGATTGATGAATGTTTATCTTAGCATTCCAACAAAATGTGTGGGTGTGTGTGGGGGAGACAGAGAAACAGACAGACAGTGAGACAGACAGACAGAGAGAAAGAGAGGGAGACAGGGAAAGGGAGAGAGAAAGAGAGGGAGAGGGGGAGGGAGGGAGAGAGGGAGGGAGAGAGGGGAGAGAGAGGTGTATGTAAATGGCAGCGGAACACTTCTATAAGTTTCACACACTTTCATTCGTCTGTCTGCTCACACTGACCCATGAGGACCGGTGACAGTGAAAACTACTCTAATAAACTGTGTGTATTAAAGACTGTTTTAGAATCATAAATCCCCTGGGGTGAGCAGCAATAAACGATAATAATCACTAACAGAATATTAAAGAGATTTAATTATAAACCGGGTTGAACAATATTAAATGGTATTAATGATAAAATTTATTAAAGTTCTCCGTTGACTAGTGAAGATCCTGTCTGTCTCTGTTTTATCTTCTGTTATCAGTTCATTCTGGATGAATGTAAAGGTTTCCTGGTGAAACCACCCCAGCTTACGGGCTTAGTATCTCTTATTCACCTGTCCTACATCTTGTTTTGGTTCTCCATGTTTACAATAACATTAACGAGACGGCATGACCGGAGGAACGATCTTGCACATGTGTGATATTCTACCACCAATTGGTAGAAAGTGGAAAAGTCTGAGATCAAGTGTTAAGAAACAGAAGAAGGGATACGATTTGAAGAGAAATAAAAAAGATGCTGTTGTTATTAATATGATGGCACCTGTTGCAGGGGTCAGTAACACTCGAGTACAGGAGGAAACAAATGGTTTCAGAAAGACATTGTGGATCCGATTCCATTTTATTTCCAAGAGATACCACTATATTTCATCTTTATTTAATATACCTGGGAGCTGAATAAAAAACTTTAGGCAGAAACAGGGCAGCACGGCGGTGTAGTGTTTAGCACGTCTGCCTCACAGCTAGAAGGTCCTGGGTTCAAGTCCCAGGCTCAGTGAGGGTGTTTCTGTATGGAGTTTGCATATTCTCACCGTGCTTGCTGTCCCACAAATTATGAAGAAATCCTTATACACACACGTGTGTTTTTGGGTCTGTGTGATCAGTGAGCTCTGTCTAGAAACTGTACAGCTGGTACACACACACACACACACACACACACACACAGTTTGCTCTCTCACCCTCTGTGCTCTTTGTGAATGAACAGTAATTAGCAAACAGATTGGTTCTCACCACTGCAGTGAAGGAATGATCCCCCCCCACACACACACACACGCACACACACACACATGAGCCTGTAACATGACAATTGACCCTTATTAAATAACTATAACTGACCGATCATAGCCTAGCAACAGTAACTAGGCAAGCTGGAAGAAGAGTATGAATTCTGTCGCTTTGGCAACGCCGGTGCGACAGACGTGAAGTCTTGTTACGGCAGATATTCCGCATGCCATTTGGAAGTTGGGAGACTGTAGACAACCGCTACAAGCTTCCTGTCCTCACAGTTGCCATGACAACAACTAGTGAAGCTAGCAGGAGATGTCATTAACACGGTGTCGGTTGTTGCTGACGTGTCGCGCCGGTGGAAAGGAGGAATCCTTCATTCTGATCCCCGGCTCCCCGGGTGTTTGATGTTCTGCTGATTGCATTTGTTGTCACGGAGACAACAAAAGACCCCCATAACCAACCCCATTCCCCACCCCCCCTGACGTGATGCCCTGATGAATGATGTGCAATAATCATCGGTCCTTTAGCGACCTGTGATTTTCGTGTTAACAGATTAATACACACCAAAACTCACGCCCTGCTTCCTGTTTACTGTTTGAAAGTAACGTTTGGCTCTTGGCATATTTGGCACCGTGTGTGTGTGTAGGCATCCTTCTGAATGTTTAAATGGAGCATTGTTTCCATGACGATGCATTAATTATGAATATTTTCATCGTTATTTTTTCACACTTCCTTTTTTGTCACGGTTTCTCATCATGCTTGTTAGCATTTTTTTCTTCCTGCTTCGTTACTGGTTGTTTCTCCAACTTACAACTTGATGTGCATGTTTGTGCGGTGCAGGAGTGCATGCTGGGAAATGACGCATATATGAGTCGAATATGAATTACTGCTCGAATATTCGCCAGCACACCGCCCCGTACTCGCAGAGTTCATTTAATAACGTCTCACCAACCTGCACACGATGCACGATGTGTTCCAGGAGGAGCATTTTCACCCTACACCCTTTGTAGGGACCCTCCGTGATCAGCACTAGGGCTGAGATAAGTGTTCTCGTCCACTCGAGTAAGGATTAGTTTTAGTTCCTGTACCACAGGTGTGTAGGTGAACATCGCCACCCGCGCAGCCGGACGTGTGAGAGCGAGAAGGTGAATATCATTCACACACGATGTAGAACGTCTTCCTGTTGAAGCAGCCTCTCGATGCTACACACTCCTCCTCTCACGCCTCAAGTGTGCACTCGTGTGATGTGTAAAAATTATACATATTCGAGTCGTGACGGGGAACTGATGAGTGAAAGACGGACTGGAGAGAAGGATGGAAAGAAATCCGGAGACAAGGATCTTCATCACGTTTCATCATTTACAGAAGGGTACAGGGTGGCACAGTGGTATAGCGGTTAGCACTTCTGCCTCAAGCAAGAAGGTCCTGGGTTCGAGTCCCGGGCTTGGGGGCGTTTCGGGTCTACCTGTGCTTGAGTGGGTTTCTTTCGGGTACTCTGGTTTTCTCCCAAAGTCCAAATGCCGCTGGGTGTGAGTGTGAGTGTGAATGGTTGTTCCTGCAATGGTCTGGTGAGCTGTTCAGAATGCACTACCTTTGTCCATAGGCTCCAGTCTCCCCGTGACTCTAATAGACTAGAAGTGAGTGAGAGTGAGTGAGTAAGGTGCATGTAGGGAGCATAAATAGAACATGTAGGAAGGGGACATTTAAAGGGTGCATGAAGGACACTGCTCTCCACTGTATCTTTTTAATCACATGATTGGATTAATCAATGAAATATTCCCACAATTACCCATAATTCCTCTCTGCTTACAGTAGTCCCTGGTACATGTAAGGTGTATAAAGGCCATGTCACTCATCTCTATGAGTAATGATAAAAAATAATAATAATAATAAGAAATACCTTCTAAGCCCTAACATTTCGGTCCAAGTCCTTTTTCATTACCCACAGTCCTCTCTGTTCAGCACCGGGGCTAGATCATGTGAAGATGTGTTTAACAGTGATGAAATGACATGACGAGAGAAAGACCAAGCTCAGAAGCAAAGCTATTGGCTGTTTTATGGCCCCGCCCCAACACACACACACACACACACACACACACAGACACACACATACACTGAAATAAAACATTAGAGCCTGATTGATGATTGTAGTTTTCCTCAGGGTTCTGTTCCAACACCAGAGTGATTTTAACTTGACTTTCTGGAGCTTTCATTAGTGTTCAGTGCCGTGTGCACAAAATGCCATCGAATAAAATAACAAACAAGAGTCTCACCATCACGCTTACACTCCTCCTCCTTCTTCTCCTTCCACTTCTTCTTCCTTCTCTCCCTCCCCACCTCCTCTTTCTTCTTCTTCTGTTTCTTCTTATCTCTCCCCTCCTCCTCCACCTTCTTCTTCCTCTTCATCTTCTGATTCTCCTCCTCCTTCTTCTTCTGCATTTGTCTTATATATCCTTCTTCTACTGATCCTCCTCTACCTCCTTCCTCTTCTTCTACTTATTTTTATCCTCCTTATCTTCCTACCCCTTCTTCTTTTTGCCCTCCTCCTACTTGTTGTTCTTCTTTTCCTCCTTCTTTTTCTTCTTCTCCTCCTCCTCCTTTTTCTTCTTTTTTTCTTCTCCTTTTTTCTTCTCCTCCTCCTCCTCCTTTTTCTTCTTCTTGTCCTCCTCCTTCTTATTCTCCTCCTCCTCCTCCTTTTCCTTCTTCTTCTGTTTCACCTTTTTCTTCTTTTATTTTTCCTATTACTCCTTCTTTTTCTCCTCCTCCTCCTCCTCCTTTTTCTTCTTCTTCTTCTTCTTCTCCTCCTTCTTCCTTTCCTTTTTTCTTCTCCTTCTCCTCCTTCTTGTTCTGATCCTGATCTTCCTCCTTTCTCTTCTTCTACTTCTTTTCCTTCTCCTTCTCCTTTTTCTCCTCCTCCTCCTCCTGCTTCTTCTTTTTTTTCCTTCTCCCCGTTCTCATCCTTCCCCTCCTCCTTTTCCTCCTCCATCTTCTTCTTTTCTCCATCTCATAGTTTGCAGTCCCAGTAACTCGTGTGTACATTTTGCTTTAACCCTTTAATTATTTTATTATTACATTTTAATTGCACAACATTCAAAGCAACGTTGTCTTTCATGTCATTTTATTTTTCATTGTGAACAAACACTGGCTTTGTGATTAGTGTGTGTGTGTGTGTGTGTATGTGTGAGTGAGAGAGAGAGACAACAGGGGGTCAGAGCTGAAATGCATATGTATGAGCTCTGACTGCAGACTGTAAGCGATGGTCGAGTCCCTGGCCTTAATTGTGTCTCATAAATATGCAAAAATCACAGCATTTCATCACACACACACACACACACACAGACACACACACACACACACACACACACACAGAGCTCCATCTCATCTCCACTTTACAGGTGCATTAGAATCATTTCAGTTTAATTGAAACAAATTGTACCCGATCGAAAATACACTTCATCGTTAATTAATACGACACTTGTTCTAATCCATTACGGTTTCCATAGCAACAGCTTGTAGCGATGTGTCAAATGGACGCTCCACTCCACAGATAAACAGATACTGGGTAAAGTGTGGAAGTGTTTGAATAATGGAAGGAGTCTCCAGTGTCAGTGCTTGTTTATATGAGGGAGGCGTGGCCTGTGTGTCATTTTATTTCTTAATGAAGTAGGATTGCTAGGTAGCAGCTAGCTTTGTGTGTGTGTGTGTGTGTGTGTCTGTGTGTGAGAAAGACTTTTTTTCACTGTCTCTTCTCTCTTCTGTCTCTCTCCCTCTCTCTCTCTCTCTCTCTTTCTCTCTCTTGCTTTTTCTCTCCCTCTCTCTCACACTCTCTTTCTCTCACTCGCTCTTTCTCTCTCTCTTGTACACACTCGCTCTTTCTCTTGCACACACTCACTCTTTCTCTCTCTCTCACACACTCACTCTTTCTGTCTCTCTTTCTGTCTCTCTCTCTCTCTTTCTCTCCCTCACTCACTCATTCTCTCTCGCTCTCTCTGTCACAATCGCTCTTTCTCTTTCTCTCTCCCTTTCTCACTCTTTCTCTCTCTCACTCACTCACTTTCCCTCACTCTCCCATTCTTTCTCTTTCTTTCTCTCCCCCTCTCTCTTTCTCTATGTGTTTCCCTTTCTTTTATTTTCTTCCTTCTCACTTAATACCTCTCTTTCATTTTTCCTCTTGTATCATCTCTCTGTATTTCTCCTTCTGTTTTACTTGTTTATCCAACCCTCTCTTTCTTTCTCTCTCTCTCCCTCTAACTTTTTCACTCTACCTATCTCCCCATGTCTTTTGTTTATCTCTGTTTCTCTTTTCTTCTTTCATGCCCATCCATCTGCCTTTTTCCCCTTCTTTCTTCCCCTCCTCTCTTGCTCCCTCTCTCTTACACTCTCTCTCATTTTCATGTTCTTTTTCTTTCTTTCTCTTGCACTTCTCTTTTACTATTTATCCTGTCCCTATTCCCTCTACTCTCTATCTCTCTCATTTCTGTATCCTACTCTTCCTTACTCATCCATGTCTTCGTCCCTCTCTCTCTCTCTCTCTCTCTCTGCAGGAAGCTGACGGAGCTCTCAGTGGATGGTGCAGTAACGTCAGCATGAAGCTGTTCAGCGCTCTGCATCAGGCCTCTCTTGTGCACCGCTAAACCACACACACACACACACACACACACACACACACACACACACACACACCACTGTATCTCTGGCCCCTCCCCCTTTTCCACCACTTCTCTTTTTTTGATCCCCTTGAGACAGGAAGTAGGAACCTTCCTCCTCCGCCACCTCATCACCCTCACTATGTCTCTACCCTCCGAATGTGGACGCCGGCGTCCATTTTCCCGCCCTCGTCGTAAATGGGACACGTGTTTGGTATGGCTGTTAGGACTGGCACTCCGGTTGGCACTGTCTTCGTGCCAGCGCTCGGATTACAGCACTTCTAAACACCCTGTCGTTTCCACCAGTTATGGAAAGATCCGCGGCATCCGGAAGGAACTGAACAACGAGATCCTCGGCCCTGTGGAACAATATCTCGGTGTTCCGTACGCCACGCCACCCATCGGAGATCGCCGTTTCCAGTCCCCAGAGGCGCCCGGAGCCTGGCACGACATCCGTAATGCCACACGGTTCCCACCCGCCTGCCCGCAAAATGTCCACGGAGCGTTGCCCGAAATCATGATGCCTGTGTGGTTCACGGAGAACCTGGATGCTGCCTCCGCGTATCTGCAGGATCAGAGCGAGGACTGTCTCTACCTCAATATCTACGTCCCCACAGAGGACGGTGAGACACCACACACACACACACACACACAGACACACTTCATCCATATATCTGATATTACACCATTACACCATGCACTATTTTTATTTTATTTTATTAATCATGTCTTAAATTGCAGAAATCCCACACTGCATTGCAGCAGGTTAGTTTAGACAGATCTGCTCACATAGGGCCAAAAGCCACTCTAGACCCACCCACTTTCACAAGAAGAGGCTGTTTGATTGACATTGCAAACTACAAATCAAATACATGTACACACACTAACACACTCACTCTCTCTTACTCTCACACACACACACACACACACACACACACACACACACTCCCTTATGTTCTGTGTGAGTGTACATTTATTTTCGTGTGTGTGTGTGTGTGTGTGTGTGTGTGTGTGTTTCTCATCTTCTGCTCTGGTATTAATGCAAAAAAGTTCTAGATTTTCCAAAACCATAACCATCTTCCTTCTCCTCCCTCCTTCATCCTTAGTACCTTCTCCTCCTCTTCCTTTTCTTCATCCTTTTATCTCCTCCTCTTCCTCTCTGTTTTCCTCAAATCCCTTCATGGTTCTTCAGGGTTCCTCAGACTGAATGTCCTACATAGAACCTCACAGTACAGCGTATCCCTGTCTGAAAAGATTCCAGGAGAACCGTTTTAGGTACCTGATCCTGCATGGAATACCCTAAAGAACCCATGGAGAACTTTTTTGCAGTATAAATTCCGAATGGTTGCATAAGACGTCCTACCATGCAAGTGGTTCTTACATTGGTTCACTGTGGTTCCAAATCGCACTGAGCCAGAAAAATACAGTCTTTTAAAAATGGGCTCTTTATGGGCTCGTTAGTTAATTAAAGAATTAAAGAATAGAAATAAATCATTTTTGGCATGTTAAAATGGTTCTAATTGGGTTCTTGTTGATGAGGAAACTCTGTTCTACCAGGACACCTAATCTAAAGGTTAACTGATTTTCAGGGTTCCTCATGGGTGCCTCATAAGCACCTCATGGGCTCTTTAAGGATCCACTGGATAATTATACTCATAGAATCTTTTCTAGTGCAGAGGTACGCCAAGGGCTCCAGTGTAGGGTTTCACGAAGAACCTTTTATGGGTTACGGACAAAAAATAAAGAAATAAACTGTTGCATAGTTTTTTCCACATGTGCCCAGTGGTACAATAACAGGGTTCCTTAGGGGTTCGGTGCATATCTACGGGTTCTTCACCTGCTATATGATTTTGTATTGTTATGATTATGAAATCCTTTGATGTTGGGTTCCACATGGAGCCTTTAGGAACCGTTTAGTTTTTCGGGTATTTAATGAGCCTTTGTGATGTGAGGTACACTTGTTATTAACATTGTAATGAAATCTGAATCACGCGGGACAAGTGTAATGTTCCAGACAATTTTACAGCTGACTTTATTAGATTATTTCTTTTTATTTATTAAAGTTTTAAATCTATTAAACGATTTCAGGCTTTAAAATGGTTTCTGGTTCACGCTCCTTTACTTTGGTTTTTGGATAAAATAAATAAATAAATAAATAATATTAACAATAATAATAATAATAATAATAACAATAAAAAACTGCCGATGTGTTGCGATTAAACAAACGCTGACTAATGAACACACACACACACACACACACACACACACTCTCTCTCTCTCTCTCTCTCTCTCTCTCTCTCTCTCTCTTTAAACTGTTATCACCAAGGTTAAACTCACCCATTCATCAACCTTAATCTGACTAGGGTCACAGGGAGGCTGGAGCCTCACTAGTCCAATGCAAGACCAACAAACACACACATACACACACACACACTCACACACACAACGATTCACACTCTGTGGGAAATTTGGAACAGTCCATTAGCCTACTGTGCATGTTTTTGGACTGTGGGAGGAAACCGGAGTACCAGGAGGAAAACCACGCAAGCACAGGGAGAACATGCAAATTCCACACAGAAACACCTTCGCCGAGACCGGAAATCGAACCCAGGACCTTCTTGCTGTGAGGTGAACATGCTAACAGCTACACCACTGCATCACCCTAAAGTTAAACTGTGAACGTTGATCACTTCACTCGGAATCTGATGCCTTTCCCCAAAAAATAAAGAGCTTCCTCCTCTCCTTACTTTTCCTTCTCTTCTTCCTCTTTCTCCTCTACCTTCACTTCAACCTCTTTTTCCTTCTCTTCTTTTTCCTCTTTTTTCTCTTCCTTCTCTTCTTCCACATCATCCTCTTTTTCCTTCTCCTCTTCATCCCTCTTCTTGCTTTTTTCCTTCTCCTCTTCATCCTCTTTTTCCTTCTCCTCTTCTTGCTTTTTTCCTTCTCCTCTTCTTCCTCTTTTTCCTCTTTTTCCTCTTCCTTCTCTTCTTCCACATCATCCTCTTTTTCCTTCTCCTCTTCATCCTCTTTTTCCTTCTCCTCTTCTTGCTTTTTCCTTCTCCTCTTCTTGCTTTTTTCCTTCTCCTCTTCATCCTCTTTTTCCTTCTCCTCTTCTTGCTTTTTTCCTTCTCCTCTTC
>JAQMYF010000008.1:20981888-20992777 GCA_030014195.1 Neosilurus mollespiculum
AAGAGGTCCCCATTTCCCTCACCCTCCCCGCTCTTGACTGTGTGCTGATTGCAATTAAAATTGAGGGGCAGTGACCTGATTATGCTGGGAGCGAGGCCACCATAGTAGCCCCGCTCGCCATGCACTACCTGGCACGCCCCCCCGTTGAAATATTTTGAGAATGGGTTCCAGATGTCACTGAAAACAGAAATTATCATTGTGGATGTATTTGTTTTTTTCTAATGTGATGTATTTTATGAGGAGGTTGGTCCAGTAACTGATGTGTAAAGAGTTTTTGGATTTCCAGTTTAGAAGAATAGTTTTTAGTGAGATTTTGAGCAATAAGCAGCGAGTTTCAATGTTTGATTGAAAGATTATCGAGTTCTATGAGATTACAGAGTAAACAGAGTGATAGCGTTTATGCCAATTGATTTTGACGTTTTTATGAATATCCCATGCACAACATCTCAGTTAATCTCCCAGAACCATGAGGACATTCAAGCACTCAAAGTACACAAAGTACTCTAACGTGGTTAAAGGGTGACATCACTGTGGTTTGTAGTGTACAGGAAGAAGTGATGTATTGTACATGTACTGTACGCTAAAATATCTCGCATGTTAACCACTTATTAGCAGATTAGCTAGATAATAACGATGCTACAGTAATAGAGATACATTTCCTTGTTCAAGGTCTCGAGATACGCTCTTTTAGCGATTCTCGTCCGAACCAGATTCGACACAGAGCTTTTCCATTAAAGCATAAACCCCTCACAGGAGCCTGGCTTGTCTGGTGGAACACACATGATTAGAGAGGAGCCTGAGAGCTGCGGTGTGAGTGTGGCTATTAAATCTCTCGCCTCCTGATCGATCATAACTGAATTATAGTGCTGAGTGATGCCAGAACATTCCTTCAGCACCGGATGAATTTCTGCACTCTGATGCACCTCCAGAATGAACTCTAACATCCTGTTCAGCTCAGACGCACCATGTTAACCTCGTAACCAAAAGAAGGTCTCTGACTTGAACATTAACAGTGCTCAGGTTCATTTCTGGAAGATCTCATTACAGTTTTATTTAAAGTGGAGATCATAAAGTTTTGGTGTTGTATGATGTTTGAAGGTGAGTGATGATGTTTGATTGAGTTGGGTGTTGGTTTGAGGATGAGTGATGGTGTTCTATGGTGTTTGAACATGAATGATGGTGTTTGACGGTGTTTGAAGGTGAGTGTTGTTTATTGGTGCTTGAAAATGAGTGATGGTGTTTGATCCAGTTGGTGTTGGTTTGATTATGGTTGATGGTGATTTCTGGTGATTGAAGCTGAGTGATGGTGTGTTGTGGCGTTTGAAGGTGAGTGATGGTATTTGATCAAGTTGGGTGTTGGTTTAATTGTGTTTGATGGAGAATTTTGGTGTTTGAAGGTTAGTGATGGTGTTCCGTGGTGTTTGAAGGTGGGTGATAGTGTTTGAAGGTGAGTGATGGTGTTTGATGGTGACTGTTGGTGCTTTGTGGTGTTTGAAGATGAATGATGGTGTTTTATGGTGTTTAAAGGTGAGTGTTGGTGTTTTATGGTGTTTGACGATGAGTTGGTGTTTTGTGGTGTTTAAAGGTGAGTGACGGCATTGCAGTTGGGTGTTTGATCGAGTTGAGTGTTGGTTTGATTGTGTTTGATGGTGTTTTATGGTGTTAAAAGGTGAGTGATTGTGTTTTGTGCGGTTTGAAGGTGAGTGTTGGTGTTTTCTGGTATTTGAAGGTTGGTGTTAGTGTTTTATGGTGTTTAAATGTGAGTGATAGTGTTTTGTAGTGTTTGAAGGTGAGGGATGAAGTTTTGTGGTGTTTAAAGGTAAGTGCTGTTTAATGGTGTTTGAAGGTGAATGTTAGTGTTTAATGGTGTTTGAAGGTGAGTGTTGGTGTTTTATGGTGTTTGATTGAGTTGGCTGTTGGTTTGATTGTGTTTGATGGTAAATTTTGGTGTTTGATGGAACCCATTGAACATAACGAAAGCTAAATGAAACTTTGGATGACACTGTTTTGAAATTAGGCTATTCAGTATTTACTCAGTGTGTGTGTTTCTTTGGAAAAAGGACACAGATAAAATATGTTTGTGTTTGTTTAGTATAAGTGTTTTTTGAGTCCAAATTCCTCATGGAGTATCAACTATCATTAATATCGACATGTTTGGATATCACTATCCAGTCTGAGTCTATCTCTCTCTCTCTGTCTCTCTCTCTCTCACACACACACACACACACCTCTTTATAAACACCTTTTACCACCAAAATGGATTCACACACCTCCCCAACTGCATGTGTGTTTTTGCAAGCCGCCTAGTCCGCTGCCATCCCTTTAAACAAAAGCAAGACCGACCCTGCCTTATAATGGGGACTGGCACCATGCCAAAACACACACACTCACACACACACACACACACACGTTCCTCCTTCATTTTGTATTCATCCATTGCTGAGCTCTGCAATCCCTAATTTTTATTATTGCTAAACTGGTTTACTTTATTAAAAACATATTTCACATGAACACAGAGAGAGAGAGAGAGAGAGAGAGAGAGAGGGGAGGCAGACAGATGTTGTCAGATAGAAATGGGGGGGATTTAAGATGGAGGGATAGAGAAAGGATGGAAAGCTAGAAAGAGGGATGGAGAGGGGAGGATAAGAAATGCAAATGGAAAAGGAGTGGGATGGAGAGATGGAGATAGAAAGAGAAATGTGAGATGAAATAAGAGGAGGAAGAGAGAGAGAGAGAGAGAGAGAGAAATGTTAATACAGAGATTAAATTGAGGGGGTGGAGAGAGGGAGAGTCGTTATTGAAAAAATATATTTAGACTCGTTAAAAAAGATTGATGGATGAAGAGATTTAAATGAAAAGGAAAAGGAAACAGGTAAATAATATCATGTTTATATTAAACTCATGAAATAAAAATATTTTAAAGTTAATTTATTGCAGTAACATGGACTCCAAGTATAAAAGCTCCATAATTTACCTCACTTCTGCTCTTAACTTAAAAACATTCAGCAATGAATTAAAAACACTGTGATAATGCCCTCTAGGTTGCCCCTAAGGTACAACAAGTGATAAATTGCCCTCTAGGGTGCCTCTATGTGAGAAAGTTGTAATGAAGAGCTTGATTGGATGCTATTCCATTGGAGTAATTATGATGAAGGGCACTTTAGGTTCTCCGATATCTTTATATAATTTGGGGGATTGGCTGATCAGTCTGTGAAGGTTTCGCCGTGAAGGTGTAGTGGTTGGTGCCGTGAAGGTGTAGTGAGTGGAGCTGTAATGGTGTAGTGGGTGGCGCCATGAAGGCGTAGTGGTTGGTGCCGTGAAGGTATAGTGAGTCATGCCGTGAAGGTGTAGTGAGTGTTGCTGTGAAGGTGTAGTGGGTCTTGTCGTGAAGGTGTAGTGAGTGTTGCTGTGAAGGTGTAGCAGGTGGCACAGTGAAGGTGTAGAGAGTGTTGCCGTGAAGGTGTAGCAAGTGGAGCTGTGAAGGTGTAGCAGGTGGCACAGTGAAGGTGTAGTGAGTCGTATCGTGAAGGTGTAGTGAGTCGTGCCGTGAAGGTGTAGTGAGTGTTGCTGTGAAGGTGTAGTGGGTTCAGTGTGTTGTGCCATGAAGGTGTAGTAAGTGGAGCTGTGAAGGTGTAGCAGGTGGCACAGTGAAGTTGTAATGAGTGGAGCTGTGAAGGTGTTGCAGGTGGCACAGTGAAGGTGTAGTGAGTCTTGCCATGAAGGTGTAGTGAGTGTTGCTGTGAAGGTGTAGCAGGAGGCACCGTGAAGGTGTAGTAAGTGGAGCTGTGAAGGTGTAGCGGGTGGCACCGTGAAGGTGTAGTGAGTCGTGCCGTGACGGTGTAGTGGGTGGCGCCATGAAGGTGTAGTGGTTGGTGCCGTGAAGGTGTAGTGAATGCCACTGTGAAAGTGTAGCAGGTGGCGCTGTGAAGGTGTAGCGGGTGGTGCCGTGAATGTGTAACGGGTAGCACCATGAAGGTGTAGCAGGTGGTATCTTCACATACCTTCAGGATTCCTGGTTTGATCTGGAATCACTCTCTGTGCCGAGTTTCTCTCAGGGTTCTCTTTATCTCCATGTGGACTTCGTCCAGGTTCTCCACATTCCTCCATCAGCTTCAAAAAAAAGAAAAGGAAACTTCCCCCAAAGCAGGTCTCTGGTGTCCCCACAGTGTAGTAAATACACTTTTACACACCCACACACACACACACACAGACACACACACAATGATGGAGAACTCCATTTAAAGCAATTAAAGTGCACTCTAACACACTGCTAAAGTGCTGATGTGGTCAACGCTTAATCTATACCTATCCATCTATATTTCTCTCACACACACACACACACACACACTGTGATAGCGTCTAGCCGTCTCCCTCTGAGATCTTTCCCAGAAGAGGTGTTTCAAGATGGTGAATTGGTTCTGCATTGATCGCTTGCTGCTCTTTAAGTGCTGCTGGGAAAGTTTGTGTGTGTGTGTGTGTGTGTGTGTGTGTGTGTGTGTGTTTTGTATTTGAAGTTTTGCATGCATTTGTGTTGTGGTGCACCAGATACAGGAGTGTTTGTAAGTGTGGTGCAGCCACTGTGACTCCAATTCAGTGAGGCACTGATGAAGTGGTGTGTGCGTGAGAGACAGACAGACGATAGAGTAAGCGAACACATATGATGTGCCTCATCGATGCACAACAGGTCAACCGTTTAATAAGGTAATAAGGTACCATAGGGACCTGTTTGTGTTCCTTATGATACAAACCATGTAAATGTACCTTTAATGTCACAGGAGGGATTGTTAACACCCAACGATGAGCTCTAAATAAATGTACATGATGCATCCTTCAGACAATAATAGCACCCTTTGACAAGTGTCTATAACAACGAGAAACTTGAAATTGAATTCTGTCGTCTTCACAGTAAAAGGTACAACATTTACCTATTTGACAAGGAACTGAACCCCCAAAAAAGGCCTTTTTGGTACCTTTATTTCAAAGCAATACACTTCACCCTTGATTTCCCAGATTATTAGGGGGATAGGCTGTCCGGGAACCGCAAAAGTCCAGCAATCACTAATGTCCAGGGTCCCTACACTTTCCCGGACATTTACCATAATCAGTCCGGCAATCCCCATTATTTAGCAGCAGTCCCAGACTTTTGCAACACTTATATACTGACTCAATACACAATATTGTGTTTCCACAAACTTAAGGAGCGTATCAGCACATTCTTTTATGACATTAATTTTAAATGTGGGTTCCAGCTCGTCTTCACTGTCCTCACTTTCACTTTCACTTCAGCTCTCCCGTCCCTGATGCCACTATCTGTTCATCGGACATTATTTCGTGCCCCTCTGCTGCTTCATTTTCCATCCACTCGGAAGGGAACGTGCCAAACAGGAGGAAAGTTGGAAAATCATGACCAACCCGGACTTCCATCATCAATTCCCGGACCTGTCTGAGCATTTTTTCGGCAATACCAAATAATGTCTGGCGCCGGATTTTGTACGGGATATCGAGGGTGAAGTGTACTCAAGAATAGTCAGTGTGCTTATGTGTATTATTTTTTTAAGTTCCCTGACTAAAGTTTCATGATCTGACAGTACTTGAAAAAAGTAGTTACTGCAATTTAAACCTAAAAAAAGTAAGCAAACCTTGTCTTTCATCTTCTAGGTCCTTTATGTAACGGTTATAACCTGCATCCTTGAGAACGTTATCACTTTAATAAGCCTTACATGTACAGCCACTTTATCAAAGGATTCTATCCTAAAAGACCCCTATTTTATGGTTTGGGCTGCTTCAGGGACGGGGCAACTTGAATCACCTCTGAATTCTGCATCATATTAAAAAGTGCCAGAAGATTGTGTGAGGATATCTGTCTCAAAGGTAATGTTGAACTACTGATGGATCCTTTCTTCCACCATGTATGCATAGGATATGTAATGGCACCAAAAAGGAACTTTTCTGGTGCACTAAATTTTAATTGTAAGTAGTACTTGGGTGTACCTACAACATCTAAAGAAGGTTGACAAAATATAAAACTAGTGGTACTTTCATACAGTGTAAGATACATCACAGTACTAATAATGTAGTAAATATTTCCGATTTGGGTTTTGGTTTTAATCACCCATTCACACATTTTATGATATTTTCTGTAGTACATGGATGTGGCCAAATCAGTGAAAAAAACATTTGTTTGAAGGATTTATGAGATGGGTTTTTAACTTTTTATGGTCACCCAAGGTCAAAGGTAATGGTCTCATTGGGGGTCCATATGTGGTTTATTACTGTTTCTTAGCATGCCTATCAGCACTTGTTTTGAAAGATAAAATATAAAAATAAAATATTATATAAATAAACTTTATTGTCTTGCCAATGACCTTGACCTTTGACCTAGACATTCCCAAATGAAATCATCTCTGGCACTCAGGTAGGGTAGTGCCCCCACCAAGTTTCGTAAAAATTCGCGCATGGATGTGGTCAGGACTTTTTTCACAGTCAACCAGCCAAATAAATGGGGGTGACCTCAACCAAAACTATGTTGGAGGTAACAATTAGAAGAAGAGTAGATAACATATTGGGTGGTACATTGGTGAATTGGTTAGCACGTTGGCCTCACAGCAAGAAGGTCCTGGGTTCGAGTCCCAGGTTCATCAAAGGCAGTTCTGTGTGGAGTATGCAAGTTTGCATGAACTGCTCTAAACTGAACTGAGGTGCTCAGAGCATACCCCACCTTTGCCCAGAGTTGGCTGAGATAGGTTCCAGCCTCCCTTTAGCCTCAAGAGGAACTAATTAATCTGAAATGAAAGGGGTTATTAAGCCCAAGGAATTCATCTTTAGTTCCAGTAACTAAAGGTACCAATACCCCCTTGAGGGTACAGCCATTTGATGCATACCTGCACCACAGAAGGTGACTTTTGTGGTACCGTATTTTCTAAAAGTGTAAAAGGTATATGAGAATAATCTGAACAGGATGGTAACTTTATTTAAAACTGCAAAGGAAGATGAGAAAAGCTTTTCATCTTCTAGTTCGAGGTGTTTGCTTGGCGCATCAAATTTTGACAGGATGTTGCACCATGAGAGATACCTTTTTGGTACTTTTTTCAGAGCATATGTTACACTCAAGATCAGCTCCAGAATCTGAACCAAGCGGTGATGGTTGGTTTTATATGTTGTACATGTGTGATTCTCACTAACATCATGCTAGCAATGAAACCATGGCAACTGGCAGTAAACTAGCATTAGGAACGTGCATGTGTGTGTGCGTTTGGGTGGTGTGTGCGCGTGCATGTGTGTGTTTTACATGGACCATCTTCTATGTCTAGACATTGATAGAGCAAGTATGGTCAGCAGAGGTGAGAGTGTGTGTGTGTGTGTGTGTGTGTGTGTGTGTGTGTGTGTGTGTGTGTTCCTTGCCGTAGGTAAACAGGGTAAATAATGAAGTGGAGCCCTATCTCACTACTTCACAGCAACACACACACACACAGGTTACACCGATAGCTCTTGCTAATAGCTGGTGCACTTAGCGCTGAGTTAGGCCCAACTGATACACACTCGGATACTGATACACACCATATAGAGAGGTTTTTTTTTTCTGTAACAAATCAGGATGTTTACTGTGACTCTGTCCTTGTGTTTCGTCATGTCGAACTTCCTGCCAGGATGTAATCCAATCGGAGTACAGAATTCAGAATAAAGAGTTAAATGTGTACACAGCTGATAATGGGTTAATAATTGTGTCTGTGAGCTCATGTATGTGTAACAGGGTGGATAGTGCTTTCGTACCTCATTCAGAGTGCACCTGGTCCAGGTTTCCTCATCACTACATTCCCAGGAATTCTGTATGCTAATTGTGCGTATGCATGTAATAATACCTCGATCCTGAGGGTGTGAGGAGCCACAGATGATGAAACGATACGAAACAGGATAATATTTTACATTTAATATTGGTCCTCCACTGCCAACATAAAACATGGTGGGTGTTCTCTTCTCTTGAGGTTGCCATTTTACAAACTGCCATCATTTTGAGTTCTAGTTTGAGTTTTTATCATCATCTATTTCAGTGTTTTTCAACCTACATTTTTTACATTGAACAAATCTTGCAGCACACCACAAACCAAAAATGTTACAAAACGGCACTCTGTAGCTTAATACAGTTTGTGTAATCACAATATAGATTAAACTCAGTCAGTGTGAAACCTGGGCCTGTTTAGATGAACACACACAAAGCTCTTCCTCAGCGAGCATCTCGTTTCCAGTGGCTTTGCAGGCAGGTGGTATTAACATCTCTGTCACAGTGTTTGGCTGTTAGATTTAGCTTTAAGTTCAGCAGCTACGTAGCTTTGAGGGCTCTCTCATTTACCTTTGTGGTTTTTCTCATAAAAGTTGATAAAAACACAGAGTTTTTATCAACTTTTATGAGTGAAAACACAGAGAACAAAATAGTCCACTGGCTTGTTTTGAAGTAATGGGTGTTTTGTTTGGAGATGGGGTTTAAGCTTGCTCGGCACCGGGGCACTGTTGGACTTCTAGCCACACACCAAGCACAACGGAGTGGGTGTCGTCACATCCCCGGTGAAAGTAAAGCCGAACAAAAAATAGCTTTCACTGTATCACCTCGAGCTCACTGTCTTTGCTTTCTTTCGACCACCAACTCATATTAGGGACCTTTTCTGGGTCAGATTTTTGTCCAGGGCCCAGTTTGGAGTTTGCACTTTTTTTCTTTTAAAAACCTGCATGCATCAATACGGAGCCTCTAAAGGGACATGGGGAAAAAATTTACATGAAAAGTTTCTCGTGCGCTCGCGATAGTTTCTCGTGCTCACTAGAATCTTTTTTTCCCCCATGTCCCTTTAGGGGCTCCGTACATCACTAATTCTCTTGTCTCTATGAATAATTAAGGCAATTATGCTCCCTACTGCCACTCTCTGACATGGAAGAGTATTACATTACTCTGCCAGTCACTACAGCACAGACACTCGACAATGGCCAACGGTAATTGGATCATTTCCCACGGTACACCTGACGATCTCTCACAGCACACTAGTGTGCTGCGGCACAGTGGTTGAAAATCACTGATTTATTTGTAATAGTTACAGCACATGCACTTTGCTGCCCCCAGAAGGTCAGGTGAAGTATTACAGTAAAGTTAGCAGTTTGTGAGCTGAGACACATCTACACCCAAAGAATCTACACATCTACAACCATGTCCTCGAAAATATACTCACTTCCTCACTCATCCATCTGCTGAACCACTTTCTTCTACTACTAGGGTCAGGGGGAGGCTGGGTGAAGGCAAGGTACTCCCTGAATAGCTCACCAGACTGTCACAGGGCCATGATACACCCACTCACACACTAACCTAGGGGAAGTTTGGAACAGCCAGTTAGCTTATTGTGCCTGTCTTTGGACAGTGGGAGGACACCGGAGTACACGGAGGAAACCCATGCAAACTCCACACAGAAATGCCCCACGCCAAACCTGGGACTCGAACCCAGGACCTTGTTGCTATGTAACCAATACACTACCGTGCCGCCCCAATAATATACTAAGAATTTTAAAATAATTTGTTTAGGCCACACCCACTTTGGTTTTAAATTTGAATACAAATAGAAATACAGAAAGTAGTGTAGCTTCACCCCTCCCTACTGTTTCCAAAAAAAGTATTGGCGCCCTTTGCTGTATTAGGGCTATTTGTGGGAGTCTGGGGTTGCGTGGGTGTGAAGGAGACACTCACAGGTACAGGTGTGTGATCTGTTCCATCTGTTTAACTCCATTACAGGTGTGTGTGTGTGTGTGTGTGTGTGTGTGTGTGTGTGTGTGTGTGTGTGTGTGTGAGAGAAAGAGAGAGACAGAGATAAGGACACACACAGGACTGAGTGACGCTGCACTGTTAGTGTGTCTGATTTTTTTTATTGTCATTTGAGTCTTTTTTTGTCTTTTAAAAAAAGATTTTTGTCATTTCTTGTTTTTCTTGTCTGTTTTTTTTTCTTGTTTTTTTTTTAATGAGACTCAGTGAGACTCTTTTTGAATTTTCTCTTTTCTCTTCTTCCCCCCTGTGTGTGTGTGGCTTTTTTTTTTGTTTTGTTTTTTCTTTTCTTTTTTTTGTCTCAGGTCCGCTCACTAAAAAACCTGACGAGTCGGCGACGAACAGGCCGAGGGACGAAGGTATTTTTCCTGCATGTCTTTTTTTGGTCAACTTTTTCACACACACACACACACACACACACACACACACACACACACACATTCTCTTTTTGGGGGGTGTAAATATCTCTTGATTATCACAGCCTGAGATGAGATTTTACACTGTATATCTGACACAAAGACACAGACACGCACACGCACACACACACACACACACACACACACACACACACGGCTTTGCTCTGTAATTGCTGAGGTTTAAATAGAGACACATCTGGCTAATCCAATTGTCTTGGAATGATAGAAAGAAAGAGATGAAGAGGAACAAGTGCAGTGTGAACATGAAGGAAAAATTGAGGCAGAAAAATATAAAAATGTGATGAAATAAAATTTACACAAAATAGAAATTTACAATTATTATTATTTATTTATTTTTCTATGTTGGGTGTTATATTATAAAATTAGGGCTCTTGTGTTACCTTCACTGTAACACTCTTAAATTACATCTGAGTCCCGTTTCCACAGAAAAATAACTCTAAACAAGTTTAATTTATAGAATAAGTTATTATTACGTGATTCTTGGATCATCACCATTAACATCCTAATCAAATATCAATCAAGTATTACATCACCATGCTTTATCATATCTTTATGATCCACCTGCATATATACAGTATGTGAATGTGTGTGTGTGTGTGTGTGTGTGTGTGTGTGTGTGTGTGTGTGTGTATATATATATATATATATATATATATATA
>JAQMYF010000008.1:21007893-21018265 GCA_030014195.1 Neosilurus mollespiculum
TCTCTCTCTCTATATATATACATATATATCTGTCTCTCTCTCTCTCTCTCTCTCTCTATATATATATATATATGTCTGTCTCTATCTGTCTCTCTCTGTCACTCTCTGTTTTCCTTTTTTTCATCTCTTTACTCTCATTTAAGTAGAAATAAAGGATGCAGGCTTGCGGTGTCCTGCTGGTTAGTTGGTGAATATTTATGAGTTTGGATGTGGAATGCTCCGCTCACGCTAAAGCTAACAAGTGCTCCAACTCTGCAGATTGGAGGTGTAGATACAAAGAGATAAAGGAACAGAACCTGCTAGATAATAGGCAGAGAGAGAGATGGATGGACAGAGAAAAAGATGGATGGATAAAATGAACAGGTCCCTGTGAATAATTAATGGAGAGACGGAAAGATGGATAAATAAATGGATTATTGAATGTTTGGAGTGAAACACAGTGGATTGTTGGATTGATGGATGATTGAATGGATAGTGGGCTGAAGGATAGATGGATTGATGACTTGGTGGGTGGATGGATAGTTTAAAAACTTGTCCCTATGAAAAGGTGAATGGATGGATGGATGGATGGATGGATGGATGGATAAAGGTATAATTTATGAAACAGGTGCTTGTGATAGATGGGTGGTTAATTTTTAAAGTAGTCCCTGTGTAGGATGGATGGATGGATGAACAATTTTAAATTAATGATTATATTGACAGCTGAACTACATGAAGGGACACACACACACAACGAATAACACGATCCGTCTGCCATCACATTAACCTTCTCTGGTGCTGTTTTGCTGCTGTTGCCTGGCAACCAACCAGTCAGACATGTCCTCTGAAACCAGAGACGTCCAAAACACAAAATCAGTTTGTTTTCTAATAGAGATTTTTACTTTATTATTCATAATATTCACTGCTCCCTACCAGTGCCCGCCCTGTAATGCCCAGCCCCGTGATGCCCCACCCTCATAGAAATCAGGTAAAATTCCTTATATAAAACAGTAGGCTCGGCTTCAGTATACAGAGTTATCAAATACACATACAATAGATAGATAGATGGATAGATGGATCGATAGATCCATAAGTATTTGGACAGTGTTAGTGTTTTTGTGCATCACCACAGTTGATCTGAACTGAATCTGACAGGATGGTATCAGGGTGTTGACTTTATTTAAAGGTACAGTCTTACATAGGATAGGAGTATGCTTAAATATGTTAAATCTTACATGCTAGGCATGTTGAAATCATTAGAACAAGAAAGTATGTAGATAAAGAAATAAATCCAGTTTTTTTGAGCGAGCAGCATTAGCTCTCCAACAAGCAGCAAATGTGGTGACGTGACCTGCTAAGTCACGAACTTGTCTCACAGGTTTGTTAACAGCATGCAAGCATGCAGCCTCGGAGTCCTCGTCAGTTTCTAGTCAATTTAACGACCATTGGAGCGATGTCAGTGAACCTTACATTGATGAACATGATTTAGGGAATGTTTTATTCGCATATGAACCCATGGGGGGAAGGTTTGGGGTCATGTTTCAGTGAAGAGGATGGAGATGACAGGGAAGAGCGACTCGGAAACTGCATGGTGAGCATCGTTTGTGATCAGATTTCAACCCCATATAGTGTAACTAAATTATATACAAACCAACATATGTAAATATATCACATAGCTATACTATGTATAAATATATAGTGTATTTTAATCTACTCAAGCATCTATAAAAATTAGTAACTACATAAAGGGTGCAGTACAATGTATATATTATATATATGAAACTTATTATTATTATTTTGGATGCATGTATAAATGCATGGTTCAGCTCATTACAATCTGTTAAAGTAATCATCCATGAAATATTAACTAACCTTAAGATTTCTTATTAATGTAAAAGACACTTCTGGAACATGTGAGTTGTTTCCTCAAACTGGGTGGAATCGACTCTGAAGCCTTTATATATACACTGTATGTATATCTAAATCAGTGAATCGAGTCTTCTCGGAGTCCATTGAGCATATGTCTCTGGTTTTACGTTTTTTCCGCGCGTGAGGAACTTTTTCTTTCATACTGTGCATGTTTTCACTTCTGCACTTTTGCCGAGCCCAGTGTATGACGTTTCACGTATCACGTGACCTGATGTGACCTAGTTTATCCTGTTTGGCAGCTGTGGGCTGAAAGTGACGGGAAACACAAAATTGGACTCAAATATCCCAGTACACACAGCTGTAATAAATGTTGGAACTGAAAGGTTTGATTTATTTAGTCACCATGAACTATTAGCAACAAAAACATGACTAAATATTTTACGTAAGACTGTACCTTTAAGGAGTTTACCGAAATATCACATTAACCAGGAACTATAGCCAATTTTTACAGGCTCAAAAGTAACTGGACAGTGGACCACTAAGCAGTTTCGTAGCCAGTTATGTCCAGTTACTTCATTATTCATGACAAATAAAGGAGATTAAAAGTCTGGAATTAAATCAGAACTGAACTGATGAAGAGGTTTATTGGGGGAGAAATAAAAGTGTTGTGGTTTCTTCTGAATTAAAAGTCCAAGCTGCTGCATATAAACTGAAAACAACAATGGGCCTAAAGCAAAACCTTGAGGGACCCAGTATTGTGTTTCTTATCGTTTGTAAACATGTCGAGTGTGCATTGTTGTGGGTTTTTTCTACTTGGGTGTCTGATGAGGGCAGAAAAAAGTGCTTCGGTGGCAGCAGGATTATACAACTCACATTTCCTGTCTTTTCCCCTTCTATCTTTCTAACACACACACACACACACACACACACAGACTCGGCCTTCACTCAATCTCAGATATTAAGGCAGGCAGGACGCTTTTAAGCTTTTAAGTCTATTTTTGTGTTGTTGTTTTTTATCCTCCTCGCTTTCTTCCTCCGTTACCATTTCCTTCTATTTCCCTTTTCATCCTCAGTAAAAAGCCTGTCTTTCCTGTAGCGCCCTTTCTTATTCAGAATGTGCCCCCTCTTTTTAATTTATATAGCACTGAATCAGACCTAAGCTGTGACACATGGTTGCTCTAATTTAATATTATAAGACATTATCGTAAGAGCCATGTTGTTCATTTCATTTACAGCCCTGTATTCGTGCTGGTCTGCCACCGAGAGGCGTTTTTATTCCATCAGTTATTAAACGCTAATGTGATTTTTGCATTAACAAGATTTCATCATTCGTCAGGAAGACAAGTCCAATACAGTGCGCTCTGATTGGTTAAAAGCAGGACAAGCTAATAATAATAACATTAAAGAGTTTCATGATGGAATCGGTGGCAGGTTTTAGTCACTAATAGATCAAGAAAACTAATAAATGTTATAAAGAAGCATGGGGGGGGGTGAGCATGGATGTGTGCGCACCAATTCTTGGACAGTATATTTGAAATTGACTATGACTTAAAGGTGGGGACTGGGGGAGGTGGGCAGAGCTAACAGAGGTGGCTGAGGATGGGGTAGTGGGTAGAGCTGGGCAGGGCTGTGGCAGTAGGCGAAGCTGGCAGGTGTGGCTGGGGCTGGAGGAGGTGGGGGCCACCCAGATCTGATTAGAGCACATTAACTTTTTTAAACTTGCTGATGTACAGAAGTAGGAAGATCGGAGGTTCAAGCCCCTGTACCACCAAGCTGCCACTGTTGAACCCTTGAGCGAGGCTCTTAACTCTCAGTTGTACATATAAAATAATACCTGTAAGTCGCTCTGGAGAAGGGCTTCTACCAAATGCCATAAATGTAAATGTTATAATAAATTATGAACGTGTATGGGTTTATGGACAGGTTTCCTGAGCACCGGCGATCAGGCGGCTAAGGGGAACTATGGCCTGCTGGATCAAATCCAGGCACTGCGCTGGCTCAACGAAAACATCGGCCATTTTGGAGGCGACCACAAGAGGATCACCATCTTCGGCTCAGGGGCCGGAGCGTCCTGCGTCAACCTGCTTATCCTATCCCATCACTCTGAAGGTGAGACTGGGCATCATCATCATCATCATCATCATCGTTACCATCATTGTTATCAGTATTACTGCTGAGATCTGGATCATGATTGGTTAGAAGGTGTCGCTTGGTCAGCTCTGATAGTAGCGCTATTATAAATCACAGATTTATATTAATGCTCCTATTATAATACGTTTCCATAGTAACTGTTCAATCAGTTACAGCTAACAATAATAAAATTAAATAACATTGTGAGGAAAATTGTTGGTGTTTTTTCCTTTCCTTTTCAACGTTTATGGAAGGAGTCTCCAGTGTGAGTGCCGTTGTGCACACACACACACACACACACACACACCCACACACACACACACATAGACACACACAGGGGTCGTGTTTGTGTTCCATGCAGTCATAGATACAAGATGAGTCTGTGTCAGTGTGACTGGTTTACAGCAGTGTGTGTGTGTGTGTGTGTGTGTGTGTGTGTGTCAATGTGTCTGAGGGTGTGTGTGTGTCTGTGCGTGATGGAGATGTACAGCGAGATCTCACAGCGTTCTGATGGGGTTTTATAACGAGGAAGCGTGTGATAAATACAGATGGGTGCAAGACAGATCCATAACAAGGAGCGTGTGTGTGTGTTTGTGTGTGTGTGTGTGTGTGTGTGTGTGTGTGTGTGTGTGGAGCGAGAGGCGAGAAAGAAAGAGAGAATGATGCATTCAGCTGCATCTGAACCGACTCTTAATTGATTTCATAGGGACAAGAACTGAAGAGGGGGATACGGTGCTCTGTGTGTGTGTGTGTGTGTGTGTGTGTGTGTGAAATTAATGTATGAGATTGAAATTAATAATTAATGGAAGAATCTTCAGACTACACTCGAGATACTGATTCACGCCAGACAACTTTATCATCTCCTTCTGTCTTATAATTTACATATGTATATTTATATATTATTATTTATATATCTTTATTTTAGAAAAAAATTAATAAGATAAGATTTTTACTTGTCTCCTAATTTTTTCCATACCTGTATATAAAGAGAGATATATGTGTAGCGTTGTGTCTTGGAGCTCCCCCTGGTGGTAACCGCACTCGTTTCATCATAATAACAACCCCAAGGTGCCCACAAAGATGTATTTTAAAATAATGTAGATTTTTTTCTATATTTGACAGTCAAGAACACAGAACATCCTCCCTCCCTCCCGCCCGCTCTCTCTCTCTCTCTCTCTCTCTCTCTCTCTCTCTCTCTCTCTAATTAATAATTTAATTAATATAATAATTATTCAAATAAATTAGATATATGGTGATGTCACATTGCTGTAAAAGAAGAACGTAATGTATCCTTCTTTTCCAACCATGACATCTGTAGTATCTAGGTCATCCTGCGGAATGCACATTTAAGTATCCATACACAGATTTAACCCTGAGGCTGTGAGGGAGGGGGGACAGTGGTGGCTGGTGTTTCCTATATATCTGGGTCATTATTTCTAATACATTCATACAGCGCAGGTAAAAATCAAGTTTTCAGCAGCTCTCTCTCTCTTACATACACACCATATGCTGACATCATAAATCAGTAATGTTGACACTCAGCCTTATTGTGTATCTTTACATTACAGAATTACATTGTTATTACTGTCTAATAACGTAACAATTTATGAGTAATGAATTAAAAAGACTTTATCTAATTTACACAACGTATTTGTTATCAGGATCGCTGCAGGATTGTGATTCACACAAGTGAAATAATGCGTCTGTTTCTTTTTTTTTTGCCTGTTTCCGCCCTGATGTAAATGAGGTCATTTTGACTTAATGTCAGAGCAAATAGACTCAATTAACACCTGAAAGTATTTTTAAGAATAAATGAATTGATCATTGTTTTATATATTGTGTACCATTGGTGCCAGCGTTTATGGTTTAGCTGTACTGTGGATTACTTTTGACCAGTTGCTATGGCGATACCAGAGCCATTACTAAAGGCTTTTCTAAAGGTTCAGATCAAGCAGCGGTCAGGAGGATTAAGACTCGCCCTGCGGCAAAGCAGATTCACTGAATGGGAAAAGGAAGAAGAATTCAGAGGTGGAATTTCTCTTGTGCCTTACGTGACCTTTGACCTGTACATGTTTCAGCCTTTCGAGAGTACAAAGACAGCAAGACATTGCTAATGACTACATCTTTGAGCATAATGTTATTTTTTTACTGTTAACTGTCATACAATTCACTCAGTCATCTCTCATTGGCCAAACTGCTTAATCCTGCTAGGGTCACGTGGAGGGTGGAGCCTATCCTAGCCGACACTGGGCGAAGGCGGGGTACACCCTTGATCTTCTCTTCCGAAATACGCTCAGGGTTTCCGTCTTTTATTATTATTATTTTTCTCTCGTACGGCTTGGATATCATTGTGCCTGTATTTGTTAAAGAGTAACACGGTATAATTGGGTTATTGGGAGTCACACAGACAAGATCAGGGTTCTCCGTTCTTCCTCATGATGTCACCATCCATCACGTCCGGTTTAGACACAGTCTCTGGTGATGAATCAATCAATTTGCTTTGACTTTTCTTGACTTTATTTTTACTTAGAGACAACTCAAACAGCATGTGCATTCATGTAAACAATGTTTTTATTTTACTTTAGACCCTTTTTTATTTTATAAATAAGCAAAAAAAATAATTTGAGAAAGTTTTGGAACCCTAAAGGTTCTTGGGTGGTTCCTGCAGGAACCCGACAACCTACTACTTCCTATCAGAACGTATTCATCCATTCAGGAAAGCCAGAAAACTGTAATGATTCAATAAACGTCTCTTTCTGAACATTTCTTGCTGCAGGTCTGTTCCAGAGAGCGATAGCCCAGAGTGGCTCTGCCATCTCCAGTTGGTCTGTGAACTACCGCCCGCTCATGTACACCAAGAGCCTGGCCAAGAAGGTGGGCTGCAGCTCCAAGGACACGGCCGAAATGGTCAGCTGTCTCAGGAGGAAGAACTTCCGCGAGCTGGTGGATCAGGACATCCAGCCTGCCCGTTATCACATTGCCTTCGGGCCTGTAGTGGACGGAGACGTGGTTCCCGATGACCCTGAGATCCTCATGCAGCAGGTCTCGCTACAAGCTTTACAAATTCATGTCACGGTTTAAAGTTCAGATCATTCGTCTCCCTCTGAGAAAAGAAATTAAAGGTTGTGTTTGGGTTGCGTTCGTGAAATTCATTTTTCTCTGCTGTGTACAGGGAGAGTTCCTGAACTACGACATCTTGTTGGGGGTGAATCAGGGAGAAGGACTGAAGTTTGTGGATGATAGTGAAGGAGAGGATGGGATCTCAGCCGCCACGTTTGACTACACCATATCCAACTTTGTTGACAACCTTTACGGTTACCCAAGTGGTGTGTGATATATACTGTATATAAACCCACAGACATGCAGTTCAGTGTCTCCCAATTTCTCATTGTATATTCTTATTTTCCCTCTCGTTCTCTTCTTGTCTTCCCTTGCTCCCTCGCTCCTTCCATCTGATGGTGAAGATATCCTTCGTGAGACCATAAAGTTCATGTACACTGACTGGGCCGATCGCGATAACGGCGACATGAGGAGGAAGACCCTGCTTGCGCTCTTCACAGATCACCAGTGGGTGGCGCCAGCAGTGGCTACGGCAAAGCTTCACGCAGAGTTCCAGTCGCCGGTATTCTTCTACACTTTCCACCATCACTGCCAGATGGAGGGACGACCAGAGTGGGCAGACGCTGCACATGGGGATGAGATTCCCTATGTTTTCGGAGTGCCCATGGTGGGCGCCACCGACCTATTTCCCTGCAACTTCTCCAAAAATGACGTGATGCTTAGTGCCGTCGTCATGACCTACTGGACCAACTTTGCTAAAACTGGGTCAGTCCATTTTGCTGTTTAAAATTAAAAGTTAATCTCATATTAATTATTGTTGCGTAGCTGTATTTGAAACAGGAAGTTCTATAAGGGTACGGGGTCATCATCCAATGAGAACTTTAGAAAGAAGTACAGGCAAGAAGCCAGGGGAGGGGTTAACAAGATTATGCCACAGTATGGTACAGACCTGAGAAGCACTGATGGAACCCAGGTTCAGAGTGGAGACGGAGACGGATCACGGCTTGGGACAGGAAGTGAGGTGGTACACATCTGAGACACCGAATAGGGACTGGACTTGTTCTGAAACCGACACGGGATGGATTGGGAGATGACTTGCTGAGGATGGGATGGAACTGAGACAGGAAGTAGAACTATATCAAGAACTGAGTATGCTCTAATCACTAAGATTAGACTAACAACACTAAGGTTCGGGTTCTGATCCAATTTCATGTTATGTCCCAGGCTCTGATTCAGTTAGTATCCTCATCCGTAGTCCATGCCACTCCAAACAGATAGGGTCTCGAGTAGTCAGCATCCCTGTTCCTGGAGATCAGCCCTCCCCCAAGAGAGTGACTCGAACCCTAATCACACCCACTGGACCATCTCACTGGCCACTTTAAAATTCTTTATCAGCTAAAAGACATGGAGATAAAACCTGCAGGAAGTTAGATCTCATTTCCAGCAACAGCCATGGACACGAAGATGCTGGGAGTAAAACAGGAGACCAGCGCAGAGTTGGGTCCATATCAGGGCTTGAGACTGGATTACACACCCAGACATGGACTAGCATGAGATCAGACGAGGAATACTCAACAGTGATGTAGCAGTTAACACGTCCGGCTCAATGCAAGAAGGTCCTGGGTTCGAGTCCCGGGCTCGTTGATGTTTCTGTGTGGAGTTTGCATGTTCTCCCTGTGCTTGCATGGGTTTCCTCTGGGTAGTCCGGTTACCTCCTACAGGCCACAGACATACACATTATGCTAACTGGCTTTTCCAAATTAACCCTAGGTATGAGTGTGAATGGTTGTGTGTTTGTGTTGGTCCTGTGATGGACTAGTGAGCTGTTCAGGGTGTACCTCACCTCCTTCTCCCGCGACCCTAGCAGGATTAAGCGGTTCGACATATTTATTACAGACTGATTGTACTGTAGGCCATCAGTCCCCATTCAATTGTTTCTATCTTTTTTGGATCTTTCAGAGACCCGAACGTCCCCGTCCCCCAGGACACCAAGTTCATCCACACAAAGCCGAACCGATTCGAGGAGGTCGTGTGGACTAAATTCAGCTCTAAGGACAAGCAGTACCTTCATATTGGTCTGAAACCACGCGTACGAGACAACTACCGGGCCAACAAGGTGGCCTTCTGGCTCGAGCTGGTGCCACATTTACACACGCTGCACGAGCAGATCATCAGGTCAGTTACATGCTGCTAAAATCTATTTTATTTCACCTAGGACTTTCAGCAGCATCACAGAAACAGTGATTATAATAAATCCTATAAATGAAATGAAATAAATAAATAAATAAATAAATAAATAAATAAATAAATAATAATAATAATCCGTTGCTGTTTTTTTAACAGCCCTTCCGGTGCGACCCGTTTACCGCCACCTGGGGGCATCCCCCACAGGCCTGGATGGAAAAATCCAGGCTTGAGTCCGAATCATCCTGGGACACGCCAACCGTCCGTTTCTTCCACGTACCCACCAGATACAGAACTAGATCCTGAAGGTTCGGAGCGTCCACGCTTTTCTCCGTTCCCAGAGGCAGCACGTGATTACTCGACGGAGCTGAGTGTGACAGTGGCGGTCGGTGCGTCTTTGCTTTTTCTGAACGTCTTGGCATTTGCGGCGCTGTATTACAAACGTGATAAGCGCCATGAAATGATGCTGCTGCAACAGCGGCGACGCCACCGACGCCTCTCACCCCAGCGTGGCGCTGCTGGCGCCCCTATTCCTGCGACAGCCATCGCCGTGGGCAATGACCTGGAAGAGGAGCTGATGTCACTGAGAATGAAGCAACAGAGGGCTGAATTGGACCTAGAGCCACTTCGATGCCCGCCAGATTACACGCTGGCCCTGAGGAGGGCGCCCGATGATGTGCCACTCATGATGCCCAGCACCATTAGTGCCATGCACGCCTTTAATACATATCCCCCTGCTCCTGGCCACACCCCAAATCCAGGCCCCGCCCCTGGGTCCAGTTCTAGCTCTGTGCATACCAACAATGCTTTGTCCCATCAGCACTCGACCACTCGTGTATAGTACCCCGCCAAGCTCTTAATACATCCAAGGACTACTTGCGCCATGATTGGTGCTCTGCAGAGGGAACAGTTTGGGAAAATCCAGATCCAATCCTGGAGTTCTGGATTCCAGCACAGCTCGGTGCTCAAAGGTAAACCAAACTGTACTGCACTCCAGAACTCCAAGAGGAAAACCTGGAACCTGTAGCCTAGTGGTAGAGTCAGAGTCCACTGTTCTGGAGATCTCGACCAGTCCAGATGTCTCGACTTCCTTCCACTTGGAGGACTGAAAACCTTTCTAGACATTTATAACTCATTCTTCGTCCCATTT
>JAQMYF010000008.1:21031561-21049715 GCA_030014195.1 Neosilurus mollespiculum
TGTGTGGATTGTTTTACCTTACATAACAATCCATGTCTATCAACTCTGTGTGTGTGTGTGTGTGTGTGTGTGTGTGTAGGGTAACATGGATCAGGAGATGTTGAAGAAACAGTTGGAGCAGGCAGCCAGTGCAGCTCTCTACCAGCAACTTCAAATGAGATTCCAACAGATCAACAGGTACCTGATCTCTCTCTCTCTCTCTCTCACACACACATACACTGTAATAAACACTCCAGGGCAGCTCCTTTACTCTGCGTGTGTTTCAGATGTGGTGAAGCTGGAATGATGGCTGCTATGAACCGGTCAGTGCCAGAAGCCTGGGACATTCATACCTCATCCTCACAGACACCAGGTACACACACAAACACACACCAGGTATTTCATTAGTATCTAAAGTGTGCATGTAGTCTGTGAGAGCAAAACCAGCTGTGTGTGTTGCAGGTGCTGAGGTCAGTCTGTGGGATTTGACGATTACGAACTCACCTCAGGGTCCAACTCTTGAGCAGCTGCAGAAAGTAAGACAGGTTTAGTGTTTCATTGCGTATCACTTCCTGTGTGTTCTTTATACTAATTCCCTCCAAAACTGATGTGTGTGTGTTTGTGTGTGTCAGCTCCAGCAGGAGAGGCGTGAAGCTGAACTCAGGGTGAAGAGGGAGGATGAGGAGCGAAAGCGTCGGGAGGAGAAGAGGAGGCAGCAAGAGGAGCAGAAGAGGAGGGAGGAGGAGGAGATGTACAGGCGCAAGCGTGAGCAGGTACACACAGAGTCTAACTTCCTGATCACATGGTGTAATAAACACCACACGATGCACTCAGGGATACTTAACTGTGTTTGTGTGTGCAGCAGTGTCGTCAGCAGGAGCTCCTCTTAAAACTTCTCCAGCAGAGTCAGCAGCAGCGGGAGGTGCAGGCAGGAGGTTCAGGTTGGAGCTCAGCTCAGGCAGGAACTCTCTCTCTGGGTAAATCTCAGGGAAAGAACCTCGGCCTGCTGGAGCAGCAACAGCAGAGAGCGCAGCAGCAGAGGGTGAGATGCTCACTACACACACGCTGTCCTGATCACATGATTTACACTCACTACCTGATTGGATCAACAGCCGCAGAGCTCAAATCAAATTCAAATGTATTTGTAACGTACAAAATCATACACAGTACAATATGTAGTGAAATGCTTGATACGACTGTCCTAAAAAAATTGAAGAATAAAACCTATCAATATCAAGAAGAAAAGAACAGTAACTATTTAAAGTCAATATAAATATAAAAATGTAAAAGTATATAAAAATAAAATATATAAAATAGAAGTAGAATATGGCATACATACAGAATACAGAATAAATGCAATAAGATGAAATATAAATGCAATGGCTACAGCCATTTGGGGTTCCTCATCCACCACCTTCACTACAAACTAAAGTACCACAGCAACAGCTTAAAACCCACCTGCATAACAATACCACCACCCACTTGTACCTCACCAACACTGCTGTTCTCACTGTGTGTGTGTAGTTGGCGATGGGGCAGTGGAGTGACAGCTCAGTAGGAATGTGGAGTGGAATGGAGGGGAAGCTCAGCAGCTCCAGCAGTGGAAGTAGTATCGGCATCTGGGACGAGGCGGTGAAAAACCAGACCAACCATCGGAACATGGGCATGAAGACCAGCATGAGTGCCCCCTCATTTAGGTAAACACACACATTATAAGGTTGTAGCACTAATGAGTATATTAGTGCATGCTGTGACTTCCACCGATATTAAAGGCGTGTGTGTGTGGCAGTGATCAGTACATGGTGAACCGACGGAAGCGGACAGAGGAAGAAGAGCGGCTGCTGAAGCTGTTACAGGGCAGGAAACCTGACGGTTTCACCCAATGGTGTGAACAAATTCTGCACAATCTCAACACCTCGGCCAACTCGTCGTCCTCTGTGGATGGTAACACACCTTAGTGTATATATACACACACACACACACACACACACAAACCTCTCCTTCTGTATTCCCAGTGTTAATTATCTTTGGGTTTGTGTGTGTATTGTGTTTAGTGGCAACCATCGTGGCATATCTAAAGGAAGTCGAGTCGCCGTACGATGTTCACGACTTCATCCGTTCGTACCTTGGTGACACGGTCGAAGCCAAAGAGTTCGCCAAGCAGTTCCTGGAGCGCCGAGCCAAACAAAAGGTTAACCAACAGAGACAGCAACAGCAGGTGTGTGTGTGTTGGATGTCTTCACAACTGCCTAGCAACACCATAGCAACTACCTGATTACCGTATCCACCACCCAGATGCACCTGAGCTCCCATAGCAACAGGACTGCATGGATGTCAGTTTTGCTTTCCTTCAATTATAGAAATTTTTTTTAAAAATAAAATCACTCTATATAATAAACTCGAGAAGAAGGAAAAAGGTGCTGCTTCTTAGTTTTGGCAGCCTGTACATGCTTCACCTTGTGTATTTTAAATAAACAGGGTACACAAGGTCTGTGCAGAATAAAATATAAAACTACCAAGTTCCTGTTCCTGCAGTGAGAGATGTGGACCAGTAATGAGAGGGTGTTGTGTTTTATGTTAAAGAGTAAAACGAATGAGACGTGAAATGAGACGTTTGGAGCGTTTCTCCTCGAGTTGCCATTAGCAGTAAAGCAGTATCTCTTACAGGCTCTAGTTTCTGTTTGCAGTTTTTCAAACCAATTTCAAGATGGCGGTGGCTATAAACCTTCTCCTCTCTTTACTACGTTGATCCGAGAGAGTATTATTTACGTTCCCCTGTGCTGCTTTAGCTCTTACTTGCATAAAGTGTGCTGATTGGCTCCACAGAAATTGCGATAGGCTCCAGTGCCCTGTATGCAAATATGATGAGAGGCTAAAAAATTCTCTCAGCGCTGAAGTACACACCAGTAACAGAAGAGGTTTTTGATCCGTTGGTCTGGCGTTATGATGGCGAGTGTGTAAACTTTTGAAATGTCTAAGAAATGCGTGTGAAATGTGAGGTGTAGTGTAATAGTGCATTCCATGTGTGTAACTGTAGGGGGCGTACCAAAAATTCTGGACAGTCGTACTAAGCATTTCACTACATATTGTACTGTGTATAATTTGTATGTGATGAATAAATTTGAATTTGAATTTGAAACAGTTTGCATCCTGAACAAAGACCTGTATAGCCATATCCACTGCCTAGCAACATCATAGCAAACCAACATATTGCTTAGCTACAATCTAGCAACCCCTTGGGGGGTCATAAAAATACCATACCAACCACCTAACACCAGTTTGATCTTTAGATCCAGCATCAGCATTCACTTATGAATTTTAACCATGTCAAGTATTTCTTTGTGTGTGTGTGTTTACAGTTGTGTAAGGAGATTGCAGGACTGAATATAAACTTTCCCTTACAGGTGCGTCTTCATTTTCTTTTAAGTGGATGAACATGTTAACATGCAGCATATCTGTACAGAAACATGTTTATAACACCAAACTATGGTGTGTCTCACTTGCAGTCAGTGTTTCAGACGAGTCACATGGGTAAAAGTGGCGGCGTGTACGACAGCCAGGGCGGGAAAATGAAGAAGAAATCCAGCATGATGCTTCACTCTGATCCCAGCATCCTCGGTTAGTGAAGCGCAGGCACGCACTTACACACCAGTCTCCTCCTGTGGTGTTTAACATAACTTACACTGTAGCCATAGCAACGCCTGTTATCAAAGTGACCCCCAGATGCTCAGCTAGTTTCCATGTTTAAGCAGAGATTCATTAACAGTAATCACAATCACATATTAAATCAGCTGTGTGTGTGTGTGTGTGTGTGGTGCCACAGGTTACTCTTTTTTGGGCTCGAGCGAGCGGATGATGCTGGGAGAGATGGAGGCAGTGGAGGATTACTTATCCAGCGGAACCTTACTTGAGTTTACCTGAGGCCTTAACCTGGAGCAAACTAGCAAACGAATGTGCACTGCTTCCTCCCTCCCTCCCTCCCTCCCTCTGTCTCACTCACTCACGAGGATGGGGAGTGGATCAGAGGAAGGGGGCGTGGACCCCTCTTTGTCTAAAGCACCTTAACTAAGCTACTTGCACTTTATCAGAGTTTCAATATTTGAAAATGTTTGTCTTTTTTTGTGTGAATATATCGTTACATACAGTATATTATGTGTAGAACAGTGTGTGTGTGTGTGTGTGTGTGTGTGTGTGTGTGTGTGTGTGGATGGATGGTTTAGCCAGACTGGAGTGTGAACACGCTCTCAAAAGACAAACACTGTCGGGGGGTTTTTTCATACGAAAGCTATAAAATTTAAAAACTTGAACATTTGCACTTGTTTATGAAAAGTGAAAAGGTAAAAAAAAAAAAGTTAGATTAGGTCAATTGTATTTTTGGTGTGTGCGAGAGAGAGAGCAATTTTGAAGAAAAGTCTGCACAAAGAACTTTATTACAGAGACATGTAAAGGAAACGCCATGTTTTTATTTTCTGTAAGAGAAACTTTTGTATTGTGTGTGTGTGTGTTGCAGAGAGAGAGAGTGCATGCTAGACGGCTTTTCACGAATTTGTGGTGCAGTATTGACTTTTTTTCCCTTTGTTTTTTTTGAGGACATTTATGTCAGGCCTCGTTCCAATCCCGTTATTAACATACCCTTGATTACTTGGCCGCGCCTCGCCCTCGTACATGCTTTATCAGCTCGATTTACAGAGTGCAGACTTTTAGGGAGAAAATGCATTCCGGGTGTGATTACGTGACACTTCTAAACTCTAACGTGTTCAGGTTCCTCTCCTAATAAGAGCATTAACGTGCTAGCCGTTTTGGACGGTGTGGAGTGATCGAGTGCGCTTCATGTGAGGGAGTCGATGCTGACAGCATGTAGCTCTTCTGTTCTCTTTAAAACGCCACAAAACTGTGTAACGTTATCTCGCTGTTTTGGAGGACCACATGTGAAATAATTGCCTTTTGAGTGTGTGTGTGTGAGTGAGTGAGGGAGAGAGAACCTTACTTTTCATTGCTGTTTAAAAAAAAAAAAAAAAAAAAAAAAAAAAAAAAGAATGATGGATTTATTTTTTTATTGTTGCATACAAAGTATTTGAACTCTCTGTGATCTGATTTGGAGCACTTTCAAGGCTGCTACCTTTTTATCATATCGATTTTTTTTGTTGTTGTTGTTTTTTTTATTTTTTTTTGTAAACAAACCTTGGGAAGTTTATTCCAGATGAATGTATTCCTAAAATGTGTAATGGTGCGTCACAGTAAGCACGCAAGTGAGACGGGACAGTGAGAAGTAAAAAAATGAGATGTTTTCAAAAGAAAATGTCCTGCTGATCTTCCAGAACTTTCTCCAGCAGTGAACCTCGGGCTAATCAGAGCCAAGGACGTGCACCGTGTAGCTTTTTTTTTTTGGCGCCCTAATCTTCAATCAAGAGAGACTTCTGAAGCCTGGGGCGGAGAAGGAGGAGGATTATTATTACCACCGGTACTTGAGCTAGAGGAAATGAAATGCATTTCTCTCTTTTTTTTTTTTTTTGTGGTTCTGGAGTATATTTTTGCAGACGAAGAATTAAAATAAGAAACATAGGTAAATGTAAAAAAAAAAAATAGCAATAACTATAACATGCGTGAGGACGTGGTTCTCCTGGAGGAGTGGACTTCACCTCATACTGCGTTCTGGAGCAGAAAAAAAACCCGGAACATCGGGTTCATGAAGCATACGTGTCTCCTACATCTCAGACGAGTGGACTCGAGTCTTCAGCAGTTTTCAGTGATCTACAGCGTTCAAACTTCTGGAGTAGTGGACCCGTAACGGTGAGGACCCAGTTCAGAAATTTCGAGAGGCGTTCTACACCCCTGTTCACCATCTTGTATAAAGAGATTCGAGATCCTGCCGTGTGTTGGACATGTGGACTCCAGTCTCCCGGAGGCGAAAGGACTCCAGTCGTCTTCATCATAAGAGAGAAAATCCGACAGGTTTTGAAACCGTTTAAACTGAACGTTTCTCAGAAACCTCTACAGCAGGACGTTGGGTGGAGAACATGTAAAGAACATCATGTGAAATGCAGCGCCACTCCGCGTGCGCACGCAAGAGAGACTGCTGCGGGTCCTCAGGGGAAAAGGAACGAGTGGATGCCAAGGGTTTTAGCCAGAGGAAAGGTAACGCACCAGATTCTCATTCATACAGATAATGCTCAAATCACCTACCATACTACATACCACAAAGTTTTGGCACTGCACCCATAACCAATACTGGCAACTGGTTTGTGTTGTATTCATGCTCATTCGATCTAATATGTTATTGTTACCATGGTAACCACTCATCCGAAGGTACAGGTAAACTAAGACCCATTTCAATGTACCGTGCTTGGAAGGAGTCTCCAGTGTCAGAGATAAAGCTGCCAAGAGTTTGCAGATGTATTCAGGACAAGAGTTTAGATTTCTTTGCAGTTTCTCACTAGCATGAATAAAGAGCAGCCGGTGAGGGATGTGAGAATGAAAATTAAATGTAAGAAACGAATTGAAAGGACGACAACGTTTAATAAATAATCCGAGCTGTCGCCATAGCAGGAAGATAATCAGTCAGTGTTCTGTTCTGACTTCAGCGGTAACTGTTTCATTAACAGCTAGGCACCCATGTGTTAGCAGTTAGCGTGTGAACCTGTTAACCGTTTCCTAAACCAATGTCTCTTTGCTTGAACAGCGTCCCTGAGAAGTCAACTGGATTTCAACTGGAAAAAGGACGTCACCGTTCGGACATCCGAGGTTTCTGATCCCTCCGAACTGAATCCTCGTCTTTTCACACACCTTCTTTCTCTGTGTTCAAGGCGTGTGCCGATCAGCGTTTAGACGATACATCGCGATATATAGCATACAAGACATTCGTGCTGTCGGTTGATTTTACAGCAAAGTGGGTTTTTTGTTTGTTTTACTGAATTTAAAGTATTGTAATTATTCATGGCTAAAAGGTTTATTGGCACATGCCTGCTCTTTCTCTTCCTCCCTGATGTTTCTTTGTTCATTACTTTAAATTTCCTACTCTTAAGTTTGTGATCTGTATGTGGGTGGAGCTTAGGATAAACATGTTAATTATGACATCACTGTATTTAGTTTCTTTTATGTTTACCCAGCGTTATCCAAGCTTGTTTAAAAACGTTTCCACACAATACTAACTACCTGTGAAGAAACGTTAACGCTAACCAACATTATCAGTGTGCTATGTTCAAGCCGACAAATGTTAACTTACGATGTCTTACAGGAGGATCGGATTTTAAGTTGAGCTCCACCCCTTTTTGTATATAATGTACTTTTTTTTTTTTTATATATATTTCTTGAAGGAAAAAAAACAACCTTTCCCTGTTTTTGTTGTCATGCCTTAAAATGTACAGTGGATAATTTTATCTTGACTTGTGAGCTCATGCAAGTGTGTATCAACACTCTGGATGCAGATACGCCCTCAGCGGTGGGACATTTCCACTCGACTCTGTAAATACTGACTCCATGCTATAGCAAGTTTTAAGGTATTATCAAAGTTTGCAAGTTGTTTTAGCAGAAAAGTAAATAATAGCCCTGCTCATGCTCCAGTAGCCATGGCAGATGAGTGGACGCATCGACACAGGGCTGGACTAGTGGAGGGTTTTTTTTTTGCTTTGAGAAGAACAAAATACGTTAAAAAGAAAATAAAGGTTTTAAAAGTTGAAATTGTTTTCTGCCTTTTCATTCCATGCTCACTGTTTACACACAACAAGAATCTGGCAGGTATTATTTACTCATCTCCCCCATATGTATTTTTCAAAAAACCTGAGGCTTAAAAGTTTACAAACTCACATTGAGGATTCAGCATGCAAAACAAGCCCTGCTTTACAAAATTAAGCGGGGAAGCTTTTACCAGGTTTCCTGCTGAGAACACCATTTAAACAAACCTGAACTCTTCAGAATTTCACCATTAATCCATAAACATCATTCAGTTTTACCTCAAACAGGACACGGAATTTTAAAGTAGGTGTAACTTTACTGATGGGCCACAAGAGGGCGACACAAACCACGTTTTCTACATTTTTTTTATTACTAAACCAATATAAAGATTCAGGAACTTAAGAGTTTATAATTCGTTTAGTTATTCTCATGAACTTTATTATAAACTGATTCGATTGGTTTGAACGAATCCTACAAGAGAAGGGTGTGATATGATTCATGGATCCATTTCATCCAGAAACCTAAAGGCTATCAGTTTAAATCATCGTTTTTCATCATCAGCAGCATCGACTTCATAACAATAAATATATTAATACATTTACAATTTATGGTCATGAAAATACCTTCATCAGCTTTAGTCAGAAAACCTAAGGTAACCGCTAGTCAGGCTACTAGCAAAGATGAGCAAGATTTAAAAATGTACATTATTTATTTGTAATAATTTTTTAACATTATTTTTGATCAGTTCTTTGAAATCAGAGGAATTTTCTACAGGAACAGCCAAAAAAAGTTAATATGCTTAATTACCACAAGATGGCGCTGTTTATGTCTGTCAAGGGTCGGTATCCTAGCAACGCCGTAACGTATCGATACCCTTAATTTCAAAAATTACTTCTTCCTCTTCTTAAGGAACCGACACATACACGCACGCAGAGAGAGAGAGAGAGAGAGAGAGAGAGAGAGAGAGAGAGAGTGGGAATATATTCGAAATATACGTCGGAGAATCGACTCCTTTGTAAAAGAGTCGTTCAGAAAGCAAAAGTGATTCTTTCCGTGCACGAGTCGCCCATCGTCCACAGTAGTGCGCGAGCGCTGAGCGGGAACACAGAGCGGCTCGAGCTCCTGCACGAGCTGCGCATTACTCTGAATCTCGAAGGATTTCTGTTGTATTTTAAGCGGTTGTGAGGTGAATTTTGGATGAATTGTGGTCCTTATTCTACTCAGTCTTCTGTACCGACACCTTACGGACATCTCAGGTATTTCAGAAGTGTTGGTGAAGAAAGCAGCGGTTTGTGACAGAACCGTTGATGTTTATCTGAGGTAAAAAAGTAAAGAAGTTTTTATTGCTGTCAGTCTGAAGGATCATCAGCTCTCCACCAACACTTTCCTGTTTATCCTCTTTAAAAGTGTTCCAGGAAATAAACGCTGAAAATTCTTCTCTTTCTTCTGAAAGAAAACTGATTCTGTCTTCTCGTTTTCTTCTATGGGAATGAAATGGATTTAATAACTTAATAAAGGTGAAAGATGGAGAATTTTCTGGAAAGTTTTCTTACATTTTCTTCACTTTGACACCAGAAATCAGAAGAATCACCAGGTTCCTCTGCTGAGGAACTCGCTGTGAAGAACATCTACAGATTCATCCTTCGAGTTTTTAGCTTTCGTTTTTGTTTTTCTCGCTTCAGGGGGTTTTCATTTCACACCTTACTATATAGGATTTAATAATTGTTTACTTGATAATTTCAAACATGGTGCTTTAAAAGGTCATAAGTTTGACGTATTAAGGGATCACGCTCTCTGGATAATCTCATGAACTTTCTAAACAGGCTCTAAAAGGATGTGATTAGATTCTCGTGTTGAAGGATCTCCCGAGCTTCATGTTCTGAAGGATCTCCCGAGCTTCATGTTCTGAATGATAATGAACTCCGAACACTGAAGCAGCTCATGAACGTGCTCTAATTTCCCTTGATTGCAGATTACCAGCTTCGCTTGCTCCTCCTCGGATTTCTCTTGCAGGATGGAGAGAGGAGCTCAGAAACTCTCCGAATGTCCTTGTGGACTGACGTTGTTAGTTATTTTCCTCATGGAGAGTTTAACGGTCATGGCAGCCAACCTGGAGCCCATCTACTGGACCTCTTTGAACAGTAGGTATGTGGTTGCTCCATCATCTCCACCATGATCTTCAGCAGGTTCTCATTTTTGCCTCACACTTGAAATATCTTTTAAAGCCGAGCTTCTGACATGACTCGAGTTCAGACTGAATGCTAGTTTGATTAGCGTCGCGTTGCCTTGCACTAATGTTGGCGAATTGTGGTGCTATCCATCGTCACATGATCAAGATATATTTCACTGGCTGTTAGAGTGGTGAGGGGAATCAAGAGTAAATAAACACCACAGTATAAACAGTCTACTATTATAATGATTATAGTACAGATGATATAACAACTCTTTTTTCTTTATTTGCATATTAATGAGCTAATATTCAAATATTAAATGAGGTTATTACGGTACAAACACACTCAGATACAAAACCACTTAAAGTAAATACACTGTAAACTTTATTAAACACATCACGATGGAATAAACTCACACATGCCGATGTTTCCACTACGTTTAACCCTCAGGTATTTTATAGCGTTAATATTATGCTTGCTTTTACTTTTTTTGTTGAAAAGAGTAAAAAAAAAACTGCCATGACAACAAAAAACTGAACATTTTTTTATTTTTAAAAAAAAGGTTTCCAACTTAATTTTTACCTGAACGCACCTTTTATTAATCTATTTATGGTGAGCACCCGCTCCAAATGAGATGTTACTATAAAAACGATAACGTATCCTAACAAGTACGTTAATATAATCTTGCACTACTGTCAGAGATGCTTTTCTAGAACATTTATCAACATCTAATCAATCACAATTCAGAACTCAAGCACTGCAAACAACAGTCCGTTCATCCGGTGAACGTCCATCATGCCCTAATATTCAAGTCGTTTTAATTTTACCAGCTCAGATGGCATTAGCCGTTAGCATGAGGTTCAGATGTCCAAGGACATCTTTGAGTCCTAGCAAAGCAGACGAGTTCCACCAAATCTGGACTCACAAAGACCATCGTTTAAAATCTGCCAGACGTGAGTAGTCACGCCACGTCTGAAAGTCTGGGATGGAATTCCCAAGTTTCGTGTTTGTTCTCAGGAGTCGCGAGAACGTTTTTAAATACAACATTGGAATGCAAACAGGGACGGACCAGGATGAAGGTCGAGCGCAAACTGGGCAAGATGTTCCTTGGGTTCCTGAAAAGGTCAACATGTTTACTCATGTCACACAAACATAGCGCTAACAACACTGCTCTGCATGCTAATTCTGAGGCACTATGTGCAGTCATGTGCTATAGGTTAGTAGAAGTGAAGTATAAACAAAGATTTCCTCTATTTTGGAAAGAAGTGAAATGATTTGTTCTTGAATCAAATCACATGCATGAACAAATCAGAGGTAGTCCCCCAAAAAACCACCACCCGCCCACCTGCGTTTCTAAATGACCCGTTTCTGTCAGTAGAGTGAACAGAGCGCGACTAAGACAAACCAAACACGTTTTTCCAAACCAAACCAAAAAGTGTGGTATGTGCAGGATGATCCATTACTGCGGCAGCAAAAATAATAATAAATGAGGGAGCCCAGCGTGTGAGCTGTCATCACAGAGCTGATTTACCCTGGAGCTGGAGAGTGCAGGAGGAGAAGGGCAGAGCTTTTTCTGGGGTTGTAGATATTACTAATGCTTATTATCATGATGGATGATCAGGTAGAGATCAGGAAGGTCGAGGATCGAAGGGCCTGCGATTTCCTGAAAAAGTCCAGACGTACATTAAAGACATTGAGGATCAGAATTGTCCCTTGACTCCCTGTCCTTGTTCTCTGCACCAGGCGCGTCCTTAATGCATATCGCATCACGTCCTTTTCCTACGTCATGATGCGTTTATTGACCTTTAAAAAATTTATGCAAGAAAACAATGTCTGAAGAAGGTCTGGATTTTTCATTTTAATGAGGATAGAAGTAGAACGCGGGATGATGTCGGTGAACCATGTGAATGACGATCTGCTTGTTTTCATTCAAGTTGCATCAGACACGAGCACTTATCAAAGCAGATTAAAAAATGTAAAAGAATAAAGAGGGTGAGAGAGAATGAGAGAGAGATGTCTGTTAAAACAGCTCAGATTAAATTTATGGATGTTTTATGACACAATAAAGTAAATCTAAAGACTATGTCATGATCATTTATTCTCCCTCTTCAGGCTCCGTTGTACATTCATAATGAATCACTTGATTCACTCAATTCACTTCAATTCAGCATGGAGCCCTGAATCGAACCGCTGCGTCCCGTTAGGTGGTTCTGTCGAGTTGTTTGACATCGCGTAACAAAGCAAACTCACTGATTTTTAATTGTTCAGTGAATCAGTATTTGAATCAAACTCAGTAATAACAAACTGACTTCCTTATTTGTTGACTGAATCAGATAAGTGACTATCAAATGAACCATTTCACTTGAGTCATACTCTTTCACCAATCAAGAGAGGAGTGAATCTCAGTCATGACAAAAATGATTCACTGAATCGAACCCTGTTCAGATGAACAACAGATAAGTGAATCTTGATCTTGACCAAAATGATTCACTGAATCAAGAAGGCATGAGATTCAGCACTCAATTACAAATATGACTCATGCAGTGGGGAACTGATTCTGATTCGTTCACTGACTCAAAAAAATCTTTTCCTGAAAATAATTTGGGTCTCTGTTACACACACACAGAGTTTTGGCCCTGATCGGGTGTGTCATAGTTACACGAAGGTTCTAATAGCTTTGTAAAATGGATTGTACGACTTGACCCCAGCTTAGAGATGTGTGTGTGTGTGTGTGTGTGTGTGTGTGTGTATGTAATCCTCCATTCTCCAGCTCTCCATTATCCTTTCATATGGAACGATCAATCATCAGCAAACCTGTCCAGGGATTACAAACACACACACACACACACGCACTTCATTCCTCCTGTCATCTGTTCATTTTGTCATCTTTTAACACTCTCACTTTGTTCTCGCCTCATTTCATTACCTTCTCTTTTCCCTTTTCACTCCTTGAGGCTGATAATGCACAGAGGCATTATGGGAGATATTACTCAAACCGTTTGTACACAGAGAAAAACATGGCTGACACGAGTACTCAGAAGTCGACACTGCCGGGGACGTACTGATAAACGGTTATACGTACTGATGAGCTTACTTAGTGAAAGAAAGCTAACTTAGCGAGCACAGCTGTTGTGCATCTTTATACCTGTGAGGTTGTTTCATGGAGGATAAATCCTGATTCTGTCTTTAGTTACTTGTGGTTGGTGGAGCATCAGGGGGTTGATGTTGGGGGAGTGGCAATTTAGTGTGTTCATTTGAATATTTGACCACACCCACAAGGACTTTACTGGATGTGTAATAGATGCTCAAATATTTATCCATATGAAGAATTTTATCATAAACCATCATTACATACAATAAAACTCTCACTCCCCATCTCTCTCTCTCGCTCCCTCTCTCTCGCTCTCTCTCTCTCCTCTCATCTCTCCATCTTTCTTTCTCTATCACTCCCCATCTCTGTCTCTCAATCTCTTTCTATCTGTCTGTTTTCTCTATCACTCCCCATCTCTTGTCGCCTACCTCCCACCTCTCTCTCTCTCTCTCTTTCTCGGGGGTATAATGAAGGTGATCATGGCCACATGGTGAAAAACAAACAGACGGACTGTTTTTTTTATCTCCAATCGTTTCTGTCATCTTTAACTGTTGTCGTCTCGGTTCCCTGTTCCAAATCCTCCTATCATCTGTCTCTCTTCTCTACTTTATCTCTCTCTCTCCCTCCCTCTTTCTCTCTCTCTCTCCCCGACACACTCTCACGTACTGCTCAGACTGTCTGACATTTTATTCACAAACGTTAAAGAGAATGAGAATCAGCCAAATCCCCCAGCGATGCTGTACGTGTGTGTGTGTGTGTGTGTGTGAGAGAGAGAGAGAGAGAGAGAGAGAGAGTGATAGATGTACTATAAACAGAGAGAGAGAATTGAAAGTTATTTTACGTCGCTGTTCTCTAGACACCTGAGACGTTTATTTTTAGCTTTATCTTTTAACTTTCCGATTGAGTGTGTTTGTGTCGTCACCATCATCACCACCCCGTCATCATCATCATCATCATCATCATTCTCAGTCATTTGTATGTGTGTGTGCGTGAGAGAAAGAGAGAGAGAGAGAGAGAGACCAGCAGCAGAAGTGAGAGTGGCTCAGAGTTTATAAAGCCAGATATTCCTCCTCCAGGTTTTATCCTTAATGTTGATGCTTTTCTGCTCATCACTGATGTAAAGAGTGATTATTGGCGTTAGCGTAGCGTTCCTGTTATCTCCACCTGCTTCTCTCTTCTCCTTTATAAATCATGTTTAATATCATCTGCAGAACTTTTATTAAAAGACTCCACTGTAAATGATAAAACTTATTAAACATATTTTCCCATCAAACTCGTCGCTATAACCAGCACACGACATACGGACCTGTTAAGAGTGTGTGTATGTGTGTGTGTTTCTGTGAGGGGTTTGGTCATTGTTCAGGAATGTGCTGATTATCTGCAGCACTGAGACAATTACACAACATTGATAAACACATTAAACAACACTCGGTGACCACTTACCTTAATCTCACACACACACACACACACACACACACACACACACACACACACACACACACACATGGCTAGATCACAGGTTCTTAATCTCATCATTGTCCTTCAGTCTGAAGCTTGTTTTAAACCCACTTTACACCAGAACTCAGCCAAAATCCACAAGTGTGACACTTCACACACACACACACACACACACACACACACTTGATTTGAGGTCCTGTGTGTATTCTATAAAAACACAATCAGAACACCTGCTGAGAAAAATTCTCTCTCTCTCTTTGTGTGTGTTGTCTTTTTCCTGTCTCTCCCGGTCTTTTGTCCCTCTTTGACTCTGCATTTCTCTTGGTCTCTCTTTGGTGCTTGTGTCTATTTTCTCTTTGTGTGTGTCTCTCTCTCTTTCTCTTTTCTCTCCATTTCACCATTGTGTTTTGTGTCTCTGTCTGTATTTAAGTGGACATTTTCTTGTCCTGACTGAAAGAAATATGATTTCTGTTCATTAACACTCAGCATATATAGAGAGGTGTATTAGGGTTAATCACTTGATTTCAGCGTCATTCCCAACACTGTCGTGCCCCCCGAGGAAATGTCACTTGGTTAAATGCCACAGCAGCGTTTTTGTCGGAGGTAAAGAGGTTGAGCAGCATGTTAACTGTCCTGTCAGTGCTCAGTGAAGTTCAGCCTCGGTGGATTTTATTCTACCAGTACATCTGTAATATTTATATAAAACCGGACCTGCACTAATACAGCCGACACGGCGTCAGAGCCCAAGCTCGGTATGATAGCGTAGCAATGGCGGAAGAAATGATTCGGAATTTAATGATACATCAAAGATCGTAATTTATTTGTTTGTTTGGTTACTTACTTCAGTATTTTCTGTTTGTTCTTCTGAAAGAATTGAGATTCACTGGTTGATTATTAGATTTGTTCTTGTTTACTGATGATATTTTTACCGCGGCATTTTCCATCTTACACCTGAACGAGCTTAACGAGACTGATTATAGAATAAGGAATTAATGCTGAGTGATTTCTCACTTCTGTCACTCATCAGTTCTTAACATTACTAAACTTACCTTGATTAAACACCACAGACACAGACAGACACACACACACACACGTTTTTAAGATGGTACACACGGTGACACACCTTCACATCCCCCTCTCTCACACGCACTCACACTCAAGAGCACCAAAGGGCACGTGGTGTTTGCGCGTAGGTAGAAGAGAAAGATTGCGCTGGGAATAAAAGGCCAGACGTGGCATTAAACCCACACACAAATATCAGCCTGTCAATCAAGGTTTCCATGGTTACTCAGTCTTTCTCAGTCAGTCCCGTTTTCATTCTGTTTACGTTTTCATAAGTTTAATGCCTCCTATGGTCTCGTCCTATTTAGTCAACCTCTCCTGATGCACTCCTGATAACGCCACAGGTCAAAGGTGAGATTATTCCTTTGGGGTTAATCAGAGCGTTCAGGGTCATGACCTCATAATCTTTGGAATTCTGTCTCCAGTTATAAATCTCTCTCCCCGTCTCTTTCTATGCTGAGCTTCTTCCTGGGTTTGTTTAATGATTAATTCTGGACTATTTCTAAAATTTACCCAGAAGGCAGTGCTTTTCCAAATGGAACATTTCCAAAATGCTGAAAATGGTGGATGAGGTCACCTTCACTGAGATTAAGGCCACACCATCTTTACTGAACTTGACAGACAGAGAGGCCACACCCCTTTCTGAAACTGATAGAGGCCTCACCCCCTTTACCGAGACTAAGGCCACACCTTCTAATACCGATAGACTGATGCCACAGCTCCTTTACATATAGATGAAATGAGGCCACACCCCTTTTCTCTGAAACTGACAGAGGCCACACCCCTTTCTGAAATTGACAGAGGCCATGCCACCTTTACTGAGACTAAGGCCACACCCCTTTCTCTGAGTCTGCTACAGGCCACACCTTCTAATAACGATAGTCTGACGTCACACCTCTTTTACTGATGGATGGAGAGGCACACCCCTTTCTGAGACTAATAAACAGAGGCCACACCTTCAGTGAGACAAACAGGCCACACCCCTTTTACTGAGTCTCTATACATTATATTCAATATTTGCTATGTTCTCTCTCTCTCTCCGTGTGTGTGTGTGTGTGTGTGTGCAGGTTTGGAGACGAGCGAGGTTATGTGCTCTACCCTCAGATGGGGGACCGTTTGGACCTGGTGTGTCCCGCGCCCTCGTCCCCGCCGCAGTATGAGTTCTATAAGTTGTACCTTGTGTCGCAGCGCGAGCAGGCAGACAGGTGCGAGCTGAGCGAAGACTCCAACCTGCTGCTCACCTGCGACAAACCCAATGCCGACACACGCTTCACCATCAAGTTCCAGGAGTTCTCCCCAAACCTGTGGGGCCACGAGTTCAAGAACCTGCACGACTACTACATCATAGGTGTGTTCGTCATCGTCGTGGGCTAATGGTTCCAACCTTCTAAATGGGTTCCACCTGGAACCTTTTCTGAAATTAACCTCCTACTCTTAACATGTATCTTAGGTTTAAATTGTGTGTGTGTGTGTGTGTGTGTGAGAGAGAGAGAGAGAAGCCCTGCAGCCTTGTTTTTAACTGATTAGAGAAAAATGTGACCATTTCAGGAACAAACCTGGAAGTTGAACGAGCTCGATGATGTCACAGGCTAAATGCATTAATATCCTTACACTGCACCTAGGTTTACAGTGTGTGTGTGTAGGTGTATATTGCTTCCTTTGGGAAATCATTTTTAATTAACCTATTGTGGCTTTTGGTAATTTATACAGTATGGCGGTAATGAGCTGGAGCAAAGAGGGAAACGTGTATGTGTGTGTGTGTGTGTGTAGCCATTATGTTTTAGCTAAAGCTGGAGGCCTAATTGGCAGTAATGGGTCTCAGAGGCACAAGGGCACCATGGAGGAGGGGTGTATGTGTGTGTGTGTGTGTGTGTGTGTGTGTAAGAGAGAAAAAAAATTTTGCATTTTGGTCTTCACAGCACATGAATCAGAAATTATCATATCTCTCACACACACACACACACACACACACACACACACACAGAGAATAACTGTCATTGTCCAAAATCACACTCTTCTCCACGTGTGTTCTGTGAGACTGACATCAGAAACAGAGGCCACGCCTCCTTCACTATAAGACAGAATAGAAACCGAGGCCACGACCCTTCACTGTGAAACTGACATTAGAAACAGAGGCCACGCCTCCTTCACTGTTAGTGGTGTGGTTGTGAGCTGGTCACTCATTACATCACTACACAGTATAAAGTTTGGGTCATTAGTGGCACACTCCCTGTAGTGCACATGCTTCAGCAAGAAGTATTAGCTAGTCAGCTAAGTAGGCAACAGAAAAAAATAGTTATGCTTTCCTGGTTACCATGGCAGCGGTCCATCCCTGTGGCTCCATCTCAACGCACACACACTGGTGCACTCGATAGTGTGCCAAAATTCCATAATGCAAAATATTTTGAGACACCCTTTAGTGCAGCTGCATGTGGTTTGGGACATGGCCGCTGCAGGAAAGTATTTACGATGTGATAATATATTGGAAAGCTGTGTGGGCACAGTGAATTTTTAGGGGTGTGTGCGTGTGTGGGTGTGTGTGTGTGTGGGTATATGAAAGAGAGAGCTTGAAAATGGATATCTACTGGCTGTATTCCAAACTGCTTTTGGGAGTACGAGCCCTCAGAGCATTTCTCATAAAATGTTCGATTGCTAAGCGGGAGGAGTTTACAGTGGATAATCACACACACACACACACACACACACACACACACTACTCCTA
>JAQMYF010000008.1:21054602-21067241 GCA_030014195.1 Neosilurus mollespiculum
CCCCCTTCCCTTTCTCTCTCGCTCTCTCTCTGAATGAGATGTCAGTGTGTGTTATTGCTGGTCAGTGCTTCTCCATAATGCAGCTTTATTTTGAGTCTTTCTATACAAGTCGTGAAATCACGGTGTGTGTGTGTGTGCGCATATGTGGCCATATTATTATATACAGAGAGAGCAAAGCATGCATGTAAACTGCAATCCGAGGCCATAACTAATCTATCCAACTGTTCATCCATCCACTTCAGCCCATCTATCTATTGCTTCCTTCTTTTTTCTTTCATTCTCTCTTTTTCCAATTCTTTCTTTTCTCCCCTTTAAACCCCCCCCCCTTCTTTCTCTGGTTATTGCAGTCTTTCAACTTGAGCTGACAGATACATGACCCAGAAAACCCTTAAACATTTCACCCTCAGATTTTTCTTCCCATTTCTCTCTCTCTCTCTGTTAACATCTTTAAAAGTTTTTGAACTCCCAAACTTTCTTCGGCTCTTAATTTCTCTCTCTCTCTCTCTCTCTGTTAACATCTTTAAAAGTTTTTGAACTCCCAAACTATCTTCGGCTCTTAATTTCTCTCTCTCTCTCTTCCCCCCCCCATCTCTTTCAGCCCCTTTATCTCTCTTCAGTATTTATTATTCTCTCGCTTCTTTCTTGTAGATCATTAATGATTAATATTTGCTGCTTTAGAATGTGTGGAATGAAGCAGTAAAGACGTGTGTGTACGTGTGTGTGTGTTTGTGTGAGGAGGATTTATGTGCTTGTTAAACTGTACTTTATGGGCTGATGGACACGAAGCACACAGGGACACGCTGCCTAGTGTACAAGACCCCGCCCCTTTTCCATAGTCAATTTACTTTGTGTGTGTGTGTGTGAGGATTATAATCCTGTTTTGTGTAGATGTTCTATCAGGTGGCCATGATTGGCCAGTATAGTGATGAGTGACAGGGCTGAGCTAGAAATCTAGCTCCAACCATTCACACCTCGCCATGGAATTCAAAAATTGAACACATGTACGAGGTATTGTTTTGCTCAGTGGTGTAGCTCACAACTGTGTGTGTGTGTGTGTGAGTGTGTTGCTGGAAATACCACATCTCGTGAATAATCACAGATGTGTAGTTGTCCTTGTGTGTGTGCACGCGCGCGTGCGCAACATATACTAAGGAACAGACAGGTATGATAAACAACGCTCTCTTGCCAAGAAAGATTTCTCTCACTTTGTTTCATCTGTCCATCCCCCCTTCTCTCCCTCACTCTCTCTCTCTTCCCCCACACACTAATCTTTGTTTTTTCTCTTTTTTTATCCACTTATTTTTTTCCTCACTGTCTCACTATATTTTATCCCTTCATCCATCTTTCTTATCTCGCCATTTTATCTCCTCTTGTTCTCTCTCTCTCTTTTCTTTCATCCACTGTCTCTCCAAATCATCGTCATCATCTCAATTACTCCTTCACTCACTTTTGTTCTTCTCTCTATCTTTCTCTCTCTCTCTCGTCCTCCCTCTCCCTCCCTGTTCACCACTTCATCTTGTCCAGCTCTCCCGCAAAAGCATTTTCTCTCCTTTCTCTCTTTCACTCCCTCTGCCTTGTTCCTGGCATTCAGCTCTCTCTCTCTCTCTCTCTCTCTCTCTCTCTCTCTCAGTTTTTCAGTTTTCAGTTTAATAAGCTTTATTAGCATGACCGTTGGGGGCAGCGGTGGCAGGGTGCTGGATTACTGAACCCACTATCAGTGGGTTGTCACTGCTGTCCCCCAGTGCAGCTAACTGTCGGGCAATGGGCACCAGCCTCCCCGCGACCCTAATTAGTTCAGAAAATGAATGAATGAATGAAAGCCTAACCGTATACATGTACGGTATTCTCTCTTTCTCTTCGGCTGTTTCTCTGTAGCTTCATTAACAGAATGTAAAGCGAGAGAGAGAGAGAGAGAGAGAGAGAACTGAAAGAGACAAAATGAAGTTGGGGAGAGAGGGAGAGGAGAGCAGTGTGAAAGAATGAACAATGTGAAGGATAAAAAAAAAAGCGAAGGAGGAATAAGAATGAGCAAGATGTACAGAAAAAAGAAAACAAGAGTGAAAGTTACTTCTCCCAGTGTCAGGATCAAGTTTAGTCAGTGTGTGTTAGAGATATTACTGTGTGTGTGTGTGCGCAAGGATGAGAGGAGCATGTGTGTGGTGTTTGAAGAAGACTTTTAGCGAGCACTCTGGTGAGTGGGCATGTGCTAGTGTGATTTAGCATCGCTCTGGATGCTAGCCTGCTGCAGGCATTTGTGTTTTGGATCTTTAGCCAAGTGTTTTTTTTTGTTTGTTTTTTTTGTTTTTTTTAAGCTGAGTTGCAGTTTTTAGCACGTTTGCTAAGGAAGCCATCAACATGACGCATCAAGCTGCAAGTGAAGGAGGGCTGGATGTTTTCCCAGACAAAATCTTGATGATTTACTGTCTCAGGTGAGATGAAAATCAAGAGTGTTGTACCTGAAATTACTCCATCACTCACTGTTTTGTTATAAACTCTTCTCCACATGGTGCTGTGGACAGTACGGGGCAAACAGTGAAGCTGAAGAGACCAGGATCAGTTAATTATTCGGCTTTCCAGAATGAGTCATGAGTCACTGCACTTCAGACCAATGTTTGGGTTATTATATTTTAAACATGTCCGATTCTCTGCTTTGCTGTTCATGAGGTCAGGATTGAGGAGCTGAATGAATCAGGGCCTGAGAAAATGAGTCACTAATTCATCAGTGTTTGATGAATTAGTGACTAGTGTTTAAGAGAGCACTGAATCTCAGCCATAAGCAAAGATTATCTGATTCATTCAGAATTTTACTGTTTCATTCAGTAATTCTTCTGCTGAGTATCTGATTCAGTGATTCTTTTGTTCAGTATTTGATTCACTCATTCTTTTGGACAAAACAGAACTCAGTACTCTCTCATTCAGCAGGTCATTATTTGATTCAGTGATTCTTTGTGAGGAGAATAAAAAGATTCACTTCTCTGCTTGAGTCAATAAGTTTAGTGAGAATCAATTCATTTAAGTTCATTTAGTCAAAGCTGGAGAGTGTTTCAGTGCCGCATCTTTCCAAAGAAAAGCCATCATTATAAATTATAATTAGCATCATTAATTTACTTCTATGTTATCAACATTCATAGAACTGCCATGAAACTGAACAATTGGAATGAATCCTTTAACTGAACAAACTTAAATCACTGAAAGAATTCACAAAAGGTTCAACTGTCACAAAATACATCTTCGTGTCCCAACATGGTATAAATGCTGCGTTTGTGACTGAGTGAGAAAAATCTATTCCTCATAATTCCTATTTGGAATGTTGTAATTCCGTGAAAGCATGACGTGTGTCTGGGGTACGAAGTGAAGTAAAGCAAGAACTGGGAACGGAGGATTGTTTTAAAGCTTAAAGTGTGTGTGTGTGTCATGTGACGGCCTTGCAGACAGCGAGTGGTGTTAGCATGTATAAAATGTGCCACAAGGAGTGTGTGACCTGTTTTCTCCTCCTCTACAAGCGCTCAGCTGTCATAAAAGGCTGTAGACACACACACAGACGAGGAGGACGACTGAGTGTCAGAAAACAGTGGGAAGACATGGCACCGAGGACACACACACTGTCTCACACAGAGGTTTAACTCGGCAAGAGTTACACATTTATCCTCCGTCTGTACCTCTCTCACCTGTCTCACTCTCCCGCTTTAGTCTCTTGTCCTCTGCCTGGTAATCTCACTCTTATCTGTCTCACATCGCAACTGTCTGCCCCCTCCCCCAACCTCTTTCTTCCTCTGTTAACATCACTCATCTCTTTTTATCCACTCACGTCTCTCTCTCTCTCTCTCTCTCTCTCTCAGCTACTTCGGATGGGACAAGGCAGGGGTTAGACAGCATGAGAGGGGGAGCATGTGCAACTCGTGGAATGAAGGTGGTCCTAAAAGTGGGACAGAGTGAGTGCCTCCACCAACACCACCATCATCATAACAACAATCATTACTATCACAACCACAATTACTACCATCACCATGACAACCACAATCACTGTGTGCGTGTGTTTGTTTTGTTCCTACAGGTGCATATGGACTTCCACCCAAACCGAAACTTGATCCAGGTCGCTCCATCAGCAAAACTCCAGGTTTCTCTCTCTCTCTACTAACCTCACCTGTATCACTCTCTCATCTGTCTCTTTCTTGCATTCTCTCCATCCTCCTTTCATACCATAACTAACTCCTCCAAATCATATTTTTTTGTCCCTCATCTATCTATGACTCACATGTCTCTCTCTCTCACACACGACGCAGACTCTGGAAACAGCGTGAACGGAGCCGAAGCGGGTGAGATGGACACCGGTGACGGCTCCGTCCCTTCCTCAGTCACCGTTGTTATCTTCAGCGCAGTGGGCGGAGCCTTTGTCCTACTGCTGGTTGCTGTGGTGATCGGCGTGGTGTGTTACCGCAGGAGGAAAGCTAAATACTCAGAAACACAGCGCCCTGGCCTATCTCTCTCTGCCCTCACGCCCAGAAGGGGCGGGGCTAACAGTGCCGGTAATGCAGGAGTCATCGCGGGAAGTAGCATCACTGGTGGCACAGAGCCGAGTGACATCATCATCCCACTACGGACTTCTGACTCCACCTACTGCCCGCACTACGAGAAGGTCAGCGGCGATTACGGACATCCGGTCTACATTGTACAGGAAATGCCTCCTCAGAGTCCTGCGAACATCTACTATAAAGTATGAGGAGGGACCTGGAACACTCACACGTTCGCTCTGTCTCTCCTACACACACACACACACCCTTTCTTCCTCACACCTGGCTGATCGCCTGAGACACCTTCTGTTTGTTAAGTTTGGGTCTTTATTTTAGCGCTATGCTAAATGATGCTAACAAGTAACAGAAGCTTAAATCCACCAGTTTGGCATCTTTAACAGAAATGTTTATCCCACACAGTTTGTCGGCACTCGACACCAGCACGGGATCTGGTACAGGGGAGGGGCTTAGTTAGATAGTTAACGGTCAATGTAACAATGGTGTATTTTTAGATTTTCTCAGTTGTTTTAGCATTTTTTTCTCCTCAGATCTGAGAGAAATGTTGATGTTCCAGATCATTTTGTGTACTTTACACACTGTTTATATCAAAGATCTCTGAACTTTGTGGTACCTTAATAACCCAAACAGTTTTATAGTGTTCGCTGCAGGAACATTCCTAGAACTTGCTTGCACGTTGTAAGTACGCGTGTTGTTACTGAGTCGAACTGGTTAAACTGGGGCTTTAAACTTATGTTATTTGTTAGCGACATGAGTGGCTAAAGATGCAAACCTCATACGGCGAACGTGTAGTAAATACATTCTGGGATAAAAGTGACAATGTGGACATTTTACTTTTGGACTGCTTCAAATGCTGTTTGTGTGTGTATTAAACTGCAGATCTTTGTGTATACTTGCAGTAGAGACTGGCATTCAAGCCTTGTGTTACTTCCTGTCACTCACTTGTAGATGTTTGCCTCGTGTGTGTGTGTGTGTGTGTGTGTGTGTGTGTGTGTGAGAAAGATGTCCTAAATCCCTACAAAGACAGTGTAAGTGTGAACAGTTGAAATATTGAAGTGATTGGTTTTAGTTTCTGAGTGTGAGTGTGTGTGTGTGTGGTTTTTATTCTGCTCTTCACTCACAATTCCCTCGGTGTGTTTATTTTAGTCACCGTGAAACCAAAAGCGCTGGCGTTTCCCTCCTCCTGCGTTCGTCCCGATTTTTCCCGCCGTCTTTCTCTCCATGTGAGTTTAAACCCTAGCCTTCACTCACCAAGCGTTCTCATGCCTCACACTGGTTCTTAGCAGGTTCCTCAAAATGGTACGTAGTCTCTCTACGACTACAGGAACAAAGTGAAATTAAAGTAATGTTGTGTTTATATTAAAACATGAGGACACCTGTGAGGTTCGTCTCAAAATTCTCCTCATGTTTGTGCAGCATTAATGAAATTTCTGTTGACAGAACGAACTTTGGTGTCTCCAGTGATCAGCGAGGTCAGGAGAAAGAACATGTGGACCACAAACATCCGACCAATAAGGACAATGAACCGTTCCTTCTCAGGTTACAGTTCAGAAACTCCACCTCTTACACTAGTGCTGCCTTTAATACTAATTATGAAATGAACACCACCACAATGTCGTAATCACTACTCCGAAACTCATTTTTTCCCTTATGAGCCCCAGCTTTCAGGAAAAAATAAAAAGACACACAAACAAAACATATGTAAATAAAATAATCTATACTGTCCTGTTTTGCCCTCGACCAAAAAAAAAAAAAAAACACCACTCCGCCACTCGTCATGATCCGCATCTCACGAAATTCCGACGAGGACACATCAGATGCACAATTTGAGTATAAATTTCAATATAATGTGATGGAGAAAAGTTTTCTTCATTTATTTCTAGTCGAAAGGAGCAACCGTAAAAAAATCCAGGTTGTTTCTGTTTAAAAAACAAAATCACACATTTCTATGAGCCAATCACAGAGGTGGGTGGGCAGATGCTTCAGTTTCAGAATGCGAATTTTCCAAGCTGCTCCGCCCCCACCTGGAGTGCCTTTCAGATACATCAACTTGATCAGATAGAAAAGTAAAAACGTTACGTACGGTAGCACATGGTTGTAGCGTTGGCAACATTGGAAGTGCTGGTTGTCTTGACAACCAAAAATAAAAAAATAAATAAAAACAATTATAAGATAATTTAGAATACAGTACAAGTTGTTTATGCTGTTCTATAAAATGCCATTTTTTGTTTTTAATGATAATAAAATGATTTCTGGGTTTATTATGGTAATGAATATTGGTAAAAAAAAAAACAGTAGTGGGAGGAGTGATGGACACATTGATGACATCAGAGGACAGTGATTGGTTGAAAAGGAATGTTGTCATCAGATGCAACAGAATATGTGAATATGCCACCGTCGCTCACTTCTATTGGCTCCCCATTCAACACCTCACTTCTCATTTGCATAAAATTTAATCTGACTCCTCCCACACACACATTTTGCGAGAGTCACCATGTCTCTTTGTCTTAGTAGTTTCCCTTTTTTTAGTTCCTTTCAGCTGCTGTTCTTTCTTTTCTCTTTTTCTTCTTTTTGTAATTTTTTTTCTGTTCTGTAACTTTAAAAAAAAATTATTTTCATCCACAGGATGTCGGGACTCGAAATGTGACCGACGTTATCGGCATATTAATCGTGTGATCACTGTGCTTCTGTCCGTCTCACCTCCACACACACACACACACCCCATCTGTCTTAGCCCTTAGCTTCTCTCCATGAACTCAGAATTTTTTGAGAATTTTTTTCTGAATTTACTACAGAAACAAAGTGATGCTTAGGTCCTCTGTGTGTGTGTGGGGGGGGGGGATGAATTTTTTTTTCCTCTGTATGATGGACATGCTTTCAGGGTACACTCTAATAATAACCAACTCTAAGGATGTCTGACAGGCTGTCTGACACACACACACATACATATATATATATATATATATATATATATACACACACAGTCATGGAGAAAAGTGTGTACACCGCCATCAAGTTTTCATTTTTCACGGTCTATATAATAATTGTGAGGCCACTAACATCTATAAACAAACACACAACCTCAGGGAAGAGCTGCACAATGGTGCAGGGGTTAGCGGCAAGAAGGTCCTGGGTTTGAGTCCCGGGCTCATTGAGGGCGTCTGAGTGAAGTTTGTATGTTCTCCCCGTGCTTGTGTGGGTTTCCTCCTACAGCTCAAAAGACATGCACATTGTGTGTGCTGAGTGTGAGTAAGAATGGTTTTGTGTTGGCCTGCGATGGAGTGGTGAGCTGTTCATAGTGAACCCCGCCTTCGCCAGAGTCGGCTGAAATAGGCTTCAGTTTCCCTGCGAACCTAGTAGGATTACATGGTTTAGGAGGGGGTATCACCCGCACATCCAGTACAATGTCAGCCTGTTTAATGCTCAGATATTTACAGAATACTGGGGTGCTTCTCAAAACCCATATTTGTCATTTCCTCGCTCGAGACGGAAGTTCTGGTACTGGCCGTCCCAAATTATCTTATTTGTGCATCAACGAGCAGTGAGCCAGGATACATGCAAGCAGACTTTCTGGAAGAGCTGCACCTCAGCGTATAAATAACCTGCCCCTTAGATGATGTCAGACATTTTTATGCAGCAGGTCATCACGAGTGGATGAAGATGAAACACCGTCTCATGTCTCGTAAAAACACATTTCCTCGATGTCACGATTCGCTCATCATTTCCTAGTGTCTTTCCATCTGTCCTCTGTGGGAGGGACTACAACATAGGGATGAAATGCAAGTGAAAGAAACGAGGATGCAGTTTATGGGTTTGGAGAAGAACCCTACATGTTTATGATGGGGACCTGAACCACTTTGATGGAAGGATGGGTAAGAAAAAGTTCCATCTCTCCGAAATGAATATGGAACACGAACTGGATCTGCAAAACGTCATCTGAACCAACTCCAATATTTCATATCCTCTCGACTGAAGAGACCAAGCTGAAGACGTCTGATCATCATGTACCGTGCCAGGATGAAAACCAGAAGCCAAACTGCAGCGCATCTCCGCGGCGACGGAGGGGCAATGAGCTGGGTTTGTTCTGATGTGCATAAATAAATGCTCTCCAACACTGAATAATCAAAGTGATGGAGAGAAGTTATTCAGGTAATGAATAAAAACACCACCACAACTTGAAGGACGGTGCACTTTCTGTTTTCCTCATTACATGATCATATCCTGTGTCAAAGCTCCCTATAATCCTAAATCTTCATAAATTATTAGGTATCTGTGCAGTTTAAAGATATGAAAGACCTCAAACAAGCCGTGTGTGTGTCTCCATTGGTCTGAGTGCAAGAACGTCTTTACTAAGATTGACAGAACAGACAGAGGCCACGCCTCCTTTTATAAAGATTGACAGAACAGACACAGAGGCCACCCCTCTGTTTACTAAGATTGACAGAATAGACCCAGAGGCCACGCCTCCTTTTACTAAGACTGACAGAACAGACACAAAGGCCATAAGTTTGCTTTATTGCTATTTATCCTCATAGCTTGAGTACAGAAAAAGCAGAAGAAACAAATGTTTCACTCCAAACCCATCCTGGATAACCGAGTACCATTTGAAAAATGAGAAAATTGTGTGAATTTGATTATCTTCCAAAACATTCGCTGCTTGGACGAGCGGTAACTTTTCCCCAGAGCGTCCAGTCTGCCAGAGTTTCTGTAAGCACGCAGAGTAAAATTATCCTGGGAACCTCGGAGGTTCATAAAATCCTGCAGGCGTCTCTTCGCTCAGCGCTCCAGACTCCAAAATTAGAAAAAAATGAGTTTCGGGGGAGAAGGTGGAAACCAGCGAGATCATAAACGCTCATCTAACATTCAGCGAGAAGCGTCTGGATGATTCCCAACGCTGCTGGGAGAACGTTCAGTCGATTTACGAGGCAAAGGGGGGGGGACCTTTTGGACGCCGCGGGTCCCATTACGCGCAAAACTATAAAGCAAACCCTGTGTTTCGGAGAACCACTTTCCACCATGGAAGGAGTCGTAAATCCTGATACACATCTGAAATATCCGCAACACTTTCGGAGGTGCGCTTTAGTAATCGAGTCCCTTTGACGGCCTTATTACAGCGATTAATTCCCCCAAAATGAGCCCAAACGTTTTTATAAACCGTAATACGTACAATAAAACACTCCAGGATATTCTCTCATTGAAAATAATGAACCACAGAGTGTTGTGTGTGTGCGTGTGTGTGTAATGGTTTTACATGCCATAACATTTTTATTTGATTATATTTACATTAATAAAATGTTACTTCCTGTTTTCACTTCTGTTATAGCAGCTATAAACGCTCCCTCTGTCACCAAACTGGTACAAAGCGCTGACGCTGGAGACTCTTTCCATCAACATGTTACATAAATGCTAAAAAAAACCTTCAACAATTATTAAAAAAAAAAAAAAAAAAAAAAAAAGAAGTTTATCATCAGCGGCGTATCCTGTTCTAACGCTAAAACCCAAAGAAATTCTAGAACCAGCACTGATCTTCATTTATAAAGTAAATGACTAAATGATGTCAATGAACCACTTTTTGATAAACAAAGACACAATTTTATGTTTAAATCATTAAAGCTGCGGTTGCACAAACCCAGCAAATAAATAAATAAAAAATCCTCAGGGCTCTGGATCAACCCTCGCCTGCCCTTGGAGGACCTTCGAAAAGCCACGCCCACTCCACACGCAAAAGCTTTACAATAGAATCACAGACGAGCAGGGAGACACAGGAGCATTTCGACTGGATGTTTCTAAGTGGACCACGAGGAAGTGATTGGTCGGTGTTTTGACAGGGAACAGAGATGGATTTCTTTCAGATCTTATAAGTTATTGATTACTGTCAGGGTGTAAAGACCATTTCAACCATAGAACAGTTTGTGTTACCAGATAAAATGCCACCGTTACGAGTTTCTTCCTCTTGATATTTATTTCTTTAAATATCTCACGGTGACATTTAAAATCTGAGGAGATAGAAAAAATACATTAATAACAGCACAGGATGTAAAACGCAAATCTGCTTTTGTGTGTGTATTGGCTTGACACAGTTTAGCGAGAGTCACGTATAGTCGGGTAAATTTGGCTAATTCTGCTGTGGAGCTACAGAAAGATTCCAGCTGAGTGAACCGGGTTAACGTCGAATGTAGGGCACACTCCCAAAGCCACACACACACACACTTTTCCTAACCATTAATGGCATCAACTATTATACTCAGTCAAAAAATAGAGCCACAAACGGAACACACACACACTCTACATTAGACCCTTTGGGTGGGTGTGTGTGTGTGTGTGTGTGTGTGTGTGTATACACTGTGTTCTGCTGATTGTCTGTTGTGTAAATGTTTATTTCATCTCTGTGCTGTTGCTCCATTGCGTTCCTCCTGCTAATGTGGAAAAAAGCCACATTGCAATAAACACACACACAGCTAATGAGTTCCATCATCCTCCTACACTCTTCTAAATCCATATGTAAGAGTAGTTCTCATCTGAAAGCAGGCACAGGACAAGGGTTGCCAGGTTTGTTCCGGTTGATTCTCCTCCATCAAACAGCCCTGTCCTCCCTACAGCCAGCCCCGAGAGGGTGTTACACTCTCTCCCTCACACACACACACACCTGCATATCTACACCTGGAGGTGAGGATTAAAAACAAAACCCCACACCCACTCCAGATTCAATATCACAGCCAAAACATAGCCTTCTGTCTGGCTTTCAATTCAAACTGCAGCGATTTCACACACGCTGACGTTACAGACCATATTGCTCTCCGCTGTGTCACAAACCGCGTCTGACCTCCAGAACTCCATCCTTAAATTCAAAACCATTTACTTCTCACACTCACAACAAACATAACACTGATGAGATTTTCACCACTGTCACCTGACTAAGAGAGGGAGGGGCCATTAGTGACATTCACTAATCCCACAGTTTTAATCCAACTGAGCGTTCTGCAGAGATTAAAGTTCGTTAAAGTTTTTACACAGTGCAGGTTTGATGCAGAGCTCTGTGTGGTGAGTTTTAACATTATTGACATTGCAGTAAACCTGTCCACATGTTGCCATGGTGATACTGATGTCAATCATAATTCAAACATGCCCAGAAATGTCCCCGGTGTGCTCATAATATACACCCTGAACATACTCGGAATGTGAGGCTTTAATTTCTGACCCTTGTGATATCCAGAACTGTATGTGTGTGTGTTCATGTTCTCAGAATGAGTTATACCTCCACATCCTTTAGCACTATATTCATGTTACACCCGTCCAAAAGCAAACACGCCAAAGTCTTACTTCTATAAATCTACTAATATTCACTACATACTTCCTAACGTTCTCTTTCCTCACACGCACACGCGCACACACACACACTTTACTGGCCCTGTGCTTTGCACTTCCTCTGCTTTTTTCCCCTCCAGTTAAACAGATTGTTTTGTTTTTTTGGGTGAAATTCTCTCTCTCTCTCTCACACACACACACACACACACACACAGTATGTGTCATGGTATGACAGCTACAATAAAGATTAAAGAAGTGATGGTGGTCACTACATGCTTATTATAAATAACCTACATATTGAACCATATATATTACACACACACACACACACACACACACACAGTTGATCGTCTGTACCGTATCACACACACATCTGCAATGCATTTATTATAGATGGTGGCTTTAAAACATCTCTTCATCTCAATACAGAGTACAAAAGTTTACACCATGTTTCACCAAACACACTCCACAGGCCACTCCCACAAGTGACATCAGCGTCACTTGGTTTTCGCTCAACTTCCGCCACAGATGGATCAACTACCATAGAATTCTGATCGAGTCTGGATTCAGGGTCAACAATGGGAATTATTCATTCATTCATTTTTTGAACCATTTAATCCTACTTAGGGTCGCGGGGAGGCTGGCGCCCATCTCAGACAACCCTGGGCAAGGGCAGAGTACACCCTGGAGAGCTCACCAGGCCATCGCAGGGCAGGAACACACTGACGGCAATGCAGTCTACTCTTGACGAAAATCAGCAATGGTTCTTTTACATGCCTCTCACCACAGACAGTGAGAGACATGG
>JAQMYF010000008.1:21089814-21110747 GCA_030014195.1 Neosilurus mollespiculum
CCACTCATTCATTCACTCATTCATTTCATCCATCCATCCACTCTTTCATTTACTCATTCATTTCATCCATCCATCCACTCATTCATTCACTCATTCATTTCTTCCATCCATCCACTCTTTCATTTACTCATTCATTTCATCCATCCATCCATCCATCCATCCACTCATTCATTCACTCATTCATTTCATCCATCCATCCACTCTTTCATTTACTCATTCATTTCATCCATCCATCCATCCATCCATCCACTCATTCATTCACTCATTCATTTCATCCATCCATCCACTCTTTCATTTACTCATTCATTTCATCCATCCATCCATCCATCCATCCATCCATCCACTCATTCATTCATTTCATCCATCCATTCCCTCATTCATTTTATCCATCCATCCATTCACTCATCCATCCATCCATTCATTCACTCATCCATCCATCCACTCACTCATTCATTCATTCATCAATCCATTTATTCATTTGCCAAACCTCTTAATCCTACTACGGTCATGAGGGAGGCTGGAGCCTATCTTAGCAGACTCAGGGCAAAGACATTGTATTGCCAGAACATCACAGGGCTAACACACACACTCACACCTAGGGGCAATCTAGAACAGCCAACTATCCTAATGTGCATATCTTTGTACTGTGGTAGGAAACTAAACTACCAATAGGAAACCCACAGAAGCACATTGAGAACATTCAAAATCCACACAGACACTGGAACCCAAACCCAGGACCTTCTTGTGAGGTGGACGTGCTAAACACTACACCACCGTATTAGCATCATGTGATTATTAAACAGTGCTGTTGGAATGTACAGGTCCTTTTGTATTGAACGATTCTGCAGCTCAGCATTTCACAGTTTATTTAAAACACTGCAGTACGTATGGGGACTCGAGTCAGTCTCTCAGACTCTATCAAATTAGTCTCAAAACGAACGCCTTTAGTTACCTGTAGGGTTCAGAATCCCTCTCATGATAAAATCCTTCAGTGCTGTGCAGGTTACAGACGTGTACACTATTATACAGGAGCTGCACTTTTAGTGCAATATAATCAGTTTCTGTTCACTTGAAAATGAAAGCAGCTACTTGATTCTACTTCTGCAGAACATGTGGTTAGCGGTTAAGAGACTTGGAGAGATGTTTTTCTACCTTCAGCCACCTGTGCAGAGCTTTCAACTGCCTTCTGCTTGTCCTCGTCTGAATTAGAAGAAGTGGTATTGGAGGATGACTGGCATTTACGTTTCACTGTGATGGGCACATTACAGCTCTCAAGATACCTAAAAATTACAGATAGACAGAAGGACGAGAGAGAGACAGACAGAAAGAGAGAGAGAGAGAGAGAGAGAGAGAGAGAGAAAGGAACGTCTTTAAAAGAATTAGATGTGAATATGAAGAATATTCTTATATTTAATAACAGAGCTGATTATAGATTTATAAGATGTTAATACTGTAATATATAAGTATTTTATTTAAAAAATTATAATTACTATGAAAAATTAATTACATTTTTTATTTGTCATTTATTTGACATTTAATTAATTCCTAATTAATGAATTAACTTTTCTATCAGAAGATTTGAAGAAAACTTTCTCTTTTTCTTCTTCTGCAGTGAGAAACTTTAAGTGAACATTAAAATGTGAACCTAATCAGCAGGCAACAGAACAGGTGAGCATAATCAGAAGGACGAGGTCACGTGACGTGAGCTGTGTTCAGAATGTCCCTTTGCTCAGTGTAAACGGAACAGTTTCAGTGAAGGTGGAGTGGATGTCGTTGAATCGTCTTAAAGGTGGAACACTAAGGGTTTTATTCAATTCAGTGACATCCAAACTAACCCAAGATCACTATAGCTTATTTTTATATATCTTAAAAATGACAGTCTGCGATGGCCTGGCGAGCTGTCCAGGGTGTACCCCGCCCTCGCCCAGAGTCGGCTGAGATGGGCACCAGTCTCCCCGCGACCCTAATTAGGAATAAGCGGTTCAGAAAATAAAAAATTACAGTGGTAGGTGAGATCCATGCATTTACATGTATACACACTTGCATGAATACGCACTCGCAAACTTCCATCAGTGTGAGAATAGCAAATAAAATGAAAGTATATACTACATGGAAACATGAAAAGCAAACTAAAATGAGAGGGTGGCAGGGTAGTGTAGTGGTTAGCACGTTCGCCTCACAGCAAGAAGATCCTGGGTTCAAGTCCCAAGCTTGGTGAAGGTGTTTCTATATGAAGTTTACATGCTCACCTCGTGCTTGCATGGGTGTCCTCTGGGTAGTCTGGTTTCCTCCATCAGTCCAAACACATGCACATTAGGATAATTGGCTGTTCCATATTGCCCCAAGATGTGAGTGTGTATGTTGGCCCTGCAATGGTCTAGAAAGCTCTTCAGGGTGTACTCTGGCTTTGCCCAGGGTTGGTTGAGATAGGCTCCAGCCTCCCTGTGACCCTAGTAGGTTTAAGGGGTTAACAAATGAATGAATGAAAAACTGCATTCTGATCAGCAGTGTATCATGAGTCACACCACAGAATAAAATAAATCAATGACATCCTAAAACAACACAACCAGAAATCAGAAATGCAAACAAATACTACATGAATTAAAGTTTATTATTATTGTTATTATAATTATTATAGTATTTTCATTCTATAGTTAGCATACATACAGTAGAAACTTAGATGTGTGTGTGTGTGTGTGTGTGTGTGTGTGTGTGTGTGAGGTGTAGAAGGTGTTTTTTGTCAGCAGGGTGTGTGTGAGCAGACTGAGATTAGCCTCCTCCGGCTCCGTCTCAGCAGGTCTGATCTGAGCGCATTGACACAACGGAGTGGAAAAAAAAACCCCACACAGCAAATCTGCCTCCCTGACCGGAATTTAATTAGCGAACATACGGCGCTGCAGTCGGACGTTTCAGAATCGTAAATAACACCGCCTGTTTTTCGCTGTCCTACATCGCAGCTCAGAGACGAAGATTTATCTCTTTTGGCCTGATTGTGTGAACAGTAACTTGTGGTGAACGCCATAATGCGATAATAAAATCGCTATATTTTTGGTAGCTCAGTACGATCAGTACACGGTGATGATAAAAAAAAAGTGCAGCCAAGCTCAAGGTTATACTTTTAGCCTGTGAGACAAACAGATTTAAATTTATTGATGTGTTTACGCTTAAGTGAAGTGTGTAAATCATCAGAATTTAAGTAAATTAAAGAAAAGTTTGTTCCTTGGAAATGTACACACTCTGTTTATCAGGAGTGAAAGAGTGTTGTTAAATTAGCATGCAAACAAGCTAGCAGATTTAAGGAAGGATGTTTCATGAGCTTGGTAAATGAAGCAGAGCTGAAATTTGAAATAATACTTATTTTAAATTCTCTCAGTAACAAACTAATTTCGACACCACCATGTTTCTGGACCACAATGCACTCTGTACTGCCAATGGAGATGGCAAGCAGGATTAAACAAAGAGGGGAAGTCGCCAAGGACAAATTAAAAACAGGATTGAAACACCACCCTGGATTGATTCCTCTCAAAACGCTGAGGTAGAAAAAAGTTTTTATGTTAAAAACAAAATGAAATTAAATATACAGATTAAAATAATAATAATTATTATTATTTTTTTAATAAAAGTAAATATGGTTATATTTAAACCTGCTGCTGTATACTGTAATATAATTAATTATAATTTATTATTTATTAGCTCAATTTATTGGTTCTTTTAGATAAAATAAACTCATTTCTAATTTATTTATAGAAGGTTTATGTGTGTGTGTGTGTGTGTGTGTGTGTGTGTGTGTGTGTGTGCTGTGAAGCTCTATGTGAAGCTCCTTCTCTACAAATTTCATAATCACAACATAAACGTAATTGAAGTTTTATTAAATTAACTGGCAACGTCCAAACATATTCAGCTGTATCGTTACAAAAATTACATGAACTACAAAACTACAAAAACTAATTGAAAAGAACACATGCTTTTTTTATCACTTTGCTGTCAAGTTTTTTGATGTATTTAAAAGCTTTTAATTGACATATCAGATAAAAATTATGAGTGTGACTAGCTTTCAACTTCGGTCTCAGTTACCTGAGATTACTTTACAATATATGACAGGAGACGATTCTTTTTCCTTTAGAGATCAACCAGCATTATCCCGTAAGTATTCCAGGCAATATTCCACTGGAATATTTGAGAGCTGTGGAGAAGCTGGAAGGTGGGGCTTCGACTGTCAGAAAGTTTGCTTGTGTTGAAATTTGCCGTGGGTCAAACAGCGGATCAATTCAGCCCCAGTTTTTTTTTTTACCACACCTATACTTGTTAGACAGTGCCTCCAAATTTTGCTGGAATGGTAATGGTAGCACAGAAATAAATGACTGAAATCTTGCAGTTAGAATTCAGGTAGTGTTACAGTGCTGTTACAATGAAAATTAAACTGGTAAATGATCTGCTGGTGGCCTCTGATCAGGATTGTGTCTTCTTGCTTGTGTTGCTCAATCACAGTGCTGGTTTTGATACCACAGAACGTAATAATATTCTTCTAGACAGGCTGGAAAATGTTGGAGTTAAGGAATGTCTCTCTCCTTCCTCAGGTATTATTTGTCTGATTGATTCCACTGCTATGCCGATGATACACAGCTGTACGTTTCAGCAAAACCAGATGACGGACAGCAAGAGAACAAAGTTGATGATGGTGTAAAGGACATTAGATACTGGATGCTGAGTAACATCATCCTACTTAATTCTGACAAGACAGACATACTTCTAATGGGACCAGAGTCATGTCGAAGCAGGCTTTCTGATTATGTAGTAAGTCTGGATGAAGTTTTAGTTTCATTATGAGCAGCTGTGCAACATGGGGCTGAGCTGAGCTGAGCAGTTGTGGAACAGACTAGGGTGTTGGGATGACAGCCTTGAAAAAATATCCAAACTTTAAATGAACTCTTATCAGAGAACACTAGATGCAAATGCAGAATAAAGAGTTATTTGCAGCGAGGAAGACACATCCAAAATGTCCAAACAAGGTCAGGGTCGGAAATCCAGGGTCAGACAGCCCAAATAAGAAAATTACACAAAGATCATGGAATAGGAGTAACAAGTAATGCTGCAAGAATTAACCAGCTCAGTAATATTAGACACGTGTACTAAACGTTTACAGTATGTCACAATGTGAATGTAACAGAAGAGTCCTTGCGTAGTCCAGTCTCATTGGTCATGTGTCATAGATGTGCTTAATCAGACGTCCCATGACCTTACGCATTACCATGAACATTGCTGTCTATGCCGTGCTGTAGTGCACTCTGGGAAATGTAGTGTGGAACTACAGTCTGGAACCAACTTTGGCACCAATCTGACACCAACATGTTTATGTACTTATTTGTTTATTTATTACCTCTCACAATGAGGTTTTGTTTTGCCTGCAGTTTGTGTTTTTGATTTTTTGCAGACTTTGGACAAGTAACCCTCCAATATATTTTGGAGATGATCCGGATCAAATTCTGGATCCAGGATTTTTTTAGGGATTCTTTAACATTGTGAGGAAGGATCATTTTTGACATTTTGGTTTATATGGGAATTACTGGGTTTGGCAGAGGTTTGCGCTCTCTGAATGCTCTTGTTTATTTATAAATTTTATAAATATTTTCAGCTCTGATGAGTTACACTCTACTATACCAGAAATGGTATAGAGGTTCTCCAGGTAACAGGACAAAGCTGAATAAGGGGCGGAGTTTAAAAACAGCACTGTGTGTTGAAGAGCATGTTGGCTTTATTTGCACTGTTTAGGAAAATGTTCCCACTGAAGTAAAATCAACCAAAAACCAGTTTTAGTATTTTACAGTAGCATGTGTAGGAACCATGACCTCACAACAGAGAGAGCAGAGAAAATGACATCATTCACTTTATATCCAGGGCATTAAATTGCTATATTTAGGGTTCCTAATTTCCTAATACCCTCCTAGTGATATTCTTTTATTGTTTCAAGTTTCTCTGCCTTTGTTTTGTGAACCTTGAATTAATATATATATTTAACATTCTTTAACTATAATTTGTTTCTCCAGAATGTTAACTTTATTTCCATCTTATTCATATTTTATTTTATTTCTTTTATTTTAAAAATTATTTCCTTGGGCAATAAATCACTGTGAATACCGTGAATCAGATTTGCAGTATCCTAAAATGATCCTAAATATCTAGAAGTCCATTTCACCCCCAAAAAATATTAAAATTTGTGCATGCAGGAGTTTTTGCTGCGTTCGGTATATTTTGTGCAGTTTTGCAGCTCCAGCATGATTTTTGATGATTTAGGTACAGATAGTATTACAAGTGTGTGTGTGTGTGTGTGTGTGTTTGTCCGTACGTGCATGTGCATGCGCCCGTGTGCATCTGCTTCTCATTTGCTCTGAAGGTCAAGAGCGTGTCTGGATGTTGAAGAGGGTTTTTTTCCTTCTTTCATTTCCTCGGGGTTCTCTCTCTCTCTCTCTCTCTCTCTCTCTCTCTCTCTCTCTACTGCCATGACAACACCTCTCTGTCATTCATCCTAAAACACACACTTAGTGAACAAATCTTCCTCTGCATCGCCTGATTACCTTATCATGTAAATGAAATTCACATTAGTGCACATCTGCATGTGGCTTCAGTGGAGAAAAATCTGTTTCAGAGCCATTTTAGCAGCTTGAGCACCTCGAACTGTGATGAATGATTAGATATAATATCAGATTCATTTAATACCACAATAATGACAATATGATGAGATCCAGCACTGCACTGAAAATAAAGCATCACCCCAATAATCCTGCGTTCCTCTTTCCATTAGCTTTCCTTTTCATCAGATGAGGTCGAGGGGTGCTAATACCTTCCATATTCCTTTGCCTTAATTTGATAGCTTGATGTATATTAAAATGTAAATCAATCTGACAAACTAGTTAAAATCTTATATAAAGCCTAAAACATGTACAAAATGTGCATTCCCATCAAACTGGATATCAAATAAAAAATAAGCCATACCATTATTGTTAAGTTAATATCATATATTAAGTTAATATCATTTATTTATAATAACAAGTTATTACTTGTTTGTGTTCTTCTAGGATCTGTCAGGAGTTTAAAATAAAACTCGTTAGGTTCTTTAGGTTCCACTGGTCAAGTAGGTAGATGTATTTACTGGCAAGGATGTAGTACAAATATTATGAGTCCTTAAGGAACCTTTAAAGAACCCTGCCAAGCACAAAGAGATAAATTTGAAACCCCTGACATGTTCCTGGTATGATGAAGAAAACCCTGAGCAATATTCACTTTCCAGGGTAATACAGTATAAACAGTCTTAAGATAAAATAAAATAAAATAAATTAAAGGTTCTTTAATAATACTTAAGGGTTATTACCCAGTTCCACCTGAGAGGTTTTGGAAATCAAGAAGAAAATAAAAAGCAATTATTTGGTGCTTTGTATCACAAACCTACCTGATTCTTACCAAAAACATTTCTTTCAAGGTTCAGTGGGTAATAAAGGGACCCAGTTCTCTGATTTCTTTCCATTCTGGTAGGAAAAACATTATTTTATTTTAAAAGGTTCTCCACAGCACCTTTAAGGTTCCTTTCAGTGAGAATAAAGAACAACATTAGGAATTTAGAATATTTAGAAGTGAACGAAGTCTGATCAGTTCTTCGACATATTTGTGCTATAAGATTATCTGCTTTTTTTGTTTAAAAAAAAAAAAAAAACATTTCTGAGATTTTATCTGAGCCTACAGGGCCCTCTAGAGTCTCACGACATGAACTTCATGAAGAAATTGTAAGGTGCCTGTAATTGTGTCCTGAGTCACATGCGAGAACCTAATACTTGGTGTTTACTTTGAAGATTACTATTTTAAAAAAGTATTTACATCTTTCACAGGATCTATAAATATGCATGATTATGCAAATTAGACAAATCTTCTGTCACCCTGAAGTATGAAAACCAAAAAGAATCTGGTTGGAATTCTGTGTAATAGTGAGCACCCCCACATCAGATTATGCAATGACGATCCTCTAACGATCTACCTGCAATTTGTTTAATGATCAGCTTAAATCCTCGGTCAATGTGATCCTGAAATCAGCTCGTGCAAAAAACGGGCTTGGATAAACACAAACATTCAGCTGAGCTTCAAGTAATTAGGAGATATTCTGTCAATTAGCATATTTAATTTACGCTTCTCCTTATAAGCTATTATTACTTATATCAGAGTATTAGCAAGTTTTGGAAAACACTCTAGCCACACTCAGGTTCTGAGATTTTATTCAGAATTCATTCATTGACATCAACAGTAGATTTCTTAGAACTTAAATCAGGACCAAACAATTTTTGACTATGAACAGGTTCCATGATAACAACACCAGGCCAAAAACTACTCTGAAAAAGCAGGTGTAGTTGGCTAAACAGCTAAGCTTGAAGTTCAGTTGCATGCAAAGTTCATGTTTACATCAAAACTGTCTGAATACTCATATTTCCACACTATTAGTACTCAATAGACACAAGTAACTGAAAGTTGTGACCTACTGAATGACTACGCTTTCAGCACCATATCCCATAATTCTTCTGCAGCCTCTAAATTAAAAAATAAAGGGAGATAGTTTATCTAACCACACTACAGGTCATGTGTGTATCACTTGTTAGAGTAAGCAGCCTAAATTAAACTGTGAACTACAAACTGACCTAAATTTATGCTTGGTGGCAAGTAATAAACTAATGCTAATGCTTCAAACACCGGGGTCAAGGGACAGGAAAATGGCGGCATAATAGACTTTTGTACCAGTTGCTTGCATACTCGTAGAATGTACTAAAAAGGAGACCTGATAATATTAATTCATGTATTCATTCATTCATTTATTTATTATGTATTTACTCAGAGCACAAATTAACATTACATGTCCACCCCAGATCAGTTTTACAGCATTGCTTCTGTAGATTATTTTTGTTGTTAAGTTGAATCCAAGCCAAAAAAATCTATCAAATCAAAATCAGCATTTAAAAAACAGTGCAAACATTTAAACATCATTCCTTTATTTCAATAACAGTCAAGTTACTGTACTTCTATTTGACCACCAGAAGGCAGTGTGTTACAGTTAAACACCACTCATGAAGTTTAAACCTGATGGAAGCCACCTGAGCCAATTAGCACTGAGAAGAGACGGGGTTTAAAATGACCAATAGGAGCCATTAGACTGCAGTCATGTGATTACACTCAGGTTTATGTGAGGTCCAGATGAATTAAACACATGATTTGATAATATATAAGATTATTATTTTCATTATTATTATTATTAATTATAATAATAGTGGTGTTTCGGGCATGTCCAACCGGAAAGAGACCCCGGGGCCGACCCAGAACACGCTGGAGGGACTCTCTCTCTCAGCTGGTCTGGAAACGCCTTGGCTTCCCCCCGGAAGAGCTGGAGGAAGTGGCAGGGGAGAGGGACGTCTGGACCTCACTGCTTAGGCTGCTGCCCCCGCGACCCCGGAAGAAGATGAATGAACGAATTAATTAATTAATTATTATATAATTAATTCGAAATTTCAGTTTATTAAACATATCTTCTTTTGTTAGAGCATTTTAAACTGCTCAAGGAATTACATGTTGTCAGAACACACCCCATCCAGCCACACACACACACACACACACACACACATCAAACAAGATGTAGGAATGTATACACATTTAAAATTAACATTTGATTTGTTTAAGCTTTTTAACAAATTTCAAGGCTTGGAGCACAGACAGACCAGGTGACGGAAGTTTCCTGATATAAATGACAGATGTAGAAATATCATTTTGTTATCTGTGCTGTAGCTAAAATGCTATAAGTAGTATAACCATGTATAGTTTCAGCAGGCAGCACATTACCGTTAGATATAGAATTAATAGTAAATGGCTTCGTATTAGATTCTGACTGTCAGAGAGCAATTTAAGAATGACTGTGAAATGTAGATATTTAACCACATTCTTGATAGTTTTAAATACATTTGGAAGAAACTTACCTGCTTTAAAGTTATTGAAATGTTCATGCACCAGTCACAGAAGTTAATGTTGTTGAAACTCCCAAGGCTCTTCTGTTAGCGAGATTAACTACTTGCTTCAATGCACAAAGATTCTTAAAGGGCCGGCGGCAGAGATTACACACACAAGACCAGCTGTTTGTCTCTTGTTGTCGAACTTATTTCGTCCACTGTTCATGACGAATTGGGTCTTTAGGGAATGTAAATAAACTATTACCACCCTCTCTGGTGTTTGAGCAAAATCCTACCACACAGTGATCTAGCATGTCGTCGACAATAAAGAGAAAAACTTCCAAACACTGCCACAGCAATCAAACCACTAATGCAAGTGCGGCACCACGAGACTGGACTTCTGCCAATGACGTCATCTCCGCCTTCCTCCTCAGTGCACTTTCAGTGCTTAATTCAAAGTTTCAAAGTTTAAAGTTGTAATTCAAGTGCACTTTGCTGTGTAGCATTATATTTGCTTCTATTCAATAAAATATGCCGATTTTAAAAAATAAACATTAAAAATGATGTCATGAGCTCTTTAAATTTTATAAACAGTTATCTTGTGTATGGCACACACACACACACACACACACACACACTCAAATAGACACGGACTGTGTATGTAACATAATCACACTCTGTATACTGCATTTTATTTTAGAATACTTTACAAACACTATTATTTAGACTATATTGTAGCTCTTGTGTGTGTGTGTGTGTGTGTGTGTGTATGTGGACTCCATGTTTGACTGACTCCAGTGTGTTCTCCTGTTACCATGGTGATCATGGAACCCCTAGCTTAGCATCCAAGCACTCTGACTGGTTGAAATCTTGTCATAGACATATCAGGCTGTCCAATAGGAGCAGAGCAGCACTGGTGCAGTTGCTATGGGCAGTGAGTGTGTGGAGTGTGGAGAGAGGAATCTGTCACACACACACACACACACACCAAGGTACCCACTGTCTGTGTGGGATTTCACGGCTGGCGTTCTAGACGGATGATGAAAGAGTGGAAGAGACACGGCAGTGTTTCTGAATGCTGATAAATAAAAATATGCTCCGCAGATCCTCCGGTGTGTGTTTTTATCAGAAAATCCAACAGTGTAAAGTTAATGATGCACACCTCTAATTTCTTAATGATGCATAAATTAAAAGGAAATTTTAAAGGAAGTGTTCATCATCAGTATGAAATCTCCACCGTGTCCCCTTTATCATAGATACAGTCGATCAGACAGGACCTTTTTCACATCTTTAGTTTCGTGCGAGCATTCTGATGCTACTGTAGCTAACAAGAAAGGAAACCTGCCAGTTATATGGTGCTTTGATTCTGCTTCGAATGAGACGGGGTGGCGTAGTGTTTAGCATGTTGACCTCATAACAAGAAGGTCCTGGGTTCGAGTCCCAGGTTTGGCGAGGGAGTTTTGTGGGTTTCTTCTGGGTACTCCTTCCTCCAAGTTTTCTTTTTTTACAGTCCAAAGACATGCACATTAGGCTCATTAACTGTTATAAATTGCTCCAAGGTGTGAACGTGAATGGTTTTGTGTGTGTGTGTGTGTGTGTGTTTGTGTGCATGTGTGTGTGCCGGCCCTGTAATTGACTGGCGAGATGTTTAGGGTGTACCTCGTGATCACCCAACAGTGGTGAGTCAGGTTGAGTTAGGTGAGAAAGGTCCTGCCTCCCTGCAACCGTAGTAGTTCTAACCACTATAACACCATGCCACCATGTGTGCATTCAGCAATGTAATATTGCTTTTTATATGGATTATTTATTTGGTTGTTAAGGACCTGAATTATCCATGTACATTTGGTCATATTTTCGTTTCAGAGGTAAAAATTTAGATCTTTTTGTTTCTTTTCTTTCTTTGTGAGTTGAAAAATGAAATCATATATTATTGAAAAAGCTAATGAATAACATGTGTGACTGAGTTGGTTAATAGTTTTAGAGTTGAGAGTTATCTGCGATAAGCTCCACCCCTTCTGTTCTATCATGCTTTGACCGGCGTGTTGTTGTGGCAAAAAGTGTCCAGTTCACGACGCAAGAGATCAAAATTCATTTTTCAGGTGTTTATTTAGCCTTTAGGAAAAGAAAAGCATACAATCAATCACACAAAAAAAGTTGTTCCTAGAACGAACCTCGGACCCCGTCTACCATCCTCTAGCTCTGGTTGGACCTCCAAAGTTCCTCATGCCCATTACTAATTCCTAGACGCTGAGTAGTCCATCAAGACTCCTCCTTTTACATCTTCAAGTTCACAATCTTTTCGGTTCGCCACCATTAATTTCTGGCATTACACTTGCTGAGATTGTTTACTTTAGGCATATCACTACGTTGAGGCTAGCTTAGCAAAAAACAACAACAATTGCTTCACTGTTTCTAAACCCTGTAGTTACCGCCAGTCTTTAAGTGTCCTTGAAGGTCTTAGCTCCTGGTTAACCACCTGGTTGAGCTCCCAAAGCACATTGTGTTGTCATCGAGCAATCCTTGTACAGAGTGGAATGGAAGAAATAAAATAATCCTGCACTCAGTTCAGTGAATAAACTCCTCATACAATAGTCACATAAATCATCCAATAATCAAATGGTGCAGTAAATCGTACAATTGCTCTTCTATAGGTATAACTAACAATTTTTTTCATTAGAGATGACTTCAATGGACAGGTCTCCATTTCAGGATTACAGATGTCTTTAAATAAAGGAAATATGATCACTCATCCCAAAGATATTACAATTTCTGTATTCATATTCATATTCATGTTGATGCTCTTAATGATCAATGATTGTTTTGAATACGTGATAGGGAAGTCCAGCAATTTGCATAAAAATGATGGAGGACCAAATATATGACATTATGACATTTCAGACCAGCAGGTCATATGCCTTCTTCAGTTCGTCGGTCCAAATTAAACAGCGCCCCCAGTGGCACCTGATACCCCCAATTTTTTCTCCACAGTGTCAATGCTACGACAGTTTGTCTGTTTTTACACTTTGATGTATTCGTATTTCTCAGAATAGGTTTAAGCAATACTTTGTCTAGTGACAGTGTTGCTTTCGAGGTGCTACTACGCCGCGCTATCGCACGCGTACAGGTGTTACATCGGTACGTTAAGAATTTCCACCTGCTACAGCGAGCTGCTCTGTGCTCTGTTTAGCCTTCAAACAAAAACACATTTCCATCGTGTGTGTGCGTTGCGTGTGTGTGTGTGCAGTGAAGTTTGATGGAAAGGACCCAGCCCTGGTGTGAATATTACAAATAGTGTAGTTATAATTTACAGAAATGATCTTCCGGAACATTATGGTACACACCAGCTTTCCAAAGAGACCCCTGTTTCCGTCAGCTAGAAAATGGAGTCAACTGTTGAGGGCTAAAAATAGCTTGCAGTGTGTTGGCCTTGTTCCAACACACACATACGCGCACACGTATATGCACTGCACACACACACTCTTGTGTACACACATACACATACTCACCCCTGTAGCTAAAGTGCACTCCTACTCAATCCTGATTCGCCACAGTGCTGAGAATAGCAGTGAATGGTACACGGGATTGGCTAGTTGGTTTTGACAGACAGGTGATCTGTGTGCACGTGCATGGGTCTGCTGTGTATGTCTAAAAATTGGAGAGAGAAGAAGAGGAAAGAAGGAGTGAGGAATAGGAGGAGGAGGAGAGGAAGAAGAGGAGACAGGTTCGGGTTCAGGGAGTAAAGGATCAGTGGAGCGGAGGAGGAGACGAGGAAAAGACAGAGGTTTATTATAGGAAAAGAAAGGAGAGGACGAGAAGGTGGAGGTGGGGAAATGCTGTAATCTATTTCTGTGGTTCTGTAACATGAAGACACCTCGTGTGTGTGTGTGTGTGTGTGTGTGTGTGTGAGTGCTCATATGCATTCATGAGCAAAATTTGTCTGTAAATTTTCATTGTGTGTGTGCGTGTGTGTGCATGTGTGTGTCTGTGTGTGTGTTGCATTACGATACAGCATCTGTATGAGCTGACAGCATGAAAGGCACACACACAAATTCAAACACACACCTGCAGCTTTACACTTGATACTATAATCATTTCAACATTTAATATTCAAGAAGAATTTTGCAATTTTGCATTTTGCACGTGTGTGTGTGTGTGTGTGTGTGTGTGTGTGTACATGTGTGTGTCCTTGACTAGTAGGCTTTCATGGTGTGTGAATGTGTGTGTTAAGCTGCTCACTACACATTGACCTACATTCACTTGTTAATCACCACGCTGGGCTACAAACCGCTTACATGTCATTCTGTAATGCAAATACTCTTTAAACACACGTACACACACACGTGCACACACACACACACACACACACACACACACACGTGCACACACACACACACACACACACACACACACACACACAGTTTCACAGCAAAGCCATCAATCAGAATCTGAGCTTCTGTCCCATGATGCATCACTGCAGGTTGAAACATTTGGACATGTCCTCTCAGGATCGAAGTTAATAATCCTGAATGTCGTCCAATCACATGGTCTCTCTCACTTTATTCCGGAATGTTAATCAGGCTTCTTTCCTGCGCTGTAACTTTGTTAGGATGATGTAACATTGTGTTGTTGTGGTGTTGTGCTGTAACTTTGTTAGAATGGTGTAACATTGTGTTGTGCTGTAACTTTTTCAGTTTTCAGATGTAATATCATTGTGCTCTAGTGTTGTAGGATTATTGTGTTTAAGGGTACCATTTTAAGCTTAAGCAGAAGCTTCACACACACACGAGAACACACACTGTGACATAGTACTTTGTATGTATTCATTATTCGAATGCACTGCCTCTCACAGTGTGTTGTGGTAGAAGATTTGAGGAAACTGCATTCAGACAAAAAAACCTCATGACGTCATGTTGGAGACTGTGGCTTCCTGCCTCTCACGCTTCACCTCACAGTGACGAGCAGCGTGGGGTTGGTGAGTAACGGAACTGAGTCTCTTTACTACACTCTGCTCTTCGGCAAAAGTTAACTTGCATTAAAACACCATTAATAAGGCACTCAACAGCAGCAGAGCATCAAACATCTGATAGCAAGAACTGTGCCAAAATGCCCCCAATGTACCTTGATGCATCACTGCAGCTGTTTGTCGTGTGGATGTAAGATCAGCTGTTGACTTCTTGCTGGATAATTAAAAAATGTTTTGTTCTTTTGTTGTGGGATGTATTCAGTGTAATGGGAAGGCCACATAGCATTGCTTTTTCATTACGGGGATCCAGACTCTATGTCCCACAAGTGTGTCACATCACTTACACTCTGTGATGAAGTAACAGAGAGGGGTGCTACCACCCAGGAACAAATCAGAAACCCGGGTATCATGAATGAAAAGACTGTTGCAAGTTTGCAACAATCATAAACTAGCCTTTATAGAGTTTAAACGATACCTTTGCTTTAGGTAAAGTTTGTAAGTAGAGTGTTTATCAAAGCTAAAGTGATGCGAAGAAACATGGACTTATTTCTTTCACAGTAATCTCTGTGTTTAGTTTGAAGATCCAAATAAAAAGTTGCTTTCTGTTTAAAACTGTAATAGATGCACAATTAAACATTAATAGAGGAAAACCTGTGCTCCCTATTGGCTTGTGATGGTATGGCCCACATAGCAATGAAAATAAACACAAAATGTTCAATTACAATCGCTGGTTAAACTAGCTAGCGATAAAGCAACGATGATGCATGATCAAGTTTATTGGGGCCGGTGGCGTAGCGGTTAGGGTTAGGCTCTTGATCGAAAGATCATGGGTTCGAATCCCCGTTTGACCCCCACCGTGCTAAGACCCCTGGGTTAAGAGCACTAACCCCCTCTTAACCACAAGTGTGCCTCTGTCCACCCAGCAGTATAAATGGGTACCAGTAAAAATACTGGGAAGGTAACCTGCGATGGACTAGCGTCTCCTCCAGGAGGAGCTGAACTCCTAGTCGTTTCAAGCACCGGCCTGATGAGCCACTAGGCTCAGGTGTAAAAGCCCTACCTTACCTTACCTACCTTAATCAAGTTTAAGGTTGATCCAGAGACTCCTGCCACTCGCTAGGTTAGCTTTGATTTGCCAGGTTAGCATTGCAATCAGATTGCAAATGTTTATCAGAAACGAGCCGTGGGTACCTGCAGGAGTGGCGTTATTCTGAAAATTGTGGCTAGAAAGGTGAATGAAAGATGGGCGGAGCTTCTGAGGCTGTGAGGCCCCGCCCACTTATTTTAAATACACTATTTAAATAAGGTTTGGTGGAGGTGCAACATTAGTGTGTATTAGTAATTTTTGTAAGTTCTGTTTGAGAAAAGTCACATGGTGCCGCCAAAGTGTGGGTGCATCACACACACACACACACACACACACTGTGTGTAGAATACCGTGATTATGTGTCTCCATTCGTCACTGAAGGATTTCTTTTGTTTCACATGGCAGTGTGATGGAGAGAACATGTGTCCACAGGGTTCAGTGTGTGTGTCTGTTTGCTGACGGAGCGAACTTAAAACTTCATCCATCACATGTACAGGGCTGCAGTGTGTCCTCCTGCTGCAGAGCATCAGTGAACGAGGGGTTTAAAGCGTGCGTGCGCGCGCGTGCGTGTGTGTGTGTGTGTGTATCAGGTGAAGCTGTCCTGCCAGATTGATCAAACGTGTGAGGACTGCACTGCCGAGTATTGCCGGTTTCCTAGGAAACACATACTGTACAACAAAGGTGTGAAATAGAGAGAGAGAAAATACATAATACAGATAATAAAGGTAGAATGAAAAAAATAAGCAGAAAGACAAAGAAATATTGTGAGATAGAAATGCTGAGTTATGGAAATGGAAAGAAAGAAGAGAGAAAAACGGTGACAGATCGAAAGAAAGAGGAATAGATGGACAGAAAGCAACAGAGATGGAGACATGGAGAAAGAGAGACTGATAGACAGAGGCAGAATAAAGGCAAAGAGAGAAAGACAGAGAGGTGACATAGAAGGAGGAGCCAGCAGAGTTGCAAGCTGATTGGCTGGTAAAAAGGGGCGGAGATTCTTTTCTCTCTCTCTCTCTCTCTCTGTCTCTTTCTCTCTGGTCTGGTTTTTTTTTTTTTTTTTCGCTTTCTCTTTCCCAGCCATCCCCTTCCTTTCTTTGTCTGTCTGCTGGAGGGGAACAAACAGGGTGGAAGAGAGAGAGAGAGAGAGAGAGAGAGAGAGAGAGAGACGAGTGTGCAGGAAGAAGGGAAAAAAAGAAAGAAAGAAAGAATGAAGCAACTGCAGTCATCTGAGTGACACCGACTGTCCGTCAGAGTAAGTGTCGACTGTGTGTGTGTGTGTAGGCTGTTTAAAGGGACTGAACTCGGCTGCCATTATCTGCAGGGTCCGGAAGAGTGTGTGTGTGTGTGTGTGTGTATGTGTGTGTGTGCATGCGTGTGTGTGCATGCAGGTCCCCTTCAGTGTGTATTCAACACATGCAACAATATAAAAATGCAAAGAACCTACAGATGATTGCCAACAATGCCGTGTGTGTGTGTGCGCGCGTGTGTGTGTGTGTGTGTAATATGATATCACTTTTATAGTGAATGCAGGAAGTGAGCTTATTACTACCGCTTATCATGATCCCTGCCCTCTGTGTGTGTGTGTGTGTGTGTGTGTGTAAATGTGTGAATGTATGTGAGAGTGTGTGAGTTAAAAATAAATATATAATGCAATTTTCACAGCATGTATTGCAACAATATTTAGTTTTGTCTCAGCTTCAAGCTATAACACACACACACACACACACACACACACACAAGCAAAAAATAATAATCAAACAATATATTAATTTACATTATCATTAAATTTACTATAATCTTAAGAGTAAGCTGAAAACTCAGTACACTGAAGCGTATAAAGTTGTGTGAGCATTGTTGCTAGGCAACTGGGTGACAGACGCTGAACAGACGCTAGCTAATGGCTGAGGTATATAAGTGCAGTGAGTATGTCTTCTATACACACAGAAGACACACAGTCACAGTGTAAATGTGACAGAAGTATCCGGAACATCAACATTTACTTCAGATGTGCTGGTTAATTATGCGGAAATGTCTCAGAACATTTGAAATTACGTCATATCATTTATCAACCAACCAACTGCTAACAAATTTCCAACAAAAGTCTTTTTAATATCAGAATTGCTAAGCTGTATGAAAATGTTTTGTTTACTGAAGTTATAAAGAGCATGTGTAAAAAACATAGTGGACAGAAGATCACTTTCCTGCTAGCTAATATGCTAACGAATAATGTGAACAACAACCAAGCTAGTAACTTAGTAAACTTAGCAAAGAACACTCACATGAAACACACACACACACACACTCTTCCGGACACACACACGCACACACACAATCACACATTGTCTCCTATACAAAACTTTTACTGATTAAACCACACGGACTGTTCTCTGTATACTTGAACACACCCCGTGTACACAGGATCAACCTTCATGCACAGTTTATTCAGAAAAACCTGACATTTTATTTTCATGTGCACTCTATGGGAAAATTACTTTCACATTTTTTTATAATAAGGTTTAATATAACAAAATAAAGTGTTAAACCTAATTTATTGTCCTCCCATTCACTAACTGCACATTTTGATGCTGTGTGTGTCAGGAGAACTCTGATTGGTTGGATGGGAGTCGTGTCTATTTGCATGCAGAAAATGGTTTTAATAAAATGTTGTGACATATGTTTGGCATTATTATGTATTTGTTATTTTGCAACAGTGCCCTCTAGAGGACACACTTCCAGTACCAGTTCCACGAATACTTTACTTTGTCTAGGAGAGGTACATGGATCAAAGCTTCTGAGCAACGCAGCTATCCACCTTACGCTACGCCAAAAGTTGGCAGACTAACAACACGGGAGGAATGTCAAGGGTTTTCTGATTGTACTTTACGTGAATTTCATAAAAGTTCGAGCTAGCCCGATTTTCTGAGTCAAGTAACATCTTGTGATGAGGTCTGATACACCATTTCCTTTGCAAATGACCATTTGGAACATTCTAGGGCTTTCTGGATGTACTCGGTGTTGAAACATATTCTAGCTAGCTTGAACTTTATCTAGCCTTTCCATAAAAAAACATGACTATAGCCTGAATTGTGTTTTCTTCCTCCCTTTAAAGCGATATTATTTCAGCAATGATAGAAGGAATAAAAGCTTAGCTCTTACCATGGACTGTATGAAAATGGACGCTGTGCACGTGTTCAGTCTTGTTCTATAGAACTGAAGCCAAAATACCTCCACCATGTTTCAAATTTGCAGTCAGAGTCTGCGTGGTAGCGACTTTCTCCTTCTTGAGTTGCGCAGTAGGGACGTCAGTTGATGAATGATCACACGAATGCGGTCACATTCTAAACTCTCTTTATTACACCTGTCCATTGTCATAGCTGGTGATATCTCATTGGTATGGCTGCAGGGATGTGGGCGAATTGTTCCAATCAGACACTTTAGATGGAAAAACGGTTTAGAAAAGAAACTCAACAAATTAGTCTGTTTTACCACTCCGAGTGATGGGCGGTTCTAAAATTGTACTCCAGCCGGCCAGCAGGGGCACTAGACCTGGAGGTGTTAACCTTTTAAAGATGATTTGTGTTTAATTCTTTATATGTACAGTTGCTGTTTCTTATGATATATACATGTGTGTGTGTGTGTGTGTGTGTGTCTCTGTGTGTGAGATGTATTTTGATGACTGCCAGTTGTTTCCTTGACTCCTTTGAGAGAACCGATGTACGCGCCGGGTGTTGAACCACATCTGTTGCTTCTCTGAAATCAGTAGATTGATTGGGATGTAAACTTGGCTCTCGTCCAATCCTCGAAAATTGTTTTGCTCTGGAAATCTTTCCTTGATTTATATTTCAGTTTGTTTGGTTTACAGAGCCTTTCTACTTCTGTAAATGTAAAACCAGCACATACTGCACTCGTTCATCAATTTGACTAAAGACAAAGTGCTTTGCTTGCGGTTTTCTTGTCACACCCTCACACACATCACAAACCATCCTACACACAGCCGAGCATTCGCAGTGTACGGGAGTTCTCTGGAAAAGTGTTTAATCTGAGATAATAGTTAGAATAAAAACTTAGGTGCAGTACCTGGTTTGTGTGTGATTGCTGTGATGCTGAGTTTTGTAGGATGTATTCCTATTGGCTTATTTACCCACCTACAAGCAGTAGAACAGGAATCCCTGTGTGTGTGTCTGTGTGTGTGTATGTGTGTGAGATACTGTGTTTTGTTGCCTGCATGTTGCGTTCTGTATGTGACGAACTCCAACTCCTTCGTAACTTGATCCCCCTGCCCTTGACCACTGCTCTCTTACTCCCAATCCTTCTCCATCCCCCTCTCGTCCTTTCTTTCTTTCCTTCCTGCTCTTGGTTTCCCTGTGTATTTTTCTCTCAGCTCCGCCCCCTCCAACTTCTCATGTGCTATAGGTTTTTCTGTAGATCGAGCTTGACTGCAGATTGTTCTCTTTGTCTCGGTTCAGTCTGAGTGCCTGTAGTTGTCTCTCGCAAAGTGTAAAAAGAGACACACGTGAATACAGAGAGCTCAAACTGAGTTTGTATTGATGAACATTAAGAGCATTACTGTGGGGGTGCCCTGATACAACCCTGGGTATTTTTATCATCTGGGGTTGAACTTGAAGTTTTTCACTGATTGAAACTGAAGGAGCTCTGCTTCTACCAGATGTGTGAAAATAATAATTATCTGCAGATCATTAGCTGGTACACGTCAATAACCAGAGCGTCATTATAGAGCGTTTATGTGCATGTGTGATCATATCTGCAATAGAAATAGCTACTTTTCCACAGGAAGTAAACTCTGCTTCCGTCTCACCTTGTTCCTTTGCACCTATATTGTGCACCTGCACACACACACATTTCCACAAACAAATGCAGTGTTGTGTTTCACCCCATGTTTTTGGAGGTTTTAAAC